>BRZM01000006.1:6544282-7144282 GCA_033238685.1 Lates japonicus | reverse complement strand
TAATTACCCTCTGCAGGGAGTGATTTTACTCAGAAACGTCAAATTGGTTTGTTTTCTGCTGTTGCTTCACAATGTCTAATTGGTGGCTGATGGATACAGTAGTTCCAGCAGGGTAAACATGGCCTTTCACCAATATTCTATCTCTGCCCGACAGAAGAGCGAACCTGGGCCACTACCACTCATGTGGAGATAACCACGGCATTAGACCCCCAAACCCTGAACAGTACCTCACCCCTCTGCAGCAGAAGGAAGTGGCCATCAGACACCTGAAGACCAAACTGATGGAGTCTGAGAACAGAGTCCATGACAGGTTAGTTAAGATTTAGCAGCACGGTAGCACATGTGCTGTAGCTTTTTTAAAATAGCTTTTTATGGTTTTAAGGCAGGATGATAGTGGTCGTATCATGGGGAAAAAGTGATACTGTGGTTGTGACGTAATACTACATATTACAGCTCTATTCAACTGTTAAGCTCTTCTGAAGTGTGAAGCCTCAGGGAAATGACCATTACATAAGATTTAAAAAACAAAACGTGATGCTACCAGATATATCTTGCAAGAAATTTGCAAACGAAGTAACTTCTTTAAACCGTAGATCTTTAAAGAAATACATTTGACATCAGCTCATATGTGACACTTATTCACATTCTTGCACAGTTAGATGAGAGAGATCAGTACCACTCACACACCTGTTAAAAATTAAGCTACAGTCAGTTAGCTTAGCTTAGCATAAAGATTGGAAACTGAGAGACAGCTAGCCGGGGGAACAAAATCCACCTACTAGCACTTTAAAAGCACACCACAAACATGTTTTGGTTTTTGTTTGGATTAAACAAAGAAAAAGTATATTAATTATCTTTTAAGGTACGGTCTGACTGGAATTCTTGTGTGCTGTAGGGTTATTGGCATAAACTGCAGGAGCTGGCATGACTAGTGGACCAGCCACAACATTCCACAAGTTTTAAACAGCACATTAACACTTTCTTGCTACACAGTGTGCGTCAAAGGCTGATTGAACTCCATTTGAAGCAAATGAGATGGAGTCAATTTGCAACTGGAAACTTTTATGTCTTGTTCCATTCTTACAGAAATGAATGTGAAGCAAAATCTGGTCTGCCCGCTGGCCAAATTTTTGTCAGTAGGTGGATTCTGTTAGCTTTGGACAGAGCCAAGTCAGCTGTTTACCCGTTTCATGTTTTTTGTGTTAAGCTAAGCGAATCAGATGCTAGCTGTACCTTCATATTTGGTATATGGAGTCTCTCAGTATTTCTCCCAAAATGTTGACCAATTTAAGTAACTGTGTATTTTCTTCTCTTAATCAGAGAGACAGAGATTGAAGAGCTTAAGGCCCAGCTCAGCAGAATGAGGGAAGACTGGATTGAAGAGGAGTGTCATCGGGTTGAGGCTCAGCTGTCCCTCAAAGAAGCTCGCAAAGAGATCAAACAGCTTCGTCAGGTGGTGGAGACCATGAAGAGCAGCCTGATGGAGAAGGATAAGGGAATACAGAAGTACTTCATTGATATCAACATTCAAAACAGGAAGTTGGAGTCCCTGCTGCAAAGCATGGAGCTCGCCCAGAGTGGTGCCAACCTCCAAGACGAAAACACCCTGGACTTCATCTGTGACAGTCCTGATAGTGGTGGGAAGAAGATGGTAGGGGAGGAGGAGGGTGGGATGGAGCTAGGTGATCAAGGAGCTGAGGCGATGGCAGACAGTGGGCTGCTAGTAAATGACGAGATGGCTAACAGAGCGGACATTTTAGAGCAGGTCTTCATGTCCACTGCGGTGGACTTCAGTCAGGACTCTAGTGGCAAGCTGAAGGCTGGGGCAGAGTCCGGGCCTGGGGTGTCTGCACTGTCAGAGGAGGAAGAGTTGATTGATAAATCTACTGCAACCACACCAGCTCTACCAAATATAGTTCCCACCACCGTCACCATCTCCACAAGTACATCCTCCCAGCAGACCACAGAAAATAAAGGAATCCAGACCGACACAATGCCCATGTCTCCAGACCTTCAGGCTCTGCTCCTCCAGCTGCTGAAGTTCCACGGGGCTACAGTGGGGGATGCAGCTCTATCAGCCTCCAGCAGTCTTCTGGGTTTCCCAAACCTGCCCACTTCCACCACTGTCAATCTCCATGACGCAACACCTCCTCCACCCAGCATGCCCAGCCCTGATCACCCAGAGAGCCCCGACACTTCCACTGATTCCGGCATGTGGTGCTCGGAGCCTGCACAGAGCCGACGGTTCATGGAGGAGCTGGACTTTGGTGTCGGTGGCGAGGAACCTTGTCTGTCACCAGGACTGGATGCGGTTGGAAAACGGTACTGGAGCAACAGCTTCCTGGTGGATCTGGTTGCAGTAGCAGCCCCCGTGTTACCAACGGTGGCCTGGCTGTACTCGCGACACGGTGTGGATGGAAGCTCTCCAGTGTACAACATAGCTGCTCTTATCAGGGGCTGCTGCATCATGGGATTGCACTCTCTCCGTCACGTCACTCACAGGCCAGATGCATAATGGCTTCTAACCCGCATGCACACGCCTAACCTTGAACTAAAAGCACTTAAGCATCTTTTCAAGAGTATTTGTGAGATTTGTTTTTGTTGTGACACCTGCTGATATCAATGCAGTTATTTTGGTTCCAACACTGTTACTTTGCACTGTACAGTTACCATGAGTTGAAGCAAAATGGTGACATGAAAGGGATTATTCATAACAGGGTGTTATTTATTTATTTATTTATTTATCATTTACATGTATAAAATGATCATCTGAGTAGATGGTTATGTGTTATCATTGTCCCGTGGTGTCCCTAGTTGTCCTGATGTTTAAAAAAAGTTCTTTATGTTTAGGATGAGATTTTTAGAAGGTGAAAGATTGAATGTTAGTTTCTGTTTGACGGGTTCTGAAATTTCAACTGTTTGAGTTTTTGTTCAAAAGGAAACCTTAAACCTTCAGCCAAAGCTTTAATGTGAATTCACTGTATTGTTTTGTGAAGAAGTTTGTTTTTTTTTCCTCCCTGGGAGTAGAGCTTTATTCAGTACAGCCTGTGTATTGTTCATAGAAATAAGTTGACGCTTCAAAGCAACTGACACTTGTTATGTGCCTGAGCTATGTGCAATACTGGTGGTTTACATCAAATGTCCTTGTATCTTTATTATTAAAGCATGATAATTCTGGCCACATGTTCGGACTCCTGACATTTTTTACCTTGCAGGTGTGTTACGGGGAAGAAATGACTGAACAGGGATGGTAGTTAAAGTTGGACTTATGCAAGAGGCCTGTTCAAAATTCTGGTGAAGACTGGGAGAGCCAGAGTTATTTTTTTAAAATTTGTGCAAGATGTTCACATAAATTAATAAAAGGGGATAATTTTGTCTGATCCCAAGCGCAACCAAGCAGCGTCCTCATGACGACTCATCTTACGTAAAAGCTTTCCCGGCCTGTATTTTCAGACATCCCTTGGGTTGTGGCGCTGACAATGTAAAGTGCATTAGATCCACTTTACTGGGATCACTCAGAAGCTGTAACATGCTGTCTGTACCCTTACACCAGTAAAAACTGGGTCAGTGCCAGAGCAGCTATAAGTCTACCCACAGAAACTACCAATGCTTTCATCTACACATATTGAATGAAAACTGAAGAAAAGGCTGATTAATTGTTAATGAACCAACACTGGGCATTTCTTGATGATTCATGATTACTCTTTTTTTCCACTCTGCCATATGGTGGTGTATCTTAAGTTGCATAACCGTGATCTCTTGAGTTTATGAGGCATTAGACTAATGAGTCATCAGATGCTGTAATCCCCACACTAGTCTGTGGAGTCTGGATTAATATGAGTGGGCAGCAATGGCGTTAAGTCACCACACCAGTCTTGTAAAATCGGTATGTACCGTATGATTCTCAAGCCTTGCAGGACAATTATTCAGCCTTATAGCTTGCTCCCTTTCTGAAGACTGATGACGTACATCTTCCCTTTTTGAAACTGGGTCAGTCTCTAAGAGGTTTTGGCAGGCAGGCAGTGTCCCCGGACAGATGGGAGTGACATCATTGTGATGGGGGTCAGATGAGAGATGACAACCATCCATCAATCCAGGTTAAAGGCCATCGTATTATAATGTTGTGATATAAGACTATGAGTCTATGCTAGCAGTTCTGTGAGGTTGGATTTGTTACAACGGTATCCCTATCTGAATCCTAACATCAGCATGCTAACATGCTCACTGTGGCAATGCTAACATGCTGTTGTTTAGCAGGTATCATGTACACCATCACCATCTTAGCTTTGCATGTTAGCATACTAATATTTGCTAATTAGCATTAAATACTTCAGCTGAGGGTGATGGGAATGTTAAAGATTAACCAGTAATCGGTGTTATAAAAATGTGTCCTGTACAATGGTATTGGACAAATTTAAATCTATTAAATTTTAAAGAGGGAACCACAAGTGTGTGTAATTTCATGGCAATCCATCATGTCACTGAGACATTTCGGTCAAAAACAAAAATGTCAAACTCATGGTGGAGGAGAAAAAGTCAGTAGGATTCATCTTCTGGTGACCACAAATGTCTTGATTTATTGCCATGAAATGTTGTACAGGTTTTGAAACATTTCAGTTGGGACCAGAATGATGATAATTCCAAACCTTGATATAGCCCTTCCATGAAAGTGGCTAGTAAAAAGGCCAAACCTATTACCATACACTTAGCAAAAATAATGTAGTAATATGATACGATCTGTAATGATACTCAGTACTGTAGCTTCAGATAGTTATTCCCAAATTTCAGATCAGGCAGCAGGTTTGTGACCCAGATTATTCATCTCTAGAGTTATGAATCAAATTATTTTTATTAAAAACCTGTGGACTAATACAGCAGGTGCACAATCTGCCAGACTTTCTGGATTGAGCTTGTGGACGCATTACTTGAATGTAGGACCTTGTTTGTGCTCAACCCTGACAATCTTTATAACATTAAGTCATACACATCAATGTGAAGAAAAAAAAAGATGAGGAACACTGGGTTCTCTGCAATTCATTTTTAGAAAAATTAAAAGTGCAAAATGACAAAACAGAACAACATGCAGCTTTTCTCAGTGAAAACAGTTGGGAAAAGAGTATCTCCAAAGAAAATACTAATCCACATAGATAGCTTGCTGAATTCCCTTAAATTAAACACTTGCTTTCAGTTATACTCTTAACCCGATCATGCACTAATCAGCCATGTTATGTCTCAACAGAATCAGCATCTCTGAGTGGGTCAATAAATCATTTGATAGATAACATTAACTCAGTATTTCGTTAGAAGCATGAGATCACACTGCTTGCAAAGCTTTTCTAATTGTAACATTCAGAACAGAAATATGTCTCCTTCACCTCATTTCAAAGCATTTATCATAAGTCATGGACCAAAGACATACTCTATTATGTATGCACATTTCAATGTATAAAGGCCTCTCTCCATCTGCCATTGTTTCCATGACAACAGCTTGCCGATTGGCAGCGGTAACAATTCTTTCAACACTGACTTCAACTGTTAGCCTTACATTTTCAGATGAGAAAGGAATCAAAAATGTTCTCTTATTGGCCAAGATAACTGGTCTGAGATTACAATGTGACGGTGATCTGTGTTTTCTAAGACAGTGTCTGTGCAGTGAGTGCATCAACTATTTAAGAGCGAAGTTCCCTCTCCCCGAGGGGGGAAAAAATAATAAATCAATGCAGTGATCACTGGATATTTTCTTTCAATATCAAAAGCTGACAAAGGAGAGCGAGTGTTAAATCCGTAGCCATGAGATTACCATAGGAACCCATAGCATTTATAGTTGGGCTAGATTCTAGTCTATGGTCATCTATCCATACTCATACAGAATATCTTCAGCCTTCAGTTTAATGCAGATTTCCAGTGTAATAAGGGCTGCACAGCACAAAAAGATGGGATAAAAGATCAAGCAAAATTCATTAGAAAAAATGGTTTCCAGACAATGACAGACATAAATATAAAAACACAACAATCAAGTAAACCAAGGGATGTCACTGGTGTACAGTGATGCTTAAAATTAATTAGACTTCTTTGTCTTTTGAGATTATAAATAAGACAAAGAAAAGGAATTGTACTCCCCAGTTGAGTTTCAAAAGGTAGCACAGGTACCAGTTTATTTACAAATGTTCCTGGGAAAAACCAAAATAGAACATTTTTCTATGCTACCTAACAGATTTAATCAGAATCATCTGATGCTGCATCTAACCTTAAACCTAAGATGTACTGGATTTTATAAATACAACTCTGCCTTGAAGACCAAAATGACCTTGCCAAAAGTGAGTAGACCATGTGTGTTATCGGCCTGCCTTTTACATTTCTGCAGCTGGAAAAACAGACTAAAATGGCTGCTGGTGGAAACAGGGTGGAGAGGGACAGTTTGCTAACAGACAGGTAGTGTATGGTGATAATCCTGGTCGGTTTGACGACTTTAAAGATATATTAACGATTGATTCAGTGTCTTTTGCACTCCCTATCCCTTTGGCTCAAAACTGAGCGTTTCTAAAATGTTACGAGAGCTTCACGGCAATCTTCTGCTCCTTCTTCATCATTCTCTGAGCCTCTTTCTCCATCTTCTTCCTTTGCTGCTCCATGGACCGCTTTTCTCTCTCAGCCATCTTCTGTTGTCTGTTAAATAAAAGCAGAAGAAGTGCATGATTGCAAGCAGTGTCATTACATAGCACATCAACTGAAGCTAGGTCAGCTGAGAGACAGGAAAGCAAAATGTTGTTCCTTGTGCTGCTGGTGCTGTGAAAATGGTGCATGCTGCCATCTGCTGGCCATGATGTGAACCTACACCACTAACATAGAGAAGTGACACTATGCGCAGATAATGCTCAGTTGTATTTTACCAGTTAACATTCTGACTGTTATGCCTTCATCTGTTCAAACTGATATGTTTGAGAGACATTTGCCCATACTCATCATGACTAAGAAAGCCAGCTGTGTGTTCTCTTTATAGTTTTCCCTATAATACCTCCCTGTCCATCCATACAATTCATTTTCAATTCATTTAGCCGTTATTATTTGTCCTAACACAACGTCTGGCCTCACACTGTCATTAGCTGCTGTCACTCACTCGCTCTCGCCGGGTTTATTTGAGTTTCTGCTTCTCTGAATCATGTGGTGTAATGGCACACTGTCATTGGCTGAGGGTGATAGGAGCGTTCGTTTTGATGCAGCGGGTGTCTCTGTTGAAAATGCAGCAGAATTGTCGTCATTTAGAAATGAGATCGCATAGTGCTCTGAATCGAGATCGTGATTTTAACACGATTAATGCAGCCCTAACTCAGAGTATCAAAAAACGTATGTCACACGTGCAGGTTCCAGAGTCGGTGTGAATTGATACATTTGATACAATGGAAGCAGATCTGTTTGGTCAAATGGAGGAGTGATGGATGTTAAAGAACGCATTTTGTGTGGATCACCGATAATGCAAATACTGTATGTTTGCAGATTGATTTATGTGAGGTTTTTCTTAAAGGTAAAAGACATCTTTAAAAGCAGACTCCAAATGGATCCTAATGTTGCTCCATAATTACTATATGTGTAAATACACAACTGATTGCTAACAAGTTCACCATATCAACTTAATAGATGACAATATGTCATGTTGCAATGTTGAGTTCACATTTTCTCACTGCCCCAAGTGGCCAAAAAAACTTTTCACATATAGATTAAACAACTCATGCACTTTTGTGTATCTAAGTTTTGAATAACTCTTTTAGAATTGGCCGATGCATTATTTATGATCAATGATGAAGTTGGTCAACTGAATAATCCTGACAAATGGGTATTGTGCACATCTATCTACTGGCAGGGATGCATTCTTGAAACATTACCTGAGCACCTCCTCTGCTTCCCAGGCAGCATCAGACTCATCCTCCCAGGCATTTGTGTCCTCCTGCCAATTGTCCATTTCTCCAAGCTCAGCCTGTAGAAAACAAAGTGTCCAATTATATCCCTGAGGATGCAACTGCAACAATAACATTTCTGTTGTGAGAGCAATAATTTCTGAATAAGCCCAAAAAGCAAATAGTATTTTTCATCGTGAATATCCTCTTTACTGGACTGTTATTTTGGATGTCCTCTCTAGCTCTACCATTGTTGCATTTCTACTAGTTAACATTTAGTATGCTGGTTGATTTATTTATCCCTTGACTGCAAGGAAAACTTTAAAATGTACCTTTAACATACCTGTCACTAGCTAGTTTCTCGTGAAAATGAAAGTAAAATTCGTTACATTTATGTGACTGGTTAAAACCTAATTGTCATATAACTTGTATTGAACTGAAAAGGTTTTTTTATTAGACACTTCTTACTCGCTAACAAATATCCATAAATGAACAAGAATTTAATGTTGACTAAGATGATGAGTACAAAGTGACTGGATGTTACGTCGTCATCTAGACTGATAATATGGGTGTGTACTTTCATTTAAGTTTTGCCTGTAGCTTTCACAAATGTTCTGTACAAGCCTAACAAGTTACCCAACAAGTTTTACCCTCCCTTGCCTTTCCATTCCAGCTCCTTCTCACTTATTACATTTTCTACTAAAATCTAAGTGGCCTACAAATAGTGTATAACCTATACAGTCATTTCTAATATGTAATACACTTGAATATGTCATAAACGTTTTAATGGTCAAATAACAAAAATCCTGGATGCGTGAGAAACAGACAACCTGCCTGAAGCTTCAGATGGTGTAAAACTAACTCACAGAGGGTGGGCTGAAGGTCATCATATCCTGAGAGGCTGCCAGTCTGCTGGAGAATCCTGCTGAGCCATCAGGCACCAGGTAGTTCAAAGGCTCCCTCTTCTTCAACACTATCTGCAACATAGAAACGAGAGAGAGGAGAGGAGCTCAGACGTAAACTGAGGCACTCTGTGATGCGTTACAGTCCCATAACAGACATAGATAGAATAGTTTTTATATTGAAATTAGTTAAAATAATTACATGTTATTTCTTATTAACTATGCAGATGCACTATTCTGTGGATTATGGAATGCTTTCATACATTTCTATTATGTTTACATGATGTTCACATACATTATAAGCATCATAAGAAAACTTTCACTAGGAAATACAAGCAAATGGTCAGCTGATACAGTATATTCCTATTACACTGGGGAGTTGTTGAAAATTACCTCTTATGTACTGGTCTAACCTGATATTTCAGTCATGCACTGATGAAAAGAAAATGCAAAACAAGCTCATTACTGTCAGCAATATTATTATGTGATCTATCCTAACGGGGGTCAGTTTAGTTTGTGCTCTATCTGAACAAGCAAGTAGATTATGCACTGTAGCTTTCCTTGATCAACAACTGGAAGCAGTGTCTCAGAACGTCTCTCCACATGGTTTACTTCCCAGCTTTGGACACTTACAGCCTTTAATTCTAAAGAAAAACCATTGGAATCTTATACAACTGACAGACTTGGTAGCTAACAAAATACAAAGAGTACAAAGTTGCGAGGTTTCCTGTAATGCCTGATAGCATAGACAGGCCACTTCGCCTGACTCAAAGACCAAAAAAGGAGCAGAGGCACTTTATTGTTTATGCTGTCTTCTATTAACTAAATTGACCACAAGAGGTGGCTTACCACTTTGGCAACAGAATTTCTTTAATGAAAGCCCGAGCTACTACAGGATTAAGGACAGGCTGGAGCAAACACATCAGTCAGCTATGTCTTTACTGAATACACAGAGATGAATGAAATTTACATTGATCCTCTTATCTAAAATACAAAAAAACCCAAAAATCTGAGTATCCCTTTCATCAAAGACTTAATCCAATTTAAGCTGCAACATAATATCAGAGACAAAATATTTATTCACAGCATCCTATGTATCATTAATTGTGTTGGCTTGGTTAATACTGGATGTGCTGCACTGTCTGTGGACATACCTTCTGTGTTTTCCTGATGGTGGGAGCCATGTCTTTGAAGTAGTCGGGCTCTTGGTCCACATCGTTGGGTGGAGGGGAAACGTTTCCGTTGCCACCTTCAATCTTAATACTTGTTGGGGCCTCTTCATCCCAAGAGCTCCATTCTTCAATCTCTGGCTGTGCAGACTAGAACATAAAATTCAATTTGAATTCATGACTGGAATTAAAGAGCAGGACTGTATCTGGTGACTACATGTGCAATTTGCATTTCCATTTCCAAATAGGCTCTGAATTTGTCAGGGCTGGTGCTGTTGATTGATGCATTACTGACCTGTTTTGGTACTGATGAAGAAAAATCCACTGTTGTTGGGAGGGTTATTTGATCACCACTGAGCTTGCGTCCCCTTCCACTCCTGCAGAGTAACACAATAATCAAAAAGGAACTGATTCAATATTGTAAAAAGCAGCAACTGCTACAACACTAAGGTCAGATCTGTTTAGTGTGCAGAAATTGCTGTGATGACCAGGGATAAACACTTTACCAATTAAATGTTCTTTAAGCATTAAAAATGCAAACATCCTATAGTATGAACTGAGGGCAAGCTAGATTCCAGGGTTAAATCACCACACATGTGATCCACAGAACAATGGTCTTGTTCATCTTTCACCAAAATACACCAACATGGATGCTAGTGAACAGGATAGATTTATTTTAATAAATGAAGAGAGATTTAGTTGTAGATTAAAAACATGAAATGTTCAAGATCTTATTAGTCTCTCAAAGGCGTAAGTTTAGGATAAATGTATTTACAAAGGCAAGACCTCCATAAAAGGAACAGTGTGTATCAGGGGGATACTGAACATAGCATTTGAGAAGCCTTCAGTTGTGCTCACCTGCATATCAACCTTTTAAAGAAAGAAAGTAAGCTGGCTAGGCATGTGCAGATCTTGAAGAGACGGAACTGAGTGATGGCCATGATGAAACTGAAGTGGTGGGAAAGCACAGAGATAATATTAGCATGATGCACATGCGTGTGTTGTAAGCATGTCTCCAGTAGATCAATATTTGCGCAGGGTATAGTGAGCCAAAAGTCAATCCTTATAAGAAATGTGTAGGCGTCTACGAACATGATGTACAAACAACCAATCCTATTACTCATAATCTGGAGAGCCGTGACACTAGCCTTTTACGAAATTGCTACCCTGCTTGTGTGTAACCGGATGCACTGAACACAGTTAAACACCATTGCAAGCAATTATACAAGAAGATTTATACTTTTGTTTAATACGTATTCGTCATCGCAGAACAAAGAGATCGAACTCGGGTTAACGATAGATATACTATAAGCACTACCATTATTTTTAGCTAAATTAACGCAGCTAAATTATTCCCTCTCACTGGAGTTTTGCAAGTCTTTGCTACCATACAAAGAGAAAGCGTTAACTACTCACCTTGCAAGATGTCACTACACTGTACACAGAGAAGCTGCTTTCTTCTTGTGTGGCAAAAGAGACAAGTTCATTTATTTGCTAACCGTTGCTTGCTAGCTTAGCCCACAGGAAAACATGATATTTCTGAACCCTTTAATTGTCTTCGTAAGACGACACATTGGAGGGGACGAATTATATCACTGTCCTGTCAAAACCATGCATGTAACAGCTGTGCACCCCACTGTGGTTTCATGACAAAACTCCTAAATCTATGTCGTCGCTCATCTCTGTCCCGTGGCTGCCATCTTTGAGCTGGGAGGAGCAGGAACAAGGAAGTACAGCGTGGTCCTGTTGCATTCAGGTGTTGCAGGAATTTGGACGAATAACAAGTACAATTGAATTAATACAAACGTTAATTCCTCATTGTTCACATTTGAGTAGATTCTACATACAGATTATGTATGTATTAGTAATGTAGTCACATACGGTTCTGAATTATCTCAACCCATGCAAGTGGGAAGGTGCATAAAAACAAGGCTGGTAGGTATATTTCACCTGATAAAAATTCAGGTGACAGTAATTTTCTATTCATATGATTTAGATCCTTCATGCGGACCTTATTTCCACTGAACAGGATTTTCTTCCTGGCACGTATGGCCTGATTTCTCCTCAGTATGTCCTGTTGTCCGGCTGTACTTATCACCTGTCAATGTGAAAATGAATTCTGTTGATGAAAATATTAATCCTGCTCCTTACTGAAAGTAACCCCTTGCGTAACCGCGGAGGTATAAAATTCATAATGATAAATTAATTATTTACGATTTATTAGACATTTTCTTTAATGTAATAGAAGTTGTCTTCATGACTGAAGGCCGTCGTTAGTTTGAAACCCGAATGCACCGCGTCGTCACCACAAACTACCCAATCAACACACTACTTGGTCGGAAGTGGCATATTTGAAAACTGGCAGTTGCAGTTGAGCCTTTTTCGTGTCCGTAGGTGAAAAGGAATTAATGACAGTATAAACACGGTGAGGCGTTTTTCAAATAAATATATTGTGTTAATGTTATTGCATATGCATCTATGTATACATGTTTAACTTCACCCGAGTTTTCGGGACCCATGGGGGAACCTATTTCCAAAGAGAGTTATCGTTGACAACAGCGCTACATGTTGCTAACTAGCTAACTGTGCTAACTTATTTTGTAAACACGAAAGGAAATACTTTTGTAATGGAAGAACGGAGTGTAATTACTTACCTCACACGTTTCATTAAAACCTTTACTATAAGTATTGTTATGTCAATAGAACAACATACCACATACTGTCAGGATATTCAGAATACAGTACTGCTGTTGTGACGAACAGACTACCCGCAAAGCTGCACATCATTGGGGAAACTTAACGGTACAAGTAATGTTTTGGAGTTATTCTAACTATGGTCACTACGTCTCTGTTGATACGTAAAATGTAATTTATAACATTACCGAATTGGGAGGGGGACTTGCAGGGGCTTTTAATAGGTTTGAATTCATATGTGTGAGTAATGCGCATTTCATACCATGTAAAGAGCCATTCAGTTATTTTTGTTTTGAACGGTGTTTGGTAAACACAAAATGTTGTCGTACAAGAGTGGACACCATTGATGTATTATCAGAGTTCTCATAATACATCCACGGTGGACATATGTTGTTAACCGGGCTACGTCGTTTGTTTGCTGTTCTTAATCTTAACTTTCAGATGGAGGAAGATGAGCATACAGACAGAAAGCAGCAGCTTGCCATGCTTTATCAGAAGCTCAACAAAATTAAGAAGTATCTCAATGACGGTAACGTTATTCCATGCTGTCCTGTCACTGTACGAGCCATATAGATGGGTATCCATACTGTCTGTATTTCATCAATTAATGACACTTTGCTCTTGCTACAGATGACACGGACAATATTAACCAGGTCATTGGATCAAACTCGCCTGAATCATGTCTCTCATATTTGATGGACCTGGAGAAGAAAGGGGACCCTCACTCGAATCATAACCACCTCACTAGACTCATTGACTTTTATACCAGAGTATTCTCCAATATGCCACTGGGAAAACACTGTCAGAATGAGAGCTATGCCAGGATGTTGGTCCGATTTGCAGAGCTGAAAGCGTAAGTAACCAATATGTTTACTTGTTTCTCAAGACCTTTGTCCCCTTTCCACTTTTAGTTACAGTAAACAAGATTTTATAAAAGCAGCAATAACAAATTGGAAAATGTTACTTCAGTACCACTTTCATTGTACATCTATAAAACCTAATGTTTTTATAAAGTCTCTTTGAGTTTCATGGAAAGTCATTTTGAATTTTCTGTGAAACAATAGGGTTTTCTGTCTTTTTATTAGGATTCAAGATGTCAATGAGGCAGAAGCCAACTTCAACGTGGCAAGATCTCACAGCCAGAACTTTGCATTTGTTCACATCGCACATGCAAAGTTTGAGCATTCCCAAGGTAGGGAGATGCACTCTTTTGTCATCTTGTGCCTGTATATACATTCTTATGACCTGTTATCTGGTTGCTTCATTTTACCAGGCAACACAAAGAGAGGCATTTACATATTACAGAATGCTATTGAACTGGGCGCAAAACCAAAGGAACTGCTGGAGGCTGCCTTGCAAAGCATGCAAACAGGGAAAACACAGCTCTTATGTCCAGATGATAAGGAAAATGTACCACGTGGGTATTTTTTCATGTTCTATTGCATGACATGTCATTTGATTACTTGACTGGTGTATAGCAAATCAGAAGGTCAACGTTTACTGTTATTAACAGTGTTAGCATAAAGCATAAGCTTTTCTCATATAACTTTCATATTTTGCTGTGTTTTCTTTCTGTCAGTGTTGCCCAACAGTAATGTGCACGATTCTGTCAAAAGAGGCTCAGAATTCCAAAAAGTAAGCAGAGTATCAGACGGGACAGGTGACTTACAACTCTCCAGTATTTTTAGTTCAGGGTAAGAATAAAACAACAGCTTTCAATATTTCATAAAGCTTCTATTTGATTCAGGGAATGTGACATCTCATGTTAATCTCTGCACTTCAGGACTGAGTCCCTTGCTGGATCATCAGATGATCAGTTACCAGGCTGGAGAACTGGATCTCAACGCAAGAGAGCAGTTGGAATGGTGAGAGTTACATTTCCTCCAGCTTTGGTTATTACAAATTACTGTACCTGCATGAAAGTAATTACCAAAAAGTCCATGAAGTTTTGAAGTTATGTTCTCACCTTTTGCTTTACAGCCAGGGAGAGTTCCTGTGGTACCCTTCTCCATCCCAGAAAAGGATAATGACGATGATGGCTACATCCATGTGAAGCCCTCTAAGAGAAGTGATGCATCAATTCCGACCAGTTTGTCAAGGTAACTTTATATCACAACACTTATTTACAGATGGTTTTTATTTGATTATGTCTGGGACATCTTTGTAAAATGTAACTAAATATACTACTGCTTATATTCAAGACAAGTTAACATTACTTGTATTACTTATTTGCTTTTCAAGTGTTTCATATGTTGTTGATTCTTGTTTAATTTTGTCTTAGGCAACCCTCTGGTTCAAACATGAACCCAGTATTTGGGTTATCATCCTCAAAGAAAAATGCTGTCGATGGAGATTTTGTCCATCCTCAAGTGAGTATAAACAAGTCACAGTAGTTTGTCAGAATCACCTCTCAGCAGTTTATATTGTCAGTGCTCCACTCAGCAAAGATGTTCAGTCTAGACTGGAGAAAAAAATGTAACATCTTTCTCTTGCATCACTGTGTTCTCAGCCCCCAGCTGTCAGTCCAGAGCATTGCCCCTGGGATGATCAGGCAGCTGTGGACTCCACCACCACACTCCTTCATTCACATGACACACGGGACACCTCGAGAATGGAAGGTACTATATAACTTTGAAACTGTGCTACAGTGAATGCTCTGCTGTTTGTTGAGTAGTCAGCAAAACCTTTATAGCTGTGTGAACAGTGTGCATTTAGTGTTTTGACTATTTTTTACTGTTTTCATGATATGATTCTTTTCTCTGGCAGATGTAACTTACAGTTTTGACCAGGTCATCAAGATGAATTCCCCAGAGTCGTGTTGGACATATCTGATGAACCTGGAGAAAAGAGGCAACCCTCACACAGACATCAGCCTCCTCAACAAACTCAAAGACTGTTATTCTAAAATCTTCTCCAGGCTACCAATCAGACAGTACAGCAAAAATGCCTTCTATGCCAGAATACTGGTTAGATATGCAGAACTCAAGGGGTAGGTGGATGACAATACTATATCTGCATTACAGTTTGGGATTTTGTGGTGTTTGCTGGGGGTGTTTCATTGTTGGTGGGTTAGGGTTGGGTAGTATAGATAGAATATACATAAATACACAAAAATCTGCATCTTCTAAGAATTCAGGTGGTAAAAGGTTCACTCACTCACGAAAACAGTAATTTTCAAAAGATATATATTTATTTAAAGGTTTTACACAGTGGTAGATTTTATTTTATTTAATATTCATGAATTTGTTGACATGATTCTGTGAACCATATCTTCATTTGAGAATTTTGGCATATTACACTTGGTTGAATGGACATGAAAAGGTATTTCTGTATGACATCCATTAGATGTTAAAACTTATACATTACCTCATGTATAAATGTCTTTTTAGCTCCACATACTAAAATCAAAAACCATGTGCTAATGAGGAGTAACCACATTTCTTTGCAGGATCGAAGACCCAGATGAAGCACAGGACCATTTTATAGTTGCAAGATCCAACTGCAAAGGCTTTGCCTTTGTCCACATAGCACATGCCCAGTTTGAGGTCTCTCAAGGTATTTGGATCATTACTTACTTTCATTTATCAGAATTCTGATGTATGAAATTGACAGACACAAACAAAATGCTCACACTTGGAACAGATGGTAATTAATGGAGTACATGTAGAATTACTTTTTGCAGTAGTGATCACATAAACTCTAAAATTGATAGCATGTAGCTGATAGTTCAGCTACATACTGTGTAGTGCTTCAACCATTGTTTAGTCAATGAAGTGAGTACTGATCCAGTCTGCCTTTCTTCCAGACATAATTGAAGTGCTTTTTTTTCCAACCTTCCTTCCTTTTAAGGTAATGTGATCAAAGCAACTTCAATTCTGCACAAAGCTCAGGCATTAAATGCCAGGCCAGCTGAGCTCCTGGAGGTGGCCATACGTAACCTCAAAGCTGGGGAGAAACAGCTAGTGCCTCCCCAGGAGGAGGAACAACCCACAGGTAGAGATTCATTGAGGAGTTTTTCATTGTAAAGGGCAAAGCACTGGCCTGGACATGGTTTACATCTTAAGTTTTTCTAATTTCTCCTGTTCAAAACAGTTGTTCCAGTGAGTGTTTCTACTCACAGTGGAAACCAGGAACACCAGCTTCCTGCTCGGGTCCCTGTGAACCGCTCAGTGGAACAACCTAAACCTGTCAACAAAGAGCCCTTATCAGAGTGGAAGATACCAACTCTTGTCAACCGGCATGTTTCTCCAGAGGTCTGATAACATTCTTTATCTACTGCTACTGCTACAAACTTTTGAAATGTATCATTAAAAAAAAAAAAAAAAAAAAAAAGATTTTAGAATCTTTATTATTTTGGCAAACTATTTTAGATTGTCACCTACTGTAAACTTTTTTAGTCTATTTATCTGCCTTTGTTTGCTCCTTGCTAAAAAATTCATTTTTTTGTCACCAAGATGACATCTTAGCAAATGAAAGGCACACATGACAACATAATAATTTAAGTTTCCTGATTCCATTAATTCTCTTCATGCTCAAAAACATGAATCCTTTTTGTTTATAATTATTTCAAATCATTTTCAAGTGAACCAGATTCTGTTTTAATTTTAAAATCTTACTCTAATACTAATCTAATCATTCCAAATTATTTTATTCTTAGGATAAACGAGCAACCCCGCCTGACCCCAGACCTGTTCCTCGTGTGCTGGAGTCACTTCCCACTCCATCCCTCCAACTTCCATCCAGAATAAACCCACAAACAGTCTGCCAGACACCAAACAACCACAGAAACCCCTCTGCCAGCAGGTAATATCTTTACTTGGGTGTCTGCTGGTCAGTAGCACTTACTTTGCTTTAAAGGTCAGAGAAATTCTCTTATTTCTGTATCTCTTGTTTCTTTGCAACATCAATAAAATTGTGTAGTCACACCTACTCCACTCTTTCCCCCTTAGCTTTATTACTCCTGTTGTAAAGAGAGGTCCTGAGGTGTCTTCCTCTGCAGTAGCAGCGCATAGAGCTGGACCTGTTCAGCAGCCATGTACACCTCTAAACCAAGTGGCCTGTTTCCAAACTCCACAGGTACAACATGTTCATGCCTTAACTTATCTTTTTTTTGCCTCAAATGTGTCAGCTCTGGAACATTACATTTCACATAAACACAGTTTTTACTCATTATTAAGCACTTGTTGTAACTGAACGAACAATGACTTTACAGTGTCAAGCAGACTAAGTGACCTCTAATGACTTGGAAATTCTTTTGAGTGATGTGTTTACTGTGTACCTAACTGATTTCAAGAATTTCAACCATGGCAAGAAGAAATCAGCTTTTTTCGCCAAACAGGGATTGATGTTTGTCTTATAGTTATGGTGATACCCATAGGTTTTACTGTTACACGATCAGAGGAGATCTGGGCCCTTTATGTTCTAGTGCATGCAGCATGAAAAAATATTATTTCAGAGATTAGCAGTGTACAGCAGTGTAGCTTGTCTTGGCATAAAAATGATTTCTGTGGGTCTTTTCTTTGTGTTTTCAGGTTGCTACACAAGAAATCATTCTAATCTGTAATGGTGGTATACATCTTTGTTTGAATCTCATTTTAGGCTTCCTTTACTGCATTGTCAAATGAATCCATAACCATTAAGGGCAAGCAGTTCTTCATCCTCAAGATGATTGGACGTGGTGGATCAAGCAAGGTAAAACATTATAAGTGAATGAGTATATGATGTGTGGTGAAAAAGATTATTTAATTATGTTCCAATATTTTATTTTCACTGATGTTTCTCTTGTTGTCTGTGGTTGATTGACAGGTTTGTTCTTCTTCTTGTTTTTCCAGGTCTACCAGGTCCTCGATCACAAGAAGCAGCTGTTTGCTGTGAAATTTGTTGACCTTGAGGAGGCCGATGCTCAGACGATAGAAAGTTACAAAAATGAGATTGAACATCTGAACCACTTGCAGCAGTACAGCGATCAAATTATAAAGCTCTATGACTAGTGAGTACATGGCCGGTTGAAAAATAATATCAATGCATTCTCTAGGAATCACCATGAACCTTTTGTCTGTTTAAGATTTAACTATAGGGCTGCAACCAGCGGTTATTTTCATCACTGTCTTTTGTCATATTGTTATTATTGTCTATAGAATCTCATGTTTTGAGTTCAATATAGTTCTTCACAGCACAATGGTAGGTTTTTAGATGTTTTGTTCTATCAACTGCTGTGCCCACAGATATTTAGTTAACTATCCAGTATGACAAAGGCAAGCATCAAATCTTTGTGTTTTAGAAGTTTGAACAAGAAAATATTTGGCACTTTTGTCCAAATAAATGTATAAATAATTAATTGATAATCAAAATACTGATTAATTTTCTGTAGATCAACCAACTGATTAATCAAATAAGAGTTGCAGTTTTTCTTAACTGTAATAAAATGCTGTTTACAAGAACAGAGCAAATGGGAAATTTGAAATGAAATTTGAGGGCAAAATGAGAAGAAAAATATGAGGATTTACATGGATACACAGATGATGAAAAATGTGATGTTTCTCTCATTTTGTGTTAAATGACACCGCACTGTCACCAGACCAGTTGATTTAAGTTCAGTGTTTCCCCTACCATTGTCTTGGCAGCATTGACATTGATATCAGTTCTTCAGATTTACTTGGAGTTTGGATCTCTGTCACAAATGTCCTGATGATTGTATGTGTGTTTGCAGTGAAATGACCAACAGTTACATCTACATGTTGATGGAGTGTGGAAACTTGGATCTGAACACGTGGTTGCGAAACCGCAAGACTGTGAATCCGCTGGAGAGGAAGTTCTACTGGAAGAACATGCTGGAGGCCGTCCATACCATCCACAAACATGGTTGTCTTTCTGTTAAAGCTCTTAGTTTACTGAATATCACGCTAAAACGATCTTGATTCCTAACCCTTTCAAATATCTGTCTTTTAATGCAGGAATCATCCACAGTGACTTGAAGCCAGCTAATTTTGTCATAGTGAATGCCTCACTGAAGTTGATTGACTTTGGTATCGCAAACAGAATCCAACCAGATGTGACAAGCATCATGAAGGATTCACAAGTAAGATTTTTGTTAATGACAGAGTCTCTTACATGTAGCATTAACATGCAGCTCAGGTGATTGGACTTAAATACATGCTTGTTTGTCCAACACAGGTAGGCACCCTGAACTATATGCCCCCTGAAGCCATCAAAGACACGTCATCCCAGCCAGGAAAAGCACGCTCAAAGGTATTTTTCTTTTACTGACTCTTACTGATTCACCAATCTGTGCAATAACCTGTGATTTCAGTTTAGATGTTAAAAACATCTGATTTTGTTCCACAGATCAGCCCAAAAGGCGACGTGTGGTCTCTTGGGTGTATCCTGTACTGTATGACTTATGGGAAGACTCCATTCCAGAGCATCACCAATCAGATTACCAAACTGCACGCCATCATTGATCCCTCGCATAAGATTGAATTTCCTGACATCTCAGAGAAGGATTTGCTGGATGTGTTGAAGGTGAGAGACCACAACTACACTGCATTAGTGTGATGTGAAATTAGCTACTGGTACCTGAAGATATCCAGTATTTAGTGCTCTAAAGGGCATTTGAAATGACAGTGATCCAGCTCATAATCACCATTAAACATGTGTTCAAATGATAACTAAGTCTGCACAGTTGGAACATATTGACCTTTTCATAAAAATAAGAGGCTAATCAGTCCTTTCCAATTACTATAAATAATGTAGCTCTGCTTGTTTAAAAGCTTTCTTATTAACCACATTAACTGCATATTAATCTCTTAAATTTCATGCTTTTATGCACAGTACAAAAATTGTAATAACATTCTCTGTGCTTCATTGTTAGAATGGAAAATTATTCATACAGGCATTTTGTACAGTTCTTTAATAAATACCATGTTAAAGAAATAAATAGCATCAAAGCTGAAATAAGTTTTTATCGTTTGTTAACTGTTAACAGATGTTTCATATAACAAAGTCTTAGGAGTTTTGCTGAAGTGATGTCAAATTCAATAAGCTGCTTATTGTCTGGTTGTTACAGAGGTGCTTAGTACGAAACCCCAGAGAGCGAATCTCTATTGCTGAGCTGCTGGAGCATCCATACCTGCAGCTGAAGCCACAACCATCGGCTGAGCCAGGTACACACCAACACACTCATTAGTACAAAGTTAGTGAACTTTGAAGCCAATTTTGCTGTTCACCATGTGACACTGACCTGTACTCAATTCACCTGTTTCAGAAGGTCCATGTCACAGTGATCTCCAGAGGATCCTAACAGACCTCGCAGCCCTCCAGTCTCCCAACAGCATCATCCGAGCTGCCAATGTAAGCTTGACTCAACAGCATTTCTAATTTTTTTTATCTGTTGGTTTCATAAATTGTAATTGTGCTCTCTGCTTTTCACAGAACCTGGCCAAAATGTGCAGCAGCGGCAGAAAGTTGGATGTTGCAGAGTGTGCGAAGTCATCAACTTAACTATCCTGTAAAATGTGATGTGGATATTTCCTTTCTTTTTCTTTTTTTCTCTTTGGCTCTTAACCACTGTATGTAACCAATATAGATGCAATATTTTCTGTTGTAGAAACTAACTAATCCATGTTTGCATGTTTGTTTCCTTGAAACAAAATATATTGCTTCATTTTTTCATTTTTACTCATGTTCTCTGATGATAAATGTAAGCATTCAGCATAGTCAAATAAACATACTGTACACTTAAGAGTTGTTGGTTTATTTATCTGAGCTGATGTAAGAGGTGGATAACTGTCAAAATATAGGTGTTTTAAATCTACAGAGTGCAAAAATTTGGATAAGGATTTGATGAGATAGATTTTAGGTAGCACAAATGTTTCTGAAGACTGCCTTTTTAGATGAAGTTTAAGTTGGTCCCCATCACTTACAATGAAAGTTTCAGGAAAGTATCTCTCCATAAGGCCACCATGGACAAGAGGGACAGCAATCAATAACTTTTCAATGTTCATATAGATGTGGGATTTGTTTTCAGGTTAAGCTCTTAGAGCAAGATGCTGACCCAGAATGCTGTTCATCCATGGTATTCAGTTACTATATAAGCAAAACACCTCACAACCTCCTAATATACCTGTACATACAAGCACTTAGACAACATGTTACATTATCCCGGACAGTGTCTCCCACAGAATTTATTTGTGATGGCTGACCTGAGTAACATGCTGGTCTACTGTTGTTACTGTATCATAAAAATCCTGATAAATACGTGGTTTCCTTTTTTCTCTTCTCTTTCTAACTCACAAATGTGCACCTGATTTAGAAATGTCATGTTCTTACTCACATTTCGTCACCCTCTTAAAATAATTGCCTAAGTCATTTTTTTACAAAAATGATTTTTTTGCCTAAATCATCTCCTCATGATGCTGGCCACCTCTGGTAAAATTGCCTACATCCTCAGCTAAACAGATCGTGCCATTCTACCCTTTAGTATAATTGCCTATGTCAAGAGTGTGACTTAAACAGTTTTAATTTGCCTAAGTCATTTAATTCTCTCATGTTCCATGTTTGACTGACCTTGTTGTTTGTATGTCAATAGGCATCTGTTGTTATAACTGTTTTGATTAAAATTGTTAGTAAATATCATATATTCAACAAATGGTTCACTTTTTTGTGTTTCCTGAAAAATCTGAAAAAATGACTGAGGCGATTATTTTTAAGAAGGCGTCGATTTGTTAGCTGGTCTGTGCAAATGTTATTTAAAATGAGTTAGCATAAATCTTCTCTTGATATATATATTTTAGAAATCGTCTTTATATATATTTTAAAAACGTGGCTATACAAAAATAGATAAATGAACAATATGTTCAAATTTATATAGCATCAAAATGTTGTATGAAGTCCGTATATAGGCACACCTTTAAAGTGTTGTTAATACTGAAAAAATCACAGTGCAGTGCCTCTGTACCATCAGTGTGTGAGGACTGCAAAACTCTTCAGTCAGTCATCATGCTGAATGGTTTTGTGAAGAGGGAATTATACATAATAATACATAATCTATAATGTATGATATAATCTATATCAAATGCTTATCTTTTAATAAAGTCTACTGTCCAACAGAAACCCTCCCGCACTGGTCCCCACCGATAAAGTCCAAAATCCCTACCACGTACACCGCCCTCCTTTTTGACCAATCACCACCTTTATCTGCTCGTGGAGGCTGACATGGGGAAGGAGAAACAAGAGTTCTCACTCTGCCACTAATCCCGGGTACCACCGAGGGCCGACGCTCCACTTTTTCGACGACATCCTATTTTCTCACTGTGTATTGGTATCGATTAATGTAATAACTCTTATAATTTTAACGCAAATATATTACTGACTATAAACAATATTGGATGCTATTGTTAGATGCAAATACAATCCTTATTTTATCTTGATCGGTGCTGAAATATCACTGGCCAATAAACTGAAGACAGAAAACCCAAGTATAATGTGTCAAGTTTAAGAGAGACACAACCCGGAAGTGGGTCGGGATTTCGGCTGGAGTCCACTCCAGTTTTTCTTAACAGAGTGAGGGTATCCTCATTTTACTAGACGATCTTCATACTTTAATTCATCTTGCCCTTCCTGTTCAGTCACAACAACAGTGATGGCGGCTGCCGCACGATTCTTTATCCGAGGGGTGAACTCGAAACTTTCCATCACCGGTGTTGGCACCGGGGTGCACAGCTCTTTCGGAGCCACTCTGCTGAAAGTGACGCCGAGCTGCAACTCGCGTTCAAAAACACAACGAAGACATGCAGCGCACTTTACCTTCCAGCCTGACCCTGTCCCGACACAATATGGTGAGTGGCTGGCTAGCCGGCTAACGTTAGCTATCGCCGGTGTTGGCACCGGGAGCAAATTGTGCAGCAGTGGAAGTTTCAGGTGTTAAAATGTTGATAAAGACAAGTGACTCAGCAGCATTATGAAAACAAGTCGAAAGTCATAAGTGACCCATCAACATTATAGCTGGGTTACTGTGTTGGTGTGGGACAACGTTACAGTTGGATTCACATTGCTTGCTACAGATTTAAAGACTGTGTGTCTTTGGTTTAGCATGACAGCACGAAAATATTTTTAAGATAACTTTACCGTATTATCCATATTATTGCTTCAAGTGTTAGGCACTCCCTGATGAGGTATGAGCGCTCTGTCTATACTACAGAACACCTGACCAGGATGTTGGCACTCAATGAATCCAGAAAGACAACCCAGTTCAGAGACAATACCAGTTTTTTTTGTTCCTTTACTGTAACAATGAAGTGTGTGTCCCATTGATTGAAGTAGGCAAAGTGTCTGATTTTTCTTTCCTGCAGTAACCGGTTTGATCACTTATGATTGTCTACAACAATTTACTCTATGTAGTATACTGTACTTGTCTCACTTAACTGCAGCATGCATGATATGGAGTGGTTGCTTATGTCAATTTTTAAAAAATGTATTCCCTTTAAACCTTTTAGGTCCCACACAGAAGATGAACTTGTTCCAGTCAATAACAAGTGCCTTGGACAACACTCTTGCCAGTGATCCTACAGCAGGTAGGATGCTAAAACAAGACATTTAGTTTTCCAGCCATTCTTAGAGCAAAATCTGTAAAATAATACTGTTACTTCACCAACAGTCATGCATCTTATAATAATGATTAATTTTTTAATATATATATTACTAATATTATTACTTATATATTATCAAAACAGACTTACAAAGTGCTGTACATAAATAAGATATAAGAAAGCAATTTTAAAAAGTGAAAGCAAGGCAAATAAAACAGGGAATATTTTAAAAGAAATTGTAAGAGTATAATTGTAAAAGTAAAAACAATTTTAAAAAATCATTAAATAACAATCAGACAAAAGAAAGTCTGTAAAACCAAGGATAAGAGCACCAGAGTCAGAAATGTAAAGCAGCTTTATACAGGTATATTGTAGGTAGTGATTTAAACTGGTGATTGGGCACGCCTGATTTTCTCAGGCAGGGCATTCCAAAGTCTGGGGGCTCTTAACAGCAAATGCACAGTCACCTTCGGTTTTTAGCCAAGACTTTGGGACAGTTAGTTTTTGCAGCCACTTAAGAATCTTGCTGCAGAATTTTCTTCAAGTTTCAGGAGACACAGTTTTTGAAAGTATGTAAATCCCTCCCACTTTTCCCATAGACGGTGTTATGTAGGGCTGCAGCTAACTGTGATTTTCATCATCGACTAATCTGATGGTTATGTTTTCCGATCAATCATTTTGTCAATGCAATCATAAAATATTGGAAAAATGTCTGACACTTTTTCCCCACAAGCCATCTGTGACATCATTAAATCTCTTGTGTGACCATCAGTCCAAAACCCAAAGATATATTAAGTTTACAATGAGTGAAAACAGAGAAAAGCAGGAAATCCTCATATTGCACAAGCTGGAACCAAAAAATACTTAATCAATTAATAAAATAGCTGCAGGTTAATATTCTGGTGATTGACTAATTGATTAGTTGACTAATTGCTTTGTGGCTCATTGCTCTTCTGTGGCTTGTATTGTGGTTAAACTCTCCCAGTTAAATCCTTAGTACAAAAGATGAACAACTGCATTAGAAATCACTTAGTTCTTTGATTAAATCATGAAGATACAAGTCAGTTTACATAAAAACCTATGAGGAGAAGTAATTATGTGCTGCTAACTATGGGTGAAAGCTCAACATTATAATACTGAGAAATGTGATAATACAGTCTGCACATGAAATATACTTACTTTTAGATTCTGGGTCAATTTCATATAAATCCAGCAGTAAAGGCGTTGTGATGTGTTCACACATTCAGCAACAAAGCATCTTAAATTCACTATTGCTCTTATTCATGACTCTGACTGGATTTTTCTCCCTAGCAACGCGAACAAGATCATTGTAATACTGAAAGCTGTCCGCCATTCCAAAATGAAAGACAAAATGTAATGCGTTTTAAATGAGGGTGAAATCATTAGAATTATGATTGACTATGATTGTTACATTATCCAGGATAGTCATGTCTTAAGTAACGGCCTCTCCGTTTGACAGCTCTGTAGAGGGTTAGAAATGATGAGTTACTTTGGCCAATCAAAGAGCTGCAGGTGGGGCAACTGGTGTGCCATCTTTTTTTTTTTCCCCTATGTATTTTTTCCCTGCTCTTTCTTGTGTGTTGAAAAACATGCACTTTCAAAACTAACTGCGTTTCGTGTTTGTCCACAGTCATCTTTGGAGAGGATGTTGCCTTTGGTGGAGTATTCCGATGCACAGTGGGTCTGAGAGACAAATATGGTAAGATGTTTTATTCCTCTCTAAACCCCTACGCAGCCACTGGCAGAACTCACCATTGCTCAGTCAGCTTTAACTGTCAGCAGCCTGTTATCCAGCCTACCTTACATGATTTCTCCACTAGGTGGCAGCATAAGACTGTGAAGAATTTCATTGCCTTCTCACTCACAAGGTCATATTACTGTTCATTGTTCACCTAAAGGACCAGAAGGATCTGTTTGCACTTATTTGGCCATTGTAGCAAGGCAGTCTTACAGAGTTGATACAGCAGGCTGATATAGTGTGACAGTGCTCATTGCTTTGCAGTTGTTTTGGAGTCCACTGAAAACGCTACATTCAAAATCCTCTTCTTAAGAAATCTACCCAGTATCAGCGGTAATAAGGTCAAGATAGTATTTCAGGGGCAGTCTTTTAGTTTAGATTATATTGTGATATGTTCTTTTATTTTATTCAGTCTCTTGAATATTTGTGCTTTACAGGGTAAAACCTTGTTGACTTACATCAGGCAGAAACTGTTGCTGCACCGCTCACATTTTCACAGCTGCCTGTCCTGCTCTTGCCTGTTGATGCCACATTCATCTTCCCAGGAAAGCTTCCAAGAGGAAGATATGGAAAAGTGCTCATTTGTTCACCTGATTTTTTTGGAGCTAGCCTGTAACACGAGACAATATGTTTGTTAAAAGAAATAAGAGAAGATTTGAAATGGATTTTCTTCATCAAACTAACAGAGACATCATTAATCAGAAACTGACAGATATACTGGTAATTTAAATAATTACATCTCCTACGACCAGGTAAGGCACACCTCATTGGATTCCTTCACCTGATATCTTCATATGATAACATCAAAAACAACTGCATTCCATTCAGGTGAACTCGTTCTGTTTTGACAATGGAGTTTGTTTCACCTATGCTTTTCCTGCTATGACAAATCAAAATGTGCTGTAAAAAAGAGTTATTGTGTTCTATCACAGGCTACTACAGTGTCAGGACAAGAGCTATTGATGTTGCAAAGACTTATTATTTCTATTGCCAATGTGGCCTAGGAGGAGCCTCTCTTCGCAGTGGATCACACTGACTTGCACTTTCTAGGTATTTGGTTAAGAATGAGTGATAGCTTGTTAAGGAAATCACACTCCTCCTCGATGTCATAGCTCAGGTAAACCAGGATACACAGACATCATACAGGTATTAGATGAATCAGCAGTGGGTACTCCTTCCAGGGATATCTCTTTTTCTGCTCTCTCTCTAATAGCTCAAGGAAGAAATTCTGTTTTAAGAAGCAATTAATAACATGACAAAAAACCCGTTTTTTTCTGGACCAAAAAACAAGGCTCAAATGAAGCCCCTGACTAAATCACTGACTCCATGGTAACATTGCACTTCCTCTACGCTTCACCCAAAGCATGACAAGAATTGTACTGGCAAACATCAAAATAGCAGACAAGAGTGGAAAACACCAATCCTTTTTTTTCACTGATAATAAATTTTCTGTCAGTACTAAGGCAGATGCTATCCCATCAACATTGTTTTTAGATATAATGATGGCATATTTAAGTGACCTAGCTATTCCTAAAACAGCGTATGCTTGCAAAAACATCTAGCCTTTAGCCAAAAAAGAGCCTTGAAAAGCCTTTAAAAAAAAGCTGTCAAAGTAAAAATGCTGTGGTAGATGTCTCTAATCTAAAGTTTTATTTTGTGTAAAATTAGCAACTACAGCTATTCCCTGATACTAAGTTGATAAGCCTTGCTCAGATACAGAACATAGAGGCTGTACTTGTTAGACTTGCCTGGTGTACCAGCACACACTGTGTTTCACTGCTGCAGGGCTCTGGATTGTGTCCAGTTAAAAGTGTATACCACCTGTGTCCTGAACAAACGAACGATTACTGAACCTGAACGTCATAATCCAAGTTAGCAGAATGACAAATCGGTCCGACAGTCCAGGATTTGGATCTTTAATATATCTTCAGTTTGCATCTGTGTGATTTTCCTGGTGTAAATGTGATAATATCCTGTGCGTATACTGATTTATTTGTGAAGTGAAGAAGTGGTGTGTCCTCCAAGTGAAAGATAAAATCAGTATCTTCAGAAACACTTAGCAAAGAAAGAAAGAAAATGGAAAATGGATAAGATGCCATTTGCTAGCCCAGCAGCCACTAATGTAAGTGATTTTGTTGTTTTTTCTGACTTGTCTTGTGTGTGTAGCATACTCCTTGTGGCATACAGGTGTTTAATTCACAGACCTCAAATTGTATATTGTCTCGTATTCTACAGGCTAGCTCAAAAAAATCAGGTGAACAAATGAAACACTTTTCCATATCTTCCTGCTTGGAAGCTTTCCTGAGGAAGATGAATGTGGCATTAACAGGCAGAGCAGGACAGTGGGCAGCGCTGCCGTTTTACCATGCGTACTTGTTGACAGTAGTAGTCTCATTCTGTGTATTCTCGCCCTTCACAAGATGAATGAGTCCCTGCTGTGCCAAGGCAACATAAAACAGAATATGTGATTATGGAGCTGGTTTCTAACAGGCTCCTGCTGCGATCTAGAGATACGGTAGATTTAATCTGGTGTCAGGCCTTGAGTGGACTCTCTCTCTCTCCTTCTGCACTGTCGCTTAAAATAATGCAGTCCAAACTGACCTTAGAGAGACATAAAAGCTGAATTAACAGCCCACCTGAGTTTCAGGGAGGAAAACCTTTTTGGAGGAAGCCCAGTATCAGCAACTGTAGAAGAAGGTAAAAGAAACCAGACACTTGATTGTGCTCGTTAAAAATAAAGTAGGTTTTTGAAAACTTTAAAAAGAATAATGGAGAGAATGGTTCAGCACATGAAGTCTAAATCCAGTGTCCACTGGTGTGGTCTTTTTTTCATAAAAACAGAAGATTCTCCTTTTTTTCCAGTTTGTTTTTGCCAATACTACTTGACAAGTGGTATCCAATACCAGTATCTACTCATAAAACCTCATTGTGTCTTATTACGTACTGAAACTCACTGCTTTTGTTGCTGTGTCAACTCAGGTGTTTTTATAACTTACTTGTGGTTGTATTAACCTGAATCATATTGGTCCTTTTGCAGATAGTCAATGAAGCAGCCAAGTACCGCTACCGTTCTGGCAACTTGTTTGACTGTGGTAACCTCACCATTCGAGCTCCGTGGGGATGTGTTGGCCACGGATCACTTTACCACTCTCAAAGCCCAGAGGCGTTCTTCGCCCACTGCCCTGGCATCAAGGTGAGCCATGCAGTTCACCACAGACTCTGACTTGTGGTCATTACCTGTCTTTCTATAGCTTTTTTTTTTTTTTTTTGGTTTGTGAGATGTCATGTGTTGCCCCAAAAACATATTCAAAACTATTCTGGCAGATCTTTACAGTTTATTAAATGGGCTGATTGCATGGATGTAGTCCAAGCATACAATCATTAGTTATATTCATGCTAATGCAACCATAATACTGAAAGTAAATATCCAAAGAAAGTATGAGAAAAGTACAATATATACAAATGATTTTGAAGGTCAGTGTTCCAACAAGTAAAAACAAGTTAAGAATGTTTCCAAGCTGAAACAACAAAAACCCTGGTTTCTCATATCCTCTGGCATCACTTGAATATTTTCAGCACACAGAGACAGAAGTTGGTTAGCAGTTCTAAAAAGTAGCAAAATGACTATTTTCATTGAATTATGATGGTACTGATACCTTTATTAATCACAGCTGAGGCAGTCCCTTCAAATTTGCTGAATTGTATTTGTTATAAAGCCCCAGGTGTATTGTTAAATAGCTTTTTTTAATTCCCCTGCATTCTACAAAACAATGCAGATGGAAGAAACTTTGACTTCAGAGTGTTGTCTCAAGAACTGACTCAACAACAGTTAATCCACAGGCACTTGAAGCATCTTGAATATGTCATATACCAACTGTTATCTAGAGGAATGCCATAGTGTGGGGGAATGTAAATCTCACTGGAAGAGATAAGATGATGGTGGAGGAACAGGTGACAAAGGGGGCTGGTTAGATGAATAACAAAGGAGCAAAATATCACCTAATCAAAAGGGAGTACAATTTTTCCCAAGATACACTTTTTTCTTTGTTATCTGGCAGTAATTTGGCTCCTCTCTATCCCCCAGAACATCTAGTGTATACAAACTTGAAAAAGAGAGGGTTCTTAGGCTTTTGCTGAGATTGAGATTTTTAACCTAACTGTAGAACTTCTCTTTTCTGAGGCCAGTGGTGACACAGTTTTCACTACAACTTCTTGTTAGTAATCTAAACTTGATCAGTCCTTCCAAAGTCCTCATCCTGCCATCCTCTGTAACACTGGTGATAATCTCCAAATAACATCCTGGCACCACCACCACAATATTATTTAAGGCTCAAAAGAAGCACAGTCGTGCCACCTGGAGAAGTTGAGAAAGGCTTAACTTTGTGTCTGTGGCGCGCAGGATCAATAACGTGGAAACAACCAATCACATGTGTTTAGATTCCCTCAGGAAGTGGAAGCAGCTGTTTTCTCCTCCAACTCAACAAAGTAAAAGTACTTCAAACACAGTGGGAGAAACAGTGATTGTTGCAGATAATGACTTTCTCATTCAGTAAGATATGATTTTAAGCTATAAGCCACAGGTATAAGCTATTAGGGCATGAATAAGAAAAATGATGTATAGGAAGGACAAACTGTACATTTTGTGGATTAGTAGTATGAACTTTGTGCTTGCTGCCAAACAAACCTGCAGGCTTCAAGCTTAGGACAGACGAGAGAATCTGCTATTTTGAGTTTGCGTGTGTGATCCTCTCACACACACAAATCTTTGCCACTTACAGATGTGTGACCGCAGATGTACTGTATGTTCCCAACTCCGATAGTGTCACTGAAATGGAATTAACAGCATGTGCTCAGAGTAAACACAGGTCTAAGTTAAAATGTCCGATATAAAATCCATCCCTGCTTCTTCTCTTTTTTCCTTTACTCAGCATGCATCTAATCATCAAAGTGAAAGTTTCTCAAACTCCGCAGACTGGGAATGACTGTATGGTTTATAGCTACAGATGATCCACTGTAAATAAGCACGGCAGAGAGCAATAAACATTTTGTCTCTCAGCAAAGGTCTGCCAGATAAATGTTGATCTTTGTGCATACTATCACCAGTGTTAGCTCCATCTGCGGTCCAATGTTGTCATGATACCTCAATTTTTAACTAAATACCACTCAAAGGTTTAAAATCTAATCTGACTGAAGAGATGAGAAATTTTGTAGCAGCACAGTTCAGGAGTTGATATGGAGAGTTTGAAGTCACTCTTGTGGGTTTTGTGCCAATCTTTTGAAAAATGGGACTGGATATATTTCTGCTGTATAGACATAGTAGCCTAATGAGCTGTGTCTTGTGCTCCTCAGATTGTAATACCCCGTAGTCCAGTGCAGGCCAAGGGGCTGCTCCTCTCCTGCATCGCTGACAAGAATCCGTGCATATTCTTTGAGCCCAAGATCTTGTACAGAGCAGCAGGTAAGATGGATCGTGTGTGAATAGAAGTCAGAAGTCAACTCGTGACTGAAACCTTGTTAGCTTTGCTCATTTGTCCCCGCAATGTTCAGCTTTCTCCAGCATTGTGCCTCACTGACCCCCTCTCTGCTTGCCTGGGTTCCTTATTGAAAGCAAATGTTCTCCCTTTTAGAAGTGTGGGGCAAGACAAACAAACAATATGCCTGACTGCAAACAATGAGGGTGAGATCAGCAGGATCACAAGTGTGAAGCAGACCGTCCAAATGGGCTGTGAAGTGTTTAAATCCTCTCCCCCTCCCCTCCTCGTGTGGAGGGAGCACCAGTGTTCAGGGCAGCATGGTTAAACCTAAGGCCAGCACGGCTTTGAACAGGCTGCCGTGCAAAAAGGTCTCCAACAAAGTCGTAATAAACTCTTAACAGTTGTTGGCAGCTTTTGCAAAACAGTGCTGCCTTGGCTACATGTTAATAATTTGATATCCCTGATTAAGACAGCGTTTGAGGTTTGAAGATGATGTTTGAACTCATTATAGTAATGAAAGACAGAACCGGAACAGATTGGTACTACCAGCCTCAAAGCGAAGCCTCTGTTTTTCACAAGTTTTGTTAGTTTCCTGCTTTGATAAGAGCCAGATGAGATTGTGAAATATTACAGCTGACTGCTGAGACTGTTTCAATTACGGCAATAGGTTAGTGATCATTGTCCAAAACATTTTTCATGTTACAGTGCAGTCTGATATTGAAACCACTCATCAGCTCATAGGGAGTGACTCCATTCATCACGTATCCCATATTGTTTCTCGAGTTTTGTTAAGAGCAACAAAATGTAAAGGTTTGAAGGCCTGGAGCAAAATTCATCCACACATCCTCACGAGATATTTGTTCAGCTGGTAAGCTAACTGCTAACACGCTGGTGCAGCAGGACATGCTAGCATTAGCCACAACAGCTTCTCAGGCATCTGTCTATTGTTGCAGTACCGTGTCATTTACTCACTCCTGGCATATTTCTCTCAGGAAAAAAACTCCTCAAGCTGACGTGCTTTGTGACTACTCGATAACTGTCACTTAGCGTGTGCGTTAGCTTGGTTGCTAATGAGACAATAAGATTACGAAGGATGATTAATGAGATGTTGTATAGTTATGCCATAATACAGAGATTTTCATTCTGTGAGGCACACAGGAGACTTGAAGGAGGAAGAGATGTGAACCTTGAGCAGCACTGCCAGTGAAAATTCATACCCTTTCTCAAAGTCATAGTTCAATGAAGTTGGAACGCACAGAAGTGATTTACATATTTTCAGATTCAACGTTATTATTACTTTCACAGGATATCAGCACAGATGTCCACAGGGATGAAACATCCATAAATCTACTTAGAAGTCATAGAAAAAAAGACACGCCTGTTAACTCCTGAACTTGCGTGAGAATCATCACATTTTTTTTTTCTTCATCAGTATTAGAATTATTCAGTCATAACTGTCTGTACACCAGTGGGTACAGTGCAAATGGGAACTGCTAATAGCTGATATGGTGCACATATAATGGTGCCAGTTTGCCAGTCAGTTTTGTTTGAGGGAGTGCCCACAATGATAATGTCTTGCCTGTTTACACTGTTATGAAGCACAAAGTGTGGGCATAGAATAAACAAAACATAAAGGCAGACGCTTGATGCAAGCTTACTTGTATTTTTATTGATGTCTTTAATACCTCACAGTTGTGGCTTAATAATATGTCAAAGCTATGTTGGCTTCAACGGCTACGAAAGAATTGATAAATATTTGATTCGTTCCATTATGATCATGTGTGTTTAAAATTGTGTGTGTTCATTGTGAATATAATAGTATAATACAAGCGTCAGGTCTCAGATTGATGTGTTGCTCAGTTGACATTCATATTGGTTTATTATCCCTTAGGGGAGTAATGAGATAATACATCAGTAATATGCTGGATGTAAGAGAGGACTTGATCCAGTTGGAATAATTTAAAATATATTAGATACATTTTTAAGAGGCTGTGACAAGATATGGGTCAGTCCAGGACCTGTCTTTTTTTTTTCCACTGAACGCATTACTTTATGGTTCCACCCTCATTAACAAGTAGTCCTCTTTTTGTTTCTGGTTATCTTCTTGTTAATTCTTTATGTTTTGACAGCTGCATGAAAAATCACGTATCCATCTCACACAGGGGCTTTGTTCATGGTAGTGTTTCAGGAGGTATTTTGATTTCCTAAAGGGGCAGAGTGAGCCAGCTCTCATGCCAGGTCCACATGCCTCTAATGGTCTCTGCCTGGATTATGAAGTCATGCTTTTAATTGCAGCAGCTTCTCTTTTCTTGTGCAGAAGAGGATAAAAACCACACATTTGTCTCATCGAGGCCATACTGTTTTGTCGGGCCTGAGATTCCACTTATTAAACCATAACCTAGTTTTCATAATTCAATTTTAACATTCTGCGAAATGCTATTATTCCACTCATATGGCCTATTTTCTGTCCCGTCTGGAAGCCTAAACCAGGGGTTGCATATGATTCACCCAAGCTCCATATGTTGTTTTAACATAGTAAGTCATGGAGATGGGTAATTTTTCTTTCCTTTATGGCTTCGCGAAGGCTTGAAAGGATCATGGAAGTCATTCAAGGTTTCCAGAGAGGTCTCCATGTCTCTGCAGAGTATAATTACTCTGCCTAATTGTAATTTTGACATCATGCGTTGCCATGTAGGAATACTTTAAGCTGCTCAATTCCCCCAAAATCCACTCGCACTTTCAGATCCTGAGCTCTGCGTGATTTGCAGCCAAAGCCGTAATGGTGAATTAGATTCAAAGATAGTTAAAATGCTACATTTAGTGATTATATGTTGTGTCTGTGCAGTATAAATATTGCTAATAAGCTACGTGTTTAAAAGTGATGGCAGTTTGACTTTACGATAGTTTTTTCATGGTAATGATTTCCATGATCGTGCTTCAGTTTTCCAAGAGTTTATTAACTATTATTCAAACCATATACTTACATGCACTTTGTCTTGGACTTACGTTCAAAGAGAGGCTGGCTGCAAAGCCCCCCTTTTTTGGACTGATGTCCCGTTTATGTGGCCCCTTTTCTGATTGATATCCCATCCCACCAATGTTTTGTTGTCAAGATTAATCAGGGTTATGAGCTTGTAGCTGGCAGAAGTTTTCATTAGATCATGCATTAGATTGTGCTGATAAAAGCACACTCGGCCTCTGGTGAGAGATGAGGTTCTGGAAAAAGCATGAAGAAGCATTAGAAATGGGCCAGTTAAAATGTTCTAGAGTCGGAATTTGTGTTCTTTGACGGTCTGTCATTTCACCACTTTGTCATCTAGTCTATCATTTAGAGGTACGGTCAGTTTGGAATCTGTGTATTTTACATGAAAACCACAGGGTACATAGTGAAATGATGAATGGATGTGTTCAGAATTGACCCTCATTGATTTTGCGTGTGAGCTTGCATGCAATGTGTTTCCACGCAAGCACTGATATTAATATTGATGAATATTAATCTGTTATCGAATGTATGTGTGATTCCTCAGTGGAGCAGGTTCCCGTGGAGGCCTACACCATCCCACTGTCGCAGGCCGAGGTCCTACAGGAAGGAAGTGACGTCACTCTGGTTGCCTGGGGGACACAGGTAGGTGATCCCATGCAGCATTGACAGACTCTCAGTGGGTGACCTGAGCAGCTCTAAGTTGTCAGCTATCTTTGGATCATTTTCCATGGCCACAGGAAAAAAGGAGTCTCATCTCCAGCATAAGATGTTTAAAGCCACAGAGGCAAGCAGTGGATTAACTTCAAGTCTATCACAAGCCCCCTCTGTCCCAGCAGGGTCTCTCAGCTGGCAGGCTGCAGCTGTATCGGCCCAGACATCTCCACGACATCAGGGCTGTTCTGGTCTCTCCACATGTTAACACTACATGTCTGCCACACACTTTCCATTATTGCCTTTCTTTTCATCCAAGAGGATTTTATTTTTGTGCAGCTCCATATAAAGGTGCCTGTAACTCCCCAGGTGGCATCCCCAACTTCGATTGTACCCAGCCACTTCAACAGGCTTATCCAGACTGTAATGTACCTGCGGCATGGGAGGGGATTCAGAGGGTGTAAAGGGGAAAACCTCTCCATCAAAGCCAGTGTTATTGTTGAGGGGCAGACAGAAAAAGAAAGAGGATCCAGTAAACTAGTGGAAAGCATGGCTCTCCTATTTGAAGTGCCGCTCTTTTTCCCCACCTCATTACTCCCCTCGTCTGTCAGGCCTGTGCAGATGAGAGTAAAGAAAACAACTCACAGAGTGAAGTGAAAGGAACGGTGTTGAGTCGTCAGAGCAAGAATTTCTGATCACTCAAACAGAGGAAGTTTTGTCCCCCTTCCATTAACGTTTTCTCCCTCAGAATGGTCCACTGTATCTGCAGATAATAATGTAATGGCAGCATCACTTGAAAATGAATATTCAGTTATTGAGCTTATTTGTTAGATTTAGGCCAGGGCCTGTATCTTTGAAACTGGCTTAAGTGCTGACAACTCTTCTAGTTGTGATGATTCAGATTCATCACAGCATTTCTTATTTAGAAGCAGCCAGTAATGACTGCCAGTAAACATGGACTCAGTGAACTCAAGTACTTTCATTACTGAAATGATGAATTAATGGGATGAACTTCCACACCGTGTTTTAAGATTTAAATTGCTGTTTTCAACTTTCTGTTTATTAGAGACTGATGGATACATGCTGTGGTTTTCCTATGAGAAACTATACTAGAAAACAATACTTTATTTTTTTTTTTTATTTTACCTCCTGCATACCAGTATAGTGCCACTGATAGTGATGTTAAAAAATACCAGTTTGAATAGTAAGTCTTGATTACATTTAAAGTTACATGTGTATATGTTATGTAATATTGTGGGGCTGTGAACCAGTTCTAATAAATTACACATTGTTGAAACAGCAAATCCAAAGCAAATGTGTCAAATTAGTTTTAAAATCTGAAAAATCTGTCCCTGTACTGTGTTACAATTTATATTGCAATTGAAATACATAATGTAATGTAGTGTCAATACTGTGCTGTGGATAATTAGAACTATTTTGTAACATGTCAGTGATGCATTTACACAATATGATATTGTACAATTACATTATTCTTTGTTTGTTTATTGGGCATTGTGCAACACCTTTGAAATTGTATTTAACACTCAGAAATTTATACTGGAACTAGGCTGCTCATGTTACAGTAAGTATTACAACTCTGGATGTAATGTGATGATGTCAATGTATTGCACAACAAATGTAGGAAAGAGTTTATGTTCTAGCAGAGATGAAACCCAAGCCAAGCTCTAAACTCCACAAGCTCGTTAGACTTAGGCATCTTTCCTTTGCTTTTTCCACTTAGATCCACGTGATGAAGGAGGTTGCCAACATGGCTCAAGAGAAACTGGGGGTGTCATGCGAGGTCATTGATCTACAGACCATCCTGCCCTGGGATATTGAAACTGTTTGCAAGGTAACTGTCACACACACACACAAACAGATTCATTTGTTTTGGTGGCACTTTCTGGTGTCTATTAATTCATATTCTATAATTCTAAAAAAGAGCTGATCATTGGAGTTCTTCTCTGAACCTTTGGGAAAGGCAGTGATTACTTTGGCACTAAGATCATTATTTGGCACTGGTATTGTTGCCATTGATGAGCTGTTCAGTGAAAACATCTTCCTATTGTAGATGTGTGTATTGTGGTGCAGTATGGGGCAATATTCTGGCCTGTGTGGTTCTCTTTGGTGCCTGATAAACAGGATTCCTTCCACAGCTGGTAAGAACTCAACTACTAGAAAGTTTATGTTGCCTCAGTCTTACGCAGCCTATGGCACTCACCAAAACAAAATATTTAGTTTGGGAGGGCTTTAAGAAAGGAGTTGCTTTCCAGTGGGTATTCCATCTTTATTTATTTTGAAAGGGGAGAAGGAGCACGATGTAAGACAGTTTGGGGAATAGTGGCAGAGAAAGATTCTTTCCTGGTCACTAAAGGCAAGAATGTCAGTAGACTAAACCAGCAGGAGAGAGTCTGATGTTTTGAAGAGCTCTTTGGAAATGAAAACCAAAGGTGTGTGTCAAGGCAGACCTCAATGAGCTCCACAGCGGGAGATGAACCATGTGTATTTATGCACTCCACTCTTGGAACACTGCTTTTTAAATGGCCCTTGAATATGTCACATGCTGCTTTTTCACCAGATACGTTTTAATTTTGCATATTTATTGCCCAATTTTTGTGCTCCTCTGGTTAACATTGGACTTTGTCAGCGAGCACCACGCTACGCCTGCCGCCAAGCAAATCTTATAACCAACAGTTAAAGCACAGGATGAAACTGCGGTAGGAGGGTAGTAATTTAATAGGGAGTCTATTGGAACTGATGGCAGAGACTGTAGTATTGTGCTGGCACTGAGGACTTGCAGCTTGAAGTGCGCAGTAGTCAGTTACAGATTGTTTGTTCAAAGAGGAGACTTTTGAAGTCAGTGTGGTAATTTTTTATTTTTTTTTAAGTAGTGCCCCATTAAAACAACTGCCATGAAATTGAATAGTGTGTTTATGTACTGCTTAGTGGGCCTAATGCCAGGCCTGCCACCTCGTGCTTGTCAACAACAGCTCTCCTTGTCATTTCCTCCAACCAAATGCCCCCCTTAAATGTCTGTCAAACCCATAAACCAGTTCCCCCACAACCTCCAAACAAGACACACACAGAGCATGTTCCTTCTTTCATATTTGGCAGTAAAGTCACTGTTGCATTACACTGATACACTGGTATCCCCAGAGTGTTTTTTTTTCCCTCTACGTCTCCATTGAGAACATTATTTTCTGGTGAGTTCTGCTGGCTGAGCACAGAAAGAGCCTTTTAATCAAGCTATTATCAAATCTCAGTGAAGGCACAGAATTAATTCCAGGCTAAATCAAGATTATCATCACCCAGGCTAATGCATGGGAATACACATTAAGGGCTTTCATTTTATCTTTTAATTAATCTAAACCACATAGGCAAATAACCAGATGTGCATTAGTCCGAATGAGAACAAATGGACAGAGTGCTACAGTGCTGTTAAGTTTATATAAGACTTGTCAACACAAATAGAAGGTTGTGGAATCAGCACTGGTGTGATGCACAAAACGTCTGTATAATATCTCGCCCTGTTCCTTGATGCATAAAAGCTGCTGAACGCATTAAGCTGAGATAACCTTTAGTGTCCAAAAGTAGACATGTCTGCCATTATGTATTTGCAGCACTTGGCATGAATGTTGCCTTGTGTTGCTGCCACCTCTTGAGAATGAATCTACATATGTTACAGATGTATTTTGACTTGCATAAGTAGTATTTGTTTTTTCTGGTCTTTGTGTTTACATTCAGCCTATTTACCATGTGATTCTCATGTCTATACTTCAAACAGTTAAATCACACACTGTTCTTTTTATACTACATTGAATGACAGGTAGGGGTGCAAATTTTGAACCTGCCTTGGTGGGCGGCATGGTGGTGCAGTGCAGTGGTTAGCACTGTCGCCTCACAGCAAGAAGGTTCCGGGTTCAAGCCCGGGGCTTTTCTGTTGTTCAGTTAAACAGACTCCCCTGGTGTCTGACTGTGCAAACAGTCCGAAAGTATAATTTAGGCTTAGGTGCATTGTGCAAAATACTTTGAATCTCTCAGAGAAAAAAATCCCCCCCAAACTTTAGGGTGTTTTTGCTTGTCATATGGATTTTAATACTGATTTTTCCGCAACAAACCAGAGAATAGGCACAAATGCACAAAATGAGAAACACGGCCCCGTGTGTCCTCAGTAACCCTGTGCAGTGGTGGCCTAACTACTGGGTACTGCACAGCTGCTCTGGGCTGGCATGATGATGGTTCTGTGGCTGCAGCTCTGCTGGTGCTCAGACATTAAGGGTTTCATCACACAAGAACCCACCCATGCAGAAGTAGTTCAGATCATATATTAAGCACCATTTGCTGCAACCAAAAGAGAAAAGCAACAATTCCTCTCAGACACAGAAAATGTGAATGTGAAAATGATCTCACAGAGAAGAAATTACTACAGTAGACAACCTTGATTATGAGGTCAAACTAAAACATGAAATAATACCATTAAAGCAGAATCCACCTTTGTGTATCAGTCACATACTTGCACACTCTCCTGTCAGACTGTTGGAAGAGGAAGGGGTTGAAATTATTTCCTTCAGCTGTTAGTGTTTTTTTACACTCTTTCAGCACTACATGTTTTCTCACAATACATAGTTACGAAAGGAAATAATCCAAAAAAGGGGAAAGAAGATGTATGAATTTTATTTTTAATGTTCTTGGACATGCAGGAGATCAACATGAGCCATGGCTTTCCTCATAGCTGATGATACCAGACTTGAGGTATTGGCAGTAGCCTAGGTTATATTTTCATCACTGCTATCATTGTGAAGTCCTGGGGCAATTGCCATTTTCTTTTTTTTTTGTCTGATAAATAAATGGTTCAGAGTTGGTGAAGCCTTCTGTGGGGGGTGTCATCCTCTGATAAACAGATTTTTAGATCCATTGCTATTCTCAGCTTTGGAGAGGGAGTTGCCACGACATTGATTCAACTTCTTAATTCAAAAGATTGTACACCTGGTGTCTAGCTTTTCCGGCACACACACATCCCTCTAAAGCTGGCCTTTTGTAGCGCTTATTATCTGGCCATCATATGCGGTGAGTGTGCAGACAGTGAGTTAGGCTGCAGACACACATCCGGCTGCTGGCAGCCAATTAAAATTTTTCATGTCCCATGAGTCACATTTACCTTGCGTATCTTTCAGTCAAGGATATGTGTACATGTGTATGTGTTATGTGGTGAGCTGATTTATATGTGGCCTGTGTGTTGTTTTTGAGCGTGAATGTATAAAATAAATGAAGAATGATGTGTCTTTCAGCATGAGAGATCATTAAGGCAGCATTCTGGAGCATGCCATCTTTCTGTTTCCTGAGGGATCCATTCTGGCAGCCACCAGCTATACTTGGATCTAAATATATTCAACCCTCTTGTTGACAAAGGGAATCATGGGCAGAAATTTCTGTAAAAGTACAGAAAAAGTGAGTGTATTTTATTTTGTCGCGCTGTCTAGAGCGGTCCAGTAAATGTACTAGTCGTTTTTTAAGGGATAAACAAAATGGCTGGTTTACCTCTGCCAGACCCATGGCTCAGATGATATGCTGTGGAAAGTCTCCCTGTCGTGTTTGGTCAGAGTACGTGTGGCGATGTAGTTGTGTAAAGACGCTCATGTTAGAAGCACATGCTGCACAAGAGCTTTTTGATTCCTCACTGAGTGGCCTGCTTTGCTCACTATTGTTTAATGGCTTTTATTGTCCTTCAGATGGCCGTTTAGCCAACATTTCCATCCGCTCTTACATGCATCCACATTTGTTTGTCTTGGCTTTGAGTTGGCCAGTCAGCAGTATAAAAAAATCTCAGCTCCCATTATTGTATTAGTCCATCGCTGGTGATTCAGCCCTATTCTCAGGTTTTCCAGACTCCAGATCCGGCCAGTGAAGAATCCAGTCAATACAGTCATCGATTCTTTAACCATGATTGGAGACGGCGCTTCCCACAGCACCATACTCAGGTCTTGTTGGGCAGGAGCTTGAGTGCCCGGGATACCTCATGGACCTCTGCAGTAGTCTTGTTTTTCCCCTTGGTGTCCTTAACTAAGCCTCTGTTTCATCCACCATCATGCAGAACTGCCTTTCCACACAGGCCTGTCCAACACAGCCCTGCTGGCATCAACTGGCTGATGTGGCCAAAATGTAGCTGCATCACTTAGGAAAACCCCACAGAAGGGCTCCAACCTCCCTTTGCGCTTGTCACTAATAAAAAGCTTCAAGAAAAAGTCATGTCAGATTACACAATTTCTATTTTACCATAGGCTTGTAGACAAATTGGAGTGTTTCCCTGCTTTGTCCCTCCTGATCAATGTTTCACAGCGCTGAAAGCAAGCTATAAACAACGTAGGCAAAAAGAACATTTGATTGTCTGTATTTATGTAAAACTGACCCTGGCTTCCACAAATGGAAACAGTCTTTTGATAATGAATAAAAACAGACTCTGAAGCAGTTTAACACTGCATTTGTGCATTATTTTACACCGTCCTTACAGCAGAGAGTTGAACGTGCACCTCATTTTCTAATTGATGTCTTCAAAAAGTCATCTCTCACTAACCACTAATATTTTTACCAAAAAGTAACTTGACAAGATGCAGTGAGCTAAGAGGCTGTCACTCTAAGGAGTGGTAATATCTTGCTGGGAAAAAGCTGTCTTTATAGCTTATGTTGTGTTGTTATCTCTTAGTTACTAGCTGACCACAAAGCTTGGTTCATTTCATTTTCATTCTCTCACACATTTTATTGGAATCATCCCTCAGATTTTTTTTTTTTTCAACCACAGGGAGTAAGTTAGTCAGGGCATGTCCTCTTAGCAAGTCTGTGCTAGCCGATGAATGTACAAGTCCCATCTGGTCCTATAAAAGATTTAAAGTGATACTCCATCCCAAATCTGACTTTTGAGTATCAAACACACCTTTAATGGCAACAATTTTTCACAGCTGAAAAAAATATCAAAAAAATCCATAAAACCTTCTCAAATCTTTCCTCCAGTGTAATTCACACCTCTGCTTTCCACTTGTATGCTTAGTGTGTGGCCGTGTTTACCCAGTATGGATCTCTCTGGCAGTGTGAATGCAGTGCATGTTGAATTTTTTTTAGGTATTGAGACTTTCATGAGGGCTTTTCAGTTGGTTTGAATTCATGTGTTTAAATTGCTGTATAAATGAATCTGTTTTTCAGTTACATATTATTGGTGGCAGCATTGCGTTTCCACTAAGCACTGAGCAGGGTGAAAGTGCAGAGCAGCCTTATTTTATGAGCACTATGGCTACTTGTCTTTCAGTGAGTATCTCTACAAAACCGTACAGCAATGAGAGTGTGGTCTGCAAAAACAAGGAGACATTTTACTTATGTGAAGACATGAAGTTTGAATTTGCTACTTCAGATGCAGAGGAATCATATTAATCGCACAGTGAGTTAATACAACACGTATAACCTCAGTCTGATCAGAATGGGATTTAATGAGAATTGCTACACCTAATATCTTAAACAATAGCCCTCTTTGAGTGTGAGTTGCAGTCATTGTTCAAACCTGTCAGGATTATGACATGTCAAAGCAGTTTTTATCTCATCAGACAAGTTGTGTAAAACCATGCCAGTGTGCTTGTCATTGAAATTTTGGTAATAGCACATCTTGGTTTGCTGACCTAACTCCAGTGTATGAATATTTGGGAGCAGTGCAGATTCTGACGCTATGCTATGAAGACTTGAGATGGCCTGCAGGTCCCTGGTGTGCCCGGTAACAGTTTTCCCCCCAGTTCATTGTCTTCTCTTAGATGTGTGTAAACTTTCTCCCTCCATAGATGTGTCTCTTGGCCTGTGTTCCAGTTGAAGTCTGTGTGACTGCAGTGCTGCCTGGAACACAGCCCTCGTAGTGATGCAACCAATTTGGCTGAACCTGTTCAACCCTCAAAAACACATGCAGGAGGAGTCACTTAAGGACTTTCAGTGCACAAGTGCACCAATATCTCTTAGCCATATTGTACGCCGTCTTACGCCATATAAATAAAATTATGTCAGTCACAAAGACAGAATTTAATGGACGGTGAATAGAGCGGGAAAACACACGTGTGTCTGTGTGTGTTTTTTGTGTGTGTATAGGGTGGTTACTTAAGGAGGAATGTGCAGCAGCATCTGTTCCGATTCTTGGAAGTGATGCTGGTTGCAGTGTCTGCGTGTTCCGAGTGCTCTGGAGTCTGTTGACTCACTGTACTGATAAGGCCTCCTTATCAAGGCTCCGCTCACCCCTGACTCTCTCTTAATGGTTTCAAGCTGTAACGTGTGTCCTGAGTCAAAGACGGCAGGTAAATAAAGAGGTAGTCAGACAGGACACAGGACACTCAGATATGTTTGTTTGCCATTCCCTGAGGTGGAAAAGAGCATGAAAGCAAATGGACTCAGGGAGCCACCAGTGTTTTCTGCTCAATGTCAAGTTCAACTTGTTGTTCTGGACTTGATGGCTGTGGATATTGTTTTTAATACCACCTACCACAATTACATGGGGTAAATAATATGTCATTTAAAGTTGCCATTAAGAAACTTAAGCAGAGCCGTGCAGCATGGACTGATGGAAAATATTCCAAAATTGCCACCACACATTAATGTGGAACATTATCATTAAAGCGACAATACTTTAAAGAATATTTGATTGTCTGTATTTATGTAAAACTGACCCTGGCTTCCACAAATGGAAACAGTCTTTTGATAATGAATAAAAACAGGCTCTGAAGCAGTTTAAACCTTTACTTTAATATTTATGACTACCAAAGGAGTCTGGCTGTTGCTTTCAGAAAATATTTGATTGTCTGTATTTATGCAAAACTGATCCTGGCTTCCTTAAATGGAAACAGTCTTTTGATAATGAGTAAAAACAGACTCTGAAGCAGTTAAAACCTTATTTTTAATCTTTATGACTACCAAGAAAGCCTGGCTGTTGCTCTCAGTGGGAAAACCAAACAAGTAATATCGTCGCTCTGATTTTTACCCCCAACCTCACTCTCCTCAGCCTCCTCTGAACATGTTTTGGAAAACTTGATCTCATATCAAAATGTTTCAGTGTTTCAGTGAATTATTGTGGTTAAGTGAGCTTTCAAATTGATGATCAGTTTTCCTCATGGCAACAATCTGCCAGGGGTTTTTCCGTTTCCCCAATTTTGACACGGGATTGTTCTGGCAGCAGCATTTTTAATAACTCCATAATAAACTCTGTTCACTAGAGACCCTGAGCTCAGTTACAGAGTAAATGATGATGATGATGTCAGCTTATTAACCATCCCACAACTTGAAGCATTTATTTTTTGTCAGGTGGTCAGTGGAAAAAATCTACTTTTTTTTTTTTTTTTTTTTTTAAACATTTGTTTGTTAAGAAGCCAGAGAAAAGTGACAAATTTATATTTTACAAGGGCTGGACACATTCCCTATCCCACCACTTTAGAAGTCTGCTTTGACATCTACCACTCAGAGCAGCCTCATTATCCTCGTGCTTCAGCTAGAATCATGTTGAGCTATGAAAATGTGCGGAGTCCATCCAGCAAACAGCCTCATGGAAATTTGTTGAAGCAAGTCTGCTGGCGAAAGCTTCCTCAGAGCACACTTACTTGATCCTAATTTGCCTGTTGCTTGTCAACATGGCACAGCAGGTTTTATTTAAGTTGTCACTGCACCGACGAAGCTCAAACCCAGCCTTGAAACTTGTTCACTGTTTCCTGCCACCAGATACGTCTCTGCTCCTCAGTTAAGATATGGCAGCATCTCAGTACAATCTGAACCCGGCGACATCACTTTTCATTTGCAGTGGATCCCCCCTGGCCCCGTCTCAGCAGCTTGTACGTGCTTTTTATTTCCATGAAAGCTAACTGTGGAACTTGCAGCAGAATGATGGCCCATTCTTTCTGCTTCATTTCCCAATTTGAAAGACAAGCCTTGAGCTTGTCGTTATAATAATGTAGAGCAGCAAATCATGGCCACCAACAGGTGGGTTCCAGATGATGGGCCAAGACCTGTCTGTTTGTTTCTCATGTGTTTAGGATTGATGTTATTATCGAGAAGGGCTTGTTTCCACTGTATTTTCGATTAGTGTTATTCAAGTAAGAGCAAAGCTACAGGAAATACTATCTGTAAAACTGCCTGGACAGTAGTGATGGCACATAAGCAGAGTAAACAAGCGTTTTCTGATTCTTGTTAAAAATTTTAGATTTCATTCTTTCTTCTTGCAATATTTTATGATGAAGTAATAACAGATGATTCCTACCAAGAACAGCAAAAAATAATAGCGTTAAAGCAATATAAATGTACAAACAGGATAAATCATTCTTTTGATGTGAATCTATTAAAAAAGATCTGAACAACTGTAAAGCATTTTAATGTTTCAGAATCGTAGTTTGCACTTAATATCCTTATTGATAAATCTGGTTATTAACTTCTCAATTAGCAGATTAATTGTTTTGCATTATATTTATATTTACAATTACCCAAAGCCAAAAATTGGCTTTTTGTGCCATTTTTTGCTTTAGAAAATTCACTAAATCAATGAATTGACTATGAAAGTAGTTGCTGATTAATTTTCTGATGATCAACTAATTGAATAATTGCAACTGATTGTTGCAGCTATAGACAGAGAGGAAAGGATAAAAGCGAGTAAGTAGTTTCATAATGTTAAGCACTAACCGTCTGCAAACATTATGCGTGTCGAGGATCTCACGACACTCGTTGGTGACTGGCCATCATATCCTAGCATCAAAGAGCTCTCAAAGCTAGCTATTAGCATGTCAGATTTTTGTAAGTTCAACAAATGAGAATTCAGCACAGAGAACATTATTAGTCTGTAGGGTGCAGTGAATGTGCAGGAAAACGATTTTTTGAAAAGATAGGAACCCCCGCTTTGCGCTGGTGGATTGTTCCCAGGAAAAACATACCAGACACTGTGTGTTTAGAACAGCAGATGTCAAAGCTTTGATACATTGGATGTTCATTCAGTTGATCGGAGATTCCAGAATGGGCTTTTCTTTAAATGAAAATGTCACTGAATGTTATCTTGAGCCCAGATATTGTTTGTATTCAAGTCTGGATCTATTGTAGTGCCGGTGCCCCCGCCATGGTAATACCTGTCCAGATTTGACACCCAGCTCAGTGACGAGCGGACTCTGTCTCGATCTCACTCTGCCGTATGGATCAAGGCCAGGATGGACCAGGCTCACTCCTGTGTTTCTCAAACAGGGGCCCAATGTATCTGCTTCCTACCACCACTAAGATTTGCTAATATCTGGCCGTCACACACACACACACACTGAAACAATCTAAGAAAAGAAAATGGCACAGAAGAAAGTGAAGCAGAGGTTTGGCCCCACTCCCGCTCTATTATTATAGAACACTGTAATTACAATAGCACATCGAGTTTGTACCCAACAGCAGAAACTTTGTGGAGGGAAAGAAAGAAATATGTGGGGCAGGAATGAGCCAGATAAGAGATTGAGACGGGGATGGGGAGTTGGGGGTATCATATCATATATGGGCCGATGTGTGTGTGTCATAACTCGATATGTGTTGTACTGCAGCAGCGCTCGTATGAGTATCAGTGAAAATTACCTGGTGTTGCTTTGGCTGTGTGATGGATCCGCCTCTTTCTTTCCCGTGTCGCTGGTGAAAGTGTGTGGCTCTAATGCAATACTTTCAAAAAGAATAGCCTTGACCTGTACTTCCGTTAACAAGTATTTGGGTAATTTATCTAGACTAGATATGTACATCACAGCCATTTGTAATAACAGTCTTATTTGCGGTCTCACCAGAAAGGTACAGTCATCTCCCCTTCTGTGTCTTCTCCAGTCCCCACTTGTATATCTGGGTTCACAATGACTCTTTTCCCATTCTCTTCCCAAGGCTCCAGCCTCACATTCCACAGCTAGGCACTGGAGGATTTCAACTTCTTCCTGTCACTACTGGAGAAATGTGGCCTTTAACTATAAAATCATTACAGACCAGTTCTGATGGACACTGGAGAATAAAAGACGTTGTTAATATTAGCTGGTTACTCTGCAGTTTTTGAAAGAGCCAGATCTGCTCATCATCACCACAGATTAGGTGCTGGGGTCACTCAGCTCCATGTTGTCTCCCACAGATTCAGCAGCATGAGAGAATTACCACATTACTATTGAGAATGGCAAAATCAAAATGGAGGCAGGGAAATCACTTTTCTATATCTCTCTGTGGTGCGTTGATAAACATAGATTTTGTTGTATGATATGGCAGTGATAGTTTTGCTTTTCAAACAGACTTAAAAGCATAAGGCACTTTCATTGGATCAAGTTGTTACTCTGTGGGGCCAGGTCGCCAGTTTTCCACTCTGGAGAGGACGGACTAGCTATTATTTCCTAACAGAGGCAAGCAGATTGATCATTGAGGTCACCAGGTCAGATAGCAGGACCGAGTGGAAAAGGCACAGCTTTCAGGAAGTCACAAGACCGAGAGACATCCAAGAGGTCATTAGACAACACACACCACCAGATAGACTGTTGCCTAGGGATTCTCCACGCCTGCAAAACTATCAAGCTGCCAGCATAAACTGAATCTGAACCAAAAGTAATAAAATACTTTCATCAATTTGCAGGTTTTTATGTTTTTTCATACTTGCTTAGGGATTATTAGAAAACAGATTACTAATGTTGTGCAAATTTTTTCTCAATATTTAAATTCTCAGAATTCTTAAATATTTAAACCTTAATTAAATCTATGTCGATTTTCATTGGTCATTCCATTTCTGTTAACTTTTTCTCAATTTTTGACTCTTAGTTTGGCATCCTACTTTTACTGAAGGTTGAAGAGTTTTAAAGTCAAACTGAAATTTCTCTTCACTTTTTGTACAAAAGAAGTGTAACTATAATTTTTTTTTCTTTGTTTTGTTTCTTACAAATTTCTATATCGACATGTCAGTTTTCAAACCTCTGGCTGGGTCTTTCCAGAGCCATCGATGACTAACTGCTGTAGTACAGGCCCTGTGTAATTTAAATCACTCCAACCAACAAGTTGTCCTATAACTTCATCAATTTTCGTGATTGGAATCATGACACAGAAATGCAGTCTCTGTTTGTCTGCTTGTGTGGCTGTTGAATTGAAAGATATTAAAAATCTGTATGTTGGACACCGCCCCATTAGTAGGGGAGGTGCTGTCAGTACAGAGAAACAGATAACTTAAGTATTTCTTTCTTTAGTTATTACAATTTTGACCAAATAAATACACACAATAAAACAAATTAGAGAGATATATACAGAGTTCATGGGGAAAATCATTTTAATCTCAGTTTGTCTTCAAAGATGCATTTATTTGACTGCTCAGCTCACAGATTGATTCCACATGATACCTGTTCTTTCTCATAATTCAATGCTTGCTGTCACTGCTGATGGCATTGATGTTTGAAAGAAGAGATTTTTCCAAGAAGGACCTGTTTGAATTGCAGCTTTTGTGGATTTAGTGTGGTTTGAGTTATTATCGTGTTGTACTGGTGACAATGAGATCGTGTCAGATCTGGTCTTTTGAAACTGCAATAATAATACTGAATCGCTCTGCCACTGTGTCGTCCTGTCGTCTTTTTGTAGCAGCTATGCACTGCATGTGATACTACCTACTGTAATCACCATTTTTTGTGCTTACACAATTTCTCTGTTACAATTGTTGGATGCACAAAATAACATAAAAACAATGCATACCTTCATTTTTTGAACATACTATGTATGGATAGTAGTAATTAATGGAAGAAAAACTAAATGATTCCAGGTAATCTGATTTTAAGTAGTATTGATAGGAGCCAGATGCGGTTGCCTCTGTGACGTTCCTGTGCTGCTGTCGGAATGTCACGGGTACTGGGACACATTAAACGAGCTTCCTGTTGTGGAGTTTTGTAGACTGCTGCAGCAGGGGGTTTGTGTTAAGTCTTCTTCATATTGTTTTGTATCTTGTGGTGACTTTTAGGGTGGTTTAATGAAATTGTGGTGTTGTGTTGTGATATTACAACCACCACAAAGCACCACTGTTTTGACGGTATTTGCTTTTGATTATCGTCATTGTCTGTATATTCATAAAACTTCAACACAATGGAATGAACCATTATTAAACACTGTGTTATTGTTACATGGGCAGGAGACAAAGTTGCTATGACAGTTTGACGCTTACATTTTAGTGTGTTGACCATTTATATCAGGAATGTAGTAAAGCTGTATTTTAGTTTTTTTGTTGCATTTATGAGGCACAATGTAACTGTGGTGGTATGTTTTTGTAGGAGTCATTGAATTAAAGAGCTGCAAAATAATAGAAGTTTATGAAGTGAGTTATACATCATGAAGTCGACTTGTCTTCATAGTCAAATTTTCACACCAATGTGAGTGAGACTGCCAAATATTAGTTATCAGCTTTTGAAATTTCCCTTCAGCGAGGAAAATTGGCTTCACTCATAGATTTTCATATTTGACACGGAAAAACACATGTTTTAAATACAAAAAGGAAAAATTACAAGAACATTGCAGACCACAGTTTAATAGTTCGTAGAAAAAGATTTACAACAACATAGATTCCTCAAGTCTAATAACTAATAGTGATGTTGCAATACCAGAAATACAGTGCTCTATAACAACACCACTGAAATTCCATGATTCTTAATAACAAATGTGACATCTAATGTCTAACCTTAACAGTAAAAGCTGTAAAATGTTCAGTTAAGAATAATGTAAAATAGATGAACTAATGATCAGATTTGAGAAACTGGAATCAGACAGTTTTTCTGCCAAAGATTTTCTGTCAATCAAGTAATTGCTTAACTGGCTTTTCCTTTTACCTGTCGTAGAGCCAAACAGTGACACATGACTTTCTCAAAAACTCAGCTCTGTAAGCCTCACAGTAATAGCTGGTCATACTGTGTGTTCCTGTTTTTCTGTCCACCCTCTGTAGTGTGCCTCTCAGTCATAGCGACAGACAAGAAGTTGCATGGCTCAACCAGATCAGGCATTGTAGACTAGGATGGTGCTTTCCCAATGACTGGCTGTGTTTAACATGGTTTCCATCTCAAGTAAAAAATTCCATTCTGTTTACCTCAAATACTATATAATTTAACTTTATACAGGTTATCCTGCTGAGCAGAGATCCTCCTTACAAGAAGTAGTTGAGATGTTACATCCACAGAAACCACCCTTTGTTATATTATCACTTTATGGAGCCTTGTAAAATTGTTGATTGATTTTTACTGCCTTACTGTCTGCTCATATATGCAGCAGCCTGCAGGATGTTCACAAAGAGCTGTCATCAGCTGGAGTGGGTACAATAGTCGTCACGTGTCTGTGTATACACACTGATGCACAGTCTGTGATACAGTGTGGATTCAGGGCAGAAAGGTAGAGTGTGTGTGTGTGAGAGAGAGAATATGTGTGTGTGTCAGGGAGTAATTGAGTTGAATTGGTTTTAATGGGTCTTTATGGGATGTTTGGAGTTATTTCTGTCTGAGGTCTCCTCTGGCGTCCTGGCTCCTCTGGAGGATGGCTTGGCCCTCCGCCCAGCGCCGCGGCTGTTCTACACTTTCTCCTCTGCTCTTTCATTCTTGTGCTCTCTTACACCCTCTCTCTTTCTCTCTGGTACTCACTTTCCCTCACTCTGTCGTGAGAGAGAGAGAGAGCGAGAGAGAGTGATTGCATGGCACCGAAAGAGTGAGTGAGTGTTTGTGTTTCCTCCCGCCCCGCTTCTCTCTCAGAGCTGTGATTTAAACGGGGCCTCCAGTTCGCCGAGCACTCACCCCTCTCCGCTAATCGCAGAACGCCACTTTAAAGGGCCGAGCAAGTAGTCAAGTCTCGTCCCGACTCTCATTTGTCACGGAGATCACATGGTGGCGCATGAGTTAGGACCCTGCGGTGACCGCGCAATTACAGGGTCGGCGGAAGGGAGCGAAGCCAGCGGGTCCAGCGGCAAGGACGACTCCTTGGTGGCGGCACAGAACTAAACTTTCTCTTCCTGTCGCATTTTGATGGACGGCCTGAGGGAAGAGGAGGCATACTATATGGGAAGACCTGGAGTCACTTACAGACTTGTGTGTATGTGTATGTGTGTGTATGCATACAGTACAAGCAGAGCAGATTTTTGTTGTTTTTGTCATCACCACTATTTTTAAACAATTCTAGACCAAAATACAGATCCAACAAATAAGTATTGGCAACCTCTTCTGGAAAGACTCTCGCATGTGTTTTGAAAACTTTAAAAGCACATTATGTGATTCTGCACCAGTCAAACCGCATCCCAGTTTAGCCCCAAGTATGGACTGTTTTTATTCACTTCTCATCCCCATAGTCTGTACACTGTCCTTTTAGAATGAGTTAGTACTCTGTGATTACTATATACTGTACAAATGTACCGCTGTTTTTCTGGATCTCAGTTTTCCTATTTGCATGTGCGTCCCCTTTTTGCTAAGACGACACTTTTGATGCCAAAATACCACAACAGCATCAGCAGCACGAGGTGACCTGTGAAAGTAACTCACTGTCACTTTCAGAAAATGGAAATCAATCAGTTCTGGATAAGCTGTTTATGAAAAAGCCATGTGTGTCTGCACGTGTGGATGATTACTTGCACACACTATACACAAGTGCAGATGTGGATGTGGTGTGCGTGCACATGCCACTGAGGGGCCCCCATCTGTCTAAATGTGTGTGAGTGAGTATATATGCCATGGGAGAGTGACAGCTCTGACCTTAGCCTCTGAGGCCATGCCAGGTCATTGGCCGCCTGCCTCTGAGTGGTGAGGTAGTGGTGGGGAGCGCTGGAACTCAGAGCTTAGGCTCCATGAAAGCAGAGTAGGATAAATGGATGATTTGAGGGATGGATGGAGGGAGGAACAAGGAGAAAAATTGGTGATGAGGATGGAATTGACCACAGCGTGGAGGAACGATGGAGTCAGGAGGGACAGGAAGGAAGGAGCCTGACGTAGGAAGAGACAGATTGAAGAAGCAGTGAGGATTGAGTGGATGCAGGAGGACAAGCCCCACTCTGCTCATTAGGTTTGGGTGTGTATGGGAATGGCAGTAAACATGACATTTCCCCTGCAGCCTGCGGAATGGCTCCGGCATCTAATGACAGCCCTGCAGCACAATGAGTAGTAAAGCTGCAGCCACCAGAGCTGTCGCCCAACCCAACTACCACCAGCCGCCACCAACCAGGAGCCTTGTTTTGACTCAGGGCCAGGGCCGGGGCAGGGAGCAAGATATATCAAGCTACCATCTTACAGAAGTGAGACGCTGGTTTTATAAATACAGTACTGTAATTGACCTAAAATATTCCACAGTACAATACAATCTAATGTTAGTGTGGATCCTGGCCAACTGCTAGAGTGTTGCCCCAAATATTCATTTAGCATGTTAAAGTCAGACGGTGTATGAAGCAATTACAAGTTTATCTACCCAGCCTTACATCGGCAAGTGTCCTCCACTGAAACGAAACTAGTGTCATTGAGGTGATGCCACAGTGTCCAAGCTGGCACTTAAATCAAGCACAGCTCCGGGTGTGTATCCTAGTTCTATCGTGTAATTATTGTCTGGGAAAATTTTAGTAGTAAGGGACAAGTTGACTAATTTATAGCCTTACTTCCTAAGAGATTGTTGGCTTTTCTCAGAACCTAGACAGTGTTAGGAAACATTTAAAATAGATATTTGACTTTGTCCAAGAATATTGTGCAACACAGAGCAGATCAAAATGAAATGGAGTGATGAATAGAATTCAAACACACAATGGAATTGTTACATTGTAACAACACAAATTGTAAATTCAGTGTCATATTCGCTGAAATTATGGCATAAAGCAAGTATCAGTTTTCCACTTCCATCTGTCATTACTCATTACCTTACATCCTTTGTTTTACAGTTGAGTTTCTCTTTGACTTTGGTTAGTCTTTGAAAGAGCTCCACCTCAAAACCAAACAGGATCTATTTCAAACTGAACCCACATTCAGGACCTGTTCAGCCTCACACTCAGATCCAGCCTCTATCCTCAACTCACAGCTCTTGTTTTGGTAAGACAAGGCTCTTTAATTTATCGGGCGTGTGTAACCATAACAAAGGGGATGCCCCTGTCAGCATGTCTTCCTGAGGTTGTGTGGAAAGATTCATGACATGTTTAACTGTCCTGTGCTTACTCAAGGCATCTAACTGATCATCTCTCTGCAGTGTCCAGTGTACTTCCTGTGGCTCCACTGCTGTCTTAAAAGTAACAGTTCTTTGCCCCCGTTTCAAGTCCCGAGTTTACTGACATGAAAGGTGGTTGTCATGGGCAAGTAAGAGGGCTGGATGACTTTGGAGAAAAGGGTCAAACCACATGATGAGAGTGGATGGTTCTGTCTCCTGAAAACTCATCCAGCAACCGGAAGCAACTGGGTTAAAGGCTACAGCCACAATTACAATGTAGAAGTTATAGTGCTGTCACAGTCTCCTGTTGGAGATGTAAAAACGACTCAAATGTGTATGTCCGCGTGTGTATGTGGGTGGATTTGTTTTACTATATTCATAGGGTCTAAAAATCGGGAGCCCGCTATTCTTTTAGGTTGCGACAACTTTTTGGGGACCAAAATGTTGGATTGGCTGTTTCAGGGTTTTATTCTTAGGGTTAGAATTGCATTTAGCTTAGGGTTAGGACAAGCTTTAGGGTTAGACATTCAGTAGTGATGGTTAAGGTTAAGGGGGGGTAGAGAATGCATTGTGTCAGTGGCGGATCCCCACAAAGATGGGTGTACAAGGATGTGTGTGCTTTAGGTCCCTTGAAACTGTTTGTACTTAAACCTCAGTTAGGTGAGTTGAATGAGTTGGATAGTGGGTGTAAGGCTGGCCTTAAGTTGGAATAATTATCCCTTTTGTATAATTACTGAATATGCCACATTGAAGTGAGAGATAAAAGCGTGTACCTTATCTCTTATTCATTTTTAGACATGTTTAGACCATGTTTCAAAGGATATATCTCTTGAATAAATATCTAAACAACTATTGCCTCAGGGCATTTTGTGCAGACTTTCCTGGTCCCCAGATGATTACTCCTACTTCCATGAATTTGAATTTAGATTTGATAAAAGCTGTTAATAGCCATTCTAGTGGCATCACTCAAGGGATGTCAGTCTGTCCTCCACTGAAATGAACAATTGGATGGCCAACTGTGAAATTTTGGTCAAATGTTCATGGTCCCCAGACCATGAATCCTACTGAATTTCATGATCCCACAACTTATCCTCTAGCTCTACCACGATGTTAACATTTGTGGTTTTAACTGAAATATCTTGACAGCTGTTTCTCCTACTAAACTTTCTCCTCCTAACTTTCCCGTGCCAGTAGAAACTGTTGAAAGTGATCATAAAATGGGACAAGTTGAAATAAGGCTCAATAATCTGCAATTACAATTACTTGTACAAACCTTGTGCTCACTGTGATCACCACTCTGTATAGCAATAAATACACCACCTTAAATATGACTGCACAGCATAGTCTTAACTGCATTACTGAAATAGGGCAGATTTTTCCGCTGTTGCTTGTTTTACAAAGTCAATGAAAGAATGTAAACTCAACTTCTCTGTGGAATATAATCAAGGCATGATACAGCCTGATCACGTATGGTACATGCATCTAATTTTGTGGTGGCGCTGTCAGTAGGGGAAATCTGACGATGAACTAGAAAGAAAAACCCTGCAGTATAGGCGGGTCATGGAACTCCCTCGTGTCAAATATAAATTGGTTTTAGTCTTGTAAATTTTGATTTACGAGCAGCACAAGAGGCAATACAGTGCATGTATTCCAAGAGACAGAATATCAGAATATGCAGGGATCAAACCAAATATCTCTGGATATATACCCTAGTAAATTTATAGGGCAATATGTTGTTTTCATAGCATTACAATGTGACAATGTCATTGTTTTAATGGAAGAGAGTGTATTTTTTCCTATTCCGCTGAGACTAGAATGCAGTGACTTCAGCTCATCATATGAACAGCATTAGCTACTGTACCAGTGCACCCTGTGCCTTTGCTGCCCCAGACATTACCGCATTTTGCCATTTTTTGAACATATTGTCATATTATGTGCTGGCATGCAGCGCTACTTCTGGAATAGCCTACTCAATTAGCTTATGCCAGCTAGTGGACACTTTGCCAGTGACTGGATTTGGGAGAAGACTATTAAGTGGGTCACGAGTTTTCCCCAGGCCACAGAGTCTGAAATTCTATCCTACAATATTGTAAAAACAGTGTCAGGCTCCTTTTGTGTCAAAAGCATCTGAAGAATGCACTCCTGATGCAGCAAGTACTATGATGGGTCTCCCAACAGGGAGATCAGGGCAATGCTGGTGTCACAGTGTAAATTGGAAGTTATGTTAGCACAGTCTTTAAGAGTGTGTGTGTGTGTCTGTGTGTGTGTGTGTGTGTGTGTGTGTGTGTGTGTGTGTGTGTCTGTGTCTGTAGAGTATCTGTATAGTGTGTGTGTAAAATGAAGCATGGGTTCAGCATCAGGGTGGGGTAGAAGATTGGGCAGCAGCACTGTTTATTCACAGGACCTGTGTGAGTCATCGCGCAAAGGCGAACCTAACAGCAACATGTCATATCAAGACATCGCCCCACTCTCAACCCGTCGCTTGATTCTTCCTCACTGTGCAGATTGCCAACTGTTGTTATTGTCTTCCAGTGTTGTTATTAACTTCCACATTCCTGAAGACAGTGTCATATAATCAGTGAGTTTTGCACACTAAACTCATTCACCTCAACTGGTTAAAGACTGCTACCCATGTTAGCTAAACTGGCACAAGTAGTGAATGTTTCTCTCTACTGCATACTAATGTTAAAATTTAAAAACTTTAAGAGTCTTCAAATTCCACCCTCTAAATATCTCCATACACAATACAGTGCCTTCCAGTGTGCCCCACCAAGTATTAGTGTCACAGTGCTGACTCATTTAGCCCCCAATACCAGTGAACGACAAGTGGTAGAGTTTGCCACAGTTATTTAATGCTTCACAGCCAAACCCAGGACCTCAGCAATGTAAACATTCGCCTGTTCAGCATCAGCATGAATCCCCAGAATGCCCCTGTGTTTGATACTATGTGGTCCTGTTGGAGGGAAAAAATGTCAGGCCTAATTTACAGTGCCATATGGACATGTGATGCTTTAGTTACATTGGCTGCTTAGTTTGGATGGCTTTAAGGGTGTAGTGAAGAGTGTATTGTATAGTCACGTTATTTCAGTGGAAAGTCAACACATATTCTTAACCATGGACCAGGGATTTCACTCACACATATAAGTTTCTACACATTTATTTTAACTCCTATTGAAAGCTTTAAATTCTTAGAATAATGGAGATAACAGGCACATCGCTATTGGTAATGATTCAAAGTTGAGTTTGAGAGGTGTTCACACAATTTATTGCTGGAAATGAATAGAAATAAAACAACTGGGTAGAGGAGAGAAAATGTTTGCTGAGGTAGCAGAGAACAGACATAGCTTTGGTCTGGACCAGTGGCAAGTGGATGAGACTATAGCATAGTATTGGTATGCTGTGGTAGATAACGGGTGGAGCGGAGGCATCCTTCTGCAGTAATGTCAGGTTACAGAAAACCCAAATGCAAATGCCTGGGAGGCTGAGACCTCTAATGTCCATGATTGTCCCGTTGGCCCTGTGTGCCAGCCTAAATCAGCCCTCCAGCTCATACTGTTGTGTCACATCCATTTTATACACACACACTCACACACACACAGACAGAGCGACACACAGAGCGACACACAGAGCGACACAGCCAGACACACATTCAGCCAGAGGGTAGTAAGCAGATATAGCATACCACAGCAAGGCAGTATGTGAACCAGTCTTAGTTGGTAACACCCATCTCCTTGTGCCACATACAGACTCCCCAGTGGCACCTCCAGTAGTTACGCTCTCACCTCTTCAGTGTTTCTCTAAGACAAAGATAAAACCATAATATACACAAACAAACAAACCTTTTTATCTAAGCATGCATGTAAGACCAAAAAGTGATAACTTTGCATTGACAGATATCAAAAACGACGTGCTCACCCCCTGTTATTTTTCCAGGCTTCTGAGGTTTGACAATATAGAGTCAAACTCTGAACCCTCTGTAAACATCTGTGTGTCTTTTATTTTTCAGTCTGTGGTGAAAACTGGACGTTTGCTCATCAATCATGAGGCTCCAGTAACCGGAGGCTTTGCTGCTGAAATCAGCTCCACTGTACAGGTGAGTGTGTGCTGTGTGTGAGGACATATTGTGTTTGATGAGATTTTATTGGGCTCTGTAGCACCCTAGGGGTAGGAGCTGGTCCTCAAAGGTACTGGTCTTAATAGGCTGCAGTAGTTTTGTCAATAAAAACCCCACTTCGTAATAAAGCAAAATAGCCTTTCACTGAATGCCCCAGGGCAGCAGAGGCTTTATGCTACCACCTAACTATTGTCAGCTAAAGTCGTGTTTGTCGAGTTATGACATTGGGACTTAGATGTTGGAGGTAGGAGGCAATACAACTATTTAATTAGTATATTTTCTCAGTTCAGAGAGGTATAAGACATACTTTTTGTTATGAAATTCACTTTGATTACCATTGTCTCCTTTGCACAGTGGAAACAATTCCAACAGTTTTAAACCAGTAAAACATTTTTTTGTGTGCATCCTAAAGATCAAATATTTATAAAATGAGGTGACAAAAAACTACTGACAACACTTAATATGCTACAGGTTGATCTAATTTATGCTAAACATCACACTGCTCCTCTTCTAAGTTATAACTCCATCAAATCTAAACACATAGATGACACAAATACTGTTAAGTTTAGCATGATTTACTGAGAATGTAGGGTCCCACTTAGACAAGAAAAAAGCTGCTTATTACTTCAGATTTTGTCTCATAATCATCACAATGTAAGAGTTTGAAATTGCATCAAGTCTTTTACCACTGGCATACAAATTGATGGGATTTCTGAGCAGCCCAACTTCTTCTGAAAAGTAAAAACAACAGGGAGTGTGAAGTAAAGCAAAACCCAATGAGTTCCAGGGGTTAATGAATAACAGAGGAGTAATTAGATTTTTCTGAGAAGCAGCTCCATTCTGAGCACTTATCTGTAAAACCACCTACCAGGGTGTTTTCTAAGCTCATGCAACTCATCAGAGACCGTTCATACAGTGGGTCTAACTACCCGTATAAGGATTATGAAATATTGCTTGTGGCTGGCAATAGAAAAGGCCTGGACACTGTAACCAAGACATGCCAGAGACAGCGGATGACAAATTCTGAGCTAAGTGTGATGCATGACTAAATGAAAAGTCCTCCCATTCCCATCATCCTAATTACATCTATCTTTGCGTGGTGAGATAATTATCTTTAGTATGTGGGGAGTTTTCTCCCTGTGAGGCTTTCAGCAGTGAGCTCCCCTCTCACGGACACCTATGCCTTTCACGACATCTCTATACCCTCCTCAAAAGTCATAGGACTAACTGCATCCATGCATGACTCTGTATATTACCTGGAGTGACTTCCTTGTTAATGTGCATGAAGACAAAGCTGAAGCAGTAAAATCAATCGATCCTCTCCTCATTCACTGTCGGTCAGTTGTTGCTCTCTCCCCCACTGTCAGTGAGAGCTTAAATGGCCGGTGAGTCATCCCCCTCATTTCCATGTTTCCATGTTTTCACATTGTGTACGGGTGATGTAAGTTGTTGGTATGTTCACTGATTGCATTGATCTGCAGTTTTCACATGGCCTCAAGCGATTTGGATGCTCTTGTTGGAAAGACACCTTTGGAAATGGTTGCTAGTTGTGTTTTAAAAAGATACAGCCTGACCTGCAGGCCTCTGTCTCACTGTTAATCCCTACATTATATTATAACTACTCACTCTTCAAAGAGAAAGTTATCTGCTTGCTTTGAACACACAAAAAGTCTTTCTCACTTAAAGTATATGATGGCCTCCAGTAGCCTATAACAGTCAGTAAGCGCAATCCTCTGAGGTAAGTGCCATTAACACATTACAAGTTGCAGCCAGTTACCAGCACATGAGACTGTAGCGTCTCCTTCTTTAGTGGGCTGCAAGTGATGACTCAAGTGCGAATTGTGTACTTAGCCATATTTTGGCAAAAATACTAATGTTTATATACAGTATATGTTGGTATACAGTATCACAAGCATATGGATGAACAGCAGAGAAGTAGATTATTCATGATTGGTTGCGTTTTAGAGGATTTTGTGGCTGTAATGATTGTTTTTCCTTCACCATGAATCTGGGTCACCATCGGAATCCTTTCTAGCCGCTATGAATCCAAGCTGACTACAGCCACCGTAGCCTGCAAAAAAGAAAGCTAAGTCAAGCTTTCAAGAACATCTGTCACGTCTGCAATGGATGAGTGATTGATACTCAAGAAGACAGATTAGATGAGCATTGTTTTAATTCATTCCAGATATCAGAGTGAGTTACAACTTCAGTGAATTAAACATAATAACTAAAATGTGGTGAAGGTAATTCTAACTGAACCCTTTTTAAATTTTTTGATAATTACATTTATTGAATCATCTCTTTTATGCGCATAGAACCACAATACGATTGGTAAGTATTTCAAACGTTTTGTCCACAGTTGTTTTAATGAGGTAATAGTATGCCTTTTTAATAACCAATTGAGTACTACCAATATTCAATATTAATATAACCAGTGAAAACTGCAGCCTCATAACTTACCACAAAGATGAATCAACCAGAGCTGCAAGTAACAATTATTTTTATTATCAATTAATCTGCTCACCATTTGTGAGTCACTATTTCCTAAGGCCCAAGTCGACATTTTCAGATTTTTGTTCTCTCTGACCAGCGGTCTTAAACCCAAAGATATTCAACTTACCATCACATAAGACAAGGACACTTCAGTGATTAGGTGATTATTAAAATTGTTGCCAGTGAATTTTCTGTTGATTTCTGTCAACTAATTGATTAACCACCAAATTTTGTCAGGCCTAGAATCCAAACCTTGACATACTGTCAACCAAAACCAAATATGAGAAGCATTAAAAATGTATTGCTTAGCTGTTGTATTGTATTAGATTGCTTAAGGATTTTTTCAGTCTTTTGTTGTAATTTATATATTATTAGATATTCTTAATCCTCTTTATGTCTTCCTGTCAACATATATATGTTTAAAACTATAGGCATAAAATCATTTACTGCCAGTAGGCTTAGTGTCTGTTGTTATACATACCACTGGCTATTGCGGGGAACTTTCAGGTGGTAACATTTCTGGTTTTATCCTGATTTTAAAACATTGTTTTCCCTGTGTATGCATACACATGACTTGCAGACAGCAGCCAACTGTAGTAAATGCAGAAAACGCAAATACATACATACCAAAAAACAGTACACAGAGTAATGCATGCATCACTCTTCTCACAAAAAAAGCAGAAACAAAGCAAGCAGCCAGAGAAAAGAAGCCATAAATCAGTGAACACTACATCACAAGCCCAGCTAGTAATAGGCCAAATCACATTTTATTTAAAAAGCCACTAAGTGATGGAGTAAAAGACCTCATATATCTGTTTGTGTCACCTATAGGGAGGTAAAAAGTCTTGAAAGAAGCAAATTAAACTCACTGTGTAAAGGCTGCTGACAGTCCAATACGATAGCCTGTGCTTTCCTTATGGCTCTAACCTGATACAGATGGCAGAGAGATGTTTAGATTTGCACCAGTGACTTCCAGCACACCTTCTTAATTTTTTCCAGCAAGTTTTTGTTTTTCACACTGAGGTTACCAAACCAACAAACGTCAGAATCGACTCAGTAAAAGCAGTATAAAACTCTATGAACAGAGTCTTGTCAACATTAAAACTTCTGAGTTCCCTCAAGAAAAACATCTTTGGTTGGCCTTTTTATGAATAATATCAGTGTTGGCATCAAAGGTAAGTTTATCATCCAGTATGGTTCCCAAGGATTTATACTGCTGGACTGCAGTCACAGGCTCTCCTTTGGTAGAGGAAGGAGAAGTTGGTCTCCTGCAAAAGTCAGTGAACATCCCTTTGGTCTAGGACACATTCAGTTGTAAAAAAAAACACTGTTCACACCAACTGACAAATTTTTCTACCACCAGGCCATGACTCTGTTTCTCATTATGCAGATGGCTGACTATTACAGAGTCATCCACAAACTTGTGTTTGTAATAAGTCTAACAATCGTTTGTGTACAAGACAAGCAGAGAAAGAGACTCTCTTCTCTCTCCGGCCCTCTTTTTTCATTTGTTACAAAAACTGTTTGTGACACTTTCCGTGTGTACAACCAAATGCAGTACTATGAATGCAGTCCTGGCCATTATCCCATAATGACACAACGCAGCCTCCTCATTTTTTGATGCAGCTTGAGGTGAAATCACGAGTGCTTGGTTCGGTGTTACTCATGTTGTGTGAACTCAAATGCGGCAGAAATGTTGTCAGCGACGAGTGAGATTGCTTTGAAGAATTAAAAAAAAATCTGTTTTAATGTTTTAATCTACTTGGCCTTGATAATGGGAAGATAAGGAATTAAAAATACAGCTTTTAGCAGAAAAGTTGAGTCACAAGTCCTCAGCACCCACAATAACATCCTGGCTCTCTTGATACTGGAGTGAGACTAATACAGATCAACAGCACTGTTGATGTTTAAGGTCCTCACTTGTACCGAACCTCATTGTTTACTAGTATGGCCTTGTAGGCAATCAAGGGACAAACAAGTAAACCAGTTGTCAGTAAAGCTTGTATAGTCTAGCCACCTTTGTCTGGGAGTGTTGTTTAAGCTTCACTCTATTATTCCTGGAGAGAGTTGCTTCAAACACTACCTATCCACCTCAGGCCCTTCCAGAAAGAACCATTTATGGATTTGATTTTCTCTTTTGTATTAAGAACAGAGGGGAGTTTGGTAGAACTTGGCAAGTGTCCTTTATCAGGCTTTGGCTGCTGCCTTCATGATTTAATAATGTGTCATTGGCTGGCCCTTCCCTGAGTGTTTGGCTGATGACTGAATAGGACAGAGTAGGGCAGAATGAGATGTGGCTAAAGACAGTGCTTTCATGGACCTCAGGGATGCACAGAGAGAAGTGGTGAATCACACTCCTCCACTTAACTGTACAAACCACTACAGACTTAACTATAGTTCATTCCTAAAAGTCCAAGCTTTGACTGATCAGTTTGGTTTCAAAAAAATATCATAATTTTTCCACTGGTTGTGAAAGAAATAGTGAAACGCTGTACAACTATGGCCTCTGTGTTTTATAAGAACTACTGGCTGCTCAGAACAAATAGAAAGAAGAGCAGATTACATACCAGATGTGTAACAGAGTATTAAAGATGCTAGTTTTTTTTTGCTAAAGTGGCTTTGACTACAGTCAGTTCTCATATAGCACTGTCACTCAGGCGTTCCTGGATTATCTGCCTCTAGTTCCACTAGTAGTCCTTTCCATTATTTGCATGTAATTTGAACAGAATCCCAAAATCCAGCCCAGCATTTCCTGCTGAGTTGTGGTACTATTCTGGGACATGGTTCAAAGACCACTGACTCCACTCAGGCCCAGTTGGTCTTAGCTGAGGATGAAGGCTTGCACGTTTTCTGCCATAAATGCCCTCTGAATCAGAATCAGACCACTGGTTGCCCATCAGGCTTTACTGAATGAGAAGCAGAATAGTTCCAAGGCCTGGGGCGTCATGCTGCACTGTAAAAGTATGGACCCCCCCCAACCAAGTCTTCCTCCATCAGAGGTTACACTAAATTGCCTTCAAAGGAGAGGGTTTATACAGGAGGGCTCCTTTAAAAGGCTTGTGAATTGGATACAGGTACCACCATGTTGGGTAAGGTTATGGTCATATAATGTTGGGCCACTGCTGCTCATTCCTATCAGTTGCTTTGTAGCCTAAAGCTGGATTCACTCATTAGCCATTTCTTCCCTTCATATAACTGCAGGGCGTTGTGCAGACTCATTTCTGCACCCCTGAACCAAAATTACTAATACAACTAGAACTAGTTTTCGTTGTTGGTGGTTGGTGGAGTCTGCCATTCAAATAGCCCTCACAAGCACAATGGATCCAAAGGAAACAATTCATGTATGAAATCCAGTGTTACTGTTAGAATTGTATTTCACTGATACTAGCCCCTAGATAGTATTTTATTGTATTTTAGTAAGATGCCTTAATATTTTTTATGGCATAGGAACTACCTGTAGTCAAAGTAAAAGCATTTGTTGTTATATCTACAGTTAAAAACAAGTTTCCTCTTATTGTGAAACACTTAGAGAGAAAGAAAAAGAGAAGAAATGGATAAAATATCAGAAGAGATAAAAAGAAAATAGATAAAATAACTAAGAATACCATGTACAATATGCAAAGTAACATTTGGATTTAAATATCTGTGCAAGAGTCCATCTACTACAAGAGCTCTAATGGAAAATTGAGTATAGTGCACATTTGCACAGCACTAATTCCATTAGTACAACAACAGTCATGATATACTCCACCACTTTGCTGCTCTGAGTTTCTCCTTTTAACAGAAATAATGTTTGCATACTCTAATTAATTCCAGTTGATTTGCCCTGTTCCTGATTGATGGTAAGCTGCCATCATTAAAACTCACCACTTGCTGATGTTTTTCACATTAAAAGCCTAGCTAAAGAACCACATTATCATTTAGCATTTTGATGTAGGTTGTATGAATTTAAGAAGATTTAGTAGCTGACCATTTGTAGAGGATGTACAGTACAGGCTATAAGGAATGCATTTTCATCATCTCTAAGATAGGTTTAGAAACGTGTTGAAGAATTAAAACCAGTTTCAGTCTGTTCTGAGTGAAATCAAGCTGTTTTGGAGGTTTTGGTGGCTGATCTAGCCTGTGATATTGGCACTTTACTACCTCCGGCTGCAACTACCAATCTGCGGGTGTTTCTGACAAACTGATTTCTGTGTGACAGGAGACACAGTATCATCACTACAATTCTAAGTCCCGGCTGTTCTGTATTTTTAAATTCTGCGCCACTGCAGGATGCAGGGCTTTTTGGTACTGCCATTTTGACATATTTTTGTTCTGACATTCAAGTATATTACATATAATGATGCACTTCCCAAAAGATAAACACTGATTTGAATGAAATCTGAGTTGTGTGGCCATCCTCCGTCCAGCTGTGGTGGCAGGCAGGCAGTCAGACTACTGTACTTTCCTCCCACTTCCAGTAAATGTATTTAGAGGAGATTACAGATGTGATCCAGACAAAGGAGCAAACTCCCTGGTACTGTCTGTACTGTCTGAACTACTCTGTAGTTGGGCAGAGATAAAATTTTGAGGTTGTAATCGCAGTGGACACGGATAATCACATTATCACCTCCATCAATACACAGGGATGAAAAGAAAGCAAGATACCTTGTGGTGTTATTTTGGGTCGCTGTAGGGAAAGTTCTTTTCCTCTTCAGTGCCTGCAGAGGTGTCCCATTTCATAAATACCTTTGACAAAAGCTTATTCACTGCACATCATCCTGTCAAATCAATACAGGAAAAAAAAAGTGAGTTTTTCAGTCAAGCGTGCACAGAAGCAGATTTATTGAAATGCTGTGATTTTGTAAATTAAGATTTGGTGAAACAAAAGCCTCTTATGACTGTATGTCAAATTAAGGACATAAACATCCAGATTTGCTCTGGGCGCAGTCTGTTCATGTACACTCCTGTTTAACTTTGACATTCCCAAGTTTGTGTGTTTCCATTGAATGAGACTGAACTTTGTACAAGAAAACACCAGATACCTCTGTGAGCTAGGTGCCAGTTCTGTCTGAACAGAGACACAAAACATGCCTGTAGTCTCCATTATACTGTAGCACTGCTGTACAGTGAAAGCCTCACATTTTCAAAAACCAAGATTTAAGAATCCAGAAAAACAGACTTTTTCCCTACTTACAGTTTCATAGACAGCTGTGTTAGAATGTGCTTCAGAGGCCCCAAGGCCATGGACATTTGTCTGCACATGAAAGCAATATACTTAAGCAAACTTAAAGGAGAAAAAAATTGGAAAATACCAAGATCAGGCTTTCACGGCATCAGTAGTACAGTGGCTGTTGTCAGGATCTGCCACAGCCTGTTGGAGAGAATCAGTCTGAGGTTGCTCTGAGGTCTACAAGGAAGGAGAAAATAGAATGGTGAAAAGGAAAGGAGGATTTGTTGAACTAGTTGTCTCCATTCAGTGTACCTTCATTAAAGCTAATCACAGTTAATTAAGCGGGTGAAGCAGACTGCCGGTACAGGAGTCCAGCTGCCAGGCAGATAACAATGCCAACAGCACTGAGCCCTGTGCAGCAAATCAGGTGGGGCTCCCCCTGGTTTTGGGTTTCATTCTTACTGGCACCAAAATGAGACCCCATGACTGCTGGGCTAGCCCTCATTCACTAGCTTTACTGGCTTAGTAACTAAGAGCTAGTCCCTTCTAGGGCTGTCACTTTTTCAGAAAGTCAAGTTTAAACAAATTCGAAGTAACACTTATTTTGTTGGAATTCATTCTCACTCAACCCACATATGACAGTGCACTCACAGGCTGTATCAGCTTTGCCCCCACAATTGACACTTTTAAATCCCAAGTCTGAGTGAAGCGACATTTAAAGCATCTTAAGCTTCTGTAATGAGACGTATTTCTGAGTGAAAGTGAATATGTTGGCGGCGTATTGTCTTGAGAGGGATTTGATCAAATTATTCAGGGATTTGTTTGGATCACTAAGTGGGTATCACTTACAAACATAGGACTGTTGGCCTCCACTCACACCTCCCTCAGTGGTGTTTTGTTAGATTAGGATGTTGGAGAAAACGTATAAATCAGACCACCACCTAGCTCATTGATATCTAAATGACTATGACTGACTGTGATACTCCTCTGCTTCCTGCTCTGTAAATGTATCTGAGTGCAGTCATCAAGTTTAACAGCAAAAATAGCAGGATTTTGATATATGTGTGTGTGTGTGTGTGTGTGTGTGTGTGTGTGTGTGTGTGTGTGTGTGTGTGTATGTGTATGTGTACATATGTATATGTACATATACATCATGTCAAACATCAACATCTTGTGAAACCACTGTCTTGCTCTTTTCTTCTAATGTTTTGGGTCTATATCTTGCTATAGGATCAACCCCTGACAACCCAGCCCTTTCTTACTTGCCTTGTTCTCACGGTTTTGATAGTAATATACAGGACTACTTCCAGCTGCACAGTATTGTCTTAACAATGCATCTGAGAGTTTAGAAAGATGGTTTGTTGCAACAGTACCTTAATACAGACATATGGTTTGTAAGTAATCTGCAAAAGTTGGGGCACCTGCAGGAATTGTTGGCATTAACTTTCAAGGCTTTATTTACTGCCATTGCTGCATGAAAGCTGTAAGTTAACCAATTTCCTAATCCCTGGAAAAGTCCTGTTTTTTATTAAATTGACATGATTTTTCAGTTTTTGCTGGCCTAAACTATTTTCCCCCTTGGGGAACTGGAAAAAATGGGTGTTCTAAATGTTCGAAATAAAAGGATTTTATTTCGAATATAAAAAAGAAATTGCTGCTTTAACAAATATTCTACATTCTATACAAGAGACAACAGATCAATATTCACAGGGGACACACTGGAGTAGAATTCGGAAAGTGTTTTTTTCCCTTCCTTCATTGCTTGGATTTTAAAAACATCTTTTTCTGGTACATTAGTTGATATCATAAATGACCTGCTGTTGGGGCAAAAAAGATCGTTTGATTTCATGCCATCACCTCTGCAGTCGTCGGACCCTGCTACATGTTCTTTTAACCATTACTGTCATGCTGCTCTCCTAAAATCTCAGTCTATAGATCTGTAGTTTTTATATTGTTCTCATTTATCTGCTACATTAACCGCTTCATACATCCAGTCTCGCTAATTCTTGATTTGTCTTCCCACTTTGTAATCATTTGATCATGTCAGCTCCACAGGCACACAGAGCAGCAAGCTTCTGCTGTAGTCTCTCTCTGTTCCTCTTGTTGTGTTGTATTTTTACAGGCTGTAAAAAGCACCAGAGCACAAAAGGCCTCCTCATCAAGTTTGGCATTCTCCTGGACTCTGCCAGATGTTTTGTAAGAAATGAAAAACATAGTGTGAAACATACAAGTCCTACCCTGCCAAACGCCATACTGCTCCATGGCAGCCAATTGGTGGGTTCATAATGTGGAATTACATGGATGGCTGCGTTTGTGATGCTGTCAGTGTCACAAGAAACAGGATAAAGTGTGTTCTGTCGCACATGCACAAACAGGCAGTGCACACAGAGGGTGCTGTGCAACTTTTGGTTGCTCGAGTTGTTTGTAGGTCAGTATAATCTAAGAGGGTACTTCAGGTTTGTTTCTGCAAATCTGTGTACATGCGTCCAAGTGTGTTCATTTAACTCATCAGGGGGTTTGTCCCATTTGGAGTGTTTTGGCCAACTTCATTCTGCTTTGTCTCCATGGGAAGAGGTCAAAAGCTAATATAGAGACACGAGTCATGGCTTGTTTTGCACTCAGGCCAAATTGCCTGAGCACTGGCCCTGGCCGTCTTTGAGGAGCCTGAATGAACCCTGTTGTAGCACATAAGTCAGGTATGGGAATAAAAATAAAAAGAGTTTGTCAAGTTGTTTGACCTCTTCTAAAACAACTATTCTATACCTTCAAGCCAATTCCTGTCAATATCATATATCCACTTTTTCTTTGGAAACTGGGCGTATGCACAAGCTTTGAGAACGGTGTCTATAGTTCTGTGAGTGAGAGGACTGGCTCTGGAGTGCCAAGAAGAAGGCTGATATTAGTTTGGGACAAATCTTTCAGACCAAACTGCCAAGCCAAGGAAGTGTCTATGCTTGATAGTTTGAATCTGGTGAAAATTGTGAAATTCCCTCAACTTATCAAAGCAGAATGTGAAGGCCTGTCATCTCAGATGCACTAATAATAATAATAATTAAAACAGTTGAGTTCTGTCTCTTCTCCATATCACTGGACAATTCCAATTCCATCATTCCTGTCTTCACATCCAAAACAATACTTGGTTGGTCTTATCCAATCACATTACTATTTTATCAGAGGACTGCTACGCTACAGAACAGTGTTAAAGGTCATTCATCACCTTGGAAACATTACTTTGACAAAACATCTTACTAACTTTTTCCAACCATATTTCCAAGTCGTCCTCAATAGAAAGTGTTTGCTCAGTATTGAGCTTCTTAAGTTTGAACCTTGATGAAAGATGTCTTTGTCTACAGACCTTGTCCTTATTGGCTTTGCACACAAGGCAGTGATTTACCTGGTTGTCGCAAATGTGCAATGAAAATAGGGCCCCATCTTTTTATCATAGTGCCCAGTATATTAAAATGTATCAGGATTGTGCTGGCTCTGGTGACCTAACCTTAAAGGATCAACCCATGTCTCAACTGAACATACTAGTGACATGCTTCAACCCATCCAATCTGCTGTCTGTCAGCCAGATAGGTTAAACAGAGTATCAGACACGTGGGGATCAGAACAGTTGCAGTCTGAACATGTTAGCTTGGCTTCCCTGCCCTGACAACATTACAGCAGTCACAACAGTATTTGTCCTCATCTGTGTTATTTCTTCTTCTTGCAGGAGGAGTGCTTCCTTAACCTGGAGGCTCCCATCAGTAGGGTCTGTGGTTACGACACACCCTTCCCCCACATCTTTGAACCCTTCTACATCCCAGACAAATGGAAATGTTTTGATGCAATCAAGAGGATGATCAACTACTGAACCCATCAGGTAGAAAGATCTGACAGCTTGCTTTGAAGAAAATTTATGAAGGGACATCGTATAATTTTCATTCACTCTGTATATATTAAAACCTGTCACCAGCTACCCTATAATCCGCATGATTTATTCCAGTAATGTAGTTATGAAGACATGAAATTGTGACTTAACTCCTCTCATCAGTAACAAAGAACCATCGTTGTAAAGCAAACTTAATTCAATTTCTACACATTCAAGGCCCTTTTCAGACATAGTATTATGATATTATGAACATCTCAGATGGAACTGCACTAACTAAATGGAATTGCATGTTATTTACCAGCTTACATTGTTTTTTATCAGTCCAATACTAAATATATTTATGGCCATATATTTAAAGAAGATTGATTTTAGTGCCAATTTGTATACAGGGTAAAACTTCACAGAAAGCTGTGGGAGCAGTAAAACATGCATTCTACAAATTAGAGGTGCTGTTGCTACTTTGGGCGACTACTGACACTGACATTCCATTTAGCCATAATATAATAATGATTTAAGTTTTTGGGAGTCATGCAACATGTTGCCAGTAGCCAACAGCAAGAGCTTATGAATTCCATTAAAGGATTTATTCAAGATGGAAAAGTCAAAGACAGTCAAGACAAAAAATAAAAAATAAAATAAAAATGAGCCAAAAAATTAAGGCAATGCTCCAGCAATTAAATACTACATGAAGTTAGTGGGCCTGACAGAGATAAATGAAAAAAGAAGGAATCAGTGCGGTAGGGTCGAGTTCCAAAAACACTGGAGCCTTCATTTCCCATAATACAACTCAGTTAAGTGTTTCGTTAGATCCTACCAGACTGGTAAATACTCACATCCTTAAAAACTCCACACACACTCCACAAATTTGTAGTCTTGGCCCAAAACCCCCATTATTTTCATTATCAATTAAGCTGTTGATTATTTTCTCAGTTTAGTTGAGTGGTTTACAAAATGTCTAAAAATAGGAAGAAAACTGGCTTTAATTTTTGATGAAAACCCAGGGTGACTTATTCAAATTAGTGCTCAAAATAGTCCAACAACAGTCCAAAATCCAAAGATTTTCAGTCTACCATTACATAACAGTCTTCATGACTAAGGAGCTGGTATGAGGAAATTTTTGGCATTCTTGTTTGAAAAGTGATTTGAACTGTCATTTAACGATTATGAAAATTGTCGCTGATTAAGTTTATCAATCAGCTAATTGATTTATTATTATTAAATAAATATTACATGTTATAGCAATCATTCATTTGCAGCCCCATCACTTTTCACTTGCCATTCATACAATGGAATCATTTGTCGTTGAATCCAGCAATCTAGTGACTCCAAAAAACTTAATGGTGATGGCATTAAGTAGCAGCCACATCTGTCCAGTTCCTTCAGCCAAAGTGAGCAGGCCTTGTCAATCAGTACTTAAACTCTACAGTCATGAACGCAAACCAGTTTGGCGCATTAAAATGTCAGTATTGCAAAAGTATTCAATAAGTTATTACCGCATGACAGTGGTTTTTCGCAATAGCAACACCCAGAACTGAAACTGTGTAGAATTATATGTTGGTGTATAGATTTTTCATTAGACATTTGGGAAAAACTGAAGTCACATTCCTCATAAACCCGTTGAACTGTCCTAACAATGCACATTTTCTGTGTCTTGTTGTGTACAATAGCAGTTGACCACAACTGAATGCGCTGGAAAATTCTGATAGAAAGCGTTACAGAGACCAAAAGCTAAATTTTGATAATATCACTCAACCCTACAAGCTTTCATTATGCTCAGGGATGTGTCATGTGGACATGTTTCCTAGACACTTAAGCTCCTTGGTGTGAAGCTCAAGTATTTTGAGGATTCCAAAGCATCTGTTTTGGGTGCATTCACACCTGTATTTAAAGTTGCCGACTTGTAATCAGACCACCCAAGACTGATTTTAGTGCCAAGTGTTAACAGAGCCTTCATGTCATGGATATGCCCCATTGAGTTGAATAACCTTGTGCAGCTATCGTATTGTTGGTTGGACTAATGTCTTTCATTAGTTGCAGTATTGCTGAATAATTCTTTGAGATTCTTTGGACAGTTAGGTTGCCAGACTGTTTCATAATCCCCTTTTAATTGTCAGTGTCATCTTGAGTTATAGACATTAAAATGTTGGCCTCCATGAATAAAGAGGAAGGAGACATTAATAAAATACTTAATTGAATCCAACTTGTCACCTCTCATCCTCACTGCTCACCATCTCCATCCAGCTCTTACTTTTCCTCCTCATCTGCCATCCACTATGGATTGCCAAGTTATTCACTTTAACTTACTGAACTGCTCTCCTTTTCCAGAGCCAACTCCTGGTAGCCCTGAACTCCACTCCCCCCCCCCCAACTCCTTTTCCTCATCATTCATCCAATCGGTGGAGAGCAGCCAGGAAAAGACATTTCGCTGACCAGCCAATCAGGAAGCAGTATCCAGATGGGCTCCATGTCCCTCTGTGTGATCCAGCCAAAATGACTGTTACAGTACCTCTGGATTAGGGAACTTCATTCTGTTGCAAGGGAAAATGACTCTATCCAGTCTATATGATGAAACTCTACGTTGGCTTCAACATAACGCACATAATTTAATTTCCTCTGAAATAAAAGTTGGCTGCTGTGGGGAAAACTGCATTTGGTTGCATTTGTGACTGTCTGCCTTTCTGTGCTGTTACTTTTGATTGAATGTGTCTGACTGTGCTCTAATCTTTATTTAGTTTGACTTCACTGTACTAATATAATGGATCTGTGGTTTTTAAAGAAAATAAAATCATCACAATTGGTTAAAACATTTAAAACGGTGATTTGCATTACTTCAAATTTGTTGGGATTTTACTGTTTCATTTTGGCAGTGAAATGCAAACAAGTTATATGTTGTACACTTCTGGTCAGATGACAAAGGGAAAAATATACCAGACTGGCAAAGTCTGAATTTGATCAACCTACTGATGAAAAATATGAATTTTACAATGCCAGGACATGTTTTACCACTTGCTGAACACGTTTATTGCATTATATAGTAATCTTCCAGCCAGCTGCTCCCTCCATGCTGTCCATAGGGAAAAACAGAACTATCATTTTTCAGTTATAGTAGTACTTTGATTTAAATATGTAAAATTGTAAAACTGTGGAAAAGTCATAGAATTTTACATCATGGCCACTGTTTGAACTATTGTCCTGCTGTAAAGTTTTGAGATCTTTCCCTTTTTATCTGTGCTTCCATAAGAAAATTGTCTTTCCTTGTTAAACTCATTGTTTATCTCTTACCATTTTAAGTGAGAGTCATGGAATTAATCAGGGCCATTGTTGGAACCCTCTGCCCTTCTGCTACATGCATTTCTGAGAAATCTTGAATCATAGGTAAACTATTACTTAAACAACTATGAAAACTGCCCATCAGAAATTGGAGTTCTGCCCATGCCTCCATTAGAAGACGCTGGCTAAAAACAAATGGTGTCCGCAACTGCTCTGCCACTCATGCAGCCAGTGTGCGCAGGGAACACAAGTGCGTTTGGAAAATCAAGAGTAGAAGTGTGAGGCCTGTTGACCTCTAGAAGTAGCACTGTTTATAACACTGTCAGAATCAGTTGGAGTGATTATACACTTACAGTTACAGGCTAAAAGTGTAAAGTCTGACCTCAGGCATTAGAAAACACAGAATCATCAAATTTAAAAGAACCTCTCTGCAGACTATGAATGTGTTCAGCAAATGCCTTGGCAAGCTTAGACAACTCCTTGTGTACAAATGGTGGTTCTGGTCTAAGGGTAATGCAAAAATCAGTTCATCCATTATGGACTATGATCATTTATAGCACATCACCATTGTTTACCTGGCAGGTATAGAAACTTAATAATTTGGGCTTAACGCCGAAGTGGACCAGGGTCTGGGGAGCTTGAAAAGTGTAAATAAAACTCATTTGTAAATTGCCCAATACGTTTTGAGAAATAAAATGAGACATGCAGACAGCAGAATTTTAGGACCAGGAGTCACCACAGTCATTAGAGGTTATCATCTGGGGTCCATGATTACCCATAAAAGCAAGCCATTAAAAAAATTGTGCGCACAGTTGACAATTTAACCTGAAGATGGTGTTAAGAGAAAAGCTTAAAACACAAAGCAAACAGAGGCTGTTAAGAGATGGGTTAGTCAGTTGATTCAGTCTTAGCATTAAGAGTATTGCTTAAAGCAGTATTAATTTATTTTCCACCTTTTAAAGAAGCATTGTTGCAAGCCTGACTATACATCCAGCAAACACGTAGCAAAATAAGAGTGTTTTTTGCCATCTGGTGAATGTGAGACAAATTTTCACTCTTTTCAGTTCTCTGTGGGCTTGTCATTATGAGAGACCCCATTCACATTAAACATGGTAATTTGATCCATTGATGATATAAAAATATTAATTAGTGCAGCTTTAATGCAGGTTTAATGGGGCTGAACTGGCATCAAATGACATTTTCAAATTAGTTTTATTTTGAAGTTGCAGCTGTGAATCAGAAGATCTGCTGTCATTGTACCCTGGTGGTGTTTAGTCAATCACTGTCTGTGGAGCAGCTGCACTTCTCTCTGGATTACATCATGGTCACAGTCTGTCCTTAACTGAGGACTCCAAATTGACAAATGGAACTAAGCTGGTATAATGTTGAAACAGCTTTAATGATATTTCCAGGTGGATTTCCCTATAAACTGCTTAAAAGTAACTCTTGATTTTCTCATAGTATTTTATAAATTAGTGTTACAAGTGTTTGTCATAGGAAATTACTTTGTTGGACTCTTCCAGGCACGCAGTCCACTCCCATGTGAGTCTGTGTGTTTGTGTGTGTGTGTGTGTGTGCCCCATCTGAAGAGCATGTAGCATGTTAGGACAGAGCACCTTGACTCACACAATCCTGCAGCTATATCACTCCTCTGGGGTCTCTTGTACTTTTTCACCCACATACTGACTGCATAAAAGAAAACAAACATGTAGAAACTGCCATTGTGTGAGATGTAAACCGTAAGGACTTATTTACTCTTTATTGTGGTATTGCATATTTTCTTCAGGCGTCAGGCTTTTTTCTTTAATGTTCAGTTTACAATCCACTAACAGGCATGCTAGTTGTCATTGACGTAGTTTTGACAGCTCTCTCATTGCTTGCCCTCACTGTGTACAGTGTTGCTGCCTCATGGTCATTTACTCCTAAAGCAGTTAAAGCCTGTGGGGAAAGAATAATCAAGCCTACTAATGAAACGTTTACAGTGGAGGCACATGAGATAAAGGAGCTAAACCAGATGGCCTCATGCCTCAAGGTCTTCGCTTTTAATTTGTATCCTATGTCCAGAGCCCAATCCATCAGTGGAGTTTAGGAGAAAGGTGAGAACAACTTCAAAGTGTGACTGATAAATTAACAGAACAATGTTTTATCCGTGACAGACAGGGCATTTAAAAGAAGGCAGGATACGGCACAAAAGCATTGACAAGTCAAAAGTCAAACCTGAGCACCAGAGAGAGTCCCATGGTTTTAATGTAACACAGCCATCTGGAATATCTTCTGATAAAATCATGAACATTACTCAGTTTGTACTTTTGGCTATTTCTTTGTATTATTTGGAAATATTTTTATAGCGATTAGAGTGATCAAGATGTGTCCTGCAGTGCGCTCGATCTGCCTATTTTTATTTTTTTTGAGGCAACTGCTTCCAATATGTCACTTCATAAACAATTTGTGAAAGTGGTGGGAATGGGCTTGTGTGCAGCGCAAGAAAACTGCATCACCGATGTTTTCTGGGTATCCAAGTAGTACATTCTGCTGCTAAATAAAACCAGTTGGCAGCATGTATTTTGAATTGTGGCTTGTAAAAATAAATACATTTGGAATGGTTGTGATATAAACTGAACTGTGGTATTTCATGGTAACAATGACCAGACCCCGTCCACAGTATATACTGTACACAACCTATCACCATCTGAACTTTCAAAGGGAGACATTTGTAAATGTCTTCTCAAATTGGTTCAAAGCTGGAATGTAACAGTTTCTTGCCTTTGTGCCAAATGCTCTCTCCCTGTTTCTCATAAACGCAGAGGTATGTTATATACCCTCTCACCTTAGCAGTGGTATGGTAACGTCTGGTAGTCTGCAACATCTGGAATCAGCGGTCACAGGCAAGAGAAGGCAAAGAATCAAATGGTTTACCAAACATAGAAAAAACTGAAACAATTCCACTAATCAACGAGTATCTGCAAAATCCTTGTAAAGTTTCAGATAGGATTCTCAGCAATCTGCACCACAAACCCTGGTCGAAATGTAAAGATAAAATCACGTCTGTCATTTTGGTCTGGGTGAAAGCAGGGCCTTTAACCACGGTGGTGAGGCGGCCCCTCCTTTGGGCGGGGTGGCAAAGATGACCTCTGCTTGGTAGGAAGGCCATAATAGCATCTGTGCACTGACAGTGTGTCATTACACACTATATTTACATGAAACGCAAAAACCAGGGGTGGTAGGACACGACGTGAAGCTACGGGGGGTGAGGATGCTCTGGTGCATGTCGAACCGTACAACCAAGGAGATTCCTGGAGATTATAGAACCATTTAGCCTGTAATGTGGCCTGCTGTGCATTTTAATGGTCGCCAGGGCATGTTTTACAACATTGTTACGACATTCAAGGGATTGCTTTGATTGTATGTGCCCAACATCGATTGGATATTTTATTTTGATAGTTAATTATAATAGGTACAGCCTGTGATAGTTTGTTTGTCCTGTGGTTAAAGTGGAAAATGATGATGATGATGGTGAAATAAATGACGTGTGGTGGACAGAAAAATGCTTGTTGGATACTGAATCAGTTCATTCCAGTTCAGCATCACTGAGAGTTGTTTGCCCTTTTCTTACATTGTGGCAATAATTGAAGAAGGAACACATTCCTGAGAACCATGTTCCTTTTCACTGATAAGAAAAACACTACTGGTTTTTATTGAAAACAGCAAATGAGCAGTACACCATATCACACCCACAGCTTTTGACAATTTAGATGTACATTACCAAATCTGTGCTCTACATACCTGCAGTAATGACTGCTGGTGCTGCTTCTGTCATTCATTTCAAATTGAAAGTCCCACAGTTTCTCACTAACTAGTTCTTACATAGATACTACTGTTATTAGATACACTAAATAAGTGTTAGGTTTGACTGTTGCACAGCTAACTGGACCAATGGCAAAAACTTATGTTAATTCATGTCTATTCCGTCTCTGTCGCTGTGATTGCTCCCCTCCTCAGCTCTGGTGAATCAGTCATTTACCTGGTGCTGATAGGCTTAATCCCGATTGCGTGAACTTGTTTTGCAGCAAAGGCTTGAATGTAATGGATGTTCATCTATATGTATAAGTCCCACACTCGAGCTTTAAATCCATTTTTAAGAAACTTGATTCAGGGTGGCATGGTGGTGCAGTGGTTAGCAGTGTCGCCTCACAGAGAGAAGGTATCTGTTGGCCCTGTGATGGACTGGCGATCCGTACCCAGTGTCAGCTGGGATAGGCTCCAGCACCCCCGCGACCCTTTACGGATAAGCGGTATAGATAATGGATGGATGGATGGGATGGAAGTAACTTGATTCAGTCTATAGTTACTAGGAATTTTGACAATTTACACATAAATCTAGTAATGGATTTCGGAATAGGTGGTGCAACCCTATAGTGACCACACATAACCTTCTTGTCACCTTAAGTAATCCATGCATCTGGTCTCAAGCTAAAAGATTACTTTTTTCTCGTATAGCCATACTGATGGAACAGACCAAGTACTGTGCTGTCTATCCTCCCAGAGAGATTTGTGGCTACCATGTCTAGTTTCCCATCTTTCCTGCTGAATTCAAAGGTTCATGGAACACCGAGTTAGGGCATGCTAATGTAAAACAGGATGTATATTTTATTACATGCTGCAGAGGACTTAGAAAATATACTTAAGCCTTTGTTGGACTGACTAAAAGGAATTTGAGTTCAGTTCCAAGTAGTCCAATTCTGTACGCTGCTTATCATGTGTTAGTGATACAAATCCCATCCTTAAGGGCAGAACTGAAACCACTGTGAACCTCCAAAGATTTTATCATTTTGAATAATCTGGCATACCTTCAGTTTACTGCCTATAAACTGCTGGTCTTATATATGTATATTTGCCTTTAAAAACACAGACTGGTGTTTGCCTACTGAAATCACAAGGGACAAATAGAGAACACCGGTTGTTTTTGTTCCCTTTATCCAAAGCTCCATTACCCCATCAAACATTTACCTGCAAGCAATGTGTTTTCACGAGTTCACACACTAACAGGCACACATAAAGTACACTGTACATTAGTTCACTGATGTTATAAGACTGAGAGAGTTCACTGCCCAGCATATAATGTTTAGGTTTCCAAGCTGTGGTCCACTGCTTCTTTAAACCCAAACACAGCACTCACACTAGCACTGAAACACAAACCATATGTACATATGCCTGTCTAACGAGCCGACCTTTCCCTCACTCAGAAATGAGCTGGATATTATTTCTCTTTCTTAATCATCGGTGACCATTTCTTTAAAAAAAAAAAAATCAGACAAGGGTTGGTTTTAACTCTGGCTGTTGGGGCAGACAAATGGTTGCTAAGGCAAGAGGGTAGGGGAGCGTAGACAAAAACACTCTTGGTCCAACGGAGGTAATTTTGCCTGGCTGTCGGCTTGGCAGGGTGTTTGTGTACCAGTGACATCCTGTTAGACACAGAGGGTAGTTCAGTCTCATCTGACGTAAGTGGTGCTAATTTGTGTGGCAACGAAATAATTTCCAGCCCTAATTGAAGGAGCTTTGCATGTCAGGCTCACACGCTTACACCCTCCATGGCAAACAGGGAGTCTGTTTCTAAGTCATGGATGATACTTTGTTCCCCACTAAACAAGGACAGCATTCCTATTCTCCAGCTTGGTGGGAGCAACACATTATTGTCTGTGAAAGTTGATACGACACAAATGCATACCATCTGTCCAAGTCTGACTGTGAAGGGAACATGATGTTTGTAAAGTTCCAGCTTGGAGTTGACTTTTGTAGACCTAAAAGGCTTTTGGTGAGGAAAACATCATAGTTGTTGGTGAGATTATGTCATCATAGCATTGGTTGTAATGGAAACAGTTTCAGTTCTATATTTAAACTGAGTTCTTTGGGACACGTAATTAAAACTGTGATAGATAAGTTGCCAGTATACTCTACTGTACCTACAAAGGAGAACACTCAGAGCCTCAGACTGCTTTACTTTTTCAAGCAAAGCCTCTTGAAGTTAGACGACGACACTAATGCCTAATGCTGCTCAGTGAAAAAACTTAAAACAAGAAGGTTGTCCTAGCTTGTCTGTCCTCACATTTACTAATAGATGACTAATGGGTCAGTAATGCTTAGGCATCTAAAACCTCCCCACACTTCCTGGAATCAGGGACACTGTATGCAACGGTTTTTGTAACTTTGAGATTGACAAGCTGATAGGCATGTTCACTTTATGTAGCAAATGACCGTGTGTGGATATGAGACTGTAAGCAGGGTTTTAATTTCTCTTATCACACAGCTACTTCAGTTACTTTTCATAGGTGCAAACTTTATCTATCTATCTGACTATCTATTCAAAAGTATGAGCCTTAATCCTTATTTGAACAATTACTGTGTCTCTGTAAACCCTTTGTCTTCATACTTTAAGACATTGTGCTTCAAGCATACCCTGGCCTTAAGTCAGGTTAAGAACTTTGGCTTAGGTTCAAAGAGTCTTTTCACACTGCACCTTTTCCACTTAGCATTGCTGTTGACTATGGAACTGAAAGTGGTGTCAAATACAACATCTAAAAATATCAGGTCACAAAGATCAAGAATTTTCAGTGTGTCTCTGTATAAGGCTGCTGTGCCATATTCCCTAGGAATAAAAAGATAGACAGACTTTTTTGGGATTCAGCTCTTGTTTGGCAAAATACCCAGATTTGCTAAGCTCTGACGCCAACAAACCTCTTATCAAACCTTTTATCTCTCCTTTTATTAGCCAAGAGTAATGTATCAAACAAGTAGTTAATTCTTATCTTTGCCATTTAAATGAAATGACTGTATCAGAAATAGATAATTAATATTAAATGTGTGCATAGTTTGACCCTAGGCTAAAATGGAACCTAGCTGAAAGCGAGTGGTTGTACTTGGCCTGGTATCATTTCTTAGAGAAAAATATTAACAGTCTAACATCACTTTACATCAATGGGTCACATGTGTTCAACAACACCAACAGAGCAATGAGTTGTGACAACTGAGACAATATTACTGATAGTGTAATGCCAATTTCAGGAGTAGTCTCCCAGTTATTCTATTATCATCACATGAATATGTTAAATTCATCAACAGTTTGAGATGGGAAACTAGCAAAATGCTTGTGAAGCAACTTCAGAATCATGATCTTTAAAGCCACTGTGTATGGAAATTTTATTTGACTGTAGCATCTTTCAAAATATTTTGACAGCAACATTTGTTTTAAGAGAAAAATTAGACAATCCTATGAATATCAGAGCACTCTATGTGTTACTTTAAGCCCCTTTAATTCAGTCCCTTGGGCCTGATCTTTTTTTTTTTTTTTTTTTTTTTTTGGGCAGTGCCAGAGTTTGAATTTTTGAAATTCTCTACATAGTGGCTTTAAATCTGAAACTGTCACAATAAGTTTTTCCTACATTTTCTTTTCCATCCTGCTGGTGACCTCCATCGTTTTTTAATGGATACATGATGATTCCACCAGAACATACAGCACAGATGTTAACTTCATTTTAGTTTTGAGTGATTGATGAACTGAAGCTTGTGAAATGATAGAGTAAGGGGTGTCACATTCTATGAAATATCTTTTGGGTTACTAAAGGTGGTTTAAGTTTAGGTTTGGTGTTTCAGTTGTATGTTATGAGTGAGGGAATGAATGCTGTGAATGAAGTACTGCCAGGTTTTTAGTATATTATCTTGTATGTATGTATACAGTCCCATTCAGTGTATTATCTGCTGTGTGTGGTCATCTGGTGCCGACTCTGCTCAGCAGCTGGTCAGAGGGAAGTTCAAGATAGGAGTGTGGATGTGCTTGATCAACTGGATACACTGCGCTTTATCTCCATCCAAAACTTTGATGTCCATCTGTGGTAACACTCACACTGAGAGGGACAAGTGTAAACTACTTGTATCACTCTTCACAAAATGCTGTTTTGATTTCAGTTGCATGTCTGAGATTTATATTTGCAGATGAACAAGGCTGCATCTCTCTGCATTCCAGAGGATAAAGAGTTTCCTCGGGGAACATGACTCCTTTTAGAGTTGGCCGTTAATTAGTTCAGACATTATCTGCAAAAGGGGAAGAGGCGGAGTGGGAAAGTTCAGTTTATATTAGTATTTAAACCATCAGTCATATTTTATGTCATCTTCAATGCATGTGCAGCTGTAGTAGCTCCAGACAGCAATGCTCTCACAATGTAGATTTTTTTATGAGAAAACTGAATGATTCCCAGGAAACATTACACTCACTACAGAGAAATTATTACAGTAACAGTTTCTTATAATATTAATCTTACAATGGCAACTTGACCCTAGCCTTCAAGTCAAGTACATAAATACACTGTAATGGTTTGAAATTTTTTCCACAGTTTGAACATGCAAGTCAAGGCATGCAGCGTGGCTTCCATTCTTTAGTCCATGACACACTCTCACTGTTCAAAAGCACTTGTAGACACAGAGCATTTAATCCACTCTTGGTTCCCAGATGTGTCAGATGTGCCGTTGAGCGGCGGTGCTGAAGGATCTCAAGGAACACTATTTTGCAGGGAGGGAAGAGAGGAGTCATTTGAGGTCAGCGAGGGGGAAATGTGTGAACAGTAAAACATTTCACCTTCCTGGAGACTGAGTCAGAGCACTTCTATCTGAGCAGGGAGTAGGGCAGGAGTGAGAGGATCTGGTGACATAACGGTTGAAGTTATGGCAATCGACTGACCCGTGACACTCCTGAAATTGCACTGGAGGAGTAAATTAGATTATTACCCTTCTTCTACTACTCAGAGAGAAAGATATGAGTTAAGGCTCTCTTGGAGAAAAATGCAGCAGACTAACCTTTACGCCTTTACTGTCTGAGATGCCAGGATTATTGCTGTATTTTGGGTGTAGCAGACACATCCATGTATAGCATATGTTGTTTGGGTAAGAAGACATCCACATGTTTGCACAGATAGAAGATTAGAAATTTCAAGAATTTCCAGGGTTTGGAGTTTGAGTTGAATAATTTGTTAGTTTGGAGTTTAGTTGAACAAAATTTTAGACCCCAGGCATACTTTGGTATGTTCCTGCTAAGAATGTCTTTAACACGCAGCGCCAACATTCCTTAGAGAAATGTCATATGAATTTGAATCTGGCACTGGATTTCAGGGATACATCCAGCATAAAGGAATTTCACAGACCCACTTTTCCTCATAATGCCATTATAAAATGATACATGATAGTGTACGGATTCATTCCTTTGTCAGGAAATGTGACAGGTAAAGCTCTCCCCAGAAATCTCATTGTAGAGGAAAGGTCATGTTTATATGAACGTAGTGAAGACATAATTATAACTATCAAGAAATATGATAAGGGAGGTGGTGTGGCTGAGATAGATACTGCTATTTATATAAAATGTTGAAATGCTGGCAGATGGTGATGAAAGACCCTAAATCTAACTAGAAGTGTGAGATTCCTTGAAGCTCTTTTACAGAAGACATCAGGTCAGAAAAAGTCTCATTCTATCAGCTGCCTTACTTAAATGTTCAGGATAGGCTGATGAAAGCAGAGGTTCAAACAGGCAGAGGACAGGTATTTATTCCAGGGTGTCACCTGTAGAAGTAGCATAGCATGCAGTTATATAGTCCCAACTACAGAATTTGCTTGTGCATGCACCAGAAGGACATACAATATTAGATCATGCATAACCTGAAATTCCTGTAGCATTATTTACATCCAGTCCTGACCTTGTAAAATACTCTAAGTTGGGAAAACAACAAGGAAATAAAGAATTTAACTGAAAGAACATGGAGAAGAATGTATGATGCCAATTCACATTTTATGGAGAACATAATACACAAAGATAGAAGATACACTGGTACCGATACAATACAACCAAGAAGTGGGGGGTAACATGGACAATGCATTGTTAAAACTTGAGGCAAAGTGGATTTACAGATTAGTCTGTTTGGAAACTGCTTGAATGAGAAACTGACTCTCCCACATTTTAAAAATAAAATATAAAGGCTTGTGATATTTTTGTCTCTGTGTGACAGTCTGCAGCTCAACAGTTGCAGTTCAGATACTGATATGAATTTTTAATTCAATTTAATTTGTATGTGTTCAGTTGTGTAAATGTATGGTTTTTGTTTAAACTCATCTATGACTTTGTTTAAATTGTAGGGTAGAAATAGCTGAGGTGTAATATGGTTGATATGGACATCTTTCTCTCTGCTCAGCCAGGTAAGTTAATAAAGAAAAATAACAAAGATAATTCTGAGGCATCTCTCAGAGTGTGGAGACACCCTTTTTCTCTTTACTTTGGAGGAACATTAGAGCACTGCAAAAATATTTATCTTAAAACACATTTTATTCAGTAGGCTTCTTAAGATTAGTAGGCCTTTAAAGCTGCACTACTCAAATGACTACATGTTATGTGAATGGGGTCATTTGTAGTGATGAACCCACAGTGAATTTTCACCCAGCTCTGCACTTCCCTTCACATCTACAGGACATTTTAGTGTCTTTCAGTGCACTGTTTTGTTTTTAGGACCCACAACTTAACTGTTCTGGTTCACTCTCATCACTCAAAAAAAAAAAAAAAAAGATGTGACAACCACACAGCTTAAGGGCCACATATTTCCTTGAGGAATTAGGACCAAAACTGCTGAAATCAGATTGAATATTGGTTCATCAGGTGAAACATGACTCAGAATTACTGTTAAGGCCAGTGTCTGCTCCTAGATGTGTAAATAGACAACAGTTTGCTAAGACATTTGTAACTGTTTTATGTACATCAACATCAAGTGGCATGAAAAGTGAACTGAACTGGAACCACGGTCACATTGTCGGTCACATTTGGCTAAAATTTGAAACTGACCATCTAAATTGAGCCATTGTAAAACAAGAGGAATGTTTCTTGTGTCTCAGTTTGACCTTTCTTGCCTTTCTAAGTCACTAATAGTGCCTGTTGCTTAGTCTTGCTCCCAAAGCTTGTGACCAAACCACTGACTCCTGTCGCTCCTCCTTCAGTAAAACAAACACTCACAAAAAGTCACCTTTCCAGTTATATTTGCAATTTTGTCCATGACTTTCTGTCTAAATGTTTATAATTTTCCATTTGGAAGCTTTGTTTTTGTTTTGGTATATTTAGCCATCCCTTGTCCTGGGCTCAGTGCCCGCTTGACAGACAGTCTCTAATTAGCACAGCAGAAATACATATTTAGAGCAGTGTGGCTTTAGAGACTCTCTTTACTTAAGTCACCAGGGAGAACAATGGAGGAAACAATGGCTGCCTGCAGCAGGCAAGGTCTTCACAGCACTGACTCAGTGCAGATCTTTTCAGTGTGGCAGTCCAGTTCAAATTGAGATACTGTATAACAACCCACTCATTGCAGAAGCTAAAAGCTAGTTTATTTTCTCCAATGACAGGGAGGTGATTGTTGTGCTACAGGGTTTACACACAGTATGAATAGCTGTGGTACCATGTCTGGTAAGGATTTAGTTTAAGCAAATGTTTTTGGCACATTGGTTGCATAAATAATAATGAATCATAGCTTAAATGATGAATATTGTGGCTGCTTGTAATTAAGACAAGTGTTTGTTCCCCCTAATCATGGGTGACACGGGTGATTTAAGGCGTAATAATAGACATTTTGGGAACAAACTGTTTTAATCTCCCTGTGGCAGTGTTGATAAGAGGAAGCTGTGTCTTAATACTGATAGCTGTTTTGGGTTTGTGTCCTCCACGGAGGCAGGCTGGAGCAGGAAGTGTGGGTGCGGCTGGCAGACATTTCCCTTGGCTCCCTGCTGAGACTTTAAAAGTGAAACTTGAATCAGAGCCTCTACACATTCACTTGTCTGCGGTCCACAAATGAGTAAGCAGTGGGGGACTCCACTTCTACTGCACTATAATTTGGGGAATTAATTCACATCAATTTTTATTTTTGTGAAAGATGAATGGCAGTCACACAGTAAATGATACCCCAAGTGAGAGCTTAGATTTCACCCTGAAATAAAAGGGTGTCAAAATAACAACACAATGTGTAGGTGGCTGCATGACTGTACTATTCTTCACTGAGCAGTTCACATGAGTTTCCACCAGCTTTGGCTTACCACATCAAAAAGCATTACTATATATCACTCATTACTCATTTATCTCTTTAGTTTTCCTACAGGGGTTGGCTGGAAGTTTGCTCCATTAAGAAAAAAATATTATACTGGTTCTTAAAACATGTCAGTGTTCATAACCTTGTGGCGAGCATTCCAAAGAAATCAGGATGAGAAACTACATGGCGGGGAGTCAACAGGGGTTGGTGCTTTAATAAAGGAACTGTATCAGGGTCCCTCAGATTCACATGAATTGCTAATCAAAGATATGGACTGAATAAGGTGAGCAGTCATTCCTTAATATACTTTATAAGTACCTGGAAAAATACAGAAAGCAAGTTGGTGGTAGAGCTCTTCAATGAAATGGACTTCTGGAGAGACTATCCAAACCAGATGTGCATACATTTTTAAAAACAGTTCAGGCCATGAAGCTGTACTTATGCACATTCACCTTAACACCAACGTCAGCATGCTAACATCCCCACAATGAAAATGCTAACATTCTGGTGCAAAGCAGGTATGATGAGGGTGCAGTCAGGGATCCACCAGAGCCATTAGGATTTATCCTCTGGAGACCATGAATGTCAAGGCAATCCATCCAATAGTTGTTGAGATATTTAAGTCTAGACCAAAGTGGCAGAGCAAATAACCAACAGCCTGATGGTGAAATTTTAAGAGTTGCTGTTAACATGACTAATAAGTGACCCAATTATTAGCAGTAATTAGCAGCAAGTATCAACACACCAACTCAATGGAACCCACCCAACTTGATCTCCCTGAAAAGAATTTGAGGAACCAGGTGGACTTACCCTTGCTGGAAGTCTTTCGCCTTGGCCCGCCAAGTTTACCTGCAGTAGACCTAGATATATACTGTAACAGTTTTGGTTAAAGCATACGTAGGGTGTGGGTCTATGGACTGATATGTTGGAAGAAACGTTTGAAAATAAATTGCTGATGGCAAAAGAATGCACAAGATAATGTCTCAACCAACGAGGAAAAGATTGTATAAACTTTAAGAAATCTTGAACAAGGGACTGTGGTCCTTTATGATTGAATTAAAAAAGGGGTTAATATTCTCACTTGGAGAGAATCAACAATCCTGGACTACTCTTTTAAACAGGGATGGACTTAATCATTGTTTGGATCATTCATCTTCCATCTTAGAATGGAAAGCTTTTGTAACAAAAGCTGTGGCATTTTCTCAATTTATAGCTATTATTATTAAAATTGAAACAGTACAATATATATATCTTTAAATAACTTAACTGTTCATCAACTGCCACTAAACCTCTTGGTCTACATGTGTTTTCAACCCTGACTGAGTGAATTTGTCTGTGTTGACCTGCCCCTATAATACTCCTCCATGTACCCCGTCACTCAGCAGATGGCGACACGGCCCAGATGTGTAGGTATAAACATGCTGTTAATTAGGCCAGAACTTGCTCTGATCTGCTTTCAAAGGCACTGACTTGCAACAGACACACCCTCTCTCTCTCTCCATTGCCCCCAACACTCAGCCACTGACCAGCCCTACACCCAAGGCAAATATTTGGGGAAATAGCAATGAACCCTGTGTTACAGACACAGAAACACAGGCACATGTGTTAGTGTTACTACCCTTGTGAGAACCTGCAACTGATCATTCCTTCATCCCAAATTGTAATGTTGGTCTAACTCTTAACCCATAACCCATGAGGATCCCTTAAATTACAATCAGCTAGATCCTCAGTTAGAAAAAGACCCATTATTATAAACTAAATTATTAGAAATCGCAGAGTACAAATTAGAAGTGGATTTTTTTTAAAATAACTGAGTCAGAGAATCTGATGACCAGATTTTTGTGTGTAATGTTAAACTTTTTTTTAGCTCAGCCACATAGTGGTGGGGCTCTAGGAATGAAAATGTCGGTCTGTTTGACATTCAGTTAGTTTATCAATTTCTGTGTCTGCACACACGCCAAACACTTGGTCTAGAGTCAAAAAACTCAACAAATTGGTTGAATTTCCATGAAATTTGGTACAGACCGGACTTATAATGATTCTGGTGACTGACTTTTTGAGCACACATGTTATAATATGTTGGCAGTAAGCTCAAAGCACAGCTGAGCCTGAAGTACAGCTAAGAAGAACAGATTAATTTATTTAGGAATGCAGACTCAGACCTTTTTTGTGTGCCATGTATATCAAAGTTAGCAATGTTGTCTCTCAACAGTTTACAGTACCTCACAACCTACTGATCAAATCTCCTCAGCTGTACTTTGAGCTTCACAGTAAGATACTTAACAATTCTAATGTTAGTGTTTTAGCACCATGCTACCATGTTAAAATTTACAAGCTAACCCTCAGCAATGTAAGATGGTAACCAGCACTTAACACACTAACATCGCTTAGCATGAGCATGTTTACATGCTAATGATGTTGCCTTACTCTGGTATCACCCTAAAGCTATATTTTAATTGAATATTTTATGTATTTATTTATTTCCATTTACCCTGCAAAGGTCAACAAAAAGTTCTCTCTTGAGTTTTACATATTGGATGCAGATTATTGCTCATGTGTGCTGGCCTAATCCACATTAAAAAACTAGAATGACCATCTTCTCATTGTAAATCAACACAATACGGCTGAACCAAACTGTTCTGCATCTGCTGTAATGACTAACATACAGCTAACTATGACTATGACTAACCGTAACTCTAACCTCAGCTGTAGTGAATGTACCAGTCACCTATTTGTCCCAAATGAGGACAGCGGTAGAGCACGGACTGTACAAGCATGTCAGTATGACCAGCTCTTGCTGTGAGTAATTACACGTGGAATTCAGTGATGCCCCAGTGTGTTTCTGCCAGGGCTGAGGGGTAAAAGGAGGAATTCAATGGTATGACTAACAAAATTAATAACAGTCCAAAAACCTGACAATGCCATCTAGTTTGGGGAGCCTACAATCTTCAGCAACAACAACAAAAAATAATAATAATTCATCCTCCCCAGGGCTGCTGCTGCCTCCTTTATCACAGGTCTGCCTGGCCTCCGTGGGTGTTCTAGAGACGAGAGTATAATGCCAGTGAAATGTTATAAAGTGTGTTACCCACATACCTGTCTGCACACCCAGAGCTACTTGCACAATTAGGCAGAGCTCCATACTCTACCCATTGTGTCATGCTGTAGAACACTGGGTGCTTTCCTGTCCAGTGTCTGGCTTGTCCGGTCAGACGTGGTCCACCTGATTATCTTCCTATCTCCAGTGGTGTGATCCTCCCTCCCAGCCATGCCTTCGGTCAATCAAAACTGCACGTTCTTCCTGGGTTGGCTAAAAACCATGTCTGTCAGAAGTAAAAGTTCAACCAGGTGCAGGTAATTAGTTTTGACGTTGTGGTTTGATGTCCAGCAACAGGAAAGTAGATGCATGCCAGTAAAATACACACTTAAAAGCATTCAACAAAACCTTTCACAGCAAAACATAAAAGCTTTAAATTGCTTTACACTCATTATGAAAACATGCATTATAACACTAAATCACTGCAAATATATAAGTATATATAAGTACAAATACAGAAGCACACAGAAACAGAGCTAATCATTCTGCCTTGTGACATTTCCCCCAACAAAGACGTAGCTTACTGTCTCTGGAGATGCTTGCCAGCTGGACTTATTGGTATTAATACCACTTGAATGAGAACAGCTTGTTTGAGATCCTACATGGAAGATGAGAGATTGGTTGGACCAGGCAAAGCTGAGCTCACTTATTCAAGGTTCAAGGTGTTGAAAGTGTGAAACAAGAACCAGATGGGTCACTGCAAAGTCCAGACACCTCATGTATAGTAAATGTGTTGCATTTATTTGTTCTGTGTAACAATGTTTACTTGTGTCATCTCTGTTAAATAAAGTACCGACTAAATAAATAATGAATATACTTAATAACAGATACTGTTTGCAGTTTAAAAGTGGACATGATCTCTCTTACTAATAGGCTATATCATCAGTTACTATGAGAAATCCAAAATAGTGTTATTGTCTCATAAAAAATGGACCCAATGTAATTTTTACATTTTCAGTTTACTATAGCATGACTTTAGAAATGATCACTCACTCATAATGTGGTCATTATCTTAAAATTACTTAGGTTCACTGCTGTTGCTGTTTCCTCCAAAATTAAAACAGAGCCAAGCCTCATCATCACATCAGCAACAATTCCCCCTGGAGAAGGACTCCTTATCCAACAGTGGAGCAGGCACACACACAAGAGACACACACCACAATCAAATCAAGCTCATTTGCAATCGTTACATCTCAAACATTTAGGTCTGTTTATGTTGTCATGATGTCACAGATTTAACGTTCTCAGGTTTCCAGTATTTGGAGAGAGCTGGTTGTGTTGACACATGTTGACTGGACTGAATGAAATCATATGAATTACATTATGTTAAATCTGTGTTAGGGAGAAATTTAGATCAGATGCCTGGCGCATATATTTTGATACCTCTTCTTTAAAGTAATGATGTGAGACATTTTAACTTTTTCATTTCTTTAGCTCTTTATGCCCGTTTTGGTTTGGTCTTTCTTTGACCTGCCTACGATGCATTTAAGTTGGAGATATCGAACTCTAATGTGTTTTCCATTATCTAGTGCATTATTTATCTTTTACCAATCAACATAACACTGAAGTAAAGTTTATAGCCAGTTCATTTGCTCCTCTAAACACTGGGCATTCGTATCTTTCTAGGACAATAATAAACTTGTGCGCAGGAAGTGATACTGTTTAACAGCAAGGCATTTTGCTCAGAGGAGTGCTTCCCATTTTCTGTCATGCCCCTATTTGAAAGCTGAAAAATTGCATAAGTTTCTTGCATGTTAAAGGTCTGTCCATCTTGTGTTTCACATGCTGTTTTGCTTTCTGAAGAATAATATGTTTTACTTGAATTTTGACAGCCTTACTAGCCTTACAGGGTCATGGAGGTGTACAGGTCCTGGAGAGAAGGCAGGTTACAGTCGATCACCTTCTCAGCAGACCAGATGACACGCTGCAGTCTGCCTCTGTCCTTGGCAGTAGCAGCAGTGTACCAGATTGTGATGGAGGAGGTGAGGATGGACTCAATGATGGAGGTGTAGAAGTGCACCATCATTGTCCTTGGCAGGTTGAACTTCTTCAGCTGCAGCAGGAAGTACATCCTCTGCTGGGCCTTCTTGATCAGGGAGCTGATGTTTAGATCCCACTTGAGGTCCTGGGTGATGATGGAAACGGAAGGACTCCACAGTTCTGACTGGGGAGTCACTGCACCACATGACCAGATGATCAATCTCCCTCCTGTAGGCAGACTCATCCCCCCCAGAGATGAGCCCAATGAGAGTGGTGTTGTCAGCAAACTTCAGGAGTTTGACAGACTGGTGACTGGAGGTGCAGCTGTTGGTGTACAGGGAGCGTCGTTTCTCCTCTCAGTTTTCTCCTTTAATTTGTCATCTATTTGTAGCTAATTGCTTGTGCCAATATGTAAATCGTAATTACTTTTTCAGAAAATAATGTAACTTGGCCAACATTGTTAACTACTCCTTATATAAGAGATTTAAGCATTTATGAATCATTTTCGTTTGTGTCCTCACAACTGTAATTTTATCTTTTTTGTGTGTGTTTTCATTTTTCTTTTTCTTATTTCCATTTTTGATGGGGGTTAAAGGATATAGAGGGTGCTGTGTGCTGTCCAGATTGTAGATCCCCATGAGACAAATTTGTGATTTGTGATACAGTTTCATATGAATAAAACAGACTTGACCAGTATTCCTGCAGAAACCTTTGTTTTACAATGCTGTGGCTAACTGTATAGTCTGTCTACTTTTTTTTTTTTTTTTTTTTAAACATAGTGGCTATATACAGTGTCCTGCTGGAAAATATTAACTGTACTGGTCTGGAGCCAGACATGTGTGTCCTATTGGCATTCACCTGCTGCATGACCTCCTCCTATAGTATGGGTAATTTAAAAGCTAGTGGCTCTATAACCTCTTTATCTGCAGTTCGTGTTTATTCATCATCAATTTGATCTGTGAGCCAGTAAGCGTCCCCTTTTGCCTTGTAGTTTTTCTGACATTATTTATTATTATTCACAGTAATAAAGGTCCCTTAAGATCCCCTAAGGAGCCTACACTCACATTATGTGCTGTGTGACCCATTGATTTCTTTACTTTCTCACTTCTTTCTATAACTTCTGTCTCCTCTGTCTGACTTTCAGTGTATTCATGTTTCTCTTTGTATTCATGTGTTTATCCACCAGGGTTACTCTCACTGAGGGCTGTTTCTCATCTCCACATACCCTGTTTGACACATGGCTAAATACAGCTGAGCTACTCTGGATTTTTAACCCAGCACTTTGTCTATCTGCTCTCTCTTCTGTCCTTTGTTTGTCTTCAGCTTCCTCTCTTATCTTACTGCGTAGTTACTTTGATCAGAGTACGTGACACTAACTGCTGTGCGGGTTTCTTTTCATTTTTTATTTGAATGTTCATTAAGTGTGATGTTTATTTGAGGACACATTATTGGCCTTCACTCTCACAAACAGTCAGATACTCTACTTATGCATGGACCACACACACACACACACACACACACACACACACATAAGCAAATGAATGTGCAGTCTGATTGATAGTTTAACTTTATGGTGACATCAGTACTTTCCCAGCAATGATGTTATAGAGTCTCTTCACAGAACCTAATACTTTATTCATTCAAGCAGGGAAAGAAAAATGCAGCTTTCAAATATTCTCAGAACTCTGTTTTTACCACCAACTGAGAGAATAATGTGAAAACATGTTTGAAGATTCTATATAATTTAATTTTATAGCTTTTTTCTCTGACCTTCCCATAGATTTGTGTGGGCCTCGAATGCCAAAAACTCAAGTTTCCCTTAATTGATTCTCGCCACATTCCACCGAACTGCATGCCAAGCGACCGACCTGATTAAGAGCACAGGTAGGATCCAGGAAATAATCCAGTGCTGTAGGTTTGTAAGAATTTGTAGCTTTGGATCTGTGTCCTGATTCTTCCAGCTGGAGCAGCACAGGGGCATACAGTATCGGCAGAGGAAAAACTCACTAAGAAAATGCTACAATTCAACATAAAAGATTATTAACCCATGAGGTCACAAATTAAAGACAGAAACAGAGGAAAATTTGAGACAGCACATGCCAAATCCGTGACTTACAGTATAAATTGTCAAAAACTCTCTTTGGCCCCAAACAGGCCAAATTGCTGCATAATTTATTATCATCAAATCAAAATTGTTGCATTCTCAAATTGGGAATCCCTTGTGTCATATCAACCTCCAGTCTCTCATGTGTCAGTGTTTTGTTTAGTTTTTTTTTAAATATTTAAACATTTTGTTGACCCCAGATCTAACTAACACAGAGTAACAGGAGGCAAATGCAGCAGTTATCCTGATTCATTCTGTATCATTCGTTCCTATTACTCACCAGACTGCCTGTGAGACACAGCATCGGCTTCTACTTTCATGTCGCACAGAAAGTGTTTCACCCTGAGATCAATTCAGGAGAGATATGAAGACAGCATTTCATTTAGCTGTTATTTTACTGGATGTTACGCCGTGGCCCCCGCTTCTTAATTCACAGATGTTCGTAGATGAACACCAGCCATTGCCGGCACGCTGTTTTTTGCCTGTGGACTGTGGATTGCTCACCCCAGTTAAATTATTTCCTGTTTCTTGTTAGGAGACCTTGAATAGCACCACGGTGCACAAGTACTTGTATGCAACCGGACGTGTCCTTACGTGACCTCAGCAGTACCGGGCGATATGGCTTCAATGGGCATGGCATTGATGTAATTACACATCTGTTGGTTTTTAATCCTCCTTTTATCCTTAATTCCCATTTTTGCCATGTAAAATGTTTACTCAGGTCAGTCATAATCACAGTGTTGTTGGTGTGGACACTGACCCACGTGCAGCCTGCCACGTCCTGAAGCTCTACCATACTGTATTTACCTCAGCAGATGAAGCAAAGATACATCTGTGTGTCGTCTTTGGCTCGTCAGTTTTTCATAATGTTTGGGTGAGTAAAAATTGCATGGCATCATATCGTGAGAGGTTTGGGTATCATCTTCCCTTCCTTTACACAGAAATGCACCCTATCATTTTATCCCACTGCCAAGATCTCTAAGATTATATCATACAAAACTGTATATAGTTCTCCTTTCCTGTTTTTCATTATACTATATGCGATAACTATGCGCTGCATCCTCTGTATATTGTACTTGTGTTACGAAGCATGCAGGCCTCAATTTATCGTAATAACCTGCCCCAAACTGACCTGCAGACCGTAGCTTCTCCCACACACAGTGTTCAAAATGGACCTCGAATGGCTCTGCCCTCCGGGTACGATCAAGTATGCCGGCGGCAGCCCGAGACAACGCTATAGTGAAACCTCAAGTGCCGTACCACCCTGTGTGTTCCTCATTCCATCCATGTTGTCCTGTCTGAACCAGACTGACAGCTGCGCCTTCACTTTCTCTGTGATTTCAACCTCAGAATTCGACCATAAATTGGGTTCCCATGTGAAGGAAAAAAACATACACCCCATGCTGATGTAACCCCTAATTACAATTGATGTTTTTCCATGGATTCTAACCAAAATGTTGCACTGCAGACTTTGCAGATGGACAGTATGTGGAGGGTAATGACAATTTTCATTGCCGCAAATGTATTCCAATCTTCTAATGGGATTTTCATGACAAATCTAGTCCCAGTAGATGATATGATTCTAATTGCTTATAATTGTCTATGGTACATTACTAGGCTTGATTGTAATGTAAACCTACAGCCTTCTTATCAGTCTGTATTCACATTATCTGTGTAATCGTCCTCAACACTGTGCCTGCCCAAAAGAGCTGAGAAAAGTTACACAGTCATCAAAGTTTTTAATTAGAAAACATATTGAATCTATTTTCTGTGGATTATAGTCCGCACACACACGTTTTCCTCAGCTGTTATAGTATCTTTCAGCTCTTTGTTTTTGTTTTTGTCAACCTCAGCTGTTTCCATAAAAAGCTCTGATAAATCCACAGTGCACCAACTGCCCAGGATCAAAAGGTACAAAGTTAGCATATCATACGGACACAGTGGAGCATTTAGCACCTGGAGAGTTAGCTTTTCTCTTAGGAGTTGGCGGAGATCAAAACAGAGCTGAAAGGGAAGTGAATATTATCTGTGTCTGCTGGATTGTGAGATGTTAATACTCCCAAAGACTGAAAAACCTTCCACTGTCACTGTGGGCGTCTTTTCTGCAACATGAAGCAACAAATCAAATGACAAAAATATGAACAAAATAACTGAATGAAATACCATACAAAATTATATGGGTGACTTGTGGAGTTTAACAAACACAAATTATGTTTACTGTACATTCAGTGATATTCTCAAAAATACATTATATGTATCCTTGAGGTCTAACAACAGTGCTGATTGTATTTCTTTCCTTTCAAAACCATATATATATATATATATATATATATTTTTTTTTTTTTAAATTTATTTATTTATTTTTTTTACAGTATTTTAAATCCTGCATCATTTACATCCATTTATACTTCTCCTCTCTGCTTTTACTGGCACCTTGCAGAGATTCTTGGCACATTATTGCCACCTGATGATGCCATCTGATGAGTGGGAGTGAATAGTGCAAATCTGTTTTGTTTTGTTTTTTTGTTGTTGTTGTTTTTTTTTAATAATGCTTGAGAGCTTTTTTGCCTCCTCGGTAGCCTTTTTCCTTTGCAGACAAGACTCCCACATTCTTAGTCTGGATCTTTTCCAAATGCCAACATCATCCTGTGTCTTTAACCTAACCTATAACCTGAAGCATTTGATTGGTCAAGCTTGTTTGCGTTGGTACACAGCCTTGGAAATGCAATTCTGAGCAAAAATATCACTCTCAATTTCTCAAACAGGAAATAGAGAACATACTATTACACCTAAAATCCTACAAGCTTTGGCTCTTTCAGACACACATTCAGATGGCTAATCTGTTCTTCTCCTGTTCCCAGGGTTCAAGGGGATTTCAGGCTCTCAAAAGGGCATGTATAATATGCCACTGTGCTGTGATTCATGCCCATAAACAGACGTCACAAGAGCTAACGGTGTCGAGCCATGGCCACATGTCTTTTGATACAAGCCAGCACTTATTAATTCCTGTCCCTTGACCTCTGACTCCCTGAGTGACGTCTTGTGTCACCGGCAGTGCCCAGGTGTTGACCGATGTCGTCAGCATCATGAATTTCTGATGATGTGAGGATGTGAGTCACAGAAACTGGAACATTTTGCCCCTTGTGAGATGCTGCTGTGTTAAAGGCAGAATAGAGGATCATTCTATATTCATAATGATAAAGATTCAGTGATTTTGACATTAAAATATGTGCCTGGCAAAATTGATCCATCAACCTTTTGTTCATCCATTCATTTCAGTTTTATGCTGAAGAGAAAAACAGATTTTCATACTTTTAGGATTGTCAGTATTCAGGATCAGGATTGTCTTATCTTTTGCTTTTTACCTATTACTTGTAATTTTAGTGTTTGTAATTTTGTCACTGTTAACCATTAAAATCTTAAAGCACGATTCTGAAAATGTGCTTTGATGAAAACATTGTCGGACTGAGGAAACCTAAAATTCTTTAGAAATTCGTAAAGATTCTATAAGAAGTGTGCAGGGATACGCACACAGTGTGTATATATTTTTGTTGAGTTCTGTCTGTTCAAACTCTTTAGGCTGATGTCAGTAGACACAGGCCTTTCAGTCCTACTGGTTAAGTCAGCGTAGCACCTGTCAGATCTGTGCTTGATAAGACCTCAATATCATGCTCACCCAGCCCCTGTCTGTCAAATCAAATGAGGTATTCACTGTAAAAATCTCTCAAGCCTGGGCATAAATAATACACATTTATTGCACAGATAAGCAGCTCTAATATTTTATTCTTCCTACACCTAATGACCCCCTTTGTGCAATGGGAGCACTTAATCACAAAAAACGAATTCTCTCTCTGCTGTGGAGGAAAGCGCACCAGTGGCTGCAGTAAAGATGAAACACCCAGAGAGTGTGACACACATGTGACAGGGCCAGCATCCAAACAAAATAATAATGTGCTGGCCTGAGCAGAAGCGATGGAAAACAGCTTGTTCTGGTTAGATGCTGACCAGTGTGTGTGTGTCCCGTTGAAGGCAGAGGCAGCAAAGAGTCAACAGCAGTTTCACCACTCACAATATAACAATAAAATAGCTCATCTATCCACTCTTTCCCCAGTCTCCAAAGTGATAATCAAGCTCAGAGGAGTGGCTATAAAAGCAGCAACAGATGGAGAGTTAGTACTGAATGACAAAACAGACAACAACAAAGTAAAGTGAAAAAGAGACAACAGTTTTCATTTGTTACCTGCAGAGCTCTTTGTTAGCACATTTTACCGATCAGATCAGTGACAGCAACTGACAGACATAAGCCCAGCATGCTTTTATGTGAATGTGAGTGTTTCACATGCAATTTTAGTAAAAGCAGACCACACTTTTCACCGTATAGATCACATATTGTTTGACTCATATGGATCACATTGTTTAACTCAAGTGTTTTTACCACAGCTGTTTTGATTCTAGATGCACCCTGTGTTAATGGTTTCAAGACATATGGCGTTTCAAAACCAGAAACCATATAGTGTTTCTACCAAAACATGTAAAGAAATGTATTGGAATCTTTCAATGTTCTATGCATTATTTGTTCATATTCCCCAACTGAGATCCAGATTTCACAATGCTATGGTTTCCAGTCAGAAAGTAAGACCCTGCCTTTGTAACCACCCTCATGTTAATATCAGACTGAAGCTGAATCATCCAAACATTTTATTAAAGCAAGAGGCTGATATCAGATCAAGAGACCTGTAGGTGCCATAGGAAACCTGTTGGACAGGAGGGCTGAATTGTTTTTATCATATACGATCATCTGTGATTTAAAATGCCAAAACCATTTCAATATGGTGTAATGAACTCTGAAATATGACCTTGAAATCTTCGAAATACATAAGGATGATTTGGTACATTGATGACAGTGGTGAAGAATTGTGTTGCTCCCTAGCTCATTTGAATGAGGATAGTCTGTCAATACAGCAAGGGTGCCAATGCGAAGAGCTTTGGCAAAAAAAAAACATAACATAAAAAGTTGAACCTACCCCAAATTTATCTGAACTGAAACATGACATCTTCCACGACGACACTGTGGTGGCCAGTGAAATACATGCAAGCTCAGATTCCTGTTCAATTACTTTGTTACAGGAAAGCCAAGGTTTTACTGCTTATCAGGAGACTGTTGTAACAGAAGATAAGAAGATTGCTGCTGTGATAACTTGCCAGACTAATATAACTCTGTCACTCACAGCAACCCAAACTCACAATATTATAATTTACTGTGCAGGGTTTTGACGTTAGAGAAGTCTGTGCACTCATAGATGTACTACTCAAACTGGACTTTCTCAGTCATATTACATTGTTTAACCATTACCCAAAGCAACAAACCCCCATCAACACATCAGGTGTAGTGTCGCTACTCCCCAACACTTTCAGTGACCCCTCCTGCACTGTGGAGGCATTGTCCTTCAGGAGACCACTCTTGTCAGGATAGAATTTTTTTCATCTCAGGATCAAGCCACTTAGATGTTTTCCTGTTTGCCAGTTTGATCCAAAAATGGAGGTCAACATGCACCAAAAGTAATATGGCTTTTAGACATACACTGTAACTACTCAGCTACCTTATACAGTGTACAGAAGTTCAGTTTTTCCACTTAATAACTCAGGTTTTTCCTTATCACAATATTGTCACTTGGTAGGGTTGAACACAAGACAACAGTAGCTTCTGTATTTCTACCCACCTTTACTTTCATAGTCCTTCCCCATTAAAACATTCTTAGTCGTACACATGACTGAAATCTCCAGGGACCAAAGTTCAGGATGCCTGGCTGACAGAGTAATTGGACAATAAAACTGTCAAATTTCTTTTCCCTCCTTTGATGATGCGTTGTATTTCTGGTAGTGTGATCTAATGTAGAGGAGATGCACAATAGCTCCAGGAATCAAACAGGATCACGCATTCAGTTGGTGCAGGCCACCACTTTGTAAGTCATTTTGGCTAAAGTCTGTGGAGGAGAGGTGGAAAAAGGGAGGTGGAGTATGAGAGAGACAGGCTTTCTTTTGGCAAATCACCACCACATCAATCTTATTCATTTTATGGGCTGAGAGGAAATAATTCTCCTTCTATTTTGGCTCCTGTTTTCTTGGAAAAACTATGAGATATTCTCTGAACAGAAATTAATCTACTCTGTTAAGACCTTGGATGTGGGAAGAGCTTCCTTACAGGCAATCAACAGTGTGGGAGACACTGCTGAACATACAGGCTGTAAAATGACTTGCATTTGTGCTCAACAGCGATGTGCTTTTAGTGTAAGCATGCCTAGAGAGATTTATTCTACAACAGCAGCTATAGTACAGAGATTGCCTTAATTAGTAGGCAACATTTTCCTGCTTTTTGCCACTAGTTGATGCCATATAAGTATTATTTACTTTACTATAATAGTTCACACACACACATACACTCCATGTCATTCATTTAGAAGCTGTATGCACTCATTTGTTCAATTCCTGTTGTCTGGGATTAGCTTGAGACAAGCAGCTAAAATATTGGCTAACAGTAATGCAAAACCGTTAACTAACATCAAGGGAAAGACTGACATTAACATCCTACATTAATCCTGGATGCCTTATCAATAAACACAGAAGTTAGCTGACTGGAAGCAACCTTACAATTACAGGTCTTAATACTGTTATGTTAGTGTTAGCTAACCTTTACCCTAAGTCAGGCTACGATGTTAGATTGTCTGTTTTTCATGGCTTATTGCGATTTATTGACTGGTTCTGTCAGTAACATTGGCTCTGTGTGCAAGGTTAAGCTAATGTCACTGGTTCTCCTTTTGAGAAATGTGTGATTCCACAAATTGTTGAATAAGACTGCATAAAAATAGTAATTAGTTAATTTGCTCATGTGTTCATCTTTCACATTATCACGTACCTTGTAATTGTTGACAGAAATTGTAATAAATTTCATCATAGATTTTTTTTTTCTCCAAAAAGCATCAAGAAAATATTTTTCATTGACAAAGTTAACACTGTGATGAAGTCCAGTTTTGGACTGTCCCAGGTGCTTCCCACTGACCCTTTTCACAGCAGCCATTTTGACTTGTCATTGTAGGGTAATGGCTTACTACTAAGAAACCATATTTCTAGCTGTTCCATCTGGCCTCTGTTCTATGGCTCTGCTCAACAATTCGAGGACCCTGGAACTAAAGCAACAAATAGATCATGATTATATATTTTTTTATTGACACTCCTGCTTTTCTTAGGCTGACAGGTCAAAATGTCCTCTATGAAAAGCTTAGGGAAGCATCTCTCTGCTACTGTCTTGACTTTTTTTTTCATAGATGGCGAAGTTAATATAAGACACATTGGAAACCAACCTTGAAGCATTTTCTCTTGAAAAATACTGCTTGAAAACTCTGAATAAAGCATGTGCTTCCAATATATTGTTCTCCCAGTTTGTGTCAATGATGGGGGACTAAATATTCCTCTTGGTATAATGCAGCACAATTCAACAGCAGTAGACAGCCTGAAAAATTAATCAAAACCTCTCAAAAATAGATAAAATAAAATAGTAGTTGTAGTGTAGTTTGGCTTCATGATACTTTGACCACAGTTCATAATTTTTCTATATTGAAAAAAGAGCTTTCTGCTGGGGTGTTGTGTGTGTACATGAAACTATTATTAGCCACAAGCTTGTTTTAGGTGTGTATGTGTGCATGTATGTGTATATGTATGTCTGTGGGAGTCAGCTGTCTGGATAATTACAATCCTTTCACATACCAAACATTCCTCCACTGATTACTACATTCTCCTCTCACTTGCTTAAAAAGCTTCCACACCCCCTCTGCCATTAATCATCCAGGTTACAGGTAGGGTTAGCAATTAAAACACTTGCCTGTTTACACCTCCACGAGACAAAGACGAAAGTTTGAATTAATTTGTTGTGAGTCATTGGGCTATTTTTCTGGCCAGCTATTAAATAGAACTCTCCCTTTATGTCTGTTTCAGTCTCCGCCAACTCCTGAGTAAATTATCTGGCTTTTTCACCGCTAAATACTCCAGAGTTCAGCAGCTAGCTGCTAACTTTGTCTGTGTGCAGTTTGGTGCTGGGAAGGTGTGTATGGTTGGCATGTCAGATCTTTTTCTCTAAAAAGCTGGAAACAAGGTTCATGAGAGCAGTAAAAGTAAAATTGAACAGTAAATTAAAACAATGAGCTGAGAGATAATTCTCTGTGTCACTGTGAGAGACCCCTTTAACATTTTTAAATGTACATGTGGATGTCTTATGGGCGCAGCTTTTGATATTTGTTAAGTTTGTTACAGCTCCCTCTGCAACCTCCAGTACTCCTAATATCTCCTGTGTGTCTCTGTCTCCCCTGTCTGTTCCCCCAGGTGTCTTCTCCCCTGTGTGTGTGTGTGTGTGTGTGTGTGTGCGCACGTGTGGGTGTGTGCTTCATCATAGAGGCAGGGTACAACTCCAATCCTGGCTCATCTGGCTCACCCTGGCCAATCAACCTCTATATAAAATCCTGGTTTCCCATCCTCTCCTTGCCAGATTGTTCCGCTTTCTGTGTGGTAATGTTTCTAATGTTTCTATACTGAGTAACTCTCCAGTGCTTTTTGTGCTTGATCTCATCCACTCCCTGCAGTAGACTGAACTATTAAAACTACTTACCTTCATTCTGCTGGTGTCCTTGTCTGCATTTGTTCTTGGGTCCTAGACTACTGTTTTTTGCAAAACGAAACAAAGGTGACTGAAAACAGGGTTGAAAATAAGAAATCTTCTTGTTACAATACAATGTTCTGCTGAGGAACCATGAGTCTTTCATTCATCTGGATGTCACTTTGACACATACCACACACCTAAACATTGTTTTAGACCAAGCACACACCCCCAATGGCAACAACACTCCCCAGTGTCAGGGACCTTGGGCTCTTTGTCGTGTTCCTGGAGACATTTCTGAGCAGTTTTTGTGGTGTGGTGGGAACATTATCCTGCTGGGGGAGGCCCCTGACATTGGGGAGTGTTGTTGCCATTGGAGGGGGTTTGTGCTTGGTCTGAGACAATATTTAGGTGGGTGGTACGTCAGGACCAAAGGTTCCTCAGAAGAACATTCTGTTATAATAAGGTGATTGATGTTATTCACTTCATCCACCATTATGACCACCAGTGGTCATAATGTTATGGCTGATCAGTGTATGTGTATATGAGTGGTGCAGTGATTAGCACCATCACCTCTCAGCGAGGAAGTTCTACCGGGGCTTCTCTGTGTGGAGTTTACATGTTCTCCCTGTGCCTCTGGGAACACTGGCTTCCTCCTACAGTTAAAAGACGTGCAGGTTAGGGTAATGGGTGGAATGTGGAGAACGAGTATCGGTAAGTTTGAATGATTTAAGAGGAATGATGGGCCAGTGAATATTTTCAATGCTAATCTTATCATCAGGCATATAAAGTTCTAGGATCATTATTTGGCTCTGGAACACAAAAACATCAGTAAGAACAATCCACAATAACAAAATGACTAAAAACAAAGCAAGCCAAAACTAATAGCCTACGGGCATCTAGTGATCTGTCTTACATGGCATATTTACACACAATGTGTCACGGCCAGTGCCAAGGCTTGGCTCATGATGCTGTGGTTGAAATAAAACACTGATGCTGTTTCCCATGTCCTCATACGCCATAAAAACCAGTTAAGAACACGTCAGCCAAGCATGAAACCACAATTTTTTTAAACATCACAACAATGTAGTTGAGATTTTTAAAAAGGAAACAATTCTTAATCTGCTCCTCAGTTTGGCGTCGGATGAAGGAATATTTCTGATGTAGTTGAACAGCAGGCATCAGAGCAGTACTGGTTCTGATGTACTGCTATGTTTTTTTGGCAGGATGTTGAAACACAAGGCATCACTCCTTCTGAGAATGTGTCATGTCAGGTCTTTCAGATGGACCTAATTGAAATGATAATTTGCAAAAAACAAAAACAAAGCCTTATTTATATTTTTGCTTTTTTGTGATGGATGCATTTTCACATTTCACCTTTACAATACTGTGAATGCATGACATACTTCCTGACAGCTGCGGTGTTTTTCACAATACCCAGTTGAACCACAACATCATCATATAGTCTGCACTCAACAGACATTTCATTAAACATTGCCATGGGGCATGAATTTTGGACAGTTGCCCAAGCTGACAGTATAGAATGTGGGATTGCAATTGATTTGCATAGCCTGTTACCAAAGGCAGCCCCACTGCAGGTGTGAGCTGAGTCTGAAGCTTGATGTTTTCTTATGTATACAATAACAGCCTAAAGTGATATCAATGGGCAATTTGGCATTTATGTAACCAACATGTAACAACAACAGAAGATCATAACAAATAACAACAGCTAAAATTAATAATTGAAAAAATATATATTAGTAATTATAATACTATTACTGTTGCTATTATTAGCATAATAATAGTTTTATTTTCAAGAAGAGAATTTTTTGAGGTTTCATTTGTGGTGGAATCAGTAGAAGTATTTTGATTTATTTATGTCTCCATAATTATATTCAAGGGATACCATGTTAAAGTGAGACAACAATTATGTTCAACATAATCAAGATGAGGGTGGCACGGTGGTGCAGTGGTTAGCACTGTTTGCTGTTTTCACTGGAGTTTGCATGTTCTCCCTGTGCCTGTGTGGGTTCTCTCCGGGTACTCCGGCTGCCTCCCATAGTCCAAAGACATGCAGGTTAGGTTAACTGGTGATGGACTGGAAATCTGTACAGGGTGTGCCCCGCCTCTCGCCCAATGACAGCTGGGATAGGCTTCAGCCCCCCTGCGACCTTTAACAGATAAGCGGTATAGATAATGAATGAATGAATAATCAAAATGAGTCTACAGTCACACTAGCAGCTCTGTGAGGCTTTAATCAGAAACAACAGTACTTTGAACTAAATGCTTATGTCAGCATGCTCAGTTTAAACGTGGTGGGTGACACAGTCAACCAGAGTCAGGCAAACAGTGTTTTTCTTAGTGGTGGGCTTTACACAATGCAATGATTTTTACTTTACCAATCTTACAAACAGAGTGCAAAGTTTCATTTTGTCACTCTGGACTCTCACCTTTAGATTTAAGAAAGCACTGTCAGTCAGCCTCTTTTACAACGTTAACATACTAATGCCTAGCAGGTAAAATGTTTACCATGCTCACCACCTTAGGTGAGCGTGTTAGCATGCTAACATTTGCTAATTAGCACTAAACACAAAATTCAGCTGAGGCTTACTGTAATAATGCTGTATCACTGAAATAAATTATACTAAGGGAACCAGGCCTGACAAAAATATGTCTGTCATATTTAAACATATGATGTGTTTCACCAGATTTATTTGACAAAGCAGTAGATTGTAAACAACATAAACGCTATTGTTTGTTGGAAAAATCAATTTGACAGCATAGAGCTCAGGGCTTTCTGGGGATCCCTTGTAAAATACTATGCTTTTTTTCACATATGATGGAAAGACAAAGAAAAGAGAAAAGCACAAAAAGCACATAGCTGCCAAACTTAGCATTTTCATTTGTAACAAATTCCATCAGCTCATCAATCATCAGCCAACAGCTCCACTGATCATCCACTGCCTGCTTACTGTCGAAAACACTTCCTAACACATGTGCCAACAAACACGCAGACACAGACACACTCACACTCACAGATGTTTAGTCAACAACTTCCCATTTTTGGCAGTCTGGTTTCCACTCTTCACACTGACCTGACAGTCCTCATCTCATAGGGAACCTCCTCTTTAGCTCTGACAGACTGTGTAATTATGTCAAAGATGCTTTCAGCCTGCTTCACAAGATGCCTCTAAAACATTTACACTCAGCAAAGGTACATATTAGTGTCCCACACCTTGCAACATTCACACACATGCTCACATGCTCACATAAACTTTACAGTAAACCTAAGCCTCGAGCCAGCCATGCTCAGCTTGCATCCTGTCATCCTCTCCCCACCACAGGCAGGCTCAAACAGACTTAGAAACGTGCTGTCAGTGTTCCATGGAGCATTCCCCAGACTCTGCCTTTATGGGAATGTTTGATGTGCAGGTCTACAAGGAGCAATCTGTTAACCCTACACCTAAATACAGAGACCCAACTGTTTCTGTTAGACCAAAATGTTTGTTTATTGGCGAGCGTGTGTGTACATGAGCATGGGTGATTCTATGCGCACCTGCTTTTCTGTGTGTCTGTGTATATTGTGATAAGAATTCTCCATACATTTCCACATACAGCAGATGATATATTCACTTAGCATGTTTAAGCGGCCATAGGGTAAACATACTGCGGTCCTTGGCAGTGGACGCTTCCTGTATAGTAAATGTGGAACCCCCAGATGGACCTCATGGTTCAGGGCGAGCCTCCCTCCTCTGTCTTTAAAAAACTTGGTTCAAAGCTTCAAAGGATGACATGCTGTGCTGGGTCTACACTAAGCAGAATATGCTTTCAGTTATAGGCATATTTTGGCCATTGAGCCCCGTCAGTCAATTTAATACAGTACAGTACAGCACATATACACCTCCCACCAACCTGAGTCACTTAGAGCTCCAAAAGCTTCAAAAAGTTGTCACTGAAAGTGCATCAAAACTAGTTAGCAAGCTAGCCAACAGTAATGGATAAATGACAGAGTGAGTTATCTAAATTTAATGAATTAAAAAGGTGAAATAATTAAAAAATGGTTTGTAATTGTTGAGATAGTTTCCTAAAAGTAATGGATAAAGACTTGAAATAATAAGCTGAAAATAATGAAAAAATAGGGAGCTAAAAGTAATGGATAAATTGTTAAAATAGCTAAATTAAACAGTTGAAATAACTAGATAAAAGTACTGATTAAATGATTGAAATAGCTAAAACTGAATGGTTGAAATAGTCAGCTAGAATTACTGGCAATCAACAACTTTTTTGTTTTAACTTATTTCTACTTTTATTAAGTAAAGGTTGAATGCGCAGTGTAATGGTGGTGCAGTGGTGCAACTTACTATATCCTTTGCGACAGCAGCAACAAACAATACCATTTGGAAACGCTAGAGGGGAATGTTTTCTCTTACCACTTTTAACAGTTCAAATAGTCAGCTGTAAATGGCTTCTGTGACTCCAAGTAGTAGTAGAAATACAAGCTTGAACAAACTGACCTAAACAATGATAAATTACTTGTATGGAAAAATGTGTTATAATAATATCTGCTTTTTTTACAGTCTTACTTTAAATCCACTTTAAAATCTTAAAGGAAAAGGTGAAGGTGTTGGTGAAGGGGTATTTGAGCCTACCTATATGGGGGAACATCAGACATAGAAGGTTAGGAATCACTGTCGTAAACTCAACTAGCTTTAACCACAGCTTCAGCAGGGCTTAACATGGCTGTTTTTATTTTCCTTAACCACATGGTACTGATAGAGAATGAGAAGATGGTCAGCTAATCATATTTCATGAAAGCTCTTAACAGCAACATCTGACTACTCTCCCCCCCTCTCCTTGCATATGGGACACTGCATTGTGTTGTTTTGTTTTCTTTGGCAGGCCTGACAGTCAAAGCGGCTTTCCAGCAGCTGTCCCCACATCACTGTGTGCCTAAATATTAATTTGTCTCAGAGGATTTAGTATCTTCCTACAGCCAACACAGAGCAGTGAGAGGCCAGTGTAGTACAACTTCTCAAGGTTTTGCAGATACCTCCTGACATCCTGACCTGAAGACCCTGGTGAGCATCAGCAAATGGCCGTGAGAGAACAATATTCTGAACATTCCCTGCCTGGGACAGAGTTACATGATGTGCGGTACATCCTGTCATGTTCTCCACCTGAAAGAAATGATGAGAGGTACTTGCAGGGATCCAGACTGGAAACCAGTATGACTCAGTGCTCGTGCAAGGTTCCTGTTACAAGACAGAAAGAGGAAAAAAAAAAAAGGTCTCTATGCAACCAGTTTTGTCAAAGCAGACTGTAAAATAATACATGTACTATTGCCCCCAAAATATGTACCAAATGCAAACACTGGAAGTGTTGCCAAAGTGAAAAGTGTGTGCACATTGAAATTATTTGAAATGGCTGAGCCATTTAACATATGTTACGTACATTCTGGTTGTCTGTGTACTCACAACAGTGGAACCCAACAGATGCCATGATAAGTATGTAATTATTTTGTTTTGTACTTGGGACATTCAAAACAAAGTCATCAGAAGCCAATCAGTATTACATACAGGTTTTTATGATCATTGTGCTCAGCTTGAGCAGCACAGTGATCATATCATACAGCCAGTCTCCTACACTTCTTGACAAACATCTGGGAAGTGTTTCTGCAGCTTCAGCATCTTGTTTTGCTTTTGGATGCTGGAATGGTAGGAAAGCTGGGGTCTTGTTTATAACTGTTTTATTTGGTAAAGCCCAATGGAAGAAATGTTTGTGTCTTGGTGGGTTGGATGCTGCCAGATTTCATCAATACTTTCAGCAAAACATAAAAGTAACACCAATGAGCTATGGGGATTGTGATCTCGCTCAGCAGAGACTTGTATTTTTATAAGCATATTGGACTGTGAAAGCCATAGATACACACTCTGATTAGAGGAGAGATGATGAGCATATATGATAGTGTAACACAGATAAATCCTGACTAAAGGAAGTGCTCCAGAATCTCTTAACATGAGACTAAAGCCTATGATTTACTGCCTAAATGTGTGTTTTTAAAAACAGTGCAGCGAGCAGGGGTGAATCAGTGGGCAAGGATGCCACACAGATGAATTCTGGGATTAAATGGCAGCAGCACAACCACTCATCTGGTTCCCATGTCTCTTGGAGAGCCAGCAAAGAAACAAGGGCAAGTTTGTCAGCAAGCACAAGGACTTTGAACTGTCTCCACCAATTACTGCGCTGGACTTGGAGGATGTTCTTTGCCACTACAAATGCTATTTTTGCGTATTACCACTTTGCATTTTTTCCACACCATATCAGCCAAATGGTAAGACCAACAAACAACAGATCTAAGGAAGAGGCGATTTCTCAGTCTTGCAGAGAAATCACTGATCCTGCTGCTCTGATCATTTACATAACATCTGACAAAGTCTGAAAACGATTACGATGCTCAGGAAACCTGCAATCTTAAGTTTGTGTTTATTTACGGTAAATATCAATAAAATATCACTACACAGTTTGGTCTCATTCCAGTGCTCTCAGAACATTTTCAAGTAAATAGAGATATTCATTAATATTTGGATGGGAGAAATATTCATACATTATCAGGGCTGGTGTATGTAAATAGCTGTTTATTATCTGGCCTGGCGAGCAGATGATGGCGAGGGAGGGAAAGCCAGATGATAGGAAACAATTACAGCTTTTACCAGTGTTCATTATTAGTGTAACTTTATAATGATTGTTTCCAGTCAGCTGCAGGATTCTTTTCTTTGACGAGACTCTTACTGGAGAGGGTGTGTTTGTGCACAATGAAACAAATAATTTAGCATTTAGGTCTCTGCACATCTGAAACGGCTTCTGTGATGGTAGTATTGTGGTTATATACACACATATGGATACTGTATTTGTGAATATGAATCAGCATGTTGCAAAAAATAAATACGTAGAGTGTATTTATATATAAACCCTGTGGATATTTGTATAGTGACCAGAAACTAAAAACTAAAACAGGAAACTAAATTCACATTCATACATTTTTGTACATAAAGTCACACTTGTATCTCCTAGGAATGGAACTATTTTATGAGTACAGATAAGCATTTGTGTTTTTGCCAGTCTTATCCTGCCAACACAATGCCATGCCGAGACCCAGATATTTCGCACATATTACATATTGTTCCCTTGGAAGATTGAAATTTGAAATGGTCTGCAGAGCCAGCACTGTCAGGCCCAGCTGGGTCAGGTCACATGAGCAGCTTGCACTGTCAGTTGAAGTTTGGATGGAACATATGATTACGGTTGATTACAATTTGTCGTTTTCATATTTTAAAGACTGTTGTTGCCTTGTCTCTTGACACTATTGCAAACTTAATTCTTTTTTGTGTGTGTATCAGCCTCCAAACTAAAGAGCTGTGGATGAAGATTGAAATGGAGGCTGTGAATAAATGTCTGGAACATACTGATCTTATGGACAGACAGTGGAGAAGTGTATTTATGAGAGGTTTGAGTAGCTTCTATTGATGTTATTATGTTTTTTGTCACCATGTAACTGAGTCAATCCATTGTAACTGCTGTGAATTCAGTCTGACACAGACCCAATTCTCCACCATAAACAATTTAAAGCCAACTTTCAAGTCTGAACAGAGCTTAGTTCTCACATCTTCAAGTTAGAAATCTCAAGATTTCAGTCCTGTTTGATTTGGTGTCAGATGTGGTTATGGGTGGTGCTTTTTATTAACCAAGCTCCGAGTTCTGTTTGAAATGTCACACATATCAACCACTAGGGGCAGCAAATCTGTCTTTACTCTGTCAGAAATACAGTAGAGGAAGAACAACAAGTGTTTTCTTCTGCATCATGTGAAATTTTTACATGCACTGACTCCCGACAGATCGCTATGAGCTGCTAGGTGAGAGTTACGACTAATGAGGATAGCCAGGGTAGGACTACCACTAGCGAGTTAGCATATTTACTGCCACCTGACCAGTTTTTGTAAAGGAAATTGTTACAGTGGACATATTCAAGTAGGTATTGATTACTGAAAATGACATTACTGACTTTTTTCTCCAGTGGCCTTGAGTTGTGCCTCCTTCATCATCTGTCATCATTTTTCCACTCAGGTATTTTAAACAGAGTTGGTGGGAAACAGAGTAGGAAAATTCTTTGATACAGGAATATGTAATACAGAAATTGGGAAAATAACTTTTATTGAAGTAATATATCACAAGGGTTTCAAAATCAGATTAAAGTTAAAGTTACGTTTGCCTAAATATTCTTGAGGGGTATACTGTTATATTTTGTCTTGTTACAAGTCTCTGTTTGGTTCTCTCATAATCATGATCAAAGTGATAAGGTACGGCTTTGTCTTAACTAGAGAGAAAAGGCTAAAAAAAATGCAGCAGACTGGTTAATTAGCTTTATAGTGTTTTTTCCATTTGCTTTTGTAACTTTTACAAATCTTCAGATTACAGTTGAGTTATGTGCTTCATCACTGATTATACAGTATGTCCTTATAGTACAGGTAGACAAGCTACCCAGACTCATGAAAGTGACCTCGGCTGTGCCCCCCCCCCAGTTCTCTGTTTACTACATCATGTCCAGTACATGCACGCATCATTCTCTGTGAATCTCATGTGCATGGGACTCACCGATACGGGAAAGGCGGACCCTGCCAGTAACAGTGAGAGGTACCCTAAAATTACAAAATGAAAATACATTGAAAACATTTGCACAAATGGTATCAAAAATGGGATTTGATATAATGAAAATCTTGAAGATATTACTGGGATTGGACTTTAAGGCACAAGAGCCTACTCAATATGAGGTATTAACATCTGGAGTCAACCAATAATTAGAACTGGGAATTGAAATAAATCTTAATGTAGCATTCCCCTAACATCACTCAGTTCAGTTCAGAGCAAAAGCCATTTCCTATCACTGGAATCAGTTCCTATTTCTGACTGGCTGCAGTTTCACAGTAATTCATGCCTTTATTTTCTGGCCTGTTACTCGGATTAATCTATGAAAGCTGCCTATTGATTTCTATGGCAACCTGCTCGCTCACATCAGCCACTGACAACAGACAGAACAATGCCATTCATCACATGTATAAGGAGGGGGAGGTAATGTGTTTATGTGTTTGAGAGACACAGGGAGGGAGAGAGGATTAGAGAGCATCTTTACAATATTTAGTGAATATACACATACATATGCCCAAGTGATTTCTGTGTATTAGTGTGAGCATGTGTGTGCATGTGTCTGTGTTTCCAAGCAGCAGAGAAACGAAGCGGAGGCTGACGTCAAGCAGCTGACCTTGGGTCTGGATGTGTTTACTGCTGTGTGAAGTGTCTGTTCTGGCCAGGGCTGATGCAGCCCGTGAGTGTGGAAAACGCTGCAGCATGTGTGCAGGGCCGACATGCCAAGCGAGTAAAACACACACCATCACCAGCCTTGTAGGGTGTTACAGTGACACCTAAATACAAGTGCACAGAAATAGAGAGACACAGAGCTACCTAAATACACACACACACACACACACACACACACACACACACAGTTTCATATTTCACACTTTCAGCTCGAGTGCTAGACACACAGTCATGAACATCCAATTACCACCATGGCTTTGTTTATATCCAGATTATTAGGAGAGAGAATCCTTACTTTACTGTTGAAACTCTCTGTTGTGTTGCATTATTGATGACTAGCTGGGTGGTGAGTGAGCCAGTGGGGGCTTTTGTAACTTTATTTTGTTGATATTTTCTCATCCTATTGTGTCATACTGTAGATCACATCTTGAGCTCCCTCGTTGCTGTTTAGTTTGCTCAGGTGACATCGCCAGAGAGATTGCAAAATGCATCAACTGCTGTTGATCTACAGGGGGTAAACAGAAGAACAGAAACACATTAGAATGGATTACAATATCCCTGCAGCTGAAACCAGATCAGTGAAACTTTTGATATTCAATTTTTAAAAACTTCAGGTTTTCATTTTCAGGTGCTAATTCAACTCAATGGCTATTTTTGAGGCTGCAGGTTGCATTCAGAGGGAGATGCAGGGTGTATCTGTGGCTGCTGTTCCTCTCAGTCAGTGTGGGTTTTTCTGTGTTTGCCTCATGATTTTGAGACTTACCGTGTTGCATAACATTCCTATCTAGTGAAAACCGTGCATCTCCAAAATAAGTGCTTTTCAAGAAAAATGGCCCTCTTTTAGACTTGATGACAGATCAAGTTTAAGAGAATACAATATGTATGAAAATGTTTTAGGGAAACTAAGGAGGTGGGAGATTATTTTGACCAATTAGAGAACATGCAAGACTTTTATCTGAAAACATCAAAATGAAACATAAAGATACAAGATTTTTCTATAATTTGAGACCAATGCAAGACCATGCCATGATACACTGAACACCAACTAGCCATTCACTATAAAGCCCAGCCACCCTTAGTTACTGTTGCTACCAAAGCTTTCCATTCCTGCACAGCACACACGCAGTAAAGTGTGATAACAGTGGCAGATTTACCACTCAAAATTATCGGTAATTTTTGAAACAATGGAACCCACAAATTTCTGGTTAGTGACAGGTGATTTCAGCTGAAATGGTTATAGCTCCATTTTTTAGTCTTTAGCTGATAGTCACAGTGAAGATACACAAGAGGTGTTGGAATGAGACATGTAACAAACTGTCCAGCCGGCCAGGACTCAAACCAAGGACTCGCTCCTCAGGGCATTCACGCCCATGTGTTATGCACTCTAACTAATCGGCTATCAGGTCACCCAAGGGCTAACTCTTTAATGTTTCCTGGGGACTTATTGTTAAAAAAAAACAAAAAAAAAACTATAATTGAGAAAACAGAGTCACTTTTTGAAATGAAAACCCAGTCGGCCTGCAGCGGGTCTTAAAAATGCCAATATTAGCATTAACAGCTGTTGTACTTACTAGTCTAGAAGAAACATTGTGAGTTCAGCATCAAACTTAATTTCTTTACTTGACAAGACCTGTCTTCAGTGGTGGACAGCAATGGCGGTGTTTTGCTTCACTTCTTTTCCTCTACTTAAGTTACCATGCCAACCAGCTAACCTGGATATATATACTGGGTATCTATCTTATAGTGTTATACTTAAATCTATTCAAATTGTGGAGAAATCAATTAGCTGTACATGATAGCTTAAGAGGACTGATATTTTTTTAGTTGAGTAGACTTTTCCAGGCAACCCGAGGCTTACTGTACATACTGTAACTGAATTGCTGCACCTGACACTCAAGATTCATGTCTTCACTATAATGCTGATTATAAAAATGCAGAAATCGCAGAGTGAGAAAGTTTCCCATACTTCATCCAGTTCCGGGAGACTCTGACAGTCTTTTAAGAGTTGGTTTGGGGTTTGCCATGGCAGTTTCTGGTCATATGAAAGTGTTTTACTGAATCCATATAGAACTAAAATTCTGGGGATTCTGAACTCAATGGCCCCTCTAATTTTATACATTTTGTATCACTGGCAAACGCTGGGAGAAACACTGTAATTTGTGCATTGTTCAAGTCTTGGCTTTTTGTCTTACTACAGTTTTTTATGTTTCATTGTTCAGGTTTGGGAGTCTACAAACCATAACAGTGAGAGTGTTTGGCTTCTGACTCTGAATATCTTAAGAGCAAAAATATGCCTGTGGATCATATTAGATATTTACTGTATCTGCTGTTTCCCTTAACTTTCCTTCTTAGCTACAGTAGCCTTCAGGCTCCTTCCTTTCCTCTGTCTTTTCTTTCCTCTCTTCTTTATTTTTACTTCTGTGTACTTATACCTACCTTTCTTTGTCTGTCCAAGGTATGGTATGTATTTTTATCTTTTTACCATCAATCCTCCATTAGGAACTTAGCTGCATTTGCAGCCCCTTTGTCTCCAGGGACGGATGAATCACACCCTGAGAGTGGATAAATTGTCACAAATCAGACGTAGGTAACTGCTAAACTTCACCAATGAGTCATGAGCGATTCCTTTGTCACGGTCCACATATTGCCCAGACTAAACACACACAGACTGAGAGTTTGGAGAGTATGAGGAATCCTGGGAAACACTCTCTTCTTGTTGACTGACAGCATGCCTAGAGGGGTTTCCATGTTTCTCTGATGGCTGGACACCTGGACATTTTTGTATTGTTTCATTTAAGACCACCTACATCCAGTGAAGCATTACGTGTCCAAGGGGCTTGTCAGACTAATGTTACAAGTTCCTAGCAAGCTAACATAGAGATAAAAACTATTGTATTTCTGTGAAATAAAGCTTCCACTGTTTGTATTTATGACATATATACATGAAGCAATTCTTCTGACTCTGTCTCAAGCTGAAGCTGTATTATGAGTTTACTGACTTACTGTGCAATACTCCGTCTTTGATCATCACTAGACCTCCTAAGCGTAGATTCAAACTAAATCAAATAAGTAAATCAAATTTAGTGCATCATTTAGCCAAGGATTCTCAGCATTCAAGCTTGTAAAAAAGCAGTCACTGAGACAAGTCAGAGATAAATAATGCAGATCTATTGAGCAATTGGTTTTAAATTACCAGGATTTGTCTGTCATGGTCTGTCTCCCAGGTTTGTTGCTAAGGGTTTGGCTATTTGGTCTAAACTCTGGCCCTTTGCAGAGGCAGATCTGTCTGTCAGCCACAGTCCTCAGCTGGACTCTTAATGCCGGGTCCTCAGAGCCCGGAGAGTCAATCTGCTGTGTCGCTAATGGGTCCACACTCTTACCATCACCTCATCACTCAGCTTCTGGGAAGCTATGGTTAGAAAAAAAAGCATGTGAAATCCCTGCTAAGATTTTATTCTCCACCTTAGCAATTACGCACACCATCATGTTTGTACACTACAGCAGCAATAGTCAGCAACAACAGAACAACCTGTTAATGCAGCAGGCAGTACCCTCTCCATATTCATATAGTTTCACTGTTTCAAAGGTATGCATATGTTTGCATCTAGTTTTATTTACAAACTTGTGAAAATTACTGTAAGTTAAAATTAATTTGTAATTATAAATTAAAACTGCAAAATTTGAAAGTACTAGACACCCTATTAGAGATACTACCAGATACTATTAGAGATGTAATTATGCCCCATTTGCTTAGTATGTATGTATGTATGTATATGTGTTTGTGTTGATGGGATGATGATGGGAATGATATTAGTTTTGAAGGTATTTGAAGGTGGTGTAGTGGTTAGCACTTACAGGGTGTACCCCACCTCTCACCCAATGTCAGCTGGGATAGCCCCCCTGCAACCCTTAACAGATAAGTGGTACAGATAATGAATGAATGTATTTGGTAAAATACCAATCTATTAGACTTTTTAAAATTTTGACACAATTACGCTGCAATATGAAAAGTCAGAGAATCGCCAATTTATTCTAAGGGGAATATTATCATCTGTATCAAATTCATATAGTCCCGCCCAAAAGTTGTCAAGATAATTCGCTCAAAACCACAAACGTCAACATCATGGTGGCGCTAGAGGCAGAGTTAAGGGCATCACTAAAATCACCTGTCCACTTGTGATTATGAATGTCTGCACAAAATTTGTTGGAAATGGATGTTTCAGTCTGTGCCAAAGCAGTGAAGTAATGCCAACTGACATTACCATACTTCATCCACTCAAATGACAGAAAAACTGAAGTCATGCCAACACACATCTGCATGCCAATGTACTTGATGTACATATGGCTTTCTGTGGACGTTTAAATGCAATTAAGGCACATGCTTTCCATCTTGTCCATAATTAACTTTTTAATTGACCATATAGTTATGTCATGCTACAATGCAATTGTTTTAATATATTTTTTATGTCCTGTTATAGTCTATATATATATATATATATATATATATATATATATAGTCCTGACGCAAGTATCCAATTGTTCATCTTTAAGGTTTTATCCTCATATATTAAAACTATGTATACTGACATAGCACAAGAATTGCTCAGACTGCCACCCATTACACTTTTCTTGGACAGCCACAAGCTCTTCCATTTTCACAGCTCTCCCATAGCAGGTCTGTTCTCTGTCACTCTTGTGTGCCAGGTATTTGTCTAATAGCGAAAAATTTATCTTCTTATGAAAACCTTTAATAGTGCCGTCTGCCTCTCTCCTTTGAAAAGGGAATATATCAAGTCTGTGTTTTACATAATGCTAACTCTGACCTTTTGCAGTTAGGTGGGCAGACAAATACAAAAGCAAGCATCTTTAAAATGACATGTCTAAAATTTTATAATACACCACAGTTTTTATTTTTGGCAAAGATGGCACTGTGTCTAGTTTTATTATATGAGAAATAAAACAGTAGAAGACTGGTATCCCTCAATAAAAAGGAATAATCAACCTCTTTCAGTCTAGACTGAATTTGTTATTGTGTGCAGGCAAATGAACATAGGGAACTTTTACGTAACACCATGTAACAGTAAACACAGTGACCTTTCATGACTACAATGCAAATGGCACTCAGGGGACAGGTGGCTAAGTCAGTACAAAGAGATCAACCAGGACAATGGGGAAAAGAAAATGAGAGTTTCTGTGCAGAGTGGCCTCTGCACAATCAATCTGGCAGCTCTGCTCACAAATTATTTCTTGTCTGTGTACGATGGAAGAGAGTCTCAATGCAATCAAATGCAGACTGACAGCTGCACTTCAGCACCTCAGGATGAGTATGTAAGTATGGTCTGTTTAACCCCGAGTGAGCCTTTCTTTTAACAATTGACACTACTATCTTTATCTCTCTGTTAGAGCAGCTACAAGCCTATGGAGGAGCCCATTCTCTGACCCTGAAAACAGGTTTGAGTTACAGTGTCACTGAGGCACTTCCAGGGGTTTCCAGAGCACATCCATGCAGGCTGCAACTGACTCATTTGAACTCAGAAAAATTCAGATGCTGCTTTCAGAAAGATTTATGCTTTATGAGCTGGAAATAAGCTAGTTTTGTGTCTGAAAGGATGTTATGGAGGACACATTGTTTCGTGATGCAGTAAAAATAATGTGTATTAAAGCTTTTCCTTCAGACTCTCAATTGAACTGGGCTAGTGGAACACCTTTGGCCAGAATAACCTCTCCTATCCATCTTGCTTTTTGGCAGCAGCCACTTGGAAATCAGCATCTGTGTCTGCCCCAGTAGTTCTCTCTAATCTCAGGGAGTGAACTTACTAAGTTAGCATTCAAGTTGCTGTGTTTTCCCCATGTCCACAGGCAGATGAGTTCATATGGTGCAAGTGCTCTTCCTTCACCTACTCTATCATCTCAGCGAAGCAATGTGAAGGTTAAGTGTGATGACACTATGGAAGAAATTATGGAAGAGATTATTCATCCTGCAGCATGTGTTTGGTTTTGCTAGTGCCACTGGGAGATGTCACGTTACTACTGAAAGAATTCAAGTTCACACAAGTGAGACTTGTAGCCACTACATATACCATGTGTATCAAGAGCTGGTATACTCTGTATGGGAATATGTAACTAATGCGATCTGAGGATGAAGGTGTGAGAATGAGTAGAGCAGCTCCAACATTGAAATGCTGGAGGAAGTTTTTTTTTGTCTAAACTCTGTTTACAGAACTTAAATATATCTGTAAAGCAAATGTGTAGATCTGTGTAGGTCTTTTTTTTAAAATAAAATTTTCATTGATGTCCAGCTTTGAACAAACATCTCCTTCTTCCGTATTCTGTATCCCGTATTCTGTATGGTATATGTATATATCATAGATCGTACATTCACATATCCCCATATGGAAATAAGACATAAAAAACAACAACAAATAAACAGAAAAAAGTTAGAACAAGTACGGATATGTTTTTTCAAATTAGTGGGTGTGTCCACCCCACCTGTCATCTTGATCTAAAAAGGTTAATTCATAGTATATTTTCTGGCTTGATACCACTTTTTGCACCACAGCCAAGGCAGGCAGGTATTCACTTGAACAAGAGTGCATTGTATAGTGTATGAACCACATGAGTCTATTTGGGTATACACATGCCTGTGTAAGTGCATTCATGCATACATGGTCTTGTGCATGGCAGGGATATAATGCAGTGCATGTACAGGCACGTGTGGGTAGAGAAATATGCTATCATAGTGATTCTTGAGGGTCTAAACCTTCTCTATATGAAAAGTGCCTTAACTTCTGTTGTGATTCAATGCTATATTAATAAAATGGAACTGAACTGAATTGAATATCAGACAAGGTTGCTTCTTGTTGTGTCATCCTCAGACTTTGGTGTGTATCAAAGAAGATGACCTTCTCTTTTGCACTCATGAACCGTAACAGAACAATCATTTTCTACAAACAACAGACAAGAGCACAATGCGCTTAGACTATATTTAGAATAAATGCTCACAGACTAAAATGTACCACTTCTCTGGGGGCCATTTAAAATATTCTGGGCAATATCACTGACTGAATACATAACGTTTGTTGAGAAAAATGTGGATCGAACAAAAAGGTACTACAACAACAACTAATCTCAAAGAGATAGTGAGGAAGCAAAGTAGATGGAATGTATTCTGTATTGCTTTGTCGACACTGTCAGAGTGAATCTGTCACATAGCTTAAGGACACTGGAGTGGTCGGCTCTCCCATTAAACCCCAACTCCCTGCAGCGATGGAGCACTCTGATATTTTAAGTTCCATTTCAAAGCTTCTGTTTTTGGTGCCAGGATTTGCATTACTCAGTCTTAAAGTCTCTGAAAGTACCTGATGGAGAACCAAGAAGCTGTCTTGATTGGCTGATCGTGAGCAATAATGTTCCTCGGTTTGGACAGTAATGTTCCTTGGTGTCCTGTTGGCTGAGTCGTGCTGCCGGATCCGTCTGGCCCATGGGGTTCACAGTGTTATAAAGTTATGAACCAAGACTCTCTGTAGCGTTAGGCAAACCCAGTGTTTTCTGCTACCTCTCCATGGGCCCATCCGTGAAACCACTGCCATGTTTAACAGAATTTGATATCCAAGGCTGAAGGTTTGCGATCGGAGCCAGAGATTCTATATTGGTTGGCTAATTGTAGGTGATGGTGTTTCCTGTTGTGGGAAGGGACATGCTGGCTCGATCACAGCGCAGGGTCGTTGCGGTCACGCCTAATAAGAAGCAGAATTAGATTCCTCACGTGTCTGGAAACCAAGCACACGAAGGAGTCATATGACAGAGAGAGGAGAAGGATGGGGGGAAGGGTAAAATAAAACAGGTCAGTACAAATTTTGGCATGAAGAGGAGAAGAAAAGCAAGGCATTGATCCCTTTATTGTTTCAGCTGAGGAGTGTCCGCAGCCAGGAAGCTTTAGACAAAAGCTCTGCGGTGGGGCTAAGTGTCTACAATTATAGCACCATATCATAAGAGAGGCGAGAACTGCATGCGCGGTTACACGTGTCAGGAGAGATGAATACAGTGTAGCATCCATCCTCTGTCAGTTTTATGTCACCGTGGTTATTGCAGGTATTATCACTGCACTAGGAAGCAGTCAGTTGACGCCTGTTCTCACTCCATTGTGGTTAAAGCGAAGGGACCAGTGTCCAGCAGCACCATTTCAAAATACATCTGAGGTGAGTCAGTGAACTTAGGACATGGTGTAGCCAAAATGAATAAACTCTAATCCTAGAGAATAGAACAGAATAGAATAGATCTTTATTGTCAATGAAATGCCATTTAACAACTCTTAGCATGACTAGGTACAGCCCAGTACTTCAAGAGGCCAAATATTTATTTTGTCATCACTTTTTTGTTCGACTCATGTTTATCCTCTAGAAGTTCTCAAGCTTTGGAAGTATACTTACATCAGAACGTACGTTGAAGTCATTTTCAGAGCCATAACTTTTATTTTGGGTCTGCTTGAATCAATGGGCCTGTTTGCCAGCAGATGCTCCATACACTACAACCATCTTGCCAGACTGAATCATACACTGATTTATGCAGCAACTCACAACACCAAAATAAATCTGAGCCCCAGAAACTGATAAAACCCTTGTTTAGATCTTGGCGTGGCAGCCACAACCAGACAAGATTTAGATGCCGCTGGCTCTCCCTCTTTCTGTTCTCCCACTTTTTTTTTCTCTGCATGTGGAGTCCTCTGTAATCTCTCTCCCTCCCACTCCCCATTTATTGCTTTCCAGATTTTTCTCTGGACTTGTCAACATTTGAGCAGACCGAGAAGACCGGCACGGCTGGATCCCAGAACAACAGCAACAGTCACATGAGGGCCTCAGCATGAACTGGACCGACCCATGACCTGGAGCAGAACTGTAACTCAGATACAATGACCTCATGAAGCACAGGGGAGAAGGCCTGTTCTCAGGCAAAACAAGCCACTTACAGCCCTGAGCAGAGACTGGAAACTGGAAAATCATCTGAAAATAGCTTTAAATGTATTAATCATGAGAAGACTGATGCCACTTTCATGTCTACTGTATGCGCTAAGTATAGAACTGGAGCTGGAGGTGGTTAGCTGAGCTTAGCTTAGCTTAGCATACAGACTGGAAGCTGGGGGAAACAGCTAGCATGGCACCAGCTAAAGTTAAAAAATAAATCTAAACCATTTGTAATTGCACAAATAACTAAAAAAAACCCCACCATGGATAAAGATGAAACCAGCTCATGATGATGGTAAGTGCCAGCATTTCCAGGAGAGTTGTAGTTTTATTAGGTAACCATTGTTTAGCTTTAATGGCTCCATAGTGCCCCCTTGGACATACTTAAAATCCCCTTGCCATTGGGCTTAGTTTGTCCGAGGTGAACAAAATTCGGAGGCATGATGTAGGCATGCCGAGACGCACCAAAAAGTCTCTTGACAGTATGGCCTCAAACCTACAGGAAGTCGGCCATTTTAATTTGAAAATTTTGCTCATTTTTTTGCCATTCTTTGGCATTTGGGGACGTTGTATTTGATCAAACCCCTCATACAGTTTTCATCATATCGACCTCAAACTTGGTCAGGATACTCTCAAGGCCTTTGTGATTAAAAGTTATTAAAAGATTTTGTTTGCGTCAAAGGGTGTGGCCATGGCAGCACCTCAAATTTCGATGCCTCGCCATGAAACAGGAAGTTGCGTTTAAGTTGCTGTAACTCAGCCATACTTTGTTCAGTCGGCCCCAAATTTCAGTGTTGAAGGGGGTCCCAACATGAACACACCCATATGTCAATGTTACTCGCAGGTTGACGTGATCCACTTCAGATTTGGTCAGGAAAGCCTTAAGGCCTTAAGGCATTATTGTGAAAATCTTTCATGTTCTGTTGAAGGGCGTGTCTGTGGCGAAGTTCGATGTTTCGCCATTAACGAGGAACTGGCTGTAACTCATGCAAAAATCGTCTGATCTTCCCCAAACTTGACGTGTTTGATAAGAGTCCTGCCCTGAACACATCGACATGGGTCTTGCTTATGGGAGTGGAAAAATGACTCCATAGCACCCCCTTGGACATATTCAAAACCCCCTTGACTTTGGGCTTAGTTTGTCTGAGGTGAACGAAATTCATTTTTCGCCATTTGGGGATGTTGTATTTGATCAAACTCCTCCTACAGATTTTATCATGTCGACCTTAAACTTGGTCAGGATACTCTCAAGGCCTTTGTGATTAAAAGTTATTAAAAGATTTTGTTTGCGTCAAAGGGTGTGGCCATGGCAGCACCTCAAATTTCGATGCCTCGCCATGAAACAGGAAGTTGCGTTTAAGTTGTTGTAACTCAGCCATGCTTTGTTCATTTAGCCCCAAATTTCACAGTGCTGATAAGGGTCCTGACATGAATACACCCACATGTCAATTCCTGGACACAGGAAATGACATGTTTTAGACTTTGACATCTTGTTACTAGTAGGTTGACGTGATCCACCTTAGACTTGGTCAGGAAAGCCTTAAGGAATTCATGTTGTCTTATTGTGAAAATTTTGATGTTCCGTTAAAGGGCATGTCTGTGGTGCCGTGGCGAATTTCGCTGCTTAGCCATTTAAACAGGAAGTTGTTGTAACTCCCGCATGCATTGTCAAATCTGCCCCAAACTTGACATGTTTTCTAAGTGTTATGGCCTGAACACATCTACATGCCAATATTCAGGTATAGTCATAGTGCCACCTGATGGGGGCAGTAAGGGACTTCTGACTTGTTCCTTCTGTGTCTGGTGGTCACTCAGTTGCAGAACTGAATGGCTGCGGGTCCCCCGGCAGGCGCAGGGTGTGAGGGCCTGTTCAACGCTGCTTGCAGCTTTAATTTTTTTTGTTATACAGTGGTGGAAAAAAGTTTTCGGCCACCCCATGCATTTGTAATATTGCATTAAGAGTCACAGCCAAAATACTAAACAAATCCTAAAAAAGGCATTAAAAACTTAAAATTGATTGGTTCCATAAAAAAACATAAGAAACTTTGAGTATTAGGTCATTTTGGTACCAGTGATCCACTAATGAAGGTTGTGCTTTTTATTAAAAGACACTATTTTTGTTACCGTGCTTCATGTCTATATAAAGCCAGCACATTTGAAAGTACTTCAGAGACAAAAATGGCTAAAACAAGGAACCTAATGCAGGAAACACGCCTCAAGATACAGATTCTCAGCCAGGAAGGGTACAGGTGCCGACCAGATAGCCAGGAAGTGCAGATGCAGTCCTTCAGCAGTTGGATACACTCTGCAGAAATACAGGCGAACCAACAGCTAGGAAGACAAACCACGATCTGGGTGTCCAAGGGTTTCTTCAGCAAGAAATGGTCGCATCCTGATCCGCATGTGCAGGGAAAACCGCCGAATGACATCACAGGAGCTTCAGCAGCAGTGGAGGCAGTATCATGGTTTGGGGATGCATGAGTGCTGCTGGTGTTGGTCATCTCACTGTCTGTGATGGCACATTGAACTCTGCCAAGTATTGTGCCATTCTCGAAACCCACATGCTCCCTTCTGCACGTGCACTGTTCCATCGAGGTCAAAACTGGATGTTTCAACAAGATAATGCCCCTTGCCACAGATCCAGGGCTAGTAGAACTTAGCTGCAGGAGCACTGTATCCAGGTCCTAGAGTGGCCAGCTCAATCCCTGGACATGAGCCCCATTGAAAATCTCTGGTGGATTATCAAAAGGTCTGTTTTAAAGTGTAAACCAAAGAATTTAGAAGAATTAAAAGCAGTAATTCAAGAAGAATGGGACAAGATTACCCCTCAACAGCGTGAAAGGCTCGTGGGGAACATGCCAGCCAGGATTAGAGCTCTACTGCATGCTAATTGAACACATTCTCTGTTATTTGTTGACTTTGATACTGACAATGTTGAGAACTGACATATTGAAACTCTCAAGAATTTAGTTTTGTTAGTTTTTCTTGTAAACAATAAACATAAAAAATATCATTTGTTTGTGTCTGTCTAATGCAGCCACACCTTTTGAAACACAAAAAAGATTTTTACCCAAATATTTCATGATAATATTTGAGATTGTGTAAAATTTTAAGGGTGTCCAAAAACTTTTTTCCACCACTGTACATGTTTTTGATTTACTTAAAAATGATATCCCACCCAAAGCCTCAGCATGAACTGCACCGACCCATGACCTGGAGCAGGACTGTAACTCAGATACAATGACCTCATATAGCACAGGTGAGAAGGCCTGTTCTCAGGCAAAACAAGCCACTTACAGCACTGAGCAGAGACTGGAAACTGGGGAATCATCTGAAAATAGCTTTACATGCATTAAAACTGGACGTATACTTGCCACACTGGTTGCTTGATACTATTGTTAGGGATCACATTTTCATCAGCCCCATAGAAAAATGTTACCTTTTAACAAGGATTAGAGGAGTCGGCTGACATTTTGCGAAATCAATAAATCTATCCTTCAAGAATCAAATATTAATCCCCATTAAGTTTGACAGGTGACAGTTTGATCTTTCTTATACTACAAGTGTTATCTATGTGCAGAGAGGGACCACTATTAGTTCTCCCAGTGCAAAGAATTAAAGCCATTTTCCTACCCAGTGGCCATCTATTTCCACACTTCATGGTATGGAGGAATCTGTCATTTGAGCTGAAGAATTGCTGCACTGCAGGAGGACTGTACTTACCTCTACTAGGGCAGGTGTGTGCCATGTGGTAGGGATTCTGCTAGCACAGGTATGATGATGGAAAACCTGGTAATTACTGTCATCTTTATCCCAGTTAAGTATAGCTGTGGTTCAGCGGCTCTGGATCTGAGTGTTGCTCCATCGCCAGTGCACAGAGACTTGTCCAGGGAAACAGGAATGGCTTTCAGGAGCTGCGCTTTCACAGTAAGGCTGCTACAATATGGTGGTTTATAAGCCTTTAACTGGTGTAATTTTAGCTTTAATGAGCACTTGAGGAGAGAGGTATGTTGAAAATGGGTAGTCTGTGCCAATAAAACATTAAAACGAAGCTACTGGCAGCCCTTATCTTTCAAAGTCTCTGTCTTTGCTCCATTTGTAGGCTTTTCAAATGTAATTCCTTCACTGTGGTGGCTAACTGAGCATTTATGTCCCTAAACATGCCTGTCATTTAGCACCCCGAAAACATCATATTAAGCTGGAAAATTGAAAGATGATTTCATTCTGTCAGGAAACTTTGACATAAAGACATAAGAGGTAACACATATATAAAAAGGCAAATGAACTCTAAGTCCAGATATCTTCAGAGAGTGGAAAGAGGAAAGGGAGTGGAAGAAGAAATCAAGGTAAAAATTTGTGTTGTAGATTTGAGGGAAATCTGTGGCAAGACTTCACAATGATAACAAGTGGAGGCAAATTTGTTCTTGTTTCTCGCAATGAATGCAATTCATTTTATCACCTGCTTTTTCAATGTTTGAAATGGCTGGACCTCACATAAAACACAACTGAACTGACAAATTGAATTAAAAGAAATAGAAGGAGTATTGTTAATTGGTCTAAAAGACATTGGGTAAATAAAGATTTAACAGAGCAAAGACATGGAAGCTTACAGTTACTCAAACTCTTGTATAACATCACTTTTGGCTGGAAACTTTGCATCTCCAAAATATGAGCTTCTTAGCAGCTGAGATAAACAGCAGCTTTTAATGCTTTTTTTCTCCCCCAGTGGATCGGATCAGTGTTTCATAAGGCTAAGAGGCCAGAGAATTTGCTCGACTCACAGAGGCTCATGTAATCCCTCATCTGCAGCAAAACCATGAAAATCACCTAAGTTGGTTTTATGAGGTTTTTACACACAATCAGTAATATGCTGTAATGATGAGAGGGTTTTCATCACCATCAGTACCAAGGCGAATCCACTGTTGTTGCACCATCTGGGGAAAATAACCCCAGGGCTCCCCCTGATGACCTCTCCAGGCAGTCCGGTTAAACATCCTGTCTACAAATGAAGGGCGGAGATGGTGTCCAAACCGAGCCGGGGCTATGTTACAAGCTACCCTCCAGAGAGGTTTGGGCCATCCAGACAGGAAATGAAAGGGAAAATGGTTGTAAAACGGGTTCTGCTCATGACTCATCAAGAGACCTGGCACTCAGAGCGGAGCAGCCTGGAGCTCGTCCCCCAGCTTGTTCTGACCTGGACTGTTTTGTAGTCCTATCACTTAAATCCAGTCATAAGAAACAAGATGTTTATGTGTGAAATGTCAAAAGTGTCTCATTTTAATAAAGTTCAAATTCTAAGCGGGGTTAGTTTGTGTGACAACACAGGGAATGAACACATGGATATTACATTTCTAAGAGTAACAACAATGTCAAACCATGTTATTTCAGCACAGTGTTTAACAGTCTTATTACATTTAACAGTGTCAGGTTGGGATTATGGTTCTCTTATGAGGCATGTAAACATGCAGGTCTGCCCAGGGTATTACGGGTAACTTGATTGCTGAGCAGTGTTGGGCAAATTACTGAAAAACAGTGATAAATTACTCATTACACCTTTGGTCACTGAAAAAGTAATCACATTACTTGACATTTACCTTTCATGTTACAAAAGTAGTGAGTTACATTACTTGTTACCGTACATTCGTTAACTCCCCTCAGCTCTGTCAAAGGTGCCTTAAAACAGTTCTAAAGACTCCTCACCCGCTCTGCAAGTCTTGTATTTAACACGTGTAGAAATAGAAAACCAGACATTGTGGTTTAACAAGCAGGCAGCCATACAGTTTGGATGGATTTGCTGACCATCCAGCAGCTAGCTCAGCCTTGGTGACTGTACACACAGCTCTCCAGAAGTCCAGACCTCAGCTTTGCCATTAACACACCCCTAAACTCTAAGTGACTCCTGAATGCACACGAATCCATGACCCACGTTAGCAAACAAGCTAAGTACACAAAATGCTCGAATAGAAAACTAAAAATTTTTTTTTGTTGTTGTTGTTGAAGCTAACCTCGCAGTAACGGCCCGTGTCATACTAATGTGTATCGATGTGTCAAATGCAAAGAGCTGATATCTGCCCATCATCTATTCTAGTGAATTTCAACCTGTCCCTTAGACTACTCGTTACTGGAAAAAAATGCATTGTTAAGAATGCGTTACAGTTGCTAAGGCATATAAAATGAGGCAGCACACTCACCTCTCAAATCTCAAGAAAGTGTCCTACGTACCTGAGCATCAAGAAAGTTGACTGATTGTTCAAATTTTGTGTCAGGAGGCAGGTTCGAACCACAAAAGAAAAAAATCTGAAAAGATAGAAAAAAATAAAACTTTATCTGAGTTAAAGGAAATTACTCATGCCCCTTTCATGAGAGCATTTGACAGTGTAATAACATTATTATATTAAGTCATGTTTCTCTTTTCAAGTCAAGGTGTGTCACTGTGTCAGTGCATGTACAGCAGAGTGTAGGGATTAATGTTTAAATACCAATCAATTAGGCCCCAAATTAGTTAGCATAAGCAACTGTACTGTATGTACAATACAGTATGTAGCTTTCCGCAGCAGTCTCACATGAATTGTTTTTTGAGCTGAGAGGATGAAGCAGGTGTTTATGAAGATGTCCAAAAAATACAAAAACAAACAAAATCCATGGACATATAATTGAATTTAAAGTCCAGTTCAATTATGGGTCCACTGGAGATTGGTTTTATGTGTTTTGGACAGGGAACAGGTGGAAACAAACTAACTGGAGGAGATGTGTGTTGATTTCAGGTCCAGTGATGCACTGTTAGTGCTATTTGCTGGCGGATGTGTCAGCACTGGGCTCATGGCCTTTTCTTTTTCTTTTTCTTTTTCTTTCTTTTTTTTTTTTAGGAAAACCTCCAGCTGGCCCTGTGTGTGGAATTACACCCCAGGATCCAAGCAGGGCAGGCTCACAGAAAAGAAAACAGCTGTCAGACAATGAATTACTGTTCTGTGACCAGACAAGTGCTTTTCTGAGGAGAGGATGAGGAAGCTGGGAGCACGTCAAGAATCACACACACTCATAGACACGCTCTCATTTGCACATATGCACACATATTGTACGTGTACCTGGTTATTTCCAGAAGATCATGAGGTAACGCACATGGAGAAGAAAAAATAAATTAGAGGTTCAAACCTGTGAAACCTGTAATATCTTATATTTCACAGTGTCAGATACTGTACTAAGCTAACATAACATAAACTCTATAGACGTTCCTCTCTGTATATAAACATCTCATGTTCAGTGCTACAGTAAGATCCTGAAAAAAATCTTAGACTTTCCAAAAATGCTGTTCTTTTTCTGGTGAGGGCTTTAAAAGGTCCATACGGCTCATTTTGGCAGCAGCGCGGCTTTGCAATGCAAACAGTGCACATCCTCAGACTGACCCCTGTGAACCGAACCAGCGGTTCCACAGAGCCTGCAGATCTCAATGCTGCCTCAGTCTCGCATTTGACTGTGAGCAACTGAGGCACGATGGCGTTGCAGCACAGAAGAGGTTCTTAGAGGAACTCAGTTGAAGGGCTCAGCGCTTATATGTGTGTGGCTGTGAACTGGAGTTAAAAAAAATATTGGAAAACAGGCATAAAGATCAACAAAATTTTCAAATTTATTTTATGTGACAAATGCTGTATTAGTGTATATGAACAATATGTTATTATCCTGTTTTAGTAGAGTCACTGTCTGACACATGTCGAGAGGACAAACATTGAATTCTTGGCATGTTCTTTTTCATAAACCTATTGAGAAATATATTTATTTGCCTCCTTGTGAGATGAAAGGATTGATTTAATAGATCTTTTTCACAGCAGACATTTTGACTGGACTTGAGAGGAAAAGTACTAGTGTTAACACTAACATCAAAAATTGTTTGTGTTTGATCAGGTGTGCCTAGGTTGGCACAAAGCTGGTTTCAGTTGGTTTTATATGTCAGAATGAAATCTATTAAACATTAAACTAGATCCCTCAACATCATTATCACAGTTTTTTTACTCAACATATCGATGGTATATTTCATCATGCTGTTCATCTGTTGTTTATGGCATATTCTTGTGAATCCATGTCTTTTCATTTCACAGTTTTGCTAATGCTTACCATCTATCTAACTGGCCATATTGTTGGGAGGGATGATTGCAGGGGTGCAAGCAGACAGATAAACTGCTCTTTGCAAAGTTACAACATGCAGCTCTCTGTAAGCAGATCCATACATAATGCTCAGAACTCTTAGAAAAGAAAGTAACTGTGTGTAATTCCTTAGTGAGTAGTTTTGTCATTATTTAGTCATGCTGGCTGGCTGTATCATGCTGGCGCACATTCTTGTGGACACAATAACTCAAGAATGATACATATTAACTTCAGTAGTAGTAGAAACTTCATACTTACTCCACATGAACACCATATGCATAGATTTGCACATTAATGAGGGAATACTGAGCCCCCAGAAACTGCTCTAAAACTTTAAGCTCACTTTAAGTTCAGACTGATACCAGATATGTAGTATGAAAAGCCAAACGTATTGGTATAAAAATCTTTGCAAATGAATGAGACCTAATGGTAGAAATAGTAGACTCTTCACACTAACATCACAGGAGCCACATATGGAGTAGATGGTCTGATTAGGTTTTGGTAAAACAAATTTGCATTTAAATGGAGGGGAAAAAAGTAAACTCCTGTTAGCATTTTTGATAACAAATTACTAGTACTACTAGTACTGTAGTAATAGTACTGTGAGCATCGTTTGTCATGGAGATCATGGCAGGACATATGGGAATCTAAGTGCCTCTTGATGCAAATATGACTAACATTCAAGAAAAATATCTTTCTCACTAAGAAATCAACAAATTTAATCATATTAGCATCCTCGTGACACTCTGCCAAACACTTGGACACACAAAATCTGCATCTCAGCTGCAAGGTATGTAGCACGAGTAGGTGTGTTCTTGCATTTGTGTCTCCGTGTAACAATTGCATTTAACAGTAATAATCAAATCGGCACTCAATCTCAGCCAACCTCATCTAGTCGCATTGTGCAGCTATCAAAAGAAAATCCATCTCTCCTGCCCGGGAGTTCTCTGCATTTCTCCTCGCATCGCAAGACTCTCTCCCCCTACCAATCAGATTTAATTGGAAAGTAATGAAATTTCTTTTTAAGGAAATGATACAAGTTTATGAGGATCATCTCATCAGGGAGACACAGGATAGCCTTATCTCAGTTTGGTTTTATGCAAGGGTAGATTCTGCACCAATCTGCTTCAGTTCAAACGAGAAGTGTCTACACTTTTCACAATGCTCTTGTATGAAATTACCTGGCTTTTATATCAGCTCTGCCATCTGGGTCCTATTACCTCAGCAACTGATGAGCCAGCCTAAAATGGTTTTATTTGTCTCAGAGAAGAATATTGTGGTTTATCCACAAATGTTTGTCATATGGGGCCAGGTTAAACTCAAAATTGCTTGCATCCCATTCAATTATATTTTGCCCCTGTTGTATATGTAGAGTTATTTTGAGACCTATGTTGATACCAGAAATAATAATTAAATAATAGTATTCCCTGTAATACAGTAAATCATGTTGAGTCAGATAACAGACCCAGTGACAAGTCTGAATTCTATTTAAAATAAATAAATAAAAATAAAAAAACATATTGTTTTTTCAAAGCCTAAAATATCTTTCAAATTACCAACATGGCTTGCTAAGGAGAACATGGTATGGTTTATCTCAGTATTTAGGGATTTGCAGTAAAGTGTGTAAATATAGAGTTTTAAGGCTACTATTAGTGGTGCAAAGAATGCATATTCATATAAAGCTGGTATATTCAAAGCAGTGGGCTGCATTAGTGCCAAGGATGCCATCTGTTTAGAGGGAAAGACACTTACGAAGGGAGGTCAAAGAGCCACAGCAACAAGCAGGATGATACATGACGGTCAGTCAGAAGGGCTTTTCTTGGCCTGTTGTTAAGTGCCCAAAGGAACTATAAAAGAATAGCAGCAATAAAATGGAAGAAAATATATGGAGATAAACATTTAATATCTTCCATCTTCTGCTGGACTATGACAACAATCTGTAGAGACATCTCAGCTCAAACTGAAGGCTTTTTATTAACCTTTTAGTACAGCTAGCATTGTGACTCTATGGAAGACAGTGATGTTCTGTTGATTCAGTTGTTTGTTCACTATGGTCCAGACTGAAATACCTCAGCAACTATTGGATGGATTGCTATTCAGATATTTCAGATGAAGCCTACTGACTTTGTGTGACTTTTCCACTTGCACTATCATGAGGTTGACATTCATGGCTTCTAACCAACGTGTGAACCAAAACTGTAAAACCAACCAACAATGAACTTAAAGATGCTAATGTTAATGCTAATGCTAGAAAGAGCTGACGTGGTCCAAAGAATAGCAGAGTCCTGTGATAATTGTCTGTGGGTTTGTCACTTTATGCTACATGTTTCATATTACTTGTAGTCATTTGGCCCATTGTTAAAATAAAATATTGATTAGCGCAGCTTTAATTGTGACATTATAGATGTTTTTCCGGCCAGTAACTGATATACCTTTCTTGATTCCACAGTGACGGTTCACCCGGAGCTTTTCTGTGTGGAGTTTGCATGTTCTCCTGCGTGGGTTCTCTACGGGTACTACAACTTCCTACCACCAAAGACATGCAGCTTGGTGACTCTAAATTGCCCATAGGTGTGAACATGAGTGTGAATGGTTGTTTGTGTTGGCCCTGCGATGGACTGGCAGTCCGTACAGGGTGTACCCCGCCTCTCGCCCAGTGACAGCTGGGATAGGCTCCAGCCCCCCCTTAATGGAATAGTGGTATAAATAATGGATGGTTGGATTATTTGTTCAGCCCAGTCTTTGGTGATCCCCTGACTTTTCCTCTAGCACCACCACAAGGCTGTCATTTTCAAGGTCTTTCAAGGATAATTATTTGGAATGATCCACTGAGTTTACATGTAGAACCAGCATCAGCTCATTTCAATTTCAATTTGTACTATACTTTGATTTGTGACTAAATACCTGCAAAACTAATGTGATTCCCATCGTCCTTAGTACTAATTAGCAAATGTTAGCATGCTAACTGACTTAGCTAAGATGGTGAATTTGATAGACATTGCCTTCTAACTATATGCCCTTGTTGGCAAGCTGATGTTAGAATTTACCTCAAAGTACTGCTGTGCCTGCAGCTTCATAGAGCTGCTAGCATGGCTATGCTGTAGCTTCTTCGTCTTCTTTTCACCACTTTTCACTGTGAGTTGTCCATGTGTGCTCTGGCGGATTTCAGGCTATCTTTAATGAGTGTATACCCATCATTCAAGCAGCTTTGTAACATCCACTGGTCTTATTTCTGCAGTCAAAGAAAGTCAGTCCGCTCTCTGCCAGCAGCACACCTTCTCACACCACAAATCACACTGCAGGATCCCTCTGTGTCAGCTTTAGTTTTAGCTCAGCAATGACTTACTCTATGACTGACATCCTGGCTGTATGAGACTAAGAATATGATAATGAAAGACAGAAATTACAATCATATGTTTGCACACTCATCAGATATCTGAGGATACTTCCTGTTTTTATAGTTGAAGTAAAATCTGATTCTAGTTTCCAACACGAAACCACACCACTTTGCTCTTTACCTAATTTTTTCTCAGATAAACACACACAAAGACGCCGGTCATGCACAGATGCACACCCGTCCATGCAGAACCACTATATATTGTGCTGATGTGGGTATAATGTTGTTTACTCTGGTTCTGTGACGGAGAAATTTTATACTCACTTGTCAACAGTGGTTAACATAGGCCGCCCCTCTTATGTAGGCATCATAAGATAGACCTGTGTAGTGGCAACCGCCTGCTGCCAACAACCACAACACAAAACATATACTGACAACATGTGGTCTGAGCATACAGTAACACTCCCCACAACCAGCACTGCTGAAATAGACATACAGGCCTGTTGATACCATCTGTTAAAATGAAGAGGCGTAAATATCAATTTTGTTAAAACAGCTGAAAATATGTCTCAGTGATGTCAGTTTGTTCCATAAAAATTTTGATTCATTGTTATTTTTGTGATGTTAAATCATCTATCTTCAGTTCTTCTTACAAAAAATTGAAATAGAACCGATCTTACAAAACTGGCAGAATCTTTCATTCTGAAAGACCCTGAGATATTTAAACTCCTTCACTTGAGGCAGCAACTCTCCCCCCAATATATATATATATATATATATATATATATATATATATATATATATATATATATATTATCTTTAGCTATATTGAAAACACAATGTAGAAAAATAATATTTTATAATTTAAGATATAGTTGTTAAAAACAAATATGCTAATGTTTCTTTGTAATATTAGCATGTTTAATGTTTATTAGATGTTTTTCAATGCAATATACTATTTATTAATGTAATAATATATTTCACAGTTATTTCTCATTCCCAGTATCCCAAATATGTAACATAATCAGATCCAATAGGTATATAAGCAGGATTTAGGAGAAAACAGGTGCAGCTGAGGTGTGACGTGTAGATATGAAGTATGAAAAATGCACTGTATCAGGGGAGTACACAATGATATTTATCACAAATGATTGATTAAGCTAGACTCTGTCTCTCTGTCTCCCTCTCTCACTCTCTCTGTCCCAGTTGCTGAGGTAGAGAGGACGCTCATCTGTCCTGCAGGTTCTGAGACTTATATAAGATAAACCTGCTAACCTCAATGACACTAATCTCTGAGACGAGAGGATCACCTTCCCTCCCTGCACTCCCTCACCTTCTCTTTCTCTCTCTCGTCTCACACACACACACACACACACACACACACACACACACACACACACACATGCACGAACAATTTTATGATCAGCTACACTTTATGTCTGCACTCCCTCCAATCTTTTTCCTTTTCCACCTCAGTCCTCCTCCATTCCCCCCACCCTACCTATAACCTCATCCAGGATCCATGAATCACTCAGCTCCATTCAGTCATTCAGCTCCGTATTTCCTCCCTGTTGATACTGTCAGCTGAGGTGTCCTTTTACCGAAGTCGATAAATTTTCAAACATCAGCGACAGCAGCCATCAGCGCTCCATCGCTCCTGTTGACACCTGCCGCTGACTTCTTTGTCTGTTTATCTCTTCCAGTGTCTGGTTTCCTTTGTGATTCCCATAAGTGGTCGACTACAGGTCAAAGTTGTCTTACATTACCTTTTGTTTGACACATATTTTGCAACATTTTCCCTGCTTGGCTCATATTTGCTCCAAATCTCCTGGAAAACACGTCAAAAACAGTCACCACAACAAATCAAAAAATTGATATTGTTCTTGAAATTATAGTTCAAAGTACCTTCTCTGGAAGAAATTAACATTTTCTCCTGGAAGTAAGCTGCTTCCTGTTGCAGCCTACTTTTGAATATTTCAATATTGCAGTCACTAAATGTTACTGCTGTAATAAGTAAGTAATCACATTGATTACAAAGTGCAGCTCTCTATCAGCAAGATAAACGGGACAACTCAATATATGCAGTTATGTCTCAAGTGAGTAAGGGAAAAGTAATCTGGCTTGATTCTCTTTGTGCACTTTATTTGGTTGTTTTAAGTTTTCAATTCAATGCATCTTTATTCATGTAAGGGCAATTGAACAAACTCAACTTTAAAATGTAACTTAATTCGGAGTAAATTTAAGAGTAAATTAAAATGTACAGTATATTTCACTTGAGCAGGACAATGTATACATTTTCCTAATGTAACTAAATTATTTGAATCTAAAGCTGCACTTTTTTCTTTTACTACCTGTGAGCAGCCGAATGAACTGTAAACACAATATTGATTGGTTATAAAGTTGTTACAGCTTTGAGTTCACATAACTTGTGGACAGAGAGCAACAATAGGATTTGAATGAAGTCATGTTTCTGGCCACTTGGTAAATATACGTCTAATACTCACTCTCAGTTTAGCTCTGTTTGGTCCCACAAAATATCGGACTTGTTAGCTGCTAATTACTCCATTACGGTCACCAGCAAGCCACTAACTTTGGTGCTGCAGGTAGTGCACAGTGTTTATCACAGTGTTTTTGCTGAAAACAGGAGATTAAATTAATGGCAGTGTATCAAAACAGAAAAGTTGCAGGCAGTAAAGCTAAAACAGTTGAGTTGAAAGATGCTCTGTAGAGCTGAGAGGAACTGCACAGCTGGGCAAAAATTCTCAGTGGGTTCGTCACTTATCATATTACACATAGTGAATTGGCCCACTGTTCATATAAAATATTGCTGCTTTAATTTGAACAAGACTTAAGCAGCTACAAGTGAACTGGAGGATGAAACAAGGCCTGGATTGAAATAAGTTAATGAGGCAATATCTTAAGGCACATGGTGTCTTTAGATTTGAATATTCAAATGAAAAAATAATTCCTGAGTAGTTCTTCAAATTTTTCACTAAAACAACAATTTCTACTTAGTAAATCATACATATTCATTCAGCCAGTCAGTGATGGTGTATTATTGTTATCACCAAACCAGTCATGTCAGACAGACACATACAGTATGGTTCAGTCTTAAGAGCATCATGTATCTGCTGATGTGAGAAGGTTGTTGTTCAGAGGTGTGGTCAGAGCAGAGGCCTGGATCCATTCAGATGATGTTGTTTTATTAAAAACAGTAGTGTGCTGCTGGTCCAGCTGTCTGTGACCTGCAGCTGACTTTCACTCTGTCTCCTGACAGAGTCTGTCTCTTGACAGAGTGAAAGTCCCCCATGGCTGTTAACATGCATGATGAATGCTTCCTTACTGCTTGTACAAACTCACCCCTTTGGAATTTGTTTACAGGCCTGGTTTGATGTGGGGGGTTCTGCTCTCATGCTGTCTGCTCAGTGTTATCCCACACTCCTTAAATAAGTGAAAAAAGTTCATGTTGAAATGTTCTTATTACAGTGATTTCAGAGACTAAGCCACATCATTAATTTGAACAGTACATTAGCTTGGCTGTAGTAGCTGTTCCTCACCAGTCTGGACTGGAGTCTGAACCGGACCGACCCAGCAGTCAGTTTGGTCAAGCCACCCTCCAAATGGTTCTCGCTTATTCCATAAAAACTTTCATCTGGAAAAAATTCTTCACAGCAACAGGGAAGGAAAAAAGGAGAGAAATCCCATCAAGCCGGCCACTCTCCAATCCTTGCAGTGGAAAAGCCATTAGAGAGCAGCCGAGCACTCAGACAAGCAGAAAGGACGAGGAACTGGAGGATGAATGACAAGCGTCTAAGCTTTTATTCAAAGGTAAACAGGTAATTATAAAGACATTCACTGGCACATACTGTGTGGATTCACTCTGTGGTTGGCTTTAGCTATCGCCCTCTGCCAGCTAGCTACCGCACTAGGAGTCTTTCACAACTCACTCTTTAAAGTTTCAAATGAAAGCTCCCTCAAATTAAGAGGACCATTTTGTTTGATGCTGCATCTCAAATTAAGGTGCAGAGATTTAGGCCCTTTGGCACCGTTGTCACATCAATTTGACTTCTTTAGAGCAAACCCAAAATGAGGAGGGTTCTTAAGAAGGGATTAAGTAAAATCATGCTTGAAATTAAGACTGAGACTAGTGGCATCTCATACACTGTGACAATGTCAAGGTGTAAGCCTGACTGCTGTGCTAAATACTGTATCATGGTTATAGATGGATACCAATGAGAAGCACCCATTCTGGCATTTACACCCATGATTTGGGGTTAGTGCAACAAGCTGTAAACACAACACTGGCATATTATCACCTAATAAAAGCAAAATTGAGAGCATATCAGCCTATATTGCCAATTTACACACACAACACAGATATGCAGCAACATTTGCCTTCATTTGGAGAGAAGTTTTGACCACCCAGTGAATGTAAGTCTAGTAAGTAACACTTACTCCTCCTATAGGTCTTTTTTGGTCTTTACCTGAAGGGAATGTAACTTAAATGTGTTCCTATGTTCACCAGTTCACCAATTTCTAATTTCTTTGTCTGTCTGCAGGTAGTGTACAGTATATTTTGAAAACACTTGTTTGGTGCAGCTGGAAACAAGCATATGAGAGTATTGAGAGTGAACCAAAACATTAAAGTTGCAGGTCCTAAAACCAAAACAATTAGCTGAAAGAAGCTAAAACACTCTGTACAGTTGATGGGCACTGTAGAATCAGGTGATAATTCTCCCTGGGTTCATCACTACAAGTGACACCCAGTACATTTAACATAGTTATTTAATCTGCTGTTAATATTTTTAAAAATTGATTTGTGCAGCTTTAAAGCATAAAACTATGTAAGTTAACTGAGAACATGAGCCCACAAGTTGAGCAAAAGCACGACTGATGGAGCAAGGATGACTTCCATAAAACTGAAGACACTTCATACAAAATCCAATACACCACATAATGTCTTTCTTTATTGCTTTACAGCAGCATTATGTCCAGTGCTATCACTGAGGAATGGATCTTATATGGCAACAATATAGTATATTTGCTGCTATGTAGAAGATGATAGTTGATGAGAATATTTTATTTTATGCCCATATGTACTCTCAAAGTTTTATTGGTTGCTGCATTTGTTCCTCCTGTCCATACTAGCCCCAAATGGATCCCTTCCTAAAGTGATTCCAGTGTAAGTCACAGGGAATCAATTTGCGTCAACAGTCTGCGTTAGTCAACTCTAGTGGCTATTCTCCAAGTAAATGTTTTTATACAAAATTCCTGCTCTTTAAACGCCTGTACAGACCTGAAAAAGGGTCAACCTATCCTTGATGTCAGGGATAAAAAAGGGCAATAAAACATCAAATATTCTAATGATCTAGTCAATAAAATGTTCACAACAACTTGTTTGTGTACATGTCCGTATGTGCATTATCATTTAGCCTCAACCTGTCAGTCATTCCTTCAATGGCTCAGATTAATGAGCTGTAAATGCGCTTAAGTGGAAGCAATAATGTCCTTATCATGTCTGCCATATATAGCACTGTGTCATACAGCGAATCTCTTACTCATTCTGTTTTCTTCTCTGTATCTCTGTATCTAGGACAAGTTTGTCATGTGACCTGTGTGACAGTCAGCTCTGTTGTGGCGAGTTTTATTTCAGCCTGACAACCATGAGACAGTTGGACTCTGGACTCTGCAGGCCTTAGCGCTGATTATCACTGCATTGCTGTCTGTGTATGGGGGGGCTGTTAACAGAGAGAATTTGATGAGCAGGCAAAGATATTCATTGTACAAAAGCATTAAAGTCTCTTTTTTGGGTGGATGCAAATCCCCTCACATTCAACAACAGCTCTTTCTGGCAGCAGCGGGCCAGTTCTGGACGGGTTTCTGGCTGGGCCTGTTGGGCCCGGCAGGCCATGGCAGGGATTTGCTTCTCTGAGCGAGTGAGCGAGAGAACCCATGTGAAAGCTGCTGAATGGCTCACGTCAGTGTAAAGAGACACTTTGATTCTCCTTTGAAAAGAAAAAAAAAAGAAATCTGAAGTTAAAAGACAAATGAGCAATTTCTCATGTTTGGCAGAAGGTTTCTGTCTGGAACAAACCATTGCAGCCAACTTGATTTAAACTCGGATGAATAACAAGGAACATCACAAATCTGGTTTTCAGATATTTTATTGATGAAAACATCTTTAACCTTTAGACCCATTGGACACATAACATGATATAGCAAAAAAGCTATTGAGAACATATCCTTTGAAGCCCAATCACAGATTCAAAAGCACTGCAACATCTGCAGTGTCTAATACATTTATAAAAATAACAATCATAAAAAATATACATACAAGACAAGGATCTTTTTCTTTCTTTTTCAAAGTGTGATTTGTAAAAGACTGCATGAACAGAAACAGATATTTGAGACAACTCATACAAGACAAAGCAGTAACCCACAATCTCTAACTGATAGGCACAATCACTAACTGACAGGCAGACTGGAGCTAGCTAGCTAGTCGGCTGTTAGGACTTCACTGAGTATCAAATGACAATACGTTGCCTGCACAATCCAAAGGATACCGTCGACGTGGACAGTCATTGAGAAGAAGAAACAACGGAACAGAACAGATATGGATTACCAGAATTCTGCGAGACAGAGGACGAGAAAGAAATGCTTTCTCAGCGAGAGAATTTCGCAGAATTGTGTTGATGCTGGTTGTAGGCCCTAACCTACTTCTCTATGCTTAAAATGACCATTTCTGCCCTTAGGAAAGGCTGCAGTCTAGTTTGCAACGATTAAGTGTGTTGGCAAAGCTGAGGCGTGTAATCATATATATATACAGTTCTTTAAAATGAGTGTGGATTGAAGCATAAAAGCCATTAGTAGGCATCATTAAAGCAACCTTACAAATGAAAAATAAGTTGCAACTTAAAGTTGCTTGAAGCTGATGTGAGTTCATGCAGTTTTATTAAGTTTTCACTCTTTTGAAACAACAATCAGATGATTAAAACAGAGAGCAAATGCTGATAACAGAATGTTTCGGTCCCCCTGAAAGAAGGGACAAGCTGCAGCACTGTCCATTAAGTTGTATTCTGACCTTAACAGAGACAGTTTGTACAGTAAAGCATGGTAGCCCTAGAGAGATAAACCCCATCACCAGCTGCACCCATCTCTCCAGACTGACTCGCTCTCCCTCCTGCCTTTTAACCGCTACATTCCCCCTTTTTCTCTCCTTTTTTTTCACTCTCCTGTCTCTCTCTCCTTGTCCTCTAAAACACTGCATCTCTGTCTACATCAACAAATGGCTCATTAAACTTAAGGGCTATCAGGGGGGCCACCAAAATGTTTGGCACAACATTTTCTGAAACCCTGAACAGAGCATCTGCAGACCCAACCCCAGCTAAGTTCAAGCTCTTCAGCAGCAGCTGAGGAATTCCCTGCCAGGGTGCTACAGCAAATAGTGTCTCATCATCTGAGGTGTCTCGGCAAATATCCTTCAACTGTAGGAGGAAGCATAGGAACACACACACCAGCTCTCTCTTTGACTCTCTGAATGCAGGCTTTCCTCTCTCTCTGTCTCTTATCTATCATCTTGTGAATTTTTTCTCAGGTGAGAAAAAGAGAAGCACCACTGTACAAAATATACAGGAAATATTGTATGTGAGTGAAAGTTTTCTTTGTTGCTGATGATCTGAAAATGCTTGTAAACCTCTGTCAGAACAGCATTAATTTACCTGTTGTCATTTGGGACAATTTAGCATCGCTCAGAGAAGATATAATCCGGAGTTTCCAAAAATATCCATGCGAAAAAATGTCAATCTTGCAACAACCCGTCGATCGCACGTTTGACTGCTACTTTACTGCAAAAAACACACTGACGTGTGGTGCTATTTTGCATCCAAACGTACACAAACACTGACTGCGCACAATTTCATATATACATTCACAAGCCTCTGGGGTGCTATTGTCTTGTGTGCCTGACTATAAACAGAGTGGGGCTAATTCACAAAAAAAATCATATGGCCTGCTCATTGTTTTCCCTGCCCGCTGAGAGGCAATAGGCACTTATAAACACACATAGGTTCACATATACAAAGAGACATAGCTTCATGTTTTGTTTAGTTTTTTCCCCCATCAAAATTGGGTTTTAATGTTAGAAACAATCCAAAAAAAATCTTTGGTCTGTAAACAACCATAATTAAATCCAAATGCAAGGCAGAGATACTGGTTTGTTATCCAAACTAATTTAACAGCATCTCACCTCAGTTCGTCTGATGTAAAGATGAGTCTAGGGTGCTCGTTTTGGAGCCCCTGCACACACCCAGAGATGATTTCACCCAGTGTGTGTGTGTGTGAGAGAGAGAGAGAGTGTGTGTATGTGTGTGTGGGCACTGAGAAACACACTCCTGAAAACTGGGCTGGAGCAGCTGTCAACTTCAGGACACTGATGCAGCCGTTTGGTGCTGTTGGAACATGCTGACTAATCAGTTCTTGACAGATTCAATCAGTCTTGCACAGTCTCGATGACAGTTCTGCTGTTTGGCTCTCACGTATTTGCATTATAGCCATTACTTCCAAGCTACCCAAATTAAGTCTTTTTTCCAAACCTAGTTGGCCTGGGCAGGATCAGGTGACGTTGGTGTTTTCGAGAAATGTGAGACATTCACATTTGGAATACGTACTTGGATTGAAAGCCAGCCGTTCTTTATTTAGCATTCATACTCAACGTATGAGCAAAAACACAAGCTTTGATGCAAAACATTAAAAAGAAGACTCCTTTTTCTGTCAGCTGTCAAACACTGGGCAGGTTTGAGGCGGCGACTATGCTGCTTGATCCTGTTAAAACAAATCACACTCTCTCCCTCCTCCTTTCCTCAGGGCTGTCTCAGTTACAGGGAAGCCAGGTGGAGTACGCAGGCTGCTGGCAAGCAAACACCGGCTGTACCTGTGCTATGTAGTAGTTACTGAAGTTGCCATCTGCCACATAAGGAGCGGGTTGGTAGTAACATGTAACATTAGCCACGTTGGGAATGACGTTCTGCTCGGCAAGCACTCGCACTGCCAGCATGGCTATCAGCCCTAAGGTCTGCCGCCTCTCATGTCCCATCAGACACACCGTACTCTCGTTGACCACTCCATGGAGGGTCATCAGGTAGTCATACTTGCGGTCCTCCAGGCCCACAAAGTGGTTTTGAAGGTATGACTCCAGCTTGCGCTGTTGCTCACCGATGTCAGGGAAGTCAATGAAGAACCGGGAGCACATGTAGCGCTGCAGGGACTTCATCTCGGACTCGGAGGCGGCCCGGAAACCCCTCACCAGCAGGTGACAGTACTTGAGCAGACCCCCGCCTCGGATCTCCTCCGGGTTCCGGGTGCAGATGATCTTGTGACGTAGGTGGTCCAGGGCCTCGCCGAAGTCCCCGTACACGCTCTCTCCCATGATGGTGGGGTGGAAGGTCTCGGCCATGGGGTTCTGTGAGCACTCGTAGAACAGCAGCAGGGAGTCCAGCATGATCTGAAAGGAGTCCACGCTGAACAAACTGCCGCCGGAGAGAGTCCACAAACTTCAGCTCCGTTCTTCCCCAGTTGTTGGAGGAGATGAGACTCCAGCAGTCTCAAGTCATTACACACTTCACCATCTTCTGCACATAGGCTTCCTGTGTGTGTGTGTGTGTGTGAGAGAGAGAGAGAGAGAGAGAGAGAGAGAGAGAGAGAGAGACATAAATATGAAGCAGAGGGAGAGAGGGGGAAAACATAAACATTAAGTAGACAGCCTTAAAGGTACAATCATGAATTTAGCAGACCCACATACATGCACATTTAGGCCTAATTTTGCATTATGCAACTGGGTTTTATATCTAATAACAATTGTTATATGCTTAAGTAATAGCTGCATGCTAAATGTTGTTATTAATAAGTTATTAATGCTACTGACCCCAATATTAAAGACCATAGAATGTACTTGAATATGGGATCTAGGTGGCTGAGCTCAGGATCCCTTCCAAATTGGTTTAACTCAATCCTCTTAACTACGGAAAACCAACATTTTACTATCACTGAACTAATCTAATTGCGCATTAAGCTGCTAATGGTCGCTAAGTCAAATTGGCACAAATACAATTAAATATCAACACATGTTTAAAAGTAAATAACTGAAGCAGAAAGAAAGGATAAAGTAGGGAGTGAATGTACCTTTAACGTTAACGGGGTTATTTTCTCTTTATTCACACAGTCGGGTAAAAAATCCAGGAGACAGTCCAAAACTATGTCCTTCACAGTCTGGAAATCACTTTCACCTTTCATGTCTGCGCAAAATATGAGGTCGAGGTCCTTGTAGCCCAGTCCGCTGTCCTCGTGCAGAATGTGGCTGGCTGCGGAGCCGTTTAACCGAACGTCCCGGACGTGGATCTGTTTCTCCTCCATCCGACTGCGCACCACTTTGACGATCTGCCGCGGCTGCATCTCCAGAGTGGGGAAGTTTCCGCGGCCGTGGATCGGGATGGTCTCCGTCAGGATGGCGTCCAGCCGCTGCACTTGCTCCCAGCTGAGGACGCTAACGTTGCTGCCTTCTGTGTCAGACACATAGCTGGTGGTGGAACTACTGTCGTCCTCTGACATGGTGGCGCGAGAAAAGTCCACAGCGATTTAAATAGAATTTAAAAAAATTAAATAGTTGTTGTTGTTGTTGTTTTGTTTTTTTTTTCTCAAAAAAGGAACAAATCAGTGGTGGCGTCTTTACGCACAAATTCAACAAAGTAGGGCGACTGTAACTTCATCCGCATCAGGATTCTCAGTATTTGAAATCGTCTGAATTGACTGTAAACATATAAAACATAAAATAAAAACAATTAAATAACCAAGGCAAATAGTGATAACTGCGGCAGTGCGTTACAGTTTGCGCAATAAGCCTGTGGTTGGAGATCCAGTGGCGCAGCAGTCGAGCTGGTAGTTGCGTTGAGGAAGAAGTGCGGCCAGTCAACAGAAGCGTGTAGGAAAAAGCGAGAACGAACTTTCTCTTCTCTTTCTCTTCAGCTTTTAAAACATTTGCCCCGGTGCCGCTGTCAATGCGTCCGAGCGCTGCGCATCACAGTCTTTGAAGGTCGCTGATGATCCAGGAGGGGGTTTGTTTTTCCGGCTGTGACTCCATCGCCCAAAGGCACGCCTATGATTTTATGTATTTGCATGAATAAGCTGCTCCTCAAGTCGCACTTTGGTACAATCCTCCCCTCCGACGATCAACCCCTCAGAGGAATCCTCTGTGATTTTATACGCGCGGCTCCTCCATATTTTATCATTTCTCCTCCCGCTGCCAAGGAACAATCCCGGTTTAACGCAGCCTGTGTGCGCTCGGGAGATCCAGCTTGCTTTTTCCCCTAACTCGGTTTAGTTCGACATATTTTGCCCACTTGTGGCGGAGTTAACTGTTACCTGCCCACTTGACATGCACTATCCTTCTGCTAGAGTCAGGTCTGTTAGTCTGAAGATGTCAGCTGTACTTCACCCCGCCCCCCTCTGACAGTCTGCTGCTCACTGCAATCCCTGCTCAACACGACCACACTGTAAGAGCCTGCTTTAGCTCGTCAGTATACCTCCATGATACACACATATATGTATATATATATTTATCAAGAAGTAAAGAAGAAGTGAGGTGATCGTTTTTACATAACAATATTACTCTGTCAAATAATTCTTGCGCAAAATTCTATTTGGTAAAGTGCCAAGATATTTACTGTGGATATGATCACCCCTCTGTTACCAAAATAAAATTTCAAAGGTCACGAAAAGGAACAGAATAAATTAGATTTAAAAGTGTTTTCTAATTTCTGTAATTGGGCTGATCTGCATGAGCTATTCAGCTCACTTCACGTTGACATGTTGCCCTCTATAGACCGGTTTAGGTATTGAAATAAACTAATACAGGGACCAATACTTATAATAATACTAATAATGACTATAACTAGTCATAGGCATTAGGCAAATGAGACTTTTGCAGTTTAAAACAGACGGGAAATATTTTCTCTCTAATCGTATAAACCTGTTACCCTCATACCATTAACATCAACAACTTCAGGACAGGGCCTTCAGCCTTTCACTGATTGGCTCAGCTTCAGATGACGTGCGTAGACGATCACTTTGCCCTTTAAACTGTAAGTAAAGACCTCGCATGCAATTTTACATACACATTAAATTGTAAACTTAAAAACTGCTGTGTCTTTATGCGTCTGTGTGGGTTCAGCTTTTTTCCAGAACAACACGTATGCAGAAGCATCATATCAGAAGTTCTCATCATTTCCAAGAACCAGACAGATTCCTGGTTCAAGCAGCATGTGGGTGGATGGCGGGGGGGGGGGGGGGGGGGTTAGACAAAAAGCAGAGGCAAGTCCCAGGTCCCAGGGCCCAGAGGAGGTAGGGTGGGGCAGGTGTCACTGACCCTCCAATAGGCAGCGTAAAGCCCTGCGTCACTACAGCCACCCAGATCTGTAAACCCTGATTATCCCATTTACTCTGTTGCACTGTCTTAACTCACAGGAGCTCTGCCCCCGCTCAGCATCATTCCCTCTGTAGGACAGGACATACACAGTCACTTATATTAACATTTACCATCACATGGTGTGGCTTTCACAGCGAATACAGCTGTAAAATGTGCACCTAAATCACCAAAAATTACAAATGAAGAGTTGAGAAAGAAAAGAGTGATTGGTTTCAAAGAATGGACCTTCAGATCATTTTTTAAATGTAACCTTTGTTTTATTTTCATACTTTGCTTTGGCGTGTGTCAGACAGGTTGATCGCAGGTCTCTGAAATCAAATCCCACATCTGGAAATGTACATGGAACTATTAGACAGTTACAGTGGACCAAGAGCAGCCTCGCCGATGTGTTTCCCAGGTGTGGAGAGATGGTTGGAGTCCTTCGGCCATGTGCGCTGCAACCGTTCTCTGCAGAGCTAAATCAAAGAGATTAAACTGCAGGTACACACATACAGTATGGTATACTTCCAAAAACAGAGCCCTGCTGATGGGGCTTGTTTTGTGTAAATAGTAGTTGGCGCCTCATTACTCAGTTTGAAGATGAGTCATTATTTGGTGGTTATTGAAAGACACCAATGAAATTATGTTGTCAGGAAAATAAATGGAAGCAAAAACCAGAAACAATACACACCTTTTCCCCCTGGTGATATTAATGTCTTTCCCCATCTAATGGCTTTGTATTCATTTAGTAGAAGAAACAAAAAAAAAAAAAAATCCAAAACAGAGCAGAGTTTCCCTGCTCTAGAGGCTTCTTCTTCTTTTCCTCATAAAGTCATGGTTTACAGTTGCACATTGTTTGCCTCTGGGGTCTATGAAACATTTTCTGGACAGTTCAGCCCAATAAAAAGAAAAGGGGAAAAAGAGAGACCTGTTGTGCTCTCTGGTGCCATTTATCTGACTGCATGATTTGGATTTATCTACCATGAAGTGTAGTATCCACACTGCCTTTGAGCTTGTCTCTTCAGGTCAGGGCTGTCTGCTTAGGTGGACCATCAACCCCTCTCTCATGGTGTTGATCACTGAACATGATCCAGTATCTACTGTCAACAGCACTGGTTTTTAAAATCTTTTATTCTTGGGGACACTTGGCCTTTTGATAAATATTTGTACAGATATGAAAGATAAAAACAAAACTCATCTTTTTACTGGACAAGATCAATATGTTTAATTTAATCAGACTTGGTCCTTAAAATATCATGAATCTGAGTGAAGTTTTGAATTGAGAGAATATGGCCATTATTATGAGCAGGAATAAAAGTCAAACATCAGTGTTTAAACACATGAATCAAATATTTCTGAAACAATGTGTGAAAATATAACAATTTTGTTATGATGTGTGATGGACCAGTGGAGTTGTCGCTGCTCGCTGTCACATCACCATTTAACCAATCACATAAATCACACGCCCTCAGCTTTTCTTAGCAGGCTCACTGACAGCTAAAACAACAATACTGAAGTAACTGTGAGATAGATGTATGAAATAGATGTATGTCATCATTTGTTTGCATATTGTGCATATTTTTACTCATTTTTTAAAAACATGAATGATTTATTTCATAATGTTTTTGTTTTTTATTTATTTTTGAATATTGGGGCTGGGGCTCTGTAATTCAGAGTCTTTGTTCAAAACGTTCAGCAGAGAATTTTAATAATGATCCAAGTGTTGGTTCCTCCTTAATGAGAAGAACTTTTTTGAGAAAACACTGAATTCCTGCAACATTGTTACAAAGTGAATATGACTGCTAAATATGATTTATTACTGCCTTCAACCAAAAAGAGTTTCATCCATCAAAAACTCCTGAGCCTATTGGTAGACAGTTACCTCATAAGGATTACCTTCTGTAATGGGCAATAAGAAAAATCTATTAAAAAAAATCATCACTGGTGCATTTTGATGTTTTACCTATTTTTCACATATTGCATTTTATAAGGAATAAATTGTGTGAACTTTTGTTTCTGTCTCTCCAGGTTCTTCCAGTGTAATTATAGTATTTCTGTCTCATTAGCAGCAAAAACTTGACCTCTTTCTACCAGCTCCTTGTTCAGCAGTCGAACATAGAACAGAGCCTCTCGTTATGTTGTGCCAAAATGGGAGAACGAGCCAATGAGCAGCGATGAGTGATAAAACAATGAATGCAGCTCTCTTGGCATGTGTGAGGCGTCTGTTGTGATGACAGCAAGGGATTGAAATGCAGTGTCAAACAACAGACATTTCATTTTTACGCTGTCAACAGAAGTGGAAATCCTTTTTTTTTCCTGCTGTGAGTGTGACTTAGAGATTTAAAGAGGACAGACTAACTGGGTGTCAGATTTGATCAGAGGCACTTGACCTCAGAAACACTGCAGCGTGATGACGGTCTCACATATGGGCGAGCAGTTACTGAGGCAACCTTGCTTGAAAAAAGCGTGGGCGATGACATAACTAGAAAACAAAGGTCCACACATTGGCATCCCCCTCTGTGTCTCCTCACTCCTCCTTCACCCTCATCCTCTCTTCACAGAGATAACTGGATTTCCAGGACGGCCACATTAGTTTGTCCCCCGGCTGTCGGAGAGATATTCCCACTGCTGACGGTAGAGTTAGTTTTGGTTGTGGATCAGAGGCAAACAGACAGAAATGGGATTTCCAGTCCTTTTTCAGTCAAACTCCCTCTGACCCCCAGTGACAAAAAGCTGGAGAATCGCTCCGCCGACAGGGAAATGTAGCGTGGGGTTATACTGGGTCTGTGGAGTGAAGAAGCAGCAGCAGTCACTGGTGCACAGAGGATCTCTTTATTTCAGCTCTTTTTGATCCCAAACGGATGGTGTGCGTGGTGTGTTTGGTTTCGAATTATTCTGACAGATTAATGCTGAAGGTTACAGAGGGAGTCCTATTTCACAGGGAGATAGAGAGGCCCATCTCACCTAATCTTCCTCATTGTAGGGCCTTTGTGATCTCACAGCCCGCAGGTCCAGAGACAGCAAAGGAGCTCAGTGCTGCTGCTAAAGCACTTGAGAGACTAATAGATGCTACAGACACGCTGTGATCTTGGTACTGTACGTGCTGTCTCTGGATAACTAGCCTCTCCCCCCACCTGTCGTTCGCTGGGCGTCCAAACTGAAGGCGTTCTGGAAAACATCCACCCTAAAAAACCACACCTTAAACTCAAGGGTTTCTGAGTGACTCTGGCTAACTTTAAATTGCATTATAAATAGAATAAATGATGGTAGGACAGCGTCTCTCCCCTGCCTGTCCAAACCATGCTGAAGGCACATCAAACAGCCACACCTTTAATTCAAGCACTTCTCTGCGTGGCTTTCTCATCTGTAGCACTGTAACTGCACACATATTCTCGGCTGTGTCCATCTAAAGTCACAACATGTCTTAGGAGTCGTTTGAGAGGGAGGGCTGAAACAAAAGACAGATCAGTGGAGCTTTACTGGAGCAATCATAACATCCATTGAAGGAATAGTTTGACATTTTGGGGAGATGCAGTTGTTCGCTTTTTTGCTGAGACATGAAAAGATTGATACCACTCTCATGTATTTACAGTACATATGAAGCTGCAGTCAACAGTCAGTTAGCTTGGGTTTGCATAATGACTGGAAATAAGGGGAAACAGCTAGCCTGGCTCTGTCCAAAAGTAACAAATACAGCAATTTGTAGTTAAATAGGGTGTTATGTGTGGGACTACCTCTTGGTCAGGTGGAGTAACCACAACTTTTTACACTTCAAAACAACTTGTACTGGTGGTCAAGTTCTCTTAAATCTGGATAGACCCAGGTTAGCTGTTTCCCATTTTTATGCTAAGCTAGGCTAGCTGGTTGCTGGCTGTAGCTGCATATTCAAAGATTTGAGAGTGGTATCAAACTTCTCATTTAAATCTCATCAAGAAAGTAAATGATTTCCAAAAATGCTGAAGTCTTAAAAGACAGGTATATGTGGTGATGAAGAAGGAGAAAGAAAAGATAAGGGAGAGAAAGAGAAACAAGCAAAGTCAGTCAGAAATGGACCATGGTTTGGCCAACCTTGGGACTGAGTTCTTGACAAAAATGTTCCATGAACCCCAAACAATCTTGTGTGCAAAGATATTTTTCATTAAACAAAACTTAAAATGGAGAGGGGTGTCTGCAAAAGTGCAAAAGTCTTCAGGTAGTCTTACATTAAAATGAATAGTGCAGACAGGAGAAAAGACTTTATAATTGTGATGGTAGAAGCATCAGAAAACAAACTGGAAATCTCTCACATTCCCGCACATTCAGAGCAACTGTCATCACGTCCACTGGCTTGGCACATGCTTTGTGTCAAAGCTTCAGAGACGTCACAGGACCACACTCTTTGCCAGGAGACGTGGCTCTGAAGCTGTCAAACTGACAACATGCGAAAGCTGAGAAGACGTCACCTGAACGACGGCCAAGACAGCAGGGAGGCTGTCACGTTCTGGCCACACTGTCAGAGTAAAACACTTCCTGAGGCCCTAATAATCTTTGTAAAGCTGCCAGCAGAGTGACGGCCGTGGAGAGGTCATGTAATCCAGGGCTAACTGGCTCCATGTCCACTAAATAGGATTGAAAGGACTAGTCGAACCTTTACCCCTCTCTGACTGCAGCTATGAAGAGAAACTAAGTGGCCGGAAGACTCTGAGCCACAGGTCAGCATTCAAGCCAAAGAAGTGTATGAATAACTCTTAAGTAACTCTCAGGGTATTATGGATGACCAGCCTTGCATTTGGTGTCATGGCCGCTGAACGACCCACTGCTCAAACTCTACAAAGAAACTTCTGCATCGTCATTTAAACGTCAGCAAAATAAGTAATCTCATAATATATATTGTTACATTTCCCTTGCATTGCATTACATAGGGCAACATATTGTACAGTGGGTAATCAGTGGGTAAAGCCACTTGTAATCTCAGTCTGAACTTTGTTGACCTTAATTTCATTTCATAGTATATCACAGTATGCAGATAAAATACTCTACATATGAAAATGACATTTGGATATTTTGGTAGAAGCTGGTTGTTATTTTTTCCATATGAAAGATTTTGAAAATAAAAAGAAGTAAAGTAAAAAGCGTTCTGGACCTTGTCTAATTACACTATATAAGAAGAGTAGAAAACTAATTTCATTTATCAAATCATATATTCAGTGTGTACATATATTACTTTAAATACAACTTTAGTCTTATCAAATTAAAAAATATATCTAGTTTGATTGTGGACTTAAAAGTCATAATGCACTTGTAACAAAAAACAAACAACACATTTTCTCTATTTATACAACCTTAAAAAAATACTTGGTTGTGTTACAGCAGCTGTATTAAGTTTTAGCTGGTCAGTGAAAAACTTGTTGCATTTGCGGTCATTGTTATCATTCTTATCAACTTCCTCCCATTTTTATCTTGACAGGGCTTCATCTTAGACACTCCTTCTATAAAGTGAAAAAATAATGCTGCAGTGTTTCATGTTATGATGTCCTTTCAGTTGCTCTTAAAGTGCAGTTTTTCCATTCTGTTGCTGCCAGGCATATTGGACTGGTATACTTTGTGTGTAACAGGGTGGAGAACTACTTAAGAGTCATTTACAATCATTAGACCCAAACAGATGACACTGACAAGCAGCCTGATGAGTGAGGAAATCAGGCTGGATAAATGGGGATTTGACCTTGCTCATCTTGCTTTGGCACTCTCCGGTCAGAGCAGACTGGGAATGTAGGAGGTATTCCATGGAGTGTCTAGCACATCCATTTTTCTCCATAAACAAATTAATCCTGAAGTTATCCTCATCGTCTGGAGGACAGCCCTATGACTTTCCCATCTGCCTGACAGGAAGGCTGGATGGCCAGGGTCTATCCTCCACCATCTCTCCACAGGAAGAGTGCACCTTCCTCAAGTATGCTCCACCGCTCTGTCACGCCCTGCTCTGCAAAACTATGTGATCTGCAGCACTGGTTTCCAACTAGAGGTATTTGTGCCCCAGGGGGGATTCTGCATTTGTCAGGGGCTACATGGAGAGATTGTGATGTAGGTCAGCTAATTGGAAAAAACTTCTGTTATGATTTGATTTAAAAAATAATAATAAAAAATAAAACCACACCTATATATATATATATATATATATATACACACACATACATATATATATATACAACTGTACAGAGTGTGTGTACAAATTATGAGTCAGCTATGAATGCATGAAGAAGTCGTGTTGTTATGATTAAATGATTAGCTTAAAGTAAAGGATAAATGGTTAAAAAGTAGCGTAAATGGTAGAAATAGCTACCGGTATGATAAATTGCTGCAATAGTTATTTAAAAGTAATGTAAATGGTTGAAATTGATTAAGTTAAAACAGCTAAATGTTAATTGTTAGCTAAAAGTTAATGGGTGATGTCAAAAATGGTAACAAGCTGGCACAGAAAAAGCTAAATGATTATGACAGTTAGCTGAAGTAACTGATAGTTGATCGAAATAGGTTAAATAATGAATAATTACTAAAAGCTATAAGTAACGGATAGCATGAAATGGTTGAAACATCCTGACTGTGCTCCAAGTCGCAGTACAAATACACACTTGACCAACCAACCTAAATATAACAGTTCAATTGTATGTTTTAAAAAAAATCCAGTTGGCGATGGCGGTGTTGATAAGGGGTTCTTGGGTTCAGCTGACAGGGATGTGGGCATACATCTGGGAACCTCTACAGCTATCACACAGATGAATATCAACATGGAGAGAGTACATTCTCAAGTACATTATGTAGGCTGCTTTTTAATGCTTCAAACTCTTATTTTAAAATATGTCACATGGCACTCGACTACCTACAAAACACTCCATTTTTATTCAGGGCACAGACACTCAGGGTGTCCTCTCTGAAATATTACTCACTGGTTTCCAGGCTCGTGGTGTCAGCCTGGCTTCATTGTGGTGTGAGGTAAAGAGGCAGACTTTTTCTCCAAGGCTCTGATTCATGTGCCATCTCTGCACCGGCTAATAGATCCTAATCTGTAATTAATATTTCCCCCACGAGCTGTCTCTCCCTGACTTCCGATGTGATGCTCTACCTGTAATTACAGCCAATAAAATCCCTAGATCGCCACACTCTCTGTTCAGATCAGGGTCATCACAGTTAATCAGAGGCTGAGACTTGATAATGGTCCTTTGCTCATGCTGGGCAGATGAAGTGCCAGGATACGGGGAGATTAAATGTTATCTTTATTAGATGCAGTGAGAGCCACATTTTTCAGTAAAGGACCAAGTTTCTGTTCTGAAACAGACAGAAAAAAAACATGGAAATAATTGAAAGAATTACTGCCTCTCTTCTCATTCTGTTCTCTGCAAGCTAAAGTGAAATACAGACAGGACACAAGATCATTGCACAGGTGAGATATTTTATTGCATGCCATTTTCCCATCACATCCCTATGTCTCACTCACCCACACACACGCACAAATGGCATCTTGAGATGAGAGAACATGGTCCAGATCTGTGGTACCTACTAAGCTTACATTGGCTCCAGAAAAAACATGGAGATTAAAACAACTAACGAAAGAAGAAAAAAAATTAGCTGCTGTATCTGTGTGTATGTTGTCATTGTCTGATAAAGGCACACCACTTCCTCTAAAACATGCTAGTGATAACTTAATAGGCTAGAAAGCCAGTTCCATACAATCAACCCTACTGAGCATTTACCATGAACTGTAACTGCATCAAATAATGTACCTTAAATTAAAAAAAATTATGTTTACAATACATATTTACCAGTTTCCAGCAAAATTACCATGCTGTTGCGAATCAGCTGAAGCAATAAGTGAAACAATGTTTTAAGAAGGCAAAAGGACCATTAAAAAAAACTACGGTACTGCCTTGGTAAACACTTCACTTTACTTCTCAAGAACAGCTGATGCTCTGCCAAGGTTGATAATTGGCACTCGTACTTTCTTAATCACATTGAGAGCTTTCACCGATTTAACACACACACACACAAGCCCTCGAGGTGATATTGTTTGGACCCATTTAGTGACTTTAACATTTCTTTTCATTTCTTTGGCAACTTTATCTTCACATAATTAACATTATTATTTATTTGGGAGAGTTGTTTACTTATACATAGACGTGACACCACCAAAAAAACATGCATAAGTAATCCCAGACACACTCAATCTATCACACACACACAAACAAAATGTTGAGCAGCAATAGAACAAAAAGTTAAAGTAACACTGCAGAAGGAAGCACCAGACTCATCTCTAACTGGATGGATCTGACAATGACGTTTCAGGGTGAAGTTGCAGCAGGAACACAGCCAATAATACACTATGACAACTGTAGGGGATGTTCTCACTTTGATGGTATGTAGCGGCTATGCTGTTAAACATCAGTGTTTGTTCCAGGTTGGGGCTGCCATAGGACCTCTGGAAGACCTCTCAACCACTATCAGCTCATCCGGGTTGTCATGCGCCTTATAATGGATTAGAAGGTCCTGGATGGCCCGCTCTTCGATCTACCAGGACAGAAAAAGACAGGAAAAGGAGATGGAACCGGGGATATTGTGGGTACCAAAACCACATTTCAATTGAGGGTAAAGGAGAAAACGCTGACACTGAGAGCGTAATGATAATAAGAGTGTTTTACGTAATGGCAACCAGAAAGCCACAAGATAGAAAAAGTATGCTGTGAAGGCGCTGACAGAAGCCTGGCAACAGCTGTAGAGGAGCAGAGAGGGCTGTCAGGAAAAAAAAAAAAAAAAAAAAAAAATGAAGGCCCCTCATATCTAACCAACCCTGCACAGAATGTGATGTTCATTAGATTCATATCTGCCAGATATGATAGAAAGGAGACACATCGACATACCACCTTGAAGCACCACTGCTATGTTTTTCCACTTGGATGCTGCCCATACAAGCTACACGTTCAGTCATGTAGGAGTGTGAACGTGTGTGTGAGCGCTAACACACACAGACAAGACGCGTTACCTGGATGAGCGCCAGCGGCTTCTCTCGGCTGCGGATCAGCGCGGCTTCCTGCTGCTTCTCCTCCTCCACAATAGAGGCAAAGGTCACCAGGGAGGAGAGGGGAGGACTGCCCACTGCACCCAGCACCCAGGGCCTGAGGGGAGAGACAGGTGACACACAGAAAGAGACAGAGTGAGGATGGGTATCAGTGACGGCGCTGCGATAGTGAAAGCAACAAGAGTCCAAGTGTGTGGACAAAGGTTGAATCAACTACAACTGACAAGGTGCTGCGTGTGAACAGGCTGCCTGTCCACCTGGCTTTAACAAACCCCTTATGATTGTATAACCAGGCTCAAGTTAAAATACATTTCTATTATACTGTTTGAATTCAGTCTGAGACAGCATTTGCTTAAGCTTTAAAGGATCTTTGCAGAAGCTTCGATACAGGCGAGACTTGACAGGCAAGATGATCCTCGTTCTTGTTGACCATCACTACATCTGATACAGTGAATTACAGAATATTGTTGGAGAGACTGAAAAATTGGGTGGAACCGAAAGGCCACTCCAAAAGTGGTTTAAATCATTTTATTAAACAGGAGAGGCACAGGGCTCCATTCTTGGTCCTTTTTAGGTCTACGAGCCCACATAATATACAATAAACATATTTCCTATCACAAATATGTAGACAATGCTCAGCGTTACAAATCATATCTTCTGACTTCCAACCTGTTAAAAAACGTGATTCAATGCTTTGACTGGATAAATGTATTGAACTAGAACTTTCTTCAGTTCTCTAAGGACAAAGCTGATTAATTGTTTATGGTGCTCCATGACATAAATCTTCATCTTCCCTGTCAATTAAAACCTTAAAACAAGGAATGTCACAGAACGACACAAGCTACAACGGTCACACCAATTTTGTTCTAAAAGTGGCATTTTGTCAAGTTAAAAATATAGTAAGAATAAGACCTGATGTCTACAGCTAAAACTACATACCTTCATTACCAGAGTAAAATTACTGTAATGGTCTGGTTCCTGGTTTATAAGGAATCTTTTAAAACTGTAGCTTACTCAGACTGTTTTGTCAGGATGCTGCTGACTTTAAAAGTATGCGCACAAAAAATATTTCCCTCAAAAACCAGAATGTAGGACACATTATTTCTTCTCTGATTATTTATATTCTGTCAAAGTACACAACCTGTCTTATTTTTTTTCCTACTCCATGAGGATCCTGAACATCTATTCAACATGACATGTAAAATATGACATGTCACATAGATGACATGAGCTCCCTGCAGTCTGATTTGTGTGCACTCTTAGTGATGTCTTAGTTCATAGTTGGTATGCATGGGTTACTGCACAAACAGTTTGTTATGAATTTGGCCAAAAACCTTCCCAATCACTCACTATGATGCATGTTAAAGCCATGGAAAGAGGCACATGGTAATCTGGCCAAGAGACACCTCTGGAAACATTCATAGAGGACCATAAAGAATAAAAATAATAGTAATCTGAAATTCAATCAACGTGACAAGATTACAAAGGCATCTCTATTAAATCTGATTTAACAATCTGGAAACAGTGTCCCAGAAGGCAGACATGAGAATGCATGAGGCTGCTGCTGTTGCTGCCGCTTCCTGAGCTTTGAACTCATCCATCTCATCCAAATACCAGGAGGAACCTGAAACCTGCTCCCTGTTCTGTATGATCTCTTTTGACATGAGGTCTGCCCTTATCAATTCTGATTAACATCACCGGCTTCACCAGAGTGACTCACACAACTGTTTAATATCTAGAAGTCTGTTTTTAAGATTGCAGCATGAAGCGGGGGCAAACATACTGCAGCGGAAGTATGATATCAGATAAAAGAGGCGCAGTTAGAAAAGACTGGGAGGTTGCACTTCACTTTCAAGACTTAATAGGACTGAAAAACTGCAGAGATGACTGACCAGTTCAAGTATTTCATTTCTTTCCATCAACAACAGGCATTCTATAAACATCAAAGCAAACAATTACTACAGCTAGAAATATATTTTTACGGACTGGACTTGGACTTGCGTGTGCAAGTGTGTGCTGTGTTTGTCCAGCTGTCTGGGGATGTTGTAAAGGTCAGAGTGACTCAGTGACTGCGGGCAGGTCAACCCAGCTGTACTGGGTCATTTAGAGCTGTTCACCTCAGTCAGACCAGAGCCTCATGACTCTCTCAATCTGTGTAACTAGAGAAGATTCTCAACAAGTCATCCAGTCAGATGCACAACTCAGTATTTTATGCATCTTATTCTTCCCTGGAGAATCAGTCTGAGGTAAACACTCATTGTTGCCTCCCCTTTTAATTTTTAAATCTGTTTTTAATCTCCAACTAGAGAAAAAAAGAAAGAAAAAAAAACACATTTAGGTATTTTCTTCATCTGATGAGAAAGAATTTAAATTCAGTGTTTTTAATTAAAGTTTGAATTAGGTATTGTAATAAGGGTAGTTAGAACTGAGGTAATAAAGTTAATGAGATATCGTGAATATAAAGTGTCTGCATGGGGGCTGCTGATTTTAAACAGCCTTACAGCTATTTTATGAAGACACCTCAACAGTGTCACCAAGTGGAAAAAAGCAGTACAGAGCAGAAGCAGTCAATCTTGTTTCAAGTACACAGCTTCTACCATTGAGTGTTTCTGCTTCAGCATATAAGCCATGTACTCACCCAGTGTGTCTCTCAGGTTCGCTAATTTCGGTACATTTGAACGTGACCCTCCTGGCAGCAGGTGTAGGAGTGACAGGTGATCCCTGAGCACCTTGGCCCCTCTGTGTTCCTGTCTGCCCCACTCTGATTAGACGGTTCTCCTCCTCCTCTAGCAGTGCTCGAAATGAGCATGAGGAGGGAGGGGACTGAACTGCTGTTGCCCTGCAGACAGAAACGAATGAGACAGAGAAAGACAGAGCGTGTATGACACATTAATTCACAGTAAAGGTAAAAGCATTTTTGTTGCAACTGCTCCTTGGCAGATCTATTGACCTGCTGTGTCAGTAGTTTCATTGAATGCTGTATGCCCAAAAAGCTTAGGTACACTAAGTAGAAAAACGTATCTTCACCTAGATATGTTCTTCAGCTCTCACTTAAATCTACAATGTGAAGCAGGTGAGGAGGTGCGGAGGATTTACTGTCAGCAGAAACATCCATTGCATGTTTATTTTATAGCCTTACTTTTCCTTTCTTGTGAAGGAGAGCATGGGGTTTTTCAGACATTTCTACTTAACCCCATATGTCTATGATTTGGTTGTGTTGTGTTCCAGCTCACTTGTGGTTCTGTCTGTGTTCCAGTCTCACAGCTGATGTCATTAATCTGTATTTTTGTTCATTTTGTCAGATGACGTAATGATAATAAAATAATGATTTTATCTGCAGCATACCACCTTGGTAATGACTGCTAGTTAACACAGCAGTCTGTTTAGGAGCCAAGATTATATTTCACACAGGTTCTGACATCTAACAACAGAAATAGAAAAATATGTAAATGAGAACAATTTTATTGTGAATTCTGCTTAATTAAAACACAGTATAAATAATCACAGACGGCACAATGGGCCAGAATGATATGGTCTCCCTCCCTTTTCCTGTTTTTTTTCTTCTCTCTCTCTCACTGACTACAAACACAAAAAAATAGTTTTGCTGTATAAGCTAAGACAATGTTATTAACAAATGAAATGGAGCAACATTAAAGTCTCATTTTAAGGCAATTGTTACTAAATACAGGCATGTCTCTAGTGAATTTAAAGAGACATAAGCCAGTCTGGAAAAAACAGACCAGGTACGTAAAGGACACACACACACTGAGTAGAATGGCAGCAGACTGTGTCCAGCAGCCGTAGCTGGAACGCGACACAGACACTAACTGTGGACATGTAATATGTGGCATACCTCACTACAATTTGTGGACTTAGGGTTGGGAAATTCTAGCTGTTCACTGTTCACTTAAAAATGACTTAATTGCAGTGACATATTCTTTCCTGTACGTGACACAGCATCTAGCTGCTTGTTATTTGTAGACCTATCATCTATACTGTACAATATGGATTATGTGTGACTGGTGGACCGATGGTTAAACAAAATATGTATGCACTGATGAAACTGTGAAAAAAAAATCCTCTAAATGGTATAAAAAAAAACTTCTGTTCATTTCAGACTGTACTAATGAGAGGCTGTAAACCCATCAAGAGGACCCAGGAAGTTATTTTATGACAGCTGTGGTCTTCATATTTGGGCTCACTCACCAGGCCTTCCCACTGCTTTTGGAAGGGGTAACTGTGGGGGTTGGTTTGGATGCTGTGGACTCCACACTGGCCTCCTTGTTGGCCATGGCCAGCATCTTCCTCTGCTTTTGGGACAGTTTAGCAGGAACAGGGGAGTGTTTGATGGCAGTGCTGACACTGCAAGCACAAGGAAAAATATGTCCAGTTAGCTGAAGTGAACAGTGAAAATATAATGTCCACTCATATGCAGCAGTATAGTTTTCCTCCTATCGACTAGTTTAAGTAATTACTGTAAATAACTGCTTTCAAATTATGCAGATTTTCCATACCTTCCAGGGCTTTTAGGAGTTGCTCCGAGGGTCTGCAGAGAGTTGGCTTCCATGTCCATGATGGTTCTCAGATCCAGGACTGGGGGTGGACGAACAGGACTGCGGATCATAAGAACACAGTCACACGTACTAAGTAAGTAGGACACACAGCTCAATTTTCAATACTTATTTATTAACTAGGGATGAAACATTCCCTTCTTTCTGCAAACGTCCTCCTCAATAGTGGGAGGAAATAAAGTCTGTTGTTAAAAATCAGAGTATCTTGTGTCAAATCTCAAACAGTCTCTTGAAAGCATGTAAAATAACTCATCCCTGCTTTGTGGACTTTCTGTCTTTTTGGAGGAAATAAGGAGAGAAAACGGAGACGCTTGGATATTAGAGATTGATCAAGTCCATCTTACCATGGCAGGACCTTGGGGATGATTTGTGATGCAGAGTTGGGGGGAGTTGGGAGACCATTTCTTAGTGAAGTTGGGGTGTTGGGTGGAGTCTTCAGCCTCTGACTGAAAGCCTTCTCATCCTGCAGATGATAAACAATGCAAGATTTACCTATGATCTATTGTATATTTTAAATCCACCATTCTATGTTATGTAGTCACTATATTATTAATCTAAAATGATCATACAATGGGAAATGGATAACTTTCAAAAGTATGTCTGTTTGATAGTTTTAATTCTAAGCATGCACTGCATCTCACAGTCACAGATGAAAAATGATTCAAAAATACATGGCATCAGTTGTATTAAGTGTGTAATAAAATAGGTGCAAATGATTGTTGCAGTGGTCAGATAATAACCTCAGCTCGGTCATGGAAGATAGGTGACTGTATGTCTCGGGGACTGCCCACCCCCATGTAGCTGCCCTCTGAGTCTGATGTGAGCAGCTCCTGCAGGGACTCTGTTGAGTTAGCCTTGCCTGACTTCACCAGACACGGGGAGACCACTGAGAGGAAAGAGTGTTTGTTAGTCAGTGTATTACTTCTTACTGTAAAACAACCTGACGCTTTAAAAAAAGATGACAACTGTGAGGTGGTTTGTCGTGATGTGGATGTGTGCTTACAATACATTTAAGTTTTTAAGTGTACCTGCAGCAGGGGGGCTGTGGATGATATCAGAGAGAGTGTATCCCCCTGAGCTGTCAGAGCGTCGCCTGGGTTTCTTTTTGGCCTTCATCTTGGCCTTCTTCAACAGGATTTCCCTGGGGCGTACAGTGTTGTACGATCAATAGCACATACTTTTTGGAGCACCTCATTTAAAATGTTTAAAGGGGATTGCAAGAATTTACAGACATCCTGGTTAACTCCCACTTTTCTGAACTTCAGGTTTATACATTAAGTAATATGAAAAGAGCATTGATGTGTTTTACAGAGGCTAGACTCTATAACAGACTTAATTTCTTTTTGAATATGAAAGTAAGCTATTAGGTGAATTACAAAAAAACGAAGTAAGAGTTGATATGGAGATACTAAACAGTTCTGCCTTTGTACCTGCAGGAGTGATCCAGTTCTGCCTCCGGTTTGGGGCTGAATGCTGAGTCCAAATCTTCATCCTCAAACACACTGAGGTCTGGAGCGCCAGGATACGGAGTGATAACTCTCTTTTGCATGGCTGGGATCTGATATAAAAAAAAATAAAAATAAAAATAATAATAATAATAATAATAATAATAATAATAATAATAATAATAAACAAATAAAATAAAGAAATAAAAAATAAAATAAAAAACACAATGAAAAAATCTGAACACAGCCATTGAAAAAACCCCAGCAAGTAATAAACTACCTTTGGCAGTATAAAAAAATCCCACAACATTCCAACCTCTGTTACTCAGACACCACTTATCACATCAATTGAAAATATCTGACACATTTTTACAATGGTATTTTGATTTGCTTTTATGGAGCACTTGTATTTCTGTACATTTCCCAAAAGCCCTATGGTGTGTGTGTGTTAACAGTTACTGCATTCAGCTGCAAGTTATATAAGAAACAAAACAACTGTTCCACTAGTCCCTGGCTGCAGCCTACTAAATCAGCTACCGCTGGAGAGACAGATTTTTTAAGTCATAGCAAAATTATGAGTCGAGAGAGCCCTTACTCTTTAAGACTGAGAACAAAATCTGAGAGTTACTATGCTGCGTTAGATTCTGTTTAACAACATTGCATTGATTTTCTGTTTTATTGTTTGAAAAACAAAAAAAATTAAATAAAAAAACACTGAAGTCATGGAGAGGATCATGCAGACGTGTCTGGGGTGGGAGGTGACTCACCATTCTCCTGTAAGCTGCAGAAAGATCCACAAGCACTTCATCGCTGAGAATGTCCAGAGCTCTGAGAGCAAAACAAAAAACCAGACACACATACACAGATGAAAAAACATATTTTAGTTCTCTCCTACTGGCACATGTATTTGTCCTGTTGCATGGATCACATTTACAATGACAATAACAATTTATACAACACTGAATAACTTTTCATGTTATACTGAACAATTTAACAGGATTCATCACGGCACTGTGCTCAAATAATTCTACATGGGACTTGTGTGGTGATTGAAGAAGTAACATGAAGTGCTGAAACACTCTGAAAAAAACTCACTTTAATTCCAACAGGGCAGCCATGTTGAGCACAATGAATTGGAGACAGGAGAGTTTAAGCTGATCTGCATTGTACATGGCAGCAAACTCCAGCAGCTCTGCAGCATTCTTCAGAGTCACTGAGGAGAGCAAAGCAAAAAACTTAACAACTCAGGAAAATTTAACTGAAATGATTCAACAGTGTCTGTGTCTAAATTTAGTAAAATAATGCCACATTCACATTTTATGGAAAAGACAAAGAATATGATCTTGATATTGTCTAGAAGCAAAATAGACCATAATTTATCTGGTGATAAACAAATAAACAATTCTCAACTTTTGGTCACAAACCTTGGAATGAAAAAACACAATACACTTTAAAACAGTCTCTTAATATGCAACATGCATTTTGAGCTCACTCCATATATCATACTGAAGCCAACTTAAGGTTTATATTCATATGAATAACAACACCACCACTTTGTGGAGTACTATCAGTAACATTAAGAATTTTATCATCCACAAGACGAACATACAATTCTCAGTGATGACGACCTCGCACATCTCCTTCAGCCGTGTTATGAGCAGCTGGTCGGCCACAACAAGCACGTTGCAGACAAACTCTACATTCAGAGACTCTGTGAGGCAAAGGAAGAGAACAAGAACTGTTACTACGTTCCCTTTTACTATTCCTGTGAATTTTGTAAAAACCAGGACTTTCACTGATACAGAATCACAGAAACACCACAAATGTATTATCAGTCATCATAAAACTTGAGAAGCTACCTTTAATGGTGGGAGACTCATCTGTGTAAATATACTCGAGAATGACATGCAGAATCTCTGCGCTGGTTGGCATCTCCAGTGCATTACAGGATGTGGCCTGAGGAGGCGCAAGACAACAGTATTAACAGTTCTGTCCATGAAACTGCATTGAAAGCAAACAGGTTTATACTAGTGACACACTGCTTAAAGAACAAAGCAACATAAATTAAAAACATCACATACCTCAATCCAGGGGTTTCCAAGCATACTGTTAAAATATTCTGCAGAGGAATAGATGGACACAAAAATAAACAAACGGTTACTCATTTTCTTTACTTAAAACATCCAACAGCCATCCCATGTAAAGTTGTATCAACACATAGGAAGCTAGGAATTCCACAGGAATTGGAGATATCCTGTCAATAGGACACAAACAGGAACAAAACCATAGCCTTAGAAAACAGAAGTATTTAAGTAATGCGGTAAAAGGTAATAGGGAGCAGGGAGTCATATTGTGAGGGTGGACCACCCACCCCAAGAGAATGGTAGGGAAAACACTAATGTTTATGCAAAATAACAACTTTACAACAGTTACAGTTTCTATTAATAGGATTATAAACCTCGTCGCATGTGTTTCTTCAATGATGACATGTTGGCTTATCATCTTACCAAGTCTTGCACAGAGGACACTTTTGTGACAAGGAAACTCTTTCCCATCTTCAGATTTCAGAGTAACATCACAAAGGTAGGAGCTTTGGAGACACAAAATGATAGAGGTACATAAGAAAATCTGTCATATCAAAAGTATTATTTACAATCTAATCTACAGCTACAAGATCTACTGTGTGCTCATCTGCCCACCATTTCCTCTGGCAGAATTTGGGTTTGTTGCCAGTTTTCTTGTGGGTGACGTTTATTCTTCCATTTTCATATTTGACTCCGTCCAGTCTGTCAAGGAATAAAGAAAACAAGATTAACAAGAAATTACACAAAATCTGATTTTGCCTCAGGTTGTAGAGCACACTTGGGTCTCTCACCGTGCAGACAGGCTGCCAAGGCCAAGCTTCTTTGCAACACCCTGCAAGGTTTTCACAGGATTGGCCCCTCCTTCATTGGCTCCAGCCTTGTCACCTTTACCTCCTTTTCCCTTCTTGCCAGGCTTGGAGCTCTTGCTCTTGGCCTTGTCACCATCACCTTTGGTTGCAGGGGGAAGCGAGCGGTACACCTCAAGGGCTGAACAACCTCTCAGGCCCAAGTCTTGTAGGCTGCTGATAAGCCTCTCCTGCTCTGAATCCTGGCCAGGGTAACAGAGACAGTGAGGCATTCTTCATGAAATAACCACAGCTGAGTCAGAGGTAACACATCACAGCTAATGCAAATACTTTGTATAGACCGAAGCTATAGTATATACAGCACTGATAACTGGTTTATCAGAATTCTGTTGCTGAGAGTTTGTTGAGTGAATATTAGTGAGTACAACCAAAACTTTTTTCCTAACCTGGTTTTGTGCTGTCAGGGACCCTACGACTCTTGGTCGGGCCCCGTGCACCAGCAGCTCACAGGTGTCAGTGTAGATGAAATGCAGGGCGTATTCCAGCATGTCCGGTGGGACTTTTTCCAAAATGAGTAAATCGCAGCCCACAGCATCTTCGCTTTTCCTCACTTCCTTATCAAGTTCCTCATCCACACTACAGTGCTCGGACATGAACAGTTTCCGGAAAAACTCAGACCTCATGGACAAAATGTACTTGTGAGCCGGGAAGGTGCGATCAGCGGCCTGAAGCGTCACGTCGTGGATGCTGTCCATTTCATCTGCCTCATCCAGAAGGCTCCGGAAGTGTTGGGAAAAGGAAGATGGAGAAATGCTGGGAATCTCGTATAAGCTGAATGAAAGACACAGGGTGGATTTCATTATACAATGATTATTCATATTATCAAGTATGACTTATACATCAATATCACAGACAATAAGAGTATAATCTGTGACACCTGAGCGATAATTGGACATGATCAATCGATATCTAAAAGACCAGGTGCCCACTGAAATAGAAAAGATAAATCTAAATAGACCACACACTTTACAACAAGATAACAAGACAATTAGACCCAACTGGATTAAGATAAATAGTCCACTATTTTGTACTAGGCCTAACCAGCCAACGTTACATTCAGGGGTAAGTCATCACTGAGACCCTGGGGAGATGGCGCTTATAAAGTGAATATCCTGCATGTTTTACCTCTTGGAAGAAGATTCAGGTTCTAACCTCTAGATGGCAGAGTTATCTGTTCAACGAAAGCTGGTATGCCTTCTCTCTACCAGATGTTCTCTGTCATTTCTGTAAGTGCTCTATTCCCATCTACCTTTCTTGATGTTTTACCAACAAATAGTCTATGGCTAGCCATAAGGATGCCAAAGTGAGTCAAAGCGGCAGTAATAACATTCTTAAAAAGGTTTTTACCGTATTGAGGGTAATAAAAACTATATTTTAACAGTGTTACATAGTATTGCCCACAGTATACATGCATAATGCTAAATGATGACCCACATGTTTATCAATAAAAATTAAATGAAAACTCAATAATCAGAGTTCAATGAGGAGGATGATACCAACAAGAAACATCTTAACATTCAGGACTATTTAGCATTCTCTGTCCACTGATTGGTGAAGTTTGGATTTCATCCCTTCAATCTGTCCTTTAAAAATCACCTTATGATGATATATATTCTCCAGTTCAACTATCACTTAAGTGTCACTCATAGATTTGACACCCCATTTACACAGGATGTGCTAACACTACTTTTTTTCAGTCGTCTGTCACACGTCTGCCTAGCAGTACAGATATGCTTTAATTTTTACCGGCAGCTTGTTCTTCACACTTTAACATGTGTAACCAAAACATCTTGTTAGGCTTCAAGTCTATTTTCTGCACTTAAAAACATAAGTACATGATAGTGCACAGCATTCTCTATGCTTCAAGAAAGATCTCCTACCTTGTTTTGGGGTCAGACTGAAGCACTCCAAAGTTTCGGCCTTTTGAGTCCATGGTGATGCTGATAGCTCTGTGGACATACGGGAGTTTCTCCAGGCGGATTCGCTCGTACAGTGTCCCTGCATCTGAATGGCCACAAACCTCCACACTGACCTCTGGTAGATTACAAGAAGCATGTAAATCAGATTACATAATTACTGCTGCCTTTTTATGTTGTTTGCCCTTACTATTCCTACTGTATCTCTTTTGAATTATGCTGCCGTTTACTTTTTGATTAACCTGTAATAAAAGAATATTATGTCAGTTCTTACAGAAAAGCAGTTTAGAAATTTCATTTTCAAAAGACGGTATACAAATTCTGAAATTTAAATCAGACCCTATCAAGCAACAATGTCAAATTAAGTCAAATCATTTGAAGCCAACTATTGCACAACAAACTTTATGATTCAGCATAGCATGTTCCTAAATTCCTCACCTTTCTTTTCACCATACTTCTTATATTCTCCAGCCCACACGCCACTGAAGCCCTCCCCCTCCTGAGTCACAAACATCATGCTGTTCTTGCTGAGAGCTATGTCCGACATGAAAACTTGACGCCCATACGCCCACCGGCACTGTCTCACCGAGCTGCCGGAAGAATGCCAGCAAAATACCTGACCGAGAGGGGCAAAGTACAGAAGGGAGGAAATTTAAGTCTTAGTCACCATTTTCATCTATAGGACTCCATATAGCCCTGATTCTGCATTGTGTAACTGTGCACACCATAGGTTACATAAAAATATGAGAGTAAAGCAACTTTAAAAATATCAATATATTCTCTCACTGAGCCAAGATTTAGAAACTGAGGCAGACATGACATTAAACTAGTTTTACTGTTTCATAATCGGTTTGGGCCAAATTACTGTGGGGAGTAAAGCCTCTCCCCACCAGGCGTCTAAATAACAACATGAAAAGCATTTCCCCTTATACCTGATTAATGCACTTACCCTCCCAGCTTCATCTAATGCCAAGATGGCCACTTTTTCCCCTCCTCCATCATTCAGGATCTGTGGATCCACACGGTGGTCCAGACTGCCACCACTCACCAGAACCTTCTTGATGTTGAGCTGCCTGAGGAGGACAAAGAAAAATAATAATTAGAATAAAGAATGTGTCACATTAAAATTACAAGCGTAATATATCACATTAATCACTTTGTCCATCTATGGATATTACTTGGTGGATGATGGTCATTTAAGCATCACTGATAATTGCTTGACCATCTGAATTCCAGTAAATCCAATATTGTGTTATTGCTTATTAACAGGCAGTCATGCACTCAGCTCCTCTACACTTTCAAATGAACACATATTCGCAGCACTACACTATGCAAAGCAGAGAACGATAACACAACTGTTTCCAGTTTAGTGGCTGATTTTCTATCGGCTGTCATTCAAAACCAGGCCTGATTACAATACCGGAGGTGATGCAGAACAGACAGTGTCTCTGCTGTCTTGAAAAGACTGCAAATACTATTCAGATTGATAAGCATGGAAGAATATAGAGATTACATCTGTGTGTGACATCAAAGGATGCAGTCTTTTGTTAGTTATACAGTGGCCACTATTTCTGCCATGGGACACATGATTTTGGAAATAACATGCTACAAATCAATGTAGTATGCATGCTTTTTATAATCAGAGTCGTGCTATGGGTCAGTTTGTTCAATCTACTGATCTGAAATTCAGGAACATTGCTATGAAAAACAAATAAACTTAGATTATGTGGATTTTTATGTTGCTTAACAGAGATATGTATGTACGTAGCATTTTAATATCACAGACAGTGTAAGAGTGACTGCTAGGTCTTTTAAGAGGATAGCATCTTTTCTACCTTATAATTTTTGTCCTTTGAGACAAGAAGATTTAATATGAGACCAAGCAAGTTTTTTTTTTTTTTTTCATTTTTCAAGTGTAATGAGCGGTGGTAGAAGCCCTACTGTTGTATTTACCTTGAAGCCATTTTCTTGCACTGGTAGTCAGCCAACAGGTAGACATCCCCCTTCTCAGTTACGACAACTGTTGCTCCATCACTAGCTGCTGCCATGGCTATGGTAACATCTTTGTGGTGCAGGGCTGATACCTGCCGGGGGGCTGTCACACACTTCTCCCCATTAGGATCCAGGAGGTAACCTGGAGATTAAATCACAATGGAGTATAAAATATATTCTGTTGACATATTAAGTTGCCCATACACAATGTGTGTATGTGTTCAATACTTTAATACTGGCCTTTTACTTTAAAAATAGATAAAAAATAATCACATAGTTGCCTTTGGTGTCATCCACCTCTGGCATGGTGGAGGGTCTTGTCTCCTCACCAAACCTCCCTTATACAGAAGTAAATAAAACTTTGTACCATTCTACCAAAGCAGCAACATCATATTCATGCTTGCATGCTAAAATATTTGCAAAATGTTTTATTCTTTACTTTTTTACTCTGGCATGATTACACTAGTCTGCCACAAGCTTTGGATTTCCTATTCATCAGCTCAAATTTACAATTTACCACAACTGTTCAGTTAAAGGAAATGCAGTATAATTGTCTCTTTGCTAACACTGACATGTTGAGACTTACCCAGCTGGCCTCCATTGAGTCCCATTGTATAGACAGCTTCCCTGGTCCAGAGCACTGTGTGGAACCTTCCTGCTGCAACTCCAATCACTGTCCGTCCTTTCAGCGCCTTGGAGAAAACCTATGCAAGATATTAAAGGGACATTAAAATGATTTATATTGATAAGACTGCAGCTGCTCAATTAGTGGTCAGGTAAATATGAAATGTCAAAAAGAAATGAATTTTCAATTCAACAGGGCTCATTAAAAAGCACTTTCCACAATGTCATTTTTGACCAAAACAAGCAAGCCCCATTTAGCACAAGAACATTGCTTGTTAACAGGAGCTACATAACATCATCAGCCCTGCTACCTCTTACCTGTTTAGGGACATGTGCTGAGGCTGGAGGAGGAGCTAGGCCTAGCTGGTGGAAGGTGTTGAGGCCGAAAGTGTAAACATATCCTTCCTCTGTCAGTACCACTGTGTGGTCTTTAGCTGCTGCCACCTGGGAGCAGTGGTGAGACATCAGACCCTCTACCATCCGAGGAACCTGAGGAGAGGAATGAGAGGTTAATGACCAGGATTAGAAAAAACAACTGAGTATACAGAAATGTTAATAGCCTGTGTATGCTTAGTGCTGAGAGTTTAATGGTATCTACTTTATCACCATTTGCCTGCAGTCACTCTGTCAGTGTAACAGCATTGACACAACCCTATTATTTTCTGCTGTGAGCCACTCATTTGCAGTGTTAAGCTATTGTTACTGCATAACGGTACGGCTGATAACAGCTCAACTCTTTCTCACTGTACTTTGCAATTAATGCATTTTACCAATTCGGCAATGTTTGTAAGTTGTGTATCTGTTCATTAGCATAGATGAAAAACTCATGCATGCAGAATGTTAATTTAAGAAAGATGTAAACCTGTGTAAGGTATATGGTAAGAATGTGCAAGAAACTAAAATGGGTTTTCCAAGCCTCTTCTCATATGGAGCAATCAATTTTTTAAAACCAATTATCATCAAACATGTTTTGCAGAGGACTTCACTGTCTGCTCCACCATAACTGTTTAAGTGATTTTCCCCACCTCCACACAATTTATTCCAGCCATCAGTATCACAAGTAAAAAATTATTCTATCAGTTTCAAAACCTGAATGTTCCCTGCTGTTTCTATACTGCAGGAATCATTTACTGTTTTACAAGGCTGTGCCAAAATGATTCCATGTGACAAGTCTCACCAAATAAGTTTGTTCATCTCCATGTCCCAGTCGTCCTCCTTGTCCATGGCCACAGGTGAACACCTGGCCTTTCTGAGACAGGAACACAGAGTGGAACTTACACAGGACCACCTAAGAAAAGATGAGTAGATTAAAAATGAACATATTTAGGATTTTTCTGTTGTTGCTACAAGTTTTAAAATACCACATGCCCCATTGTGGGGCATGAAACAGTGTGAGATATTGGTATGTGCTGATTAAGGCTCTTGTCATTATAATTTTGACCTAATAGCAGAAGCTGTGATGCGTCTGTTTCCATGTCCTTCGGCCAAGTTCTCTTGTAGTAATAGTAAAACACTATGCCAATAAAGGCCAAGGCACAAGTGGAAAAGCAAACATCATTACTAATACATTGGTCCCCTCAAGCCTACAATAGAGCGCAGGGATGTTTCCCGAAGTATCGCATTGATGTGGACATTCACACACATGCATACACACCAGTGTAGTTCATTTAATTAAAAACATGTCATTGTGGAATTAATATTTAACCTCTGGCACCTGCTGGATTGGGCCAGGAAGACAAAGACTATACGCTGTGCCACTGGGTCATTGTGTGGTCATGAAATCAGATCCACCTGTCCCCCACTAGACTTTATGAAATTACTCCGTGTGACAAGTCCTGCCGGTCAGAAAACACCTCAAACATAGACTTTCTTCTGTAAACAGCAATAATAGTGACACAAAGCCTCTGATGAATCATTTCTTACCAAATACACAAACCTGCTTTCAAAAGCCAAATCTTAAGAATAGATTAAAATGAGTGTCTATCTAACACAGTCATTCTGCATTACTTAATCTACTATAACTAGCACCTGGTGTGTACACACACCACTGGGTAGCTGCACTGGTGCCAGCAGCTATATTAATCACACTAAGAGCATCTAAATGACAAACACATGAAACTGTAGCCTAGCTGGCATACTCTAACTATGCACAGACTGGTTCAACAAAGTCACAAATTAAGACTATACAGAGGAAGACAAAGCTAATCACTCTACGCCTGACACACCAACTATGCCCTCTATTTGACTCAGATGATCCTGATACCCCCATCTCCCAAATCCACAGTTAACCAAGACCAATGTCCGTGTGCTACAGCACACCTAGGTTGTACAACTACTAACGTCTTTTATCTAAGGTACAGTTTTACTGCCATGTATATCCAAAATTTCTACAGCTGTGGACTCACCGAGTCAAGTACGAGCTAAGCTTAAAAACTCATTTTTTACAAATGCTGATGTACCCTGAAGAGAAGGTTGTGTAATACGAACTCTAGGGAGGGACTGTTTTGCTGGTTTACCCAGGTGGTGTGCACTGGCTCTTTTTTTGAGGTAATACGTGTTAGCAGAGTTGAAGCATGAGGCCATTATTTGTGTGACGCATGCAAGTGGGGATTTCAGGGTGGGGAAGCCTTTTGCTGTAGGAAAACACCTTCCTGCTTCCCTGGAGAGCGAGGACAAGTGTTGTTGATTTAAACTCCAATGCTACCTGCTTGATGTAAACTCCAGTCCTGGCAAACACATCCACAAGCTCAGGGTGCTGTCGGCTCTCCTGATTACCATGGCCAAGACTGAAATTAGTATTGTTTCCCCACGTGTATACTTCGGTTGGGTCTGCAGCCGGGGGGGAAACACAATTACAAGCACATCCACAACACTGCCTCCACCTGAAGATTGACTTAAACAACTAATCAATTCTGTAATTAAAAGAAGGATGTCTTGTTTAGTCTTTCAAAACGCTTTATCATACACAATGGAAACACAGATCATAATAGCAAGAAAGACATGTGGTATAGCACAGGGGGAATTAAATCCCATGCATGCACAAGTGTGAATGCCTCATTAAAACAATGATCACCATGGTGCTCATGGGCCTTGTGACTCTTAACAAAAACAAACCAAAGACATAGTGTCATCATCAGCTGTCATATTCATGTACAGTTATGTCAACTTAAAAGGCAATGTCATCCACTTTTCTTACCAGTATTTTTGAACACAACATGTGCTGGTCGGTCCTTCATTGTCAGGTCCAGGGCAGAGAGACCTTCCTTGTCCTGGGTGGGGAGAAGTCCACCATGCTGAAACAAAACAAATTTAAATGTATTTCAAATTCTTTCGAATGACTCTTGACTCCCTTAACTTGTGCAAAAAAACTGATGTAGAACTAATGTGTCTTCAAAATAATACACAGCATGGAGCACCTTGACTGACTCTTGACAACACAGACAGCACATTTTTTGATGATCCACCTTGAGCACATACCTTAACTAGTGATATGAGACAGTGGATTTGTCCATAGAAGGCGCTGCGATGCAGGGCAGTCCAGCCGGATTCCTTATCCTTCACCATCAGGTCAGCACACTTACTCTCCAGCAACCACTCCAGCAGGGCCTTCTTTCCCAGTGAGGCTGCCAGGTGCAGGGCTGTGCGGCCGAAGGCATCCCGCAGGGTGGCCGCATTGTGGCAGTGTGAAGACAAGAAGGCCCGCAGCTGCCCCTCAGAGCCACCCGTTAGTGCCGCAATCACCTGGTCTGCGTGCTGCAGTGAGCGGCATTTGGGGGTGCAGTCCAGCGGTGCCAGACTCATCCTGACCTCCACCAAATCTTCACAGTGAACCTTCCTCCCTTACGTATTACAAAGTCTTTCTGACAGCCCACCACCAACAAGTGCCAACAAACTCAAAACAACAATATGATTTAAGGTAACAAGTCAAAAATGCTGTGACTAAAATTGCATACTTTAGCAGAGCTGCTCTCCAAGAGGCAAAAAGGTACATAAAGAAAAAAAAGTAGCAACAAAAGGTCGAGATGGTTTGGAGTGCTAGAATTGTGCTTGTGTTGAGGTTCCACCGCACCCTAGCAACCCCAGAGCCTTTGTGTGACTTGTTTCAGTCCACCATTTCGACCAAGAATTGAACACAAACTAAGGTGCTTGCAGCATACAATGGCATTTAGAATTCAATAAATACAAAACTTCTTCTGTGTTTCATACAAAATTTTACATTTCAGTGTTTGCAAAAATAGTTTTTCCTCTACTGATATACAAAAGTCAACAATTTCAACAACCCTCTGACCTTCTTGTCCAGCAGTCCAACCATCAAAATTGAGGGGAAAGGCCCCCTTTCCCCCCAGAATTCTCACTTTGCTTTTCAAAACTCCATGATTGTAGAGGGCACCTGAGGAAGAAAATTTGAGACTTATCATGCAACCCAGAAAATGCAAGAACAGCTTTGTGTGGGGAATGCAGTAGTGAGCTCCAAAACTGCAAGGCCAGAGATCAGAACACGTCTGGCCTTATTACAGACTGAGTTAGCTCAGATCAGCTGAGTTGACAGGTTTGTTAGACAGCTATTTGACAACGCTGTGTAAACAAGACTGAAGTTCTTTGTGGTTGTAAACTGCGCATATAGATTGCATGTGGGCAATGTTTTTGTGAATAAAGTGCCATTAAGACATTATTATGGGAAGTTCTTAATATTGACTACACAGCATGATTATGTAACAAGCTAAATTAGCCATGAGCTCGTTAGGTTTCCGTGTTGGCTCCAGGCCTATTAATTCCCTCATTGGGTTCTATGTAAAAGAAGTAGGAGCGTTGGAACCACTGTGAAACAAACAAGTCAAAAACTTTAATAGAATACGGCTTCCCATATAATGCTAAGTGGTTAGCATGCTAAAATGCTATACCCAAGCAGGACAACGTTACACATCAAGCCACATCATAATACGCTATGTCCTTTTAAACCTGACAGCTAACCCGACTCCTAGCGTGGGTAAAGGTAATTATAGAAGGTATAGGTTTGCAAATTTGCCATGTGTTGTTAGCTAGCGTTAGCTAATTCCACTTTGGCAGCTAGCTTAATTGACACATCATCGCAAGCTAGCGTTAGCGAACTGCTCTGCTAAGGAAAATTAACGTCATGTCGTTTCTTACCTTCCGCTAGATAAAGAAAAAAGAAGACATGCAGAAAGTTGCATCAACGACGTACATCCACTGTGTCATTACTGCAAACAGGGAACACTAACGTTTTTTTCACAGATGCAAATTTTGACAGGAGTTAACGCCTGAAACCCTGCAGGTTAGGTAAAATCCCTTGCTAGTGTCGAGACTTTTGATTGGTCGGGGCGTGTACATACCAATATCCTATTGGTTGATTTTTGAGGGCGTTAGTTGTAGGCAGAGAGTGCTGTTGCTGAAGCTATGATGTCACAGAAATATGTTCAGGTTCAGGATTTATAGATATAATTAAAAAACAATAACATATTAGAAAACAACTCACCTAGAAGTTAAAAAGATTAGAACAAAACTGCTGTGTACGTTGTAAATTAATCTTAAATTATACAAGAAAGCTACTTTTCCTATATCATTTAAGGTTAATTTAGTATTACATTTTACAACTCATGTGGACAGTAACATTCTTCAAAATAGCACAACAGTTTTACAAAGCATTGACACTATTCCCTCTGTAATAGACAGACATCCATAATCTCCCCAGATTGTCCTATATTATTGTTTAGATGCAAGTAAGAGCGAGAGAGGCAGATACAAGATACAAGTTGTTTAAAAATAATTTCTGCACATGCAAGACACATGCACATGGTTTGTTGTTTTACTACAAAATAAATGTAATATTCTTTTGAGCATGCCATACCAAGTGTCTGCATTAAAGATGGATGTAAAAGGTTTGTAGATCCTTCACAAGAACATCATGTCAGTTTTATACTCAACAGACAGACTTTGGGTGCAGTATCACTTTCAGTCTCAATCCAGGTGTCATGGAATTACACAGATGATTGTCACATTGACCCCAGCTAAGAATAGGAGAGGGTCGAAGGCGGGTAAAGCTAAGGTTACACTGGGATCCACACAGGGGCTTCCAAATATGACATATTGATGAGCATGCCCTCCCTCGCCATTCAAGCATGAACACATCCATAGTTTTTTTTTCTTCTCAGCAGTATAATCCTGCATAATCCAGCAGACAAAGCTTTCACCACAAGGTCACCACTCAAGTCATTTCTTAAAAAGAGAAATAGAAATACACCATGTAAAGACATAAAGGAAGGAGTATTCCATTGTTTTCTGAAATTATATCATGTTATTGTACGACGGATAGTGTGAAACTAGAACTAGAACATTCCTTTCACACTGATTAGATCCAGGAGTTCCCAAACATTTATTTGCACCAGTAACATTCAGATAAATCTTAATTAAACCAAGGATTAAATCAACTCGAGTAGATTTTGTTAAATGCAGAGACAACAGTGAAAAGAAAGTTATTGACATGTTTACAGTAGTATTAATACTTTTGGATAAGGTAAGTTCAATGAATCATTCCTGTTTTTGCTGAGGACTACCCTTGAATTTTTTCCAAGGACCCTTTGAGGCCAATGGAAGTTTGAGGGACACATCATTACTGAAATGTCCAAAATCACATATAAAAATGGATATTCCTGCATAATAGTCAATAGTCATGAGAGAATTTTCCTGGAAAAAAGTTAATTTAATTAAAATTGAGTATTTCAAATGAAAAAGGAATGGAAATTAGGAAATGATCTTTTAGAATTTGATTAATTTGAGAAATTTATTTAAAACTCAAATCTGTTTTCAAGACAGACACCTACAGGCTGCTGTCTATGTGGTTCTTTGTTGTGTGACATACATTCATTGAGCATGGTTTGGAGACTATATAATCCCCAGGGAAGATTGTGGCTTTTCTATTGTAAAATATTGGGCTCAGTTAAGTTACATTATCAGTGGATCAAATGACTAATGTGTTTCCTTCACCTGTTTCCTTTTGCCTTCTCAATGTCTTTAGGCTGTGCATGTTTTCCACAGGGCCTATAATTTATCAAATGCGCTTTTGCGTTGAGCTGGATTAAATATCAAATCTTATAACAGGCCTATAGATCAAACTGGTTTGCCCACAGAACTCCCCCTTTTTCTTTTGCGTACATGTGAAGTAATTTCCCCACCAAGTAGCCCTCTATCTTCTATTCCAGGAATCTGATTATATTTGTGGTTGGATATGATTTAGTATGGAATCCCAAAAGAAAAAAACACTTTAGTGTAAACGTCTGATCAGATAATGTGTACTTTACTACACAGTGTAGCATGGACTGAAGCCTCATCATTGACGCAGAGAGGCTGATTTATTCTTCAGTTTGCTTGGTCTCTGGAGCTCCCTCAGGGACCCGTAGAGGTCCCTGGACCCCAAGTCACAGTGCATTAATATGCTTACAGGTCATATTAAGAGAACTCGTCGCTATTACCACATTTGGGTGTTTGTCAATTTTAGATTTATATCTCAAAGAACACATCACCATTGGTAGAAATTTTAAATTAGTCAAAACGCAACTTGTGTAAGTTTTCTGTCCACCCCCCTTTTGTGGAATAATGGTATGCTCCCTCTTTTCAATGGTCTGTACTGTGCTGCTGTGTTTGGTCTGTCCCTCTAGACCCCCACCGTTTTGGAGAGCGGCAAGCTGGAAGTGCGCATGTAATACAAGGCACCTTTGGGAAACAGGGAGCATTGTCCGTTTAGGAGCGCGAGTAAGTCTTCCGCCTCTGCCGACTTTCAGATCTGCATCTGACTTGATTGTTTTGCCTGGACTGGAAAAATATCGCACAGCGGTTATATCCCCAAATACCTGAGGTTTGGAAAACAAACAAAGAGGATATCCTAGAAGTTTACGATCTTCGCCCACATCACCTTTATCCTCATGGAAATGTAGACTTATCCTAAATACGAATGGTTTGGGGATAGTTATATGGAGTCTGAGTTGGAACTGGGAGCAGTTTTCGAACGGATCAAGGTGGGAGACACAGTTGAAAAACTTTCCCTTGTTCCCCGCGGAAGAACAAGGCGGCGACTGAGCAGGGTTGTTGTAAAGCGATCTTTACGCACGGTCTGCGCAGACAGATTCGTAAAATCCAAGATGCGCCTGTTAAGCACGTCGTGCGGATGTAACAGCGGAGAAATCCGAGGGAGAACGCAGAAGTCCGGTATGATGCATTTACTTTTCCTCCTCGCAGTCGTGCTGTCCTGTCACGGCTGTCCGGACAGATGCTTGTGCTCCTCGCAAACTGTGAAATGCCAAAACCAGGACTTGGACGCGATTCCGGAATCTTTACCGCCCAATACCAAAATTCTGTTCGTCACAGGAAACAACATTCCTAATATTAGTGTGGACTCTTTCCCAACCGTCCTGGAACAACTAACAGATCTCTATCTCAGTGGGAATGAGATTGAATCTGTGGGCGCAATGGTATTTGAGAAATTGCCAAACCTTGTGCGGCTGGACTTGAGCAACAACAATATCCTGACATTCAGTGAAAGAGCATTTCCTGCTGACAATAAACTGCAGCTCTTAAACCTCAGTAGGTCTTTTCTCAATCATTCCTACATGGATGACACCCTAAGTGTCCTGCAGCGTGGAAACCTCCACATGCTGACGGTCTTGGACCTGTCCAACAATGATCTTGTGATTCTTCCAGGCGACATATTCACAGGTCTCTCCAACCTGGTCAACCTCAGCATGCAGAACAGCTCCATCATCTCCTTCCTGAACGGGACGTTGAAGGTGCCCCCGCTACGTGACCTTGACCTGAGGGACAACAGCCTGAAGTATCTGTCACCCACCACCCAGACAGAATTCAACCTCAAGCCCGGCCTCCGCCTCTGGCTGGTGGGGAACCCCTGGTACTGCGACTGTTCCATTGAGGAGACGCTGGCGTGGCTGAAAAACTCCACTCAGGTCGTTGACATTCAGAATCTGACCTGCGCCTTTCCCGAGGCCCTGAGACGTCAGGCGCTGATGCAGGTAGAGCAGTCGCAGCTGAAATGTTTAGGCGACATGGAGAGCGTGCTGGAGACTTCTTATGCTTTCCTGGGGCTGGTGCTGGCACTGATTGGCGTCATATTCCTGCTGGTGCTCTACCTGAACAGAAAAGGCATCAAGCGGTGGATGTACAACATCCGGGATGCTTGCAGGGACCACATGGAGGGGTACCATTACAGGTACGAGATTAACTCTGACCCCCGTTTGGCCAACTTGAGCATCAATTCGGATGTGTGATCCAGGACGGGACACTGTCTAGGACCCCGCAGTGAGATATAAAATGACTTAAACTATTAAGATTTGCATGAAAGTCTTCCTGCCCTTCCCCTCTTAATTAATCCCTCTCGCGACCTCCATTCAACCACTGCCGCATGTCCTGTACGAGTACCTGGCAGCTGTGATGTCAACTGCGTTTCTTCCGTGTACCATTGCATGGACAATGAATCATGGCAAAGAGTTTTTTTTTTTTTTTTGGAGAGTTGCAAAGATTGATATGTTCTATTTTTACTTTTCCTAAAGGATAAACGGATGGAGTACATTGACTTTTAAGAGAAAGAATTACCTGGCAAAAACACATACTGCTGGTCATTGTATCCTTCTCATTATGCCTCTGCTGCAGAGAAATGCTATACTGCTTGTTTATAAGTTTGTTCTTTTTAATATGTGAATTTGTGATATACAGTATGCCTTTTCTTGAATGATTATAGTGCACATTGCATAATTTTGGGATTTAGTAAGTGGATGTGATTGCTCTTTTTTTTCCTGTGAAGATATTCAGCTAAATAAAATGCCTCTGGATCGATGGTATCCGTCTGGACTAAGGGCCTTTAATCTCAAGACTGAGGAATGTGATTCAAAGGCTTTGGTGGAGGGGAGTTCAGGGCCACACACACACACACATAAACATTCCTGAGGTGGTGACACATCTAGTATCAACCAGATGACAAACATTAATTCTTACTCAATGTGTGAGACATCTGCACTTTTGCCACGTTGCAGACATTTATAATGTCTCCACTGCAACAGTCTAAGTGCTATTTTAGTGAGTTGCTGCAGTGGGAAATAAAGTCAGATTGAGAAGTTGAATAGAGGACATACTGTCTGAATTTAAATGAGCGTCTATCTGTAGGTCCGTAGGTGATGAGAGTAGCCAACTGTTATCTCTCGTCCAATTTGCTTCCTGCTGAGAATCTGATAAAAATCCTTGGCTCCACAGGAAATTCCCTAAAATAATGTGTGTGAGCTGCAGCCAGTGGGCAGGTTTGACGCCCGCCAGGCCCTTCCAATAGACTTTCACCAAATACTCTTAAGCATTTCAGTGCACCCCAGCTTCAAAAACTGGCAAAGATGGTATATGCTGTTTTCGTGGCACATGCAAATGAAGGCCAACTGAACCCGGGACTCTCATGGGGCACACAGAGGTATTATGGAAATGAGCTCAAGCAGCTTTGCTTTTCATGTAACCCTGTTTTAGGGGAACTTGCATCCTTGGAAAAACTGTGCTCTATTAGTGTTTATACCCAACTGTCAATTGCTATTTTTCACGCCGTCCAGTATGGTATGGATTAATAATTAATGAGTGGTATTCCTTTGGAGAGTATACCATCCATGTTGCTGTCTAGCGGTCTAAATTAATGAAGTCTGCACACAGGAATGACTGTGACCTTCCTCGGCCCTTTGAAGAAGAGATAATATTTTTCCTCTCCCTCCATCTCTCAGTCTCGCACACACACACACACACACACACAAACACACAACATCCCTAACAACTGGCCTCACATAGCCTGCAGCTACATGTAATTTGTAGTACAACAGCGTGGCTCACACACAGATTTCCCTCACAGTTTTTGCCAGGCCTGTTATCTAGCAGCAACACCGTCTTCGTATCTGACACGTCTTTGTGTTCCAGTATGAAATTCATTCTTTTGTCATCAGCAGCTGCCATAATTCTGATTGTCTCTGGATGTGTCTGATTACGCTCGTTTGACATCAGAAGGGGAAGCGGTGTGTAACACTGTCTGTCTGGTCTGGTGCTCTGGCTGGTGTTAATGCTCTGTATGTCTCCTGACAAACACGGCAGCCGCTCAGCTGCCTCTGTGGGCTGAAGACGTGTCGTCACACCTTTAGTTTCACACTTCCCGCCCGAAGATCCCTTTTGTCTGGGAGACACTTGTTCAGAAACAGCGTCGCCAATCTTGGAGATAAGGAGGAATGGGGGGTTGTCTGTAATATTCTGCAAATTAAATAGGTTTATTATTTTCACTGGCTTTAAGGTGTGCTGCTCAGACTTTTATTATGATGATCACACCTTCATTTCCAGCCCTCTGACGTCCCTGTATGATTAGAATTTTGCAGGCTAATTTCAGCTGCTTAAATAATACCAAGCCAAAAGCTTGTTAATTACAAGTGCTTGTTTCCTCACTATGGATTTGCAATTGTTGCAGGTTCATTTTGAAAATGGACGGTCTCCCTTCACACACACACACTCAATTCCCCAAAGTGAGGCTTCCTTACCTCTTTGTCCCAGGAGGGACATACAGGTGCAGGCTGCTTACAACCTAATGTTTCCACAGAGACCGTCAGTGAATAGTCCTCCTCCTCACACACACTCTGCAGATTCATATTAACGAGTGATTTTGCCCAGCCACGCCTCGAGCTACGCTTGGCAGAGCAAGTGTAATTACAGTGGGGGGAAGGAAAAAAAAAGAGAAAACCAAGTGAGAGAGTGAATGGTTTAAGGGGGAAGAAGAATAAAACAGATGAGTGCAGGGAGTGCTCTCTGTTCTCAAAGCACGACACCACCTTTTCTGGCTCACTCAGAGGCCCCTCTGTGCTTGTTAACACTAGTCTCCAAACAGCTTCGACGTCTAAATAGCCGGTCATTGACTTATGGTGTCAACTGAGGTCCAGAGAGGCAGCAGTGTGTCTCTGGCAGCTCCCTGGACTCTCTCAGCTGTCTGTTAGAGCTGTCGCCCAAAGCTCATTTCCAGACAGGAGCAGGACTGATATTTGTTCTTGTTACTAAACAGAGGCTTTGTTGCAGATACTGGGAGCTATGGGATTCAGATATCAACAATGTTCTGTCTCCTCCACTTTGTTGTTTTATCTGACCTACTGAGGCCCGACTGTTACTGCCAGATTACTGCCAGAAACATTGTTTTTATTCCACTGGCAGCCTCTCGTTGCCTGTTGTCTGAGCAATTTCTCACCTAGGTGAAGAAAAATGCCTCTGTGTGTAGAAATGTGGGGTTGATTTTGATCTTCTATTAAAGCAGATGTTCTCAAGTGAGTGTCATCCAGCCCCAGGAAGGTAGATATGCCATACTGAGGCTAATTTCTTTACTGTATAACTGATTGATATCAGAAGCCCTACTAATATATTGGTGACTTCTGAATTGGATTTCTTGGATTTCTTTAGGTAAACGGGATAGGTTCAGACTTTTTGAAGTCTATCCTAATATAATACTCATATGCACATATTAACATTGAAAGAGACACACTCATCCCTTTCATAAAGGCCTTGAAAAGATTTCTATTTAACAAGACTACAATATATGAGACCAGGGTCAAAATCCACAGTCCACCTCTTCAGCAAATGCATTTTAAAGTTCCACAAAATTTAATATGATGTGTCAGCAGTCTGACTTAGACAGATCATGTGGTCATGCTCTAAAATCTCAGTGTTAATAAAAATTTTATCTTTCTGTCACTATCCCTCCACAGAAAGGTCCAGGAAAAACACAAAGAGGTAATCCAGTAGTAAAAAAAAATGGCTAAGTGAGACTGCCGAAGCCTCATCTCAGCTCCAGCCAGATACATAACACTGTTCATCTTGCAGAGCTGCAGCCAATTATGTTACAATCTTTCATGTAATCTATGGCTTAAACTGCACTTGGGAGACTTTTGTTCCCTGACTTTAACCTTTAAGGCTGCGCCTCCCTCCAGACAAGGGGTGTACCGCCCCTGAGAGAAACACTGCCTTCAGGATAAACTCAAGAAACACAAGCCTTGTCTCTTGTTATCATTCCACAAACTATGAGTATAGATAAAATACTAGTAGCACATGCACAACTGCAGATATGAATCAAACCAAAGCACTTTGTCAAAAAGGAAAAAAAACTGTCCGATAATGAACAAGCATCAATCACAAGCTAGAGGGAGAAGCATCCCCATACCCTAACCCACCTACGGAGACACCACTGTCTGCAGCTGATCTTTGGAATTCATTTTTGCACAGAACGAGGACTTTGAAGTCATGCTGCTAAAGGCATTGCTTAACAGTCAAGTGTGCCAGAAATTATTGCAGCAATTAATAATTCTTTCAGTGTAGGTTTTGGCATGTGAGTATTATGTTAATACAGATATAAAAAAAATTGGAGCCTTTAGTTGAGAAATTTAGTGGTCTAACCCTTCGGAGCAAAACAGAATATTTGAATCTATTACAGATGAAATTTAGAACATTTACAAGAACTGAAGATACTGCACACACATACTGTACAGACACTGTTCTGTGCTCACAGCCATGTTTGCTGAGCCACATTTAATATGCCAGTGCACTTTCCTAGTGTTGAGAGACAGACTGGCAGGTTATCAGATTGCCAGAGTGCCGTAATTACATTCACCGCACCGCACTGGTCTGCTGCTCCACAAACACCTGGCAAGTTGCCCCAGCCACTGACCTTTCCCTTAGAAAAAAACAAAAAAACAGACTATGTAAATAGCAGTGATATTGTATGGGGCACGATGTGTAGACTGAGATTATGATAAAGATTTTTACACAAAGCAACAGACATTCCCTTAAAGCCACTGGTATGCTACAATTGCTCCCGATCTTCACGATGTAGTGGTTGTGTCAGCTCTTTATCTGTGTGTTGGGTATTGATGGCCTGGACTATTTGTTATCGCCGCCTCAACCACTACCGCCGCAAACCTCCCTCCACATGAGATGCCTCGTCCGCTCTAATGTGGATTTATGACGCTGTACACGAGCGTGTTGTGGGAGCCTGCCTCCTGTTGAGCCGTGTTGGACTTAATGAACAAGCGCCCTCCTAAACGAAGACGGATCTGAGCTGACAGCGCCGCGGTCTCTCTGAGCGAGCCTGGCCGCGCAGCATCTGCCACGTGTGCTTGAGGGACAGATACTGGGGGAAATGCAGAGATGGGAGAGATCAGGAGGCGAGAGCAGCTCAGGCTGAGATGTCTTGTGGTTTTACTCGCTGAACTCGTGCAAAGAAAAAAAAAAAAAAAAAAAAAAAAGGAGGAACTCAACGTGATGTAAAATCTTAAAATACATACTGAGAATGACCTTTGCTCGTAGAAGTGCTAAAACTGAGGGTCAGCTTAGGTTACTTGTTTGTTTGTTTTTACAGAAAGCTGAGTAACTGCATGATAGTTGAGGATGTAAATGTTAATAATATACTGACCTTTTCTTGGTGACCTTTACTCTTGGAAGACTTTAGAGAATAGATTTAATAATTTCAAAAAGATGTAATTTGTCATTTGCATAAGATTTCCCTTAAAAAAATTGCCAATGCTCAACATTTCATTTAACATATGTCATCTGATTTGTAAAAATTACAGAGCGCATATAAATGTGTTTTTTGTGTGCACCAAAAATAAGACTGGTTACATTAGATTTCATATTTCAGTTTTATGAATCTAGACGTCGGACCATGTGATAAATCCCCCACACAACCTTTCATGACTTAAAAGTCAGTCCTCCCTCATTCAGTCCTCAGCACATTAGATGTTTAGGCGTTACCTCTGAGCACTGCAGCTCAACAATCTATCAGGCACACATGGATGATTTTTTGTGTTGATTCCTCAGCAGTCAATATCATAGCTGATCAATGAGCCTGTCTCGAAAGGAGCTGGTGTTTTCCTTCAGTACATTTCCTGTGAACTCCAACTCAAAACCCAGCCTGCTTCTTGTAAAATGTCCAGAACATGAGGGACAAGGATGGCCTTTCTGTCGCATTTTAAAAACCGCTAGAGACTGATTAATGAGTGGACATGTACGTCTGCTGCTGGGATCAGCCGTGAAGCATTCTTTAGTGTGTGCTCTCAAACAGACAGTGAGATGTTCAAGTGCTTTAATGCTAAATTGTTTCTTAAATGAGGTGATATCACAACAAAGCTGAGAAGGCTTGTGTTCTTAAGCTTTTACATCTAATCATCTTTGGTTATATGTAGCAACATGCTGCACAGGTATGAAAATGCACCCAGCTTTGTCTGTAGTCTCAGTGGTCTATGTTAAAATAATCATGTAATGTGTGTTTTTGGTTGTATTTTCTCAGTTAATCAAAGCAAAAAATACAGGAAAAGATCAGAAAACCGTGACTGTCTGGTAATTACTATCACTATCCGAACAGAAGGATGCTGGATCAAGGGTGTACCAATTAATTATGATATGATATGCAGTGTTTTTGTAGAAGAGAAAGGGAAGCTGTTAAGTCATTAGATTAACTGCTACTCTCTGTTTGGAGTCAGTGTAGTCTAGAAACCTGATCTGGACCAGATAACACCTTCAACCCTGAGCTCATGGAAACACACTACTCTTCTGGTATCTATGTGTTTACACTGGGTCATAATAAAATCCACACAGCTCTGAGTGAACGGGTCACTGCTGCCACTTGAATAAAAGATTACTTACCTTTAATCACTTTAGCACTCAGAGTGTGAAGCCAGGATGTCCACAGCCCTTCAATCAGCTGCATAACCACAACCATAATAAGTAATGGGTGTATTATTAATGCAGTAGTTGTGTGAAGAAATGTAAATATAAGGGTAAAGGGCAGTGTTTAATCATTATTATGTTGAGTTTAGTTATGGTCAAAGATACAAAAATGCATGTGTGCTATTATAGCCCTTTTTGCATTCTGACATTTGACAATGTGTATTTACAAATTACATATACTGACGCTATTTTAATCATTATTTAAGTTTAATTTTTAAATGTGTGAAATGTTGAATAAGGTTTACTGAATATAGTTTGATTGAAGAGATAAATGGCTTGTGCACTAGTGTGAAGATTAAAATAGATGTGAAACTTTCTGGTTTTAATTATTGGGTTATTCCACTTTTTTCAGTCATTGTGAAAGATTCCTGGTACATTGTAATTTTAATATTATTTGGCTTGAGGCTCCAAGGTTAGTCTTGACCCAGTTCAGAAAACAATCTCACCACAAGCTCAACTTAGTAAGTGATCTGGAGAAGATGGCGTTTCCCTTGTTGTCACTGAATTGTAAGTGTTCATATTTCCATTTCTTCAGAGCACTTTCGGAGCTTGTTGTTCATGTCTTAAAAGCATAGGTTTAAAGTTAATTCTTGACCTAGAAAAAAATTGCCTCACGATGAAAAGTCCTTGAGGCACTTGGTAAAACATGGAAATTTGAACATCTGTACTTCCATGAAAACTTGGCAAACTCCACCCCCATTAAAAGCCCAATAACAGCTGCTAAATAGACCTTATGGTGAAATTGTTTTCTCAGCTAGTTGATGGCAAGTTTGATGGCAAGCTAGATACCACTCCTCTGGTTACCTGACAACATTACGCTATGGAAAGTCCAGGACACAACTTCCCCATAAAACAGCAAGTTGTAATTTTTACACTTTGGTTTTTGGGTCAATTATAGGTAATAAAATGTGTAATTAATGAGCTTTAAAGGTGCAGGTAGCAAACATACCTGTTTCTCCTATATCCGGTCTTGGAACGCTAAGCAAAGCTGTAGCTTTATATTTGAAAACAGATGTAAAAGTGGTAAGTGGTAAGTGGTAAGCTTATTCCCTGAAATGTTAACCTGTTCCTTTAATGTTAGTGTTGATGATACTCTCTTAATTATGTTTCCCTTTAAGGAAGACTACAGGGGCTAATGTGCTAAAAAATAAAAGCTGGCCTTAGTAGTAAAGCGAGGCATGTAATGAATGGGACACTGTAGTAGTTTTCCTCTTGGTAAGTCCAGCCCTCCACAGTAACAGGCACTTCCCGTTCTAACATGTTAGCATTTCCATGGGGACACACTCCAACCTAAACACCACTTTAGATGTGTGTGTACGTTTTCTCTTCGCTTTCTGAGCATCTAAGAATGAGCCATTGGTTGTTCTCTGTGTGCACTTTCTTTTCAATTTTGTAGTGTGAAGTATAAGAAAAATTGAAGGCAACAGGAGTGGAAAAAATGTATGATGTACTGTAGCCTTATCACACTGAGTCCTGAGCACTTTACACCTCAGGAGGTAAAACCCTTTAAAGATTTTGATTGCATGGTGTGTGCATTTTCTCAAAGTACTTCAGAGTAGATGATCAATAACTAATCAACCAGAATGTCAAACTGAACTTGCAAAGCAAAATTAAAAAGTTTTCCAGAAGAAGCACAGCAGCGAGAGGGATTTGCTGAGGGAAGCACTTTATAACAATCTCGATGATGTATTTAGTAAAGCCTGGTAGTCCTCTTGGTAGCTGTTTTGCAAGGCCATGCGGTCAGCAGGGAACAATATTAAACGCTTGGTAATATGATGTAGATCAGCGGAGGGTGTCACAGTGAGTAATGACCTCGGTAACACAGCAGCAAGGCACCGGGAGCGGAGACAGCCAGTAGAGGCTCGATCACGCCATCCTGCAATGCTTTTACAAGGTCATGTGGTGCAAAAACCCCATTTAAAAACATGTAGTTTCTTTTCCTCCAAATTATAATGCTCAGCAAGCCTTGTAGAAACAATGTAACAAGGTCCACACAGAATATGAAAACTGTACTCCTGCCGGTAATATGTTGGTACAAGAGGTGTTAAAGTGGACACTGGTTCAACTCCTTGGGCTACAGCACTTATAGGGGAAGGAGGAATTTGTTATGTTGCCTCAAATGATCCGATTTTTAACAGATCTTTACACAAGACAGCCAGGTCAGATAAACCCACATCTCCCTGGTCTTTTACGTCTATGTGAAGTCTTGAAATACATTTTCTTCCTCTCTGTATGACTATGTTAGAGCTGATCCTACATTATGTTTATTGTGGATTTTGTTGTCCAGTGGGAAGTTTCAACATAACCCTGCCTTGTTATGAATCCAAGTCATTATGTATTGTTGTCTGTCTGGCCCATTCTAAACCTGATATCTCAAGAACTCCTTGAGGGAATTTCTTCAAATTTGGTACAAACATTCACTTGCACTTAAAGATGAACGGATCAGAATTTAGTGGTCAAAGGTAAAAGATCACTGTGACCTCACGTCTTAGTGAATGCAATACGTTAAGAATGCCTTGAGGGAATTCCATTACATCTGGCATAAACATTCACTTGGACTCAAAGATGAACTTGGCTGGTCAAAAGGTCAAAGGTCACTGTGACCTTACAAAATACATTTTTGGTTATAACTTAAGAATTCTTACGCTAATTCTGATTATTTATGATTATTGGTACATATATTTAATGAGTCGGGACAGACATGGATATAAATTGTGTCTTGACTGGTTGGCGGAGGGATACATCTGCGAGGCAGTAATTCTAGGTTTTTTTTTGTTTTCTGATCTTAGAGTTAATTGAGTGAAGTTTCTGATATTGCGCTGCCATGCTGGTGACATCAAGAATAGCAAGTGAAATCGTGATGAATCAACCTCATGTATGAATCATACATCAACAATAGCCTAATTTTCCACATGATCCTCAAATAATGAGGATACTGAATAATAGAGATGCATGACAAAAATAGCATATTGTCAGTGTTTTAGAGACCCACAAAATTTCAGAGCTCATGTATTATGTCACTCATGTCGTTCCATAGGGAAAACGGGAAATAGATAAATGATTAAATAAACAATAAACAAAAAAATGTGCACAAAAGTAGGAACTATACCATAATTGATGGTAAGGAAAGAAATACAAGCTCTTTGCCAATTGATTTTATGTCAAAGGAAGTAGAAAACATTTTATTTTTACACTCGGTTTTGATTATATAGTGAACAGTGATGTATTCTGTTGTAATCTGGACTTCTCTGATAACATTTCACAGCATTTTGTCAGTCTCAGGGCTCCATACCTTCTAAGCCTTCCATATGAGTGTATAATATCCAAGACCTCAAATGGAGCCCTTTCTCCTGGGAGCCTCAGTGAATGTGGAAATACTTACATTCACATTTCTCCAGTTACAATCTCAACCCCCAGTTGTCAAGTGTGTCGTTCCGCCCCTTTGCGCTCCGTCTTGTCATTTTCTATTCTCCGTATGAAATGAGACGAGTCTCTGCGCCAGCAAAGCAGTCTGGCAGCAGGGCTGGAGAATAATGAAACAGGCTTCCAATACAGGCTCAGACAGCCACTCGACAGATGAAATGCAATATTCTTAAAGTGCTGTGTAACCTGAGCTTCATATGTAGATATGAGATAGTACTTCATGATACCTCTATTACCATCCACAAGCCAACGCTTTGGGCAATTAGGATCTCTCCGGTTTCTCTTCTGTACATGAGCCAATCCAAGATGAGAGGGATAAAAACTCAATTAGCTTTTGTCAGGTGCTGGCCACTCTACATACAGGCTTGTATATTCCATACTTTCTTTGTAGGATTAAACACCAGGTTAAGACCTTTCTTATTGTCACTAGTTGGCATTTTGAGTTAAAAATCCAATTTTGAAAACCAAATTCTTGCAATTCACTGGAGTATACAAAAGGTTCAGCTCGAAGGATTAATCTATCATGCTCTCTTGCAAATCCCTTTAACAATGTGGGGATAAACATGAACAGAAACCTCCATTTGACAACTGGCCCTGTGGTTTAAGGGTTCATGAGTGGGTAGCTGAAATATGTGTCAATTCAGTAACTGCTATGGTATGTGGTGAAGCCACTGCATTCTTAGTCTTTTAGACAGATAAAATTGGAGACAAAATGTGCTACGTCTCCTGATACACTTCTATTTTTTGTCAGCCTTCAGAGACACTGTTTGTCAAAGAATCATTTATTTCAGATGAATCCTTGAAAATCAGAAATATCTGGATTACAGCCAAAATAGAAACCATTCAGAAATGATGTCTGTGGGGTATTGTTTCTCCACAAATATCTCTTTGATTTGATGGAGAATATGCAGATTAAAGAAATGAAGTGAGCTCTGTGTTCTTTTGTACCCTATTTCAGCCAGGTCTCTTTCATTTCGCTGCTATGGTGTGACCTGCTAAACCCGCAGTCATCTGATAAAGATTTCTGGCCTGATTCAAAACCCATTTTGTTCTTTGGCCTTTGTATATGCATGCAGTGAAAGTACTGTAATGCCATGTTTCTAATGTGTTTAACCCAAGTTACTTTGGGATCACAATGTATCTTTATAATATTTATAATATTTGTATCTCATAATCTTGAGATTACTCAATAATAACTAAATAAAAGGAGATGTTAGTTTCTGTGTGGCTAAATCTGGTAGCCTAATAGTTGTGGAGCTTGCTGGCTCAGAGGCAGAAGACTAGGCTGATTAGCTGAAAGGTAGGGGAGCAGTGAGAACACCACTGTCATGAAAAGTAACATGAGGAAGTTAAGTGTATAATTATGAAATGTTACATCATGATATGTGACTTTATGAAGTAAAAAAGTGTCATGAAATAAAGGTCTAACTGGTAAAAATGTCATCACAACATAAAAACAGACTTTTTAAAAGGGGTATTTTGAACTTTAATAACATTTCATAATAATGGGTTGATTTCTAATAATTTAATAATAGGGTATTTCACAAATTATTGTTTTGTTTCTATTTTTTATATTTATATTTAATGCAGTCCATGTATATGATTATTTATTTTATAATTACTTATTATGTTTATTTAATAGTAAATACTTTGAAGCTCCATGAAACTATTATATGAATGTATAGGCAGATTTTACACACAAAACCTTCAATCAGCTTTTATTACATGATATGATCCGCTGCTGCAGAAGAGACTACCCAACAATGTTCACTAAAATAACCTCCATAGCAGCTAAAATCATTGGTCTTCCCACTCCCAACCTCTCACAGTTAAACACTAAGGCCATTACACGCATCGCTCAGGCAATAACACAGGACCACACTCACCCACTGCACCATTGCTTCTCCCTGTTACCCTCTGGTCGACGATACAGGTCCATCAGATACAACAGAGTACGTTTTAAAAACAGTTTAATCCCCACAGCCATCAATACTCTGAACAATATGTGATAACGGTCTGAAATTGATATCTGTACTTTGTCACAAATGACTGTAGTGTGTTATATGTGCGGGTGTGTGCTATGGTGTCTCCCTGCCTGTACAGCTGTGAAAATGAATTTCCCCCATGGGGACAATAAAGTAACTAACTAACTAACTAACAATATATAAAGCTCCTCCCTGGCCAACTAAAACATCAATATGCTGCTCTAATGTCAATGAATCAGTTGTAATGATTCAATAATATCCATCCATCAGCTATACTGCGAAATGAGTCAGGTAGAGACTTCATCAAAACATCATTCACGTCAACATTTTGTGACCTATAACAGAGCAAATGTACAAAATTCACAATAATTGTCTGAATATACTTTTTCAGTGGGCCTCACTGTATATGATGATGGTGTTTCAATACTTACTCTGTTGTTTTGAAATATGCTTTATAAATAAACTTTCTGAAGATCAAGTACTGCAGATTGTGAGCTAATTTACCTACACAGACATCAGGTAATCTCCAACTTTAATTAGTGAGGAAGAGACACAAAGTGTGTGTGTGTGTGTGTGTGAGAGAGAAGGTGTACAAAGTCAAGCAGACAGCTGCGGTGGAAAAATGAAACGCTTCCTCCTCGTTGTGCCCATTAGCAGAGTTTTCAAACATCCTTCTCTCATCAGCAGTGATCCTGAACAAGGTTGGCAGGGTTGCAGGCAGGCCGGGGCCGCAGGCAATAATGCTGTGGTACACTGATGTTACAAAGAGGAGTGTAAAATGTTAATGACAACAGATCGGCTGTGCATGCACACACACTGTAATCACATCATCGTCCCTATTGGCCAGCTAGTCACCCTCCTTTCGGTGGGAGCTGCATTTTCACAACAAGTGTTGATGAGGTGCACACACTGTGTCCTATAAGCGCCGCAACCTTGTGATAGACAATAACATTGGCATCACAAGCTCAGTCTTTAGGGCCTGCTGCACTCTTCTACAGCGACTCTGTACTGTGATGATGGAGCTGTTCAAGTCATAAAGGAGCTATTGGATAACAAGCAGAGACAGAGGAAGATCAGAGGAAACAGGCTGCTGTAATAACATCCACTGCTTGAGACGCTGACAGCCCTGAGAGGCATCATTTAGTGGTATGAAAACAACAGAGAACTGTAAGGCTCAGAGACAAAAGCTATACTTAACGCTTGATTTCTGCCTGCTCCTCTGAAATTCCAAAACAGCTGATTATGTGTTGAAGACACAGTCTGCATAGAACTTCTAGAAGTAAAAATGTTATGACAATATTATGAATTGTGCACAGTTTTCAAGTTTAAAGGTCAGTGAAAGTGAGCCTATCTAAGTCAGAATAACAAGACAGCTGTTACTTTAAAATACACTGTAGAAGTAGCACAAATAAAGCAAAATCATTAAGTCAGCTGTCTCAGTAACTAGTTTGCAACCATTAGCTATCATAAGCTACTGGTCAGACCAGACCAGTAAGGCTGCAGCAGCAAAATCCACTCACCAAAACAGTGTATTGAACTGAGCAGTATATGAAACTATGGTGTTTAATCTGTCAAAAGCTACATGCTGCTGTAACAGTTTAGTTTAGACAAGTGCAACACCTGTTTCACACGTGACTGATGGAACAGATACACCTCTATTTTAATCAGTACAGCTGTTTCACTTCAGCTCTACATGTGTAAGTGTCACCTGAAGCATATTTCTTCCATTTTACACGCACTTGCAGTGATTGTGTATTGGGCTGTATGTAGACATGCTGTTAGGTAACTCCTCTTTATCTTTTAAACTTCACATTGCCAGTTTGTAAAAGAAGCTTTAGTCTCCAATCCTGTGATATCTGGAGGCTTCCACTGTCCAACAAAACACACTGTTCAAACATGTATCTCAGCACACTTCTTTAGTCTCATTACTACACTTTGCTCAGCACTTCTGTGCTTCTACTGATAGCTGGGAGGGACAATAGCCTGATGCTAGCAGGCAGTAGCACTGCTTATGTCTCTTATAAAAACGGACACAAGACATTTTTTGATAACCTGAGTGGTACTCTAACAACCCCTGATGACATCATCTGGGTTATTTCCTCAGACTTGATAAAGCTCCATTAGAGCCACATTGTAAAACTGTTTTCTCAGGATCAATAGTAATCTCCACAACAGGTAAACTGATTTTGACATATCAAATTGGAGGAGTGCCTCTTTAAGACAGCAAGGTTTTGATTAAAATTGGATTAAAGAAGAAATACTGCATGTTTGTCATTGAATCCTTTTCATCAGAGTTGATAGGCAAAAAACCTTCACTACATTATTTCCATATGACATGATTCTGTGTTTCTACTCGACTTAAGTCTTTATGGGAGGGGGAACACATGTTTCTCACTTTCTGAGTATGGTATTTTTTTGTCAATGTGTTAAAATTATCCTTTTACAAAAAATATGTGAATGCCACAGTGTGGTGCTCAAAGAGTGACAGTCAAAACTACTGTATGGTAATTATAAAGGCGTCACTGGTGAAAACGTCTCCGCTACCTCCTGCAGATAATAACATGCACTGCAATTAAAGCAGGAAAAAAAACGGAGTGTCTCTCCCCCATCCTTCCTGTGCAAAAATTACATTAAATCCTGCGTATAGTGAACATGATTCACTCTCCATGTACAGCACAGCACAGTCTAGTGCAGCACAGTTCAACGCAAGTAGCCTTCAGCAAATTGAAGTGAATCATTTCTTAACTTTGTTACAGAAGCTATTAAAGTCGACACAATGCCAGATCCACAGCCGGAGGCATCATGAGGACAGGCTCTGTAACAGTTGAGAGACAGTGGTGGCAAGCAGGTCCAACATTTAAGTCTTAACAGCTGAGTATCACAGCTCTGTCTCCAGACTTTTTTGTGAAATTGCACAAAAACAATGCAATAATAGGCCCTGTGCATGAAATGTGACAGGATTAGTTTTTTTCCCCCATGATTTAGGGATTACTTGAAGGAGGTGAAATGAGCAATAAAGAGCTGAGAAACAGCTCAGTTGAAAGTCAGGACAACAGGTATCATATCAAAAATATGATCTTATGTGATGGCTGGAAATGTGCGTGTTTAACCGTGACTGAGTCATTTGCAAAAGGGACAGTTAATCCAAATCATCAAAAAGAAACATGATTTTCCATTACCCCCTGTAGTCTCTAGTTATTTCATTAATTTCAATCTGATTTTCTGAGGTTTTTCCATTATTGCGACTTCTCCCATCACCCCAGTACAATTAGGTGAGATGAGTAATGCTGAAAAAAGTCTAGAAATGCATGTGAAGAAAAAAATATTGTTGTCATTTTTATTCTCTGAGCTGTAGGAAAGAAAGACATCGCAGCAGAAAAGGAAAGGGGCACTTTGACAAGAAAGTTGATGAAATGATGCTCTCAGCTTGTCAAAACGTCCTTCCCTCCACCTGTCGCCTCTGTGGGATAGTAAGGGTCTTTGTTCTGTCTCAGTGATAAACCCTCCACTGAATAAAGGCTTCTGTCTAATAGAGGGAGCTGCCTAGGAGACCTGCGTGCAGAGTGAACTATAATTTGGGAGCAGCTCCAGGAAATGGGACTCTCACACCTCAAAACATTAATGCCTCAGAGACTCATAATGTGCACAGTCCTGGAACCATTCAGAAAACTGGACTCAGTCTCATCACGATGAATCCCATCTAAAGATAGATTCATTGAAATATATTGGAACAGACAAAAGGCCTCTCTTTGGCAAGATGCAATGGGTAACACACAAACTGGCACGCAGGCACACAGGAACCGTGGACACCGTCCTGGTTGGCCAGTGGGAATATGTCTCTGCCTATTATTCGCTTTGGTTCCAGGTTTCCACTTTTCTTGGTTTTATCATGTGAAAGATGTGTTGCTGCGGGGATCTAGAGGTCAGGTCTGCTACACAAACAGAGGGCCTCTTTATCTTGAGGCTACAATCAGCTGAAACTCCTGGAGAAAGAGAGGGGGAGGACAGGAGAGAAATGTGCTGAGCAATTTTGTGCCCTCTTCTCTTTTCTCTCCCTGGATACAGGGTTTTTGTGTTCTAGAAACGCTAGAAAGATGGACACTCCAATTTTATCCACTGGGTTTTTACATTTTACTTTTCTTTTTTTTTTTGTGGGGCTTTATGGATGCTAACGTCAGTCTGTCCATCCACCACTTTGGTCCAGACTGAAATATCTCGACAACTGCCATGAAATATTGTACAGACATTCATGGTCCCCACAGGATGAATTCTAATGACTTTGAAGTTCCTCTCACTTTTCATCTAGTACCACCAGCAGGACAAAGTTTAGACATATCCAGCAGAATAAACATCTAATCAGTGGCTTGTAATGAATGACATATTGCCCATCTGATTTTGCCAAGTGGTGGCATAAAATGATGGGAAGACATGATTGCCTTTCATGGAAAATGATGCAACTTGAGTGAAAGATTTGCACTGCATTTATGAATCTGCTTCATAAATCAGCAGAAATGTAAGGAAGTAAGAGAGACTGGGATATAACATGAAAAAGAAGAGGTTGGTTTGTCTGTTTCTAGCTAGCTTACAGCTAACGTTGGGTACAGTTGCAGTTTGGGGCAAATCAACACAGACTGCAAAAAAAGGTGCTGCACTATCTGTCTGAACACACCCTTAGTCTTGTCACGACCTGGGCATTTCAAACACATTGCTCAGGTCATTCTGAATAACTGGGCAGAGATTTCTCATAAAGTACCTTTGTCAAGATCTGCGTCACCTCTACCACAACAATAGAAATATACAGCTTATTTTCTGCCTGATATTACCACAAGAGAAGATCAATTCCTGTTTATATTCTTTGCTCTTTATATGAATGTTCAAAACAACAATAGCCACACCAACAGCTGCAGAGAATACACCCATGAGACATACAGAGAAGACATGAGTCTGTGTAGATTGGACCGTGAGTGCTGACAGATTGCCCTGTCGTTAACATCCCCCTCTCCGTCTCTTCCTGTTCCCAATTCTATCCATCCCTCATTTAGATCCTCCCTGAAGCAGCAGTACAGCAGTCCATATAGCTGTCATCTCATTTATGAAAGACAACTGAATGATCAATCTTCGCTAAAGTTAGAAGATCACAATTTTCGAACAAATGTCTGTAATCTGCTTGGATGTGGTGTGTTGCATTGTGTCTTCAGCCATTGTTTTCCTTTTAAAAAGTCATATTTAACTTCATCATTAGAACACCTTTGCCCAGCTTCTACCTGTAAAAAGCATTTTGTTCCATTTAAATGAAGGTTTTATAGAATGCAAGCCCACACACTATGCATTTTCCCCAGGAGTGAGGATTAGCAGCAACAGGAAACTTAACTGCTTATTTTTCCATAATACATGCCGAACATAGCCGCTGATAAGCATTTTGCCCCACCCCCCACCCCCACCCCACCCGACAAGCGCAGCAAAAGCTCCTCCGTCTCCAGACTCAGAGGCAGCAGCCGATTCATCTTCCCTCGGGCTGGAGGAGATATCAAGCTGCAGCAGCGGCAGAAACAGCATCCTAACACCCCACTTCCAGCAGGGCTTCCATCTCCTCTGTCAGCTGTCAGCTCAAAATGTCTCCTGCCTGTCAGACCAGAGCTTTCAACTCAGTCCGTGTCTGTCTTCCCCAACTACCACGACACTTTCTTCCCCAACATACAGATTAGGTTTTACATCATGAGTGAAAATCAAAAGCTGATGTGCATTCTGTAACCTTATCAACAGAAATATTGCTGATGCATTTGACAACTTTCATTCTCTCACATACTGTATTTTCACATTGGACTAGCCGCTCATGACAGTAAGCAGTTTTCTGTCTGTCATTGCGCTGTCATAAGCAATATAGTCTAAAGAAGCTCTTTCTGGATGACTGTTCTAGTTGGTTTTTTTTGTTGTTTTTTTTGCCTTGTGCTCTCTGAGGCATCTCTATCATTCTTCCCCAGGAGCAGGTCGACTCCATGGCCTCTGCCTGCTTGAAGGCTTGGCATGGGTTTGCTCTAAGGTTGCCACTGAGACTTGTTGGGACCAATGGACAAACTAATGAGCCCCTGAAGGCCCCACTGATATACTCCATGGCCTTGTTATAACGCCAAGATGGGAGTGTTGCAGAGGGAGAGAAAGACTGAGGTATGGGCATAGGGGGTGGAGTGGTTGTTAAAGTTATGGGGCAAGTGGGGGAAGCTAGAGGGGAAGACACTATGACTTTGGAATTAACATAACAGTGAAACAAGATCAGAGTCTACAGTCTTTGAGGCTTACTTCCTGGGACACAGTAGTGTTTTGAGCTAAATCCCAACATCAACATAAGCCATTTTCTCGTATAAACTTTGGTCAACGTCCAGAGAATCGAGCCGGGACATTGTCGGGCGTTGTCCTTTGACACATGTAGCACACAACAGCAGACTGTCCATGTCAGACGGGTTCTCACCTACTGGAAATACTCTACTAGAGTGTGCAGGAGGCAGGAAACACCATCAACACACCCACTTGCTTGCTTGGAATTCTCTGGACGATGACTGGCTCTATTCACACAACTCACACAACTCAACTGGACATTACATAGACTTTGTTCTGGGGAGATAAGGGTTGAGTACTGTCTAACTGATTTGGATGTTTGCATTTTCACATACAGGTCCTCTAGGTAATGTAAAGTTAAGGGTTGCAGTGCATGTGTGAAAACAGCTATACTAACATGCCCACAATAACTATGCTAACACGCTGGCATCATTTGCTAATTAACACTGCAGCTGATGGTAATGGTCAGAAACCAAAGTATTGGACAAATGAAAATTCTGGGATCACGAAAACTTTTAGGATTCATTGTTTGGGAACCATGAATGTCTGTACTTTTGTGCCAATCCATTCAGTTAATGTTGAGATATTCCACAAGATAAGTGAAAAGTTTGACCTGTTGCTGGTGCTAGATGAAAAGTCACGTCAGTCAACGTTTTTGGCAATCCATCCAGTTGTTTGGAAATATTTCACAAAATAAATAAATAAACAGTTAAATGCATGTAGGAGCTAGTTAAAAAATGAATGGCATCATCAAATCATTTGGATTCATCCTCTGGGTACAATAAAAAAGGCTTTCAACTGTGCATTTTCTTTACATCAACAATGGTTAAGACATAAAGTTCTACAATGGCAAGTCACACAGGGACGTCTCAGAAGATAATATATTTTCATTCTGAAACTCAGCTCAGGCATTTATTGGAGGTATTTGGCTTCTCAAGTGCAAAAGCAATGAATGAAGTGGAGACAGTTGAAGTGGATGATCCAAAGGACAGGGTAGGGTTATAGTGCAGTCTTCTTAAATCCAAGAATAGACCATAACACGTCTGCAATCCCATGAAAACTATGGATATTACAAAGTTTATCGTGATGTTTTTGTCTTTATTTTTCACCTTCAGAATGACTCAGTAAAACAAGGAAAGAGCAAAGATTCTGTGATCGCTCTCTCACAGAACTCCAAGACTCTCAGGATAGATGACCCATTAGGATTGGGTGACTAAAACGGGAACTCAATCTAATGCCTCATTTCCTCTCAGAGATGAGACAAGCTTTATGGCTTGACCTCTCCCAAAAGGATCTCTCTCTTTCTACAGTGGCCACGTTGTAATCTCACACATCGCTGTCTCGCTTAATCTGAAAATAATATCAAATACATTAGCAAAGGCGTAGGCCTGGAAAATCCAATTTGAAATTCATACTGTCGTGCTCGTAGACTTGATCACTCCATATGTGTTATGTCACATGTGGTTTTGATGGACATTTATCTCCAATAAGATAGAAGTCATAGACAAAGCAGGGAGTTCTGTGTTAAAAGATCCATCAGGTTGCATTGTTTAGAACCAGTCCAAGTACTGGAGGAAAGAGAAGATTTTTTTTTTTCTCAGATTGTACACCTGCCATGCCAAGTAAAATATACAGTAACATAATAATATATATTTGCTGTCAGGCGAAAACGTCACCTCCCTTAGATAACAACTTTCTAGGAACTTAAATATATCTGTGCTTGACAGCAGCATGTTTCAGTTTTTATTGACATTTTTTTGCCCTGGTTGCTGCATAGCTCCATTACCAAGTATCTCAACTATTGGGTGGAATTTTGAGCATATATTCACTAACTTTGGTAATCCCCTGACTTCTCCTCTAGCACCACCCAGGGAATGACATTTTTGTTTTATTGGTGATATGTTTCAATAATTATTGGATGCAGTTACCATGACATTTGCTTGTAGCATTCACAGTACCCAGAGGAGAAATCTTACAACCAATAATGAATAAATACAAATCTCACCTTAATCACTGCTGTGGTATTTCACTCATCGAATTGGATTGGCCAAACCAATGTATATTTTCATTTGGCTTATAATAAGCAGTATCTGTCTAAAGATACAGTGTGATCCTAAACCATGATGTTTCTCTCATGGGAAATCTGATGCACTGCAGTGTAAGTCTATTTCCCTTCACACTGGTTGCTGTTGAGTAGTGTCTCCCTTTTATCCTTATATCTACTGCATACCTAGTGTAAGAGAAGAGCAAGCAAAAACTGTCCTCCACCATGGACAAGTAATTACTAAGGCTCAATATGGAGTAGACCTTTGTTCAGACTGATATTTTTCATGAGATAAGTGTCTGAAAAGGCTAATGAGCTGCACAGTGTCAACAGACGGTGGTGTGCTGGCCAAAAAACTTTTAATTTGACACTTCCATTGTCTATCATCAAGGGGAGAAAGACAAAGAATGCTTGCAAATCCTCAAGGCTTCTGGGTGACTCTGTCTGTCAGTGTGTTCAAAACAGCAGCAGCAGCAGCCAGTAATGTGGAGTAGCTCCTTCTGCTCAGCGGGCTTGAAACAAATGGGTTATTTAGAGCCTACTTCATTTGCACTTGTGGAGAAAGGGCAGAAAGGAAATGAGAACCCCTTGACGGTTCAGTGTTAGATGTATTTAATTAGCCAATTCACTCTCTGCTTTGCTGCCTCAGTGGGCACAATACTTCTTTGTATTTTTAAAAGTAATTGTCACTTGCCGCATCAGCATTCAGCAGATCCAGGCATGCAGTCAAGAGCAGAAAAAAATTCCCCTCGTCCTTACTAAGAGCTTGTAAAAATAGACATACAGTCAGACATTATGCTGCGTTGCTGGTCAGAGATAACCTAAAGAGATGGGATGCCATGTTCATGAGCCATGAAGGTGTGGGCATCATAAGCTCCAGTGGTGATCAGTAACAAATCACTTTGGTTTACTCAGCTGATTGAGCTCTGCAGGCAGTTTTAATGCAGTTAAACCTGTTTACAGTAAAAAACAAGCTTTCAACTGTTACACTGATCTATACAACATAAACAATTATATTAAAAATATTACATTTTTTATTTTTTTTAAAATCCTATACTGTAACAAGACCCTACAGTCTGTGAGGCTGCATACAGCCACATCAGTGCTTTGAGTTAAATGCTAAGGTGACGCTAACACGCTCACAGTGATGTAAACATGCTGATGTTTAGCAGATACAGAGTGCCGTAGTGAAAGTGAAACTTCCAGGTTCTATTCCAGAAGTAAGCACGACCAGCGTGGACATTGTAAGACTGCAAAGTTTGCCATCTTAGTGTTCACAGGCTGAAGTTGCCACTGAGGACTAAACATACAACTGAGGCCGATGGGAATGTCAACTGTTTTGCAGGTACACTTAAGTATTGGACAAACTGAAATTTTGACCTGTTGGTGGTATCAGAGTAAAAGAGGTCGTCAAAGTTAAAATTCATTCTGAGGGGAACATGGCTGTCTGTACCAAATGTCATGAGAAGATCATGGTAGAACTACAGGAAAAGTCAGAGTCACTAGAGTCAGGAGGATACATCATTTGAGAACTATCAATGTTTGTACAAACTTGTGTGGCAATGCACCTGATATCCATCCATCCATTATCTATACCACTTAACCGTTAAGGGTCGCAGGGGAAATGACCCTTTTATTTTGATCCCTCGATTAACATTGCTAATGTAGCTGAGGTACCCCCTATCTGACACACTGTAAGAACTACTTGTCCCACCCAACTCGTGATGAACTCAAGAGAGTGTAGAGTTTATAACATTTCAAATTAAAAGGCCCATACCATACCCATACCATTTCACAATGATTCTCGCCACCATGCATGTTACATAAATACCATCAATCATTGACACACACTCCCAAATAAACACACAACTAGACAAAAATCACCTAGCTCCACAAGCTGTAATTACACTCAAGTGGAGGATGCACTGTACCCTGGGGGTGAAGTGCCTCTATAATAAGCTTTCATCAAGAGCCAACTCAAGAACAATGTCCCACACATCAACAAGCAGTGCTCTCCAACAGATCAAAAAAGAAAGGAAGAGGTGCTACTTTCAATAACACAGTTTAATAAGTTTTTTTTCTTTTTTTTTTTTTGGAGAATGTTAAGAAAAATACAGAATAAAGTTCAGAAATGGACAAACATACACTGTACACAGCCATCATGATACACTTTGGTAATTACACATTAGGATGAAAAACTATAAAACAACTACAAGGAAAAACTATTTTGATGTTGTCATTCTCTTCTCTCTTCTTTGCATTTACTGGAAATATGTTAACATTAAGCAGGCTGGCAACAACCTGTGTCAACATGAATCTGTTTGCAGGTGATGTTGCACTACCAGGCATGTTGACAGAAGCAACCAGAAACCACAACTAGACAATGCTTAACAAGCTAGTCCACGCTTGCTCATACTTTAAGGGAAATCTGTGCAGGTTGGCACCTTAACATTTACGAACATGTACATGTACATGTTCACAGACGTTCCACTTGCAGCTGTCCTCCTGAATTCTTTGCCAGGATGGACGAGTGGAGTCATGACCTCCTGGCTTCTGACCTTTGACCTCAGACCTCAGAGTCTCAGGTACGCCACCTAAGAATAACAGCAAAGTTAAGAAAGGTTAAAATCTATGTGGAAACTTTTGATGCATGAGAATAAAATAAAAATAGTTAAAACTTTTTTTTTAAACTCCAGTTTGTACTGTACAATGAGGATTTTCGCTCCCCAAAGCACAGATGTACTGGATTACAACGGTCTGCTGATCGGCACAGCAACACATTATCTGCAATTAACGTCTTCAAACAACTAAAAAACCACAGGTGGTAGAGTTTTAATCAACTTCAGAAACACACATTCAGATAAACAAAGCCCAAAAAACAAATCAGCTTAGCTCTGTCCTCTCTCTCTCTCTCTTCCTCCATCTGCTATTCCTGGGTGTTTGCCTGCTGCAGACAATGGTTGCTCTCCACTGAGGGCTCTATATTGGGATGATGGATGAGGGCATTTGCCTCACTCAAGGCCCTGTCTTCTCTGTTCCCATGCCAATGTCTGCTCACCACTCAAGCGCATCAATGGTAATTCATACAAATGATAACAAACGGCAACTAGAGGTGAATCCCAGAAAAAGAAGAAAGCGTGATAAGGAGCCAGAGTAATGGGGATCTAGATGGGGGTGAGATGCTGGCTTTTGATTAGAGTTACTAGTTGAAGCTGGGGGAACAAGAAAAGGTGATTGCTCTCCTCTCCTCTCCCTTGAGAAGCTGCTGTTGACCAAGGTACAAAAGCCAATAGAAAGAGAGAGATACTGAATGAATTCTTGCCTCAAGCCTCTGAAAACAAGTTATTTTAAATCTTACGTATTTCTGTATAATATTGAATATTCATGACTGTAAAGCAATAATCAAACAATCAAAGTTTTTAGATATTAATTAGGTATTTATTAAGAGTTTAGCACTCAACAAGACTTGGTCAAAACCTAGTATATGGCCAGACTGTGTATGATCAATTTACTAAATTGAGGACGTAGTTGAAAACTGTTGTGGAACTGCCGTACGGAACTACTTTCAATGGAAAGCAGACAAAATTTGCTCTAACATTTGCTAAATGTCAACTGAATGACATGCACAGAGAGGTGCGTCTGCAGAGGGAAAGTCTGACCTCACCCTTGTGAGACAATACTGGTGACTCAATAGTAGCTCAGGTTAAAAATCAAAAATATAGCGATACAGGCGCTAAGTTGGCAACACTGCCTGTAAACGCCCCATGATGATGTAACAGAAACCATTTGTAGCAATTCATTTGGAAAGAGCAACGGCCAATGGAGAAACTTCAAAAGTCAATCAGTCAGAAACTTGTTTTTCAGGGACTTTAAAGAAAAACAAATTCCCTTTAAAACTGTTAAACCGATGCATAAATGTGTATGTGTATAGCTGAAGGTGGAATTTTCTGTTTCCTTGCCAATATAAATAACAAAAGCTACAACGTAGTGTCCAAGTAATCAGAGAGAGATTAAAAATATCTCATATTTACTGGTTCAGGTCTTTGGGTCAGTGGCCAAAGAACTGTGGCAATTGTTTCATGATGCATTACCAAGACAGTACCAAGGGAAGTACTATACATGATTAAACCTGAAACATTTACTCCATTAGTTAATAGAAAAAAAGAAAGAAAAAAAAAGTTATTTGTTGAGTTTTCTTGTTTTCTGTGATTTTAAATTAAATCACCTTTAGACTGCTGTAAGGACAAAACAGGCTATTTAAATGTCTTAACTGATTTTTGTGGCATTTTTACTGTTCTCTTTAAACTACTATTTTCTAGCAGCTGGCTGAAGGCCAGGCCCAAAAGACAAATCACAGAAACAAGCAAACATATGATCAGAAGACTCATTACTTCCCACTTGCTCCTGGTGAGTAGTTTTGTTTTTTTTTAAATCAACTGTTTACATTATGAGAAACCACACAAAAAAAGGTTCTCAGATAGTTTGTATTCAACAGTGTTAAAATTACATGAAGGTCTTTAAAGTGGCAGGGATGCTGACAGTAGGTCTGCCCAGAACACCTGATGATAATATGCTTAAGGGTATTACACTTCTTTGATCTCATTGGAATTCTTTTGAGCTGTAGCACAGTGAATCACTGCAAAGCCTTGAAAGTAATAGATCTAGCTGTAGCAAGAGATCACCTTTGGTAGTTTTATTTTCCATCTCTACACAACAGCTCTTTAGCTGAAGGGACTTTACAGAGGAGGGGTTACTGTCTGGGTATTAAAGGTACTGAGACAATGACAAGAGGCTGGTGTGAGGATGTCTTTTGAGCAAACACACACTCTTTGATGCTTGGTACCAGGGACTCTGTTATCATAACACTCCAAATTTGGCAAGCAGCACAGAGAATATTTCTTCACACGTGAAGAGAGAGTCAGAAAGAGGTGTGGAAAAGTAGAACATGACGAAACAAAGAATGTTGCTGCTGCTGCTAAGAATATTAAACACAAAGATCGTGCAGATCATGTATCTGCAGCTCAAGCAGATACATGAGATAGACAGAGAGTCCTGGCAAAATGAACAAAGCCCCTGACCTACATAACAATGCACTCTATTATCACTCTTGGGTGTGTGTCCACCCCGCCCCAAGGATGTGATCCAGATTTTAAAAAAACAAACCACAACAATAGGTTTTGAACAGGGGGCATATGAAGTGAGTACTGCCTTTAAGATGCTGAGAACAGAACTTTCTGTTACTGCTACAGATTACCTCCAGCAGTCAGTAAATGCAGCTGCCATCAAGTTATTATTAGACCTGAATGATGTTTTATAGTTGCTGAGTGCACACATGGTTAATAAGAAGCATTCTCTTACTTGTTATACAACATATTTTAATGTGGTAACTTGGAGGAAGACTAAGAGATAAAAAAGGAAACGCATTTAATTAACTGGTAAGAACTACTCTGACTGGAAACCACAAGTCCTCTTCCAGTTGGTGTGTAATGTAAACTTCACACTGGACAGAGCAATGTTATGATGCACGTCATAGTTCTGGATAATGGCACATAAACAGCCAGGAACATTTGTTGTTCTTTTCGCAGTGTATGGGAACTATGTGTAATGGCAATTTTGTTCTTTGTAGGCTACACTGCAAGATACAACACTGGCAAGACAGGTGGGTGAGTGAGCTTCCATGCTGCTTTCTGTTGTTTACTAATGCTGTAATCCTTGAAGTTGAATGCGACACACCAGAAAAGAAAAAGAAAATAAAAATACAGGCAAACTACTGGTGATGGAAAAAGTGTCAATCACCTTTTTATGTGGGTTTATATAAAAAAACCCTGCATATATGTGCTACTTGTGGTGTAAAAAGGGTATAAAACTTAACAAAAAGATAGTAGAGTCCCTATAAATAAATAAAAAAGATTGGATTAAAATTCAGAACCACATAGTTGTGTTTAGGACGAAAATAACCATCTGTACAGAATTCCAGCTTGGTGTGATGCTGATCTTTAGTAAATGTATTGTCACAATAACCAACATCCTACTAGCAGCATTTAGCTGACTGTACAGGGCTGCTGTGCAGGATCAGTTCCATTCAGAAGATGGATTTTCTGAGGATGCTTCTTGACACGTGGGAACCATCAAACTGCTCATACAAATGGTTAGAGCGCTTGACCTTGAGCCTGCATGCCTCCCTCGTCTCCTCTCACCTTTTTCCACTGAAGCCCCGAATCCTGTTTTTGTTTCTCTAGGGCCCTTTCCTCATCTACCCTCCTCTTCTCCTCCTCTCTTTGTTTGGCCTGCTGCCTGCTCCTCTCCTCCTCAACTCGGTCTTTCTGCCTTTTGAATCTTGCAGTTTCATTTTTCCCTTTCCTCTTTTTCTCTCCTTCTCCTCTGAAGCTCTTCCAGAGCAGCTCTTTCTTTGCACTCCATCTCCATTTCCCCCATCACACGAAACATTGCTTTTCTGAGCTCTCTCCTTCTCTCCTCAGGGCTTAGTTTACTGATGCTCTTAACAAGCTCCATTTCAGTCTGGAGTTGCGAGTTCCAATAAGGAAATGTGTAATATTCTTCAGCCACTTGTAAAAGCACCTTTGAAAAGTACTCCAATGATTCAGTATGGCAATCCAGTAAAGTTGAGGGACTTGTGAGAGGCAAACCAAAGCAACAGAGGCTGAGATATCCTGACTTTTGGAAAAACACTGGATCCTACACTTCCCACAATACAACTCCCACACCTCTAGTACACTTGTATTGTACAAATGTCACAGCAACCTTAGGCTGAGGACATCCCATGCACAGCCAGTGGAGTATCAATCCCTCCACACTCTAAAGATCTAATTCAATAAAATGTATCATTCCCATCACACTAGAGATAAACAACACTGACATGCCACTACAACATTTTTTCTGTTGGATAAAAGAACAATATCAGCCTCGTTTACATCATCAAGCAGAGATATCCCGATGTAAACACTTAATGCAGAACAGCAGCACAGGCCACCAGCTCTGATGATAAATTCCCCTCCTCATCCATTGGTCCACGTGCAATGAATCGTGACGTGTGCATCTTGGGGGAAGTAATTTATTTAGACAAAGTGCAGTTGCTCCTGGTGTGACGCTGTGTGGACTGCAGAAAGACTGAGGCGATGTATGATCGATACATGGTCTCGGCTCTTCATTGTAAGAACGCCTGGATCAGTTTATGAGTCAGTTCCTGTCTGATCTACGTGCCGTCTCTGTGGGAGCGAGGATGAGATTAATGAGGCTGTGGGGCTGTGGGGGGTCGGGGGTGGTGGGGGATAAAAAGTGACACTGGGATGCTGGAACTACTTTACACCCCATTACATTGGCAGGCCCAGGGACAGAGGGTGGGAAACACAGCAGCCCAGACAACACTAGACATTCCACATGAAGCATAATAACAGGCTGGGTTATGGTGCAGCCTCTGATCTACTCACAGGGCCTGAAATTAAACTAAAATATACACACACATATATACACACGCCCAATTCAGCACAGCTACCTGCAAACTGTGTCATAGCTGGGTGTTGGAGTTGGTGCTTTGGCCCGTCTATGATTTATGGTTACCCATAACACCCTTCTCTGCGTAGTTTTGCAGCGACGTGTATGTATGGTATGTGTATGGTCGGAGAAGCATAATGATAAATTTAAAGGCTCTACACAGGCACTGTCCGACACAGGTGTTTTCACTTTTGGCTGATGACACCTCCTCTCTTTTAGACGGTGCTCGACTGACTGACTTGCTTCCTCACTCTCCTGATAGCAACAGGTGCAACACTGTTGTGGTGGGACAGTTTACACCTTCATCATTCTAATCGGCATTTTTCCCATCAGACATTTTGACTTGTCATATAGCATGAAAAGCACAGGTGTAATAAATAGCGTCAATGATGATGGCTAAATTACACTAAGTGTCCCAGTAAGCAGGAAGCCAGTGATCCAGCATGCAAAGGAACCAGTTCATCTAAATGCAGTTACACGTGCGCTCGTACTGCTATTACATGTCCCAGTATCTGCCCTGAAAAAAAATATGTATTAGAACATGGAGTTTCTCTCAGCATAGCTCCTCTTTACTTTAACTTGAACAGAGATCTAATCAGCCAGAATAAGTGATGACACCTGTGTGGGAGTGCTGGGTCTCTGATATTACTATTCATTATCTCTTCCAAATAAGTGATTTACATAGCGGAGTTAAATTTCCTAAATCCTATCTGACAGCTTGTGTTGCTTTCCCTTATGGACAACAATGAAGTTAGTGAGTAAAATGTTATGATATGAATATATATGTACCAAAAGCATTAAATAAATATACATGTTTCCCTCAGATGAGGTGGAAGTGATTGTATAATGCCAATTACTTCTCTCAGGAGGGCTTTTGCTCACTTGAGTCTTCAACATCCAACATGAGGTAGACCATAGCTCAGAGCACCCTCCACCTTTGTTCCATTTCCTCTCACATATCTTCATCTCATCATCTCTGGCAGATGTAACTCTTCAGATCATTGTAAACCTCTAGACTGCCATCCCGCTGCAGGCTGGTCCTCCCCGTCTGGGAGTCTTGTTCAAACAGTGTTTGAAGCATGGACTCTCAGGCGCTCTCAGACCATCTCCGGTAACTCTAGATGGTCCTATGATCACATTACCTTCTCCTTCCTTCCTCTGCTGCCTATGGCACAACAGGCGTCTGTTATCAGGAAGTGTTCAAGTGTGTCAATTTATCACACTCTTTTTACTGCTGTAACCACCAGACAGATACTATGTCCTGTGTCTGGGTTGATCTATCTGTGGCCTTCTCCATTTCCACATAGCCTAATTTCTGGCCCCGCACCCTTTTGTTAATGTTGTTACCTCAGAAAACAACAATACTGCTTATTATTTGACCATAATGTGCAAGAGAAAGAAGAGAAGAAGCTCCAGAAAGAGAGAGTGGAACTAGAGAGCATGAAAGCATTTAAGGTTTGACAAACAGTACCCTTATAACAAGACAGGAGCCTGCTGTAGGTGAAATAATTAGAAAAGCAATCTGGTGGAATTGAGTCCTCTATTCCAAATTCCACTCCCTGTAAGGGGATATACTGCTGAATTTCAGCCTTGAAATTGTGTTAATCCAACAGGACAGATCACAGATGGACGTAAAATAATAGTACAGTCTCAGTTTACTTTGACACTAGATGAGTTTTGAAAATCTGTTTCTCATTCATTGTTGTTACAGTGAACCAAAATGTTTTCAATTTTCATGGTACACATGTAGTTTATAATGATTATGGTGGCACATTTACCACTCAATATTCATATTAAACAATGGGCTCCTGATTTTAGACAGAGGTAGACAAGAGCCGGTTTATTTCTAGTTGACAACTGGCGATTTTGCCAACTGAGCAGCCAGCTGTTGCTAGCAAATTTTAGCAGCCAAAGCTACATAACTAAACCAGCAGGCTGAGGTGGATAAAGCATACCAGACCACAGTGATGAAATGGTCAGATTTTGATCAGAATATGCCTTGTTATTTTGTCACTGCAACAAAGTATTCCTTCTCCAATGCAGATTTTGAAAGATTCCAGTCTTTCAGGCCTTCAACTTCACACCCCCTGCCTGGGGTGACAACAAAAGCAGATTCATATGATGTACAACAGCAGATTTTCTGCTCAAAGATCCACTCACTGAACAGCATTTCAGCTCTTGTATTTTTTAGCGGATGGCAAACTTGTTTAAGTGGTAGCAGTCACTACCTAAACTTTCTGAGCAGGAAGTGGAGGATAATGGTGCTAATTACCCCTGTCACTATGTTTAAAACGGCAAGGAGAATAGAGTTGTCAGCAAAGTTAACACCTCCTATTTTCTAGTCAAAGGGTTTTTCCTCAGCAACTCAGGCTAAATATACACATTTTGCACAATTACAGGTGTATAGAAGCTGGAATAAGGCTGACAAAAGTAAAACCTTACATTTGACCCACATAATCCCTAAAGCGAAGCTGGTAACTGAAAGCCCTGACTCGTGAAATTAATTAAGGCGGGATAAAAACACTGTCAAGCACTAGTGAATAATGGAAAAGCAAGGTGCTGTAAGTAAGAAGCATGTGAAATAAGCGATTGCTGTCAGGTGAAAGTGTTACTGTTGTGCTGCTAATGCAGCTTTTTACAAGTACCTATCTCACCTCATAGGACCTCATGCAACGCATCGACGTGGGGAGTGTAGAGTTGCTGTCATCTATCACTTGCAGCAGCTCCTCACACACCTTCAGCGGCAGCACCACAGGATGTCCGACAGCATTGACCTCCCAGCTAGTTACAAGGCTGAAAACACACACATACACAAAGTAGGAGTGATTTATAGTGACTGCCACAGCATTATACAATCAACATGATGCCCAGAAATAGCTGCTGTAAATCCCATGTTGAAGCATTCGCCTCGCCGTTTTAATTAAGTAGGTTTCAAGTGTAAACTGAACAGGATAACTAGGGATACATAAAAGTGGATTGATGCAGAGTGTATGTGTGGCATCAATCTGTGTGCATGATGGTGTGTGTGAGAGACTAAAAGAAGAGAGGACTGAAAAGAGAAGAGGAAGAGTGATTGAGAGAGGAAAGATTGATGCTCTGTCAGTGTGTGGTGCTGATCCAGTTTGTTTGGGTGACATTTAGCCATCTGTGCAGTTCCTGAGAGGGAAAAGTCTCCTCAAAGTTTTGGCAGTTCTACTTAAGACATTGCACTGAAGAAACAGTGCTGCTTTAGCAATGTTTACATGCCAGAAAGATTTGCGTTCAGCCACTCAACAACTTGGGTCTTAATCAGGTTAAGCTGTTTACTTAGCAAAGCTAATCAAGTTATGATGTCTACATATTGATCCAAACCAGTCAACATCATAACTCTTTGTGCATAGTCATGTAGTTAATGTCATCTACAATAGGATTTGATTAGTCATATATCAGAATTAATTCGGAAAAAGAGTTGCCCATATAATTTCCATTACACTCAAATTTCCATATCTATGAGGCCTCTTGCTTCCCATTGTACTTGACTGTGATGGTGCCTGCGACTTTGACTCAACTCATAATCAAGTCACTCCCATTAGTGACAAGCGTAATCCACTTAGGCATTGGCTCACTGATTCTCTAGCCAATTATTGGCAGTTTTAACAACACACACTGCAACCTCCGGCCGCAGTCGACTGTAACCGACTGTATCCCGAATAAGAGGGCCATCATCCTGGGAATTCAGCTCCCCAGGCATAGCATTTAATTTAAAAATGTCAGAGATGAGTGATGAAGGATGAATGGTAAATTATGTAGGGGGTGATGGAGGTGTGAGTAACACCAGCATTTAGCTTTGTGAGACTTCAGAGGAAATGTCAGAAATTGGTGGGAAAAAAAAAAAAAGCAGTTGCTCGAATGTGAAGCACTTTACAACCAAGACTCTGATGTGAAGATTGTTTTGTAACTTAAAAGGAATCAGGGATCAACATATTGTTGGTTTATACATTCAACAAAAAATAATAAAAGAAAGACAGAGTGATAAATTAACTGGGATGATATATCAGCCGATATTTGCTTGTTGCAGAAACAGTATATTGATATTTGTCTATATAGAACAAGAAATTGCTGTACCAATATATCAAAGATGTGATTGAGAAACAGTGTCAACATTATGTAGTTTGTCCACAGGACAGCAGGGGCAAAAGATGTTTTTATTTCATTTCTAGCAATGGATAATATTGTATTAGCTATTTCATACTCTACAGTGTGAAAGTTTCCTGTGCATCACTCAGCTCATGCAGTTCATCATGTAATTTAAATGGACTCTTTCTACTTTGACTGAGAAGACAAGCCTTTCTCCTTTGATGTGAATTTTGCCTCTAATTACCCTTTCTCCATCCGTCAGCCGGTGGGCTTGTCAAAAATGGTAGAAACAACAAAACTTCCCTGTTCTGCCTTCACTCTATCTGGCTGCGGGGAGGAGGAGGAGGAGGAGGTGGAGGGAAAAACGCTGAGTGCTGATTCAGTTGAAAATAATGAGGGTGGAAGGCTCTTCCAGTGGGGTGCTGCTGTACTGAGCATGGAGAACCACATGCAGCACATCCACCTACACCTCTCTAATGCATCACAGCAAGGCACAAAGAGCCTCGCTCCTGTCAAAACAACATCCCCTGTACGTGCAACAAACACGAGCGTGGCTTATGCAACTGACGACTTTGAGACGATAAACACCTTTGATGGCAATCTCATTTGCAAAATAGCAGACAATTACATCTGAGCAGGGACCCTTAGCGCAAAGTGTTCTATCAAGACCCCAAATCCGTTCATCAACAAAGTAGTCTTTCATCCCTCGGTGAGCCGTGACAGGTTGTGATTGAGAGGGTGCGTGGGAAAGATGAAAGGATAAGATTAAGAAAAGCAAAACAAAGACGGAAGGAGGGTGGGGTGGGGGGGTGGGGGGGGGTGTTGTTGGAGGGTTGGAGCGGCGGAGGATACGGTCCTCGCTTACTCTCTCTGCTGGATGCCTGCGTCGGAGCAGGCGACATAGAGGAGTTTCAGGGCTCTGGCAGCTCCGGGTGATGGACTGTGAAGAGCCGGGGAGCTGATAGACCTCTCACCCCCGACACATGTCTCTGGGACTGATGCTGTGATGGAGTCGCTGTTCAGCAGCCAGAGCTGCAGGAGGAGCAGACAGGTCACTTAACAATTGAGATACACATGCTTGACGTCACACATGGAAAAGACTCACACTCCATCACATAAACTGTGCATCCACTCATGCTCACTGGCATCGGAGTGATACTTTGGGCCGACAATGACCCTCATGCTCTCAAGCTCAATAAACATATTTAACATTGTTTTGTCACTTTAATACTTGTTGGTCTATCCCTATTTTATGAAAATTGATTTTAAAAATGACACACAATATAGAAAACATAAAATATTAATATTGTTTTTAATTGCTTCATCTGTTTTGTGGTGTTACCACTTCAATAATTTCCACATACTGTCAAGTATAAAGTCAGACAAAAAGAAATGTAAAAATATATTTAAAGGGAAAAAATGTTTGACTTTGCATTTATTATTCATTTTTTCAAACAACTGCAGGGCTAATGTAAGCAAAACACAAGGGCTAACTAGTGTTTCATCCACCTCTGATATGATGCAGGGTCTTTGATTATATATTCATCCACTTTGGTCCAATTTCACACAAGATTAATTGTGTTGTTATTTCTATGCTGAGTGCTGAGTGAAGAGTTTTAATGTCCAACAGTTTAAACTCTGCCAAAAACACAATCTACATCAAATGGTCATGCAGATGGTCCAACTGAAACAGAATCATCTGCCAGCTTCAAATAAAATAATATCCGTTTTGGAATATGAACACATTAAGCAGACGTGTTTACAGTCAAACTTACTGTAAATTCTGTGAAGACATATTATCACTACTACACAACACTACATTTTTAAATAGCCATGTCTGTCCTCAGTGTATTACACAAAAAAGAAAAGTACAGGACAACCACAATTTCCTGTTACTGCGGTTGTGTGTTGCTGTTGTTTTACAAAGAGCCACTTGTAATAATCCACATGTAGCTGATTTTAAAGAAGCTAAAGCCTGGCAGTAATCTCAACAACTCTAACAAATCACAGTCAATCAGCTTTTTGTATCGCTCGAAGAACCTGCTGTATCACTCCTTCCCATTTCTCCAATAATTGAGTGGTCTATTTTTACTAAAAAGTCATGTGTTATTCTGATTAACGCTGCCATGCTCTTACCAATAAGAAGGCTTTTCCATCAGGAGTTTGGACAGAGAAGTGGAAGATACTCAGTGAGTTAGACAGCTCCAACAGCCTGGCTGCTATCGTCCTCTCCACAAAGACAGATCTGGCCAAAACAGACAATGTTCATTCATTTACAAATTCTGTCTTCACAGAGCAGTCATTTCACTGTCTTGGTCAGGCACTCACAGTAAAACAGAATGGAGGTATCAATAACTTTTAGCAAGTTGGTTTTCAAGATTTTCTCTCACCTCTGAGATAAAGTTATGGAAGGATATGTTACATTTCATGGTCATGGGCTCATGCCCAGGACTCATTTTGAGAATGGTATCTTAAGTCAAACAATGCAGCTAGTCATTCAGTTCATGTACAGTGAAGTGGTTTTTAAAAGTGACAATCAAACATAGTGAGACACTGAAGCTTATGCATAAAATGTAAATTATTCAGACCTGCACAATGGGAGATTGGTTATTAAAATGTTTAATTCAGAACTAAAATCGTGACAGAGTAATTATTTTTGAAAAAGTCTGAACACAGTGGTGATATGTATCATTCCCCAAAGTTTCAGCAAAATCCAATCAGGGGTGTATCAGATATTGGGTGAGACTGACATACAAATGAACTAGAACTGATTTATAGTCCCCTGTGCTGATTTTATTGTGAAGGACAAAAATGTATGACAACATCCACAGTGATTAACCTAGAAAGAAAGACTGTGTGTGACTTTGTTTTCTCTCTTACATCTCTGGTGTGTAACTGCCACTTTTTATTTATTTCCCTGTGAAACAGCTTGGTTTAACAGCTACACTCTCCTAATTATCACCACTAGATGCTTGGATTAAAACCTGCCTGTTAAGTGAAGCTTCTGGCTTTCTGTCCCCGACAGCGGGCTCCACCACCACCTGTGTGATGTACAGTTTCAGGGTCCCTGTAGGATACAACAGAAAAAGGCTCATATACACTAACTAAAAATGATGTGTATTTATAAAAATCTATTTGAATGATGTGTACCTGGTGCAACAGCCTCTCCCAGCACTGAAGAACAGCTCTTACAGGAGATGAGAGCCAGTCGGCGGCAGGGTTTCTGCATGGAATACAGGTAAAAATCAGAAAGCAATCACCATACTACACATCCAGATTTAACTTGGCTGTTTTCAACAGCCACTAGAACCAGGATGGAAGACAGAAGAGGAGGAGACGCAGAGAGAGTCATAAGGTAGGTGGATTGTCATTTGTTCTGCTGCTCTTTTCTATCTGCCTCTCTTTCTATTTCTCTCAGTTTCAGTTATGCACCGAGGGCCACTCGTGCAGAGAATGACTAATAGAAAAATAGGGCGCTCACTGATGCAGCCGTCTGAGGATTGAGTGTCTGTGTGGGTGAGTATACTTTATGATACGGCTTTTGTGTCTTATTAAAAAAATCTTTTATTGTTCATTAGGTGCTTCCACCACGTCTGTCACTGCAGCAAGTAAGTATGAGTTTTACTGCTACAATTCCTTAACTTTCATTCAGGCTTTTTTTGTCTCTCAAAAATTCTTAATTTTCTAGGAATTCCCTCAACAGTGTAGACCCTGAAATGCTGTTTTAGAGGCTTTGCCATCCCGCTAAAGCAACAAACCACCACTTTCCTTTACACTTCCCTCACCTTTGGATCCTGACTGTCCTCTGCGCCAACAGGGCTCACTTCCTCTGTGAGAGTCTGATCACAGCTGCTGTCTCTGGCTAGAAGGAGGAAGGTGTCGCCCAGTAAACAGTCCTCTGCTCTGGGAAGCAGCTTCTTGTTAGCGAACGGATCTGGGTGGCAACACCAGTCGTCCACAATGGCGTTCCAGTTGCCATTAGGGAGAGGAAGAACTCGTTTAAACACTCTGAAGAAGAGGAGGAACAAAAAAAAGTTAAAGGTTTTCTGTCTTTCATTGTCCTTGCGGAAACTGTATTAATTGCTTCTCTCTGCAGTGGGAGCTGTTATCTCTCAATAAGCTCAGAGTTCTCTCAGGACCAGAGAAGGTCAGAATCCAAAAAAAGGGAGAAAAATCTGACAAAAAAGAAGTCTCCAAATCCCCCTTAAGAATAAGGAGGACAGGTCATTCAAACCATCTAAATATTTTTTCAGTAGCTCCTTAAATCGCTTTTTTGCAGATTGAATGTAAGCATGTAAGCAAACAGTTATGTTTTATACCCAGCAATTATGAAGCAACATTAGCATTCATTTGCAGTCATGTTTTGGCCTCCAAATTATTTTGCTACTGGAAATGAGGGTGATAGGAGCAGTGCGACTGAACCAAAACCAAATGTTTTGGGCACTAAAACTGTTGTAAATAAGAGTCTTGAAGATGAGGGGTCTCAGTTAAAAGATCCTTTGTTAGCATAAATGGCCTGAGTTTGTCTTATATTATATTATTCATCAATAAGATTCATTCCCCTACTCACGTGTGCCAACCAGAGTGAATACTCTGCTTGTGACAGCACCTATCTTGGTGCAGCTAACTCAACTCTACTATAACAGTCCTGAAATAAAATCTCCTTCATGAAGGTTACAATGTTCAGTTTCTATTGTTTTAGTAGAGATGTTGATTCAACTGTATGATCATTTTGGAGGCTGTGGTTTGTGCTGCTGTTGAACTGCACTATTGATATAAATGAGTTGGACAATATCATAGAAAGACCTGTCTATAAAAGGCAATAAAATACAACAGCACCACAAACTGCAGCTTCCAAAATGATCATATAGTTGAATCAACACTTCTCTAAAACAGTTGCAAAACAAACCGGACCGTGTAAATGTCACAAAGGTAGAATTTATTACAGGACTGCTGTTAGTTTTTGCTGGGTGTATCTAATAAATAAAACTGTACTGAGTGCATGTTTCAGGCTATATAAAGAACATTTGTGGAAAACACTTTGTGATGGCTGCAGTCAATGTTAGCATTAAAACCTCAGAGCAGCCACAAAGTCGAACATATTGTTGCAAAGCATAATGAGGCACAATGTTACTGAAATTAGAACTTTCCACCTTGCTGTGAGCACTTCTCCTGACATTTCTGCCTTTCCTAGGCCCTGCTGAAAGCAAAAAAACCAAGTTTTTTGGCAACTTTTAGTGGGTTATTGCTGAGAAACATACCCAGAGGGCAAGGGTCTCGGTAATGCAGCTATTGCAATTTTCAGCATGTCACATTGCTGACCAGAGAAAGCTACAAGCTGAAGGCAATAAGAACAATACCACTGTCCAGCTGAACCACCTCAAGGTAAGAAACACAATTGTTTTTTAATGGGTAGCGCAGACCTTTACGTCACACCGTCTCTATAACTCTAACCCAGTCAGGCTGACAACTGTGGACTCCAGCTCCGGCTCCATCCATCAATTTTTCTTCTTCAGACTATCACTTCTACCACTGGGTCACACCATCAATAAACACTTGCTCCTCTTCCTGTGGAGGAGGGTGTAAATAAAAACCCATTTCCACCGATGCTCTACCCCGTCCGTCCGCTCCTCACCTGTCCTCGAGCAGCCTGGTCATGCAGCCCTGGCAACAGAAGCAATAAGTCTCTTTTGCCCGCAGTGTCTCCATCACGCTGTCAGAGGCCTCTGTGTAGGGCCAAAGGCAAACAAATAAATGAGTCAGATTTGGTGAAATGGTGGTAACCTTGTATTACAGAGCACAAAATCGATAAAATACTGGGGTAGTGACGGTGGCTTGGCTAGGGAGCCGGGCGATCAGTCTGATTTTGATTGGATTTGTCAATGACTGTCCTTAGCTATAACTCTCGTCTCATGCTGGGAGTCACACAGAAAAATCGCTGGAAATGCCAAAAGATGGAGTTTGGGGATATTATGCAATGACTCTAGGGTGCACATTTGATATGAAATCAATTCAAGACTTAAAGGGAATATTCTCATGACTCTGATGATCAGTTGCTTGTGTGCAGAGTATTGTGAGAGCAAAATTTACACCTTCACTGTCTCAGATGACCGAGTGACTCAGTCCAATTAATTCAGAATAGACAGCAAGCCCTAAATAGCTACCAAAAGACTTTGTTCTTGTCTTGGCACAGAGGAGTCTAGCAAAGCAGAGGGACTTTACACGTGTCTGGATGTATTTCCATACTCATTCTGGACATCACCTTTATCTGAACTTTGTGCAACGTTGATGCGCAGCCTGTAATGCAGCTCCTCTCCACTGAATTCTCCTGCAGGCGTCGGAACGCAGGATCCCTGCTCCAAGGTGACTCCTGCTGGTAAAGTCAGGCTCAGCTCGCCTCGCTGAGTCCGGATGTGAATTGATGAATCTCCACCCGTCACAACCACGTCAGCAGGACTTCTGGCTACATCTTTCCTAGAGAGCAGACAGGAGCAGAAGCTTTACGCACACACACACACACAGGTTTAATAAATACATAAGACTTGAAGCCTAGTTGCAAGATAAGCTGTTATGGAGTGACACCCCCATCATTTCACTGCATCCTTCACTTCAATGATCCACATTAGTGGTCAAATAACAGAAAATTAATTGCAACTATTTTAATAATCAATTCATCATTTTAGTCTTTTTCAAGCAAAAATGCAGAATAAAACAAGCAATCTGAATACATCATCATCAACAGTGGGAAATTATTATAGGCATTTTTTAGTATTTTCACACATTTTGAAGTTTATAAATTTTACCAATAAAAAATATGCACAATACTCAGACACAGGACATTAACGATTACTTCTCATTTTGTTTTGTGGCTGCTCCAAGCCCTTATGTTGAGATCATTTCAAGCAAACTACAGCAGAGTGTTATGACTGGGCTGCAACTAATAAGGGCTTTTTATTGATGATTAATTTGCTGATTAATTTCTGAATTAATCAGTTGGTCATTTTGTTTAATTAGTTATTCAAATAGTTGTTTTCTGTCTATTGACTTCTTGATTAATAGACTAATAGACTTGTCTCACCTTTATGTTATGTTATGTCCTTTCTACTAAAGAGGCAGAGTCATTTTATAGTCTCTGTTCTTCATACTTAATGTATAATAATAAGTGAACCAACAAGCCAATTTCCCCATAACTTTTCAACATCAAATCATATCATACCGTACAAATGCATTTGTTCCTTGTCCAAGATGTATGGATTCTGTAATTAGTCAGAGTCTCATACAGCACAGTGATTAATGAGCAGCCCGTTTTCAGAACAAAATGTGTAGTTGAGAGTCCAGTGACTCCACTCCCTGCACAACTGAGCTTAATACAGTGAAGAACCATTAGAAAAAATGTCACTACAATCAACTTCTACCGCTGTCCGGATGATGCTGCCTGAGCTAAAGGAAGTACTGAAGTCCACTGGCTGAGAGAAACACAGTTTTAACTGAAAACAAACTGGATGCAGGCTGAGCAGCTCCTCTGGCTATAGGGGTGTACGTCAAGGGATTTTATTCCATTTACACTGACGGTCCTGTACAGTCCTACTCTGAGTGGTTGGTGGTTTTTATTTCATCTCTTTTTGTGAGAAATGTTAAACTTTAGCTCTGCTATTCTTCACACAACTTTCAGCCCTATATCATTTGTTGAAAATGCAGTTATATGGAGTAAGAATAAGATTTCTCCCACTGTACATTCGGGTACAGAGCCACAATGGTTCATTTCACTGCGCGACAAATCTCATTAACTCCATCTAGTGTTGTTGTAGGTGTCCTACATCCACTTTCCCCAGGCAGAGGCAAACTTAAAATGCTATCAACTTTCCTGTTTCTGTGAAATTATATTTCATTAGCATGCTGTTATAATATGATATTCAGGCTGCTGTGTGTGTATGGGTAGACTCCATAGGTTTCTAGTTATTTTGTGCCCTTCTGAGGTAGAGGACTTTTGCTGGATTTAATGTTTACCTGGCACAGCACATCAACACACTACATAGTAAAAGTACATTAAGTATTAGCAACAAAATGTAACTAAAATATCAGAAATAAAATAACTTATTATGCAGATTCACCATTGTCACTGTTACATTATTATATTACAGAATCATTATTGCTGATGTACAAATATGTGGTTGTACTTTAATGTTGTAGTTTGTCAAGGAGGAGCAAATTTAACAACATAATATACTGTATATTCTCATGACCTGATGTTTTATATGTAAAATACTGATCTGAAAAGAACTAGGTCTGTCAAATAAATGAAGTGGGTAAAAAGTATAATTTTCCTCTTTGAAATACACAGGGGTACAAGTATGAAGCAGTGTTTGATTAAAATGCTCAATTACACTTACATTAACATTGTACACTATAAGTAGAGTTCTTTAAATGCACCAAGTTACTCTGCATCACTGATAAACCCTCTCTGTAAGTATCATATGAAAAACCTGCTTCCACTGTGCAGCATGCTACTTTTCTTCCTTTCAAATATATTAAACAGAAACCACAGTTTTCTGGAAACAAAAACTCAGTACTTGTGAACTGTATTCAGACTTAGTTTTAAAGTCTTTATTAGTTTTATTTTTGCAGATAGTTTGGGTTAAATTACAACAGCAGGGCCTTAACTGACTCATTTTGTGACACTAACGATCTTTGGAAAAGCTGGTGCAGCATATCCAACAAAATGAGGTGCCATAAAACTTAGACTTAGCTAACGTTAGAGTTTTGTATCACTGAGACAACAGAAACATCAGGTGTTAGCATCTCTCTTCATATTTATTGAGCTAACTTAGCTAATGCGCGTAGCTAGCATAGCTATGAACTTCCAATACAAACAGTGTTATCTAAGTGTGACTGTTCAGCTAGTTTTCTATTAAAATAATTACCCGACGATAAGGAGTCCGCTCTGCAGCCTTTTCCTCAGCTCTAAAAAGACTCCAACTCCATGTGTTTTAGTTGGCATGTCCAAGCCTGCCATTCAGTTAGCGCAATATTCAGGAAGAATAAAAAAACATCCACTAATCAAAACTCAGTTTGACTGGGCAACTTTGGATAATAACACTCGTACAAAGTTAAATAACCATAAGAACATATTTGTCTGATTTAGCTGGTTGAATGAATCCAGGGGCTGGTACTTAACTGCAGCGTGCCGATACCACCAGTGTCAAGTAAGACATAGTAAGAGAAGAGCATCTGGTCAGACATTTCAAAATAAGAGTGCTTAATCGTCTTTTTCACATTGTACCGTGACATCATGTGACACAGTCTGATAAATGTATTTGAGGCTTTATACACTTGACCACCATGATGAACACATTTTCTATTACAGAGTATATTTGAGCGGGTAAACGTGAGTTCATGGTTTGAGTAGAATGTTTACACTGTTTCATATGATAGCAGGTTCGGTGCATGTTTTCCACACAGGCCTCAGGTAAAGAACTTCTTTCTTCATTACATTGTTGATACACATGAATTTTAGTGTGTAATGTATAGGAAAATTATATTTTTTGTCATATATGTATGGCAAATTTGCCCAGTATTTAAGAATATGCACCACTTGAGCAGAGCTAAAATAATAGATGTCTTATGAATATATTTTGACACAGGGCCCCTATATAAAACAGGACCACAAGATTAACTAATAAGGCCTCAGTTGATATTATAATTTAATGGTGCAAATCAATTTAGCAAGTATTCTCAATGGCCAGAACCAACTGGAGTGCTGCATAGCTGAACCATTAAATTACACATTTCTTCCTATCATATTTAGTTTAGCAGGCTTGTTCATACAGGATACTGAAATTGTTGAGGTCCAAGTGGAAATTTTAACACGGGAAAATAGTCAGCTCTTATTTTGAAGACAAAGCACACGATTTCACTGGTACTTCGATGTAACTCTGGGTCACTTCACAGCGCTGAGAGGCGGAAGACGTCCATGCGGAAGACCAGTTGGACGCTATGGTTGGACGTTCTGCTAATCTGCAGTGCAGTCTGGGAGCTGTCAATCGTCTCGCTTTGTATATTTGGCACTACAAGCTACTGATGCGCTCATCACTGTTTATTTACACACAGCGGGGCAGCACTAAGAGAAATAAGAATATGTAGAGTATAATTACCTATTGTCTACTTACAAAGCCGTCTTGTCAAGGGACTTGACTTGTATGAACGGGTGACATCAGAGCAGGGCCCTGCATCTCCATCATTTTAACAACCTGCTACTAACGTTAGCAAGCTCGCTAGTCATATTATTGACGTTGTCAGCCGGTTTTTACTCGTCCAGCCGGGCACATGAATGAATGACAGTTGCTGGCCCATACCCTATAACGGTAAGCTTTTATATTAGCTTGAATTTATTATGTTACAAAGTCTATTGTACGTTAACGTTAGCTGAAATTACCTCATCTAGCTAGGAACAGGGTAGCTGTTAGCCACAGCGTTACTGTAATAGTTAGCTCTCTCCTACTCAAACTGTAACGGCAGTAACGCGTATATTCATATTTTGTGAATATTCCTTAGCCAACGGTGCTATTATATCTTTTTTTTTCATATGTAGTGTTTATTTCCACCACAGTGTTAAGATACGTACATAGCTGCTGCTGTATGGACGACAGGTGTGTGTACCTGCTTCACAGTAACTATATTATTCACACTGACATCTTTACTCAAGTCTATTTGCAGGCTGTCACAAGCTAGCCTCATAAGCACAACGTTACGTTTCCCTGAATTTTCAACCACTGCCTCATTCAAAGCCTAAGTATGTAGGGTACCTCTCAAACATTTGGAAAAACATGTCAAACCCCATTCACTTTTCTTTCAATTTGCCAAGACCTTTTTCACGGCCGACATTTTACCATGTCACAAAAGGAAAAGCACAGGTGTCTGTAATAACATTAATTAGCAATGACTCACTGATATCATTTCCGGTGAACTGGTACTGAGCCACCGTTAACGTGGTTAGTTCCACTTCCCCTGCAGTGACAAGTCAAAATGCCTACCATGAAAAAGTGAAATACCTTGCTAAGCAGGCAAAGCTTGCAACGAAAATGTCACTTGCCTTTTCTTTATCTCTTGGAGCCCTTCTTAAATTTGACTCACACATAATCTAAAGAGCACATAACATTGAGCTCGAGAAAGAAATTACACAACTGTACCTTGTGTCAAAATTAGTTCCAGTTCAGATATTCATTTGAATATTAAGGAGGGGGAGGCTGTTTGAGAAAAATCAATGTTATGTCAACCACAAGATTCCAACATTGGTATGAAAGCTGGACAGATAAATTAGCCAGGCTCATATATATTTGCCAACATTATCTCATTACAGCTTTAATCAAATTGCCATAAATGTTGACTAATCTGTAACTAGTCATTGCAGTACAGAAATACCAAAGATATATGTGAAATCATCCAGAAATGACTGACACAGCTGACAGAATTACTATCTGTTCTTAAAAGAAAGGACTTATTTAAACTCTGTGTGTGTTTGTTTAAAAAAGACCATTAGATATTATAAGATAATATGATATTATTAATATTAATATTATTAAGTTAATGATATTAATAACTACTTATAAAGAGTATTAACTGTAGCATAAGAAGTATACTTAATTATAGTATAATTCGTATAAATAGTGGAAAATGCTCATTATAATGTCACACAGCTCAAGCTGTGTCCAGATTGCTTTATTTATTTTACCAACAAAACCCAAATATATGTTAAGTCTTTTGTCATATATGACAAACAAAGCAAAAAATTCCCTGTTTGGAACCAGTGTATGTCAAGTTGAAAAATGACTATAATCATTAGTAATCTGTGATAAATATCATTAGGGTTGCTCAGAACTGTTCTTAGAACTGACTTATTAAAGGTCATAAGGCATATTCTATTAGATGTCTAAGTGTTAATGAGTTAGCCAACTTTTAAAACTCCATATAAAAGAGAAATAAATGTTGTTCACCAAACAACATTTATGTTTTCAATAGTGGCCTCTCAGCCTGGATCATGATTCTGTGTAGCCCAGGGAGCAAAGCTGACATAGCTGCCTACCAGCCGCATGGACTTAACAACATCACTGCATGCCAACAAGAGCCCATTTCATGGTGAGGCTGTTAGGACTGCCCTGTGATGTGGAAACACACTCATCCCTCTCCTGTTCTGCAGCTGTAGAAATCTGTTGTCTTGAGCGCCATTCCTTCCTGCAAGATTGCGTTGTAGGAGAGAGAGCGGCGGTATTCTGGGAAGTTTTTTTGAGAAGTAATTTATGATTCGGCACATCTGCTGTCATGCTTAAAACAAACATAAAACAAAGACAGTAATGTTTGCTCATGTCAGACTTTGCTTCTACTACATATGACTCAGTCTATTAAAATGGCCCCAGCTGCACCCAGGCTGATATTGGAACACATGCTATTACTGCTACTGACCAAAAGCATGAAGATGATGAAACTTTAAACCATGATCTCTGTGTATTTTGAACTCCTTGGTCTCATCTTCCTCTCTTCTTGTTTTTCTTTTCTTTGTCGCAGGTGTGATGTACATATGTGTGCCTGGTATTGTACATTAGCATAATAACCCACCCAGGAGAATGAATGCAGAGGAAGTGGAGCTGCTCAGTGACTCCAAGTACAGGAACTATGTGGCCGCAGTGGACAAAGCCCTCAAGAACTTTGAATACTCCAGTGAGTGGGCAGATCTCATCTCTGCACTGGGCAAACTCAACAAGGTAAGGACCAGACAGGCCACAGCTTAGGTTACACTGCACTAGATTACACACACACATACAAATTACACATCCTGGTTGTCACAATGTCTTTCTGCATGGCTCCTGTTAACCATTTTTTATATCCTGTGTCAGGTTTTGCAGAACAATGCAAAATACCAAGTGGTTCCCAAGAAGCTGACGATAGGCAAACGGCTGGCCCAATGCCTCCACCCTGCCCTGCCCAGCGGGGTCCATCGTAAGGCCTTGGAGACCTATGAGATCATCTTCAAGATCATTGGCCCCAAGAGGCTAGCCAAAGACCTCTTTCTTTATAGGTAATACTGTGTTACTATGTACGGGACCAGTAAATTGTCTCCACACAAAGTTTTGTGTTAGTAGCAGATCTTAAACATGAGCCATATCTACTTCATCCCTGCAGCTCTGGGCTCTTCCCTTTACTCTCCAATGCCGCTATGTCTGTGAAGCCTGTGCTACTGGGGCTGTACGAGACCTACTACCTGCCCCTAGGGAAGACTCTGAAACCAGGCCTGCAGGGGCTACTGACTGGAGTACTGCCTGGTCTGGAGGAGGGCTCTGAGTACTACGACAGGTAAGAGGAAATTAAATGGAAATGGAAAGAAAAACACTTGGAGTCATTTTAATGTGCACATGCAGGAATTAGAAGAGACCATTAGGAGAATGCATTTTATAGCATTATTGGGAAAGGAATTGATTGCAGTTTGAATGAATGATGCATGAGATATATGAATCATTCCAGGATTAATATTTCAAACTGGAGACAGCCTGAGACATCTGTCTCTGTGTGGACTTGTTAAACTCTGTCTCTCCTTTCTGAGAAACATCTGTAGTCTAGTACTTGGGCAAAATAACTAACAGAAGAGTACATGATTTATCAATTTCATTTTTTTCACATGATTTTCTGATCTAGTTGTGTGTAATATCTCAGATATTACAAGCTATTGTAACGTAGTCATCTCATCAGTGTTGACACAGTTATATGCATGTGCCCTAGAGGGTGCTGTGGTGGCACATAATAACATTAACGATAGCTCCATTTGATTTATGTGTCTCAGTTAGCAATGTCAGATGTCATTAGTGTTATTAATCGCACCTGTGGTTTTCATGGTACGACATCAAAATGTCTGACATGAAAAAAAAGGTTGTTTTAGGGGTGAACATTTGTATTCTGTTCATTTGTACTACAAATGTTATAGTTTTAGTGCTCTTGTACCAAAACCATAATTAACCCTGTACTTTTTCTTTGAGTTTATTTTGTGTCCATCAAAATGCAGAGCTTAACAGGAGGTTGCATTATTTTTACCACCTTCTGTCATTTCCTGTTACTGTTTCAATAATTCCGGTTTCACACTGAGACATTCAAATTTCTTTATATCTTAAATCTCCAGAAGGATTGTAAAACATCATCCATGTTATTGTCTGTATTACAAGTTCATTGCATCTGTTCAAATTGAAATTTTAGAGATTGACCTTGTTTGCCTAAATTATATTCATTAGGTAGAGATAGGCAAGAAATCCTCCTCACTTACTGCAGATGGCAAATTGACACTTCACAGTGAGATTCAAATGGTCTCGTAAACAGCAGTTAGTGCTGTATTTAGAGGAAGCCCATGAAATGATGAATCATGCTGATGTATGCTTTAAATTATATTGTTTGCTGACTGACTGAGAAAAAAAAGACATATGGCACTGAAATCTGTATAAGATTGTGTGGTTGTGCTCAAGTCATTGACCTTTACCCTGAAGTACTAACTGCCTTCACCTGGATAGAGAAGAAACACACTGATGATCAATCTGCCAATAACATGTGAAGCAGTGTATTGCTGCCGTAAACAAGTATTTTCACTTCTGAGTGTGGGTTTTGCTTTGTGAACTTCATCATTTTTCAGTCCCACTGTGGTAATAGGTAAATACTGGTGTGCACTTAATAAGCATATTTACTGTGTCCTGCTTGTGTTTGCCATAGAACCAACACCCTGTTGGAGAAGGTGGCTGCAGCAGTGGAGCAGTCGGCCTTCTACAGTGCCTTGTGGGGCAGCATCCTGACCAGCCCTGCTGTGCGTCTCCCAGGGGTGTCCTTTGTTCTGCTGCACCTTAATCGCAAGCTCTCCATGGAGGACCAGCTCTATGTCATAGGCAGTGACATCGAGCTCATGGTACGTGAAAGACTGTCATTCAGTGTCCCTTGTTAAAATATTTTCAGACAGCAATATGCTGTCATCCAAAAGGGACTTGCACACCTGACAGTTCTAGTGAGGGAGCTGAGGGACAAAATATACCGCACCACTTTGTTCCAAAATGTCAGTTTACTATTCTTGATGTTACAGTGAAGTGGTTTATTAAGCAGCAGTGCTGTGTTTTCAGCTGGTATTATTCTATATTAGTGTCTAGAGTTGGTTTTGGGCTAGGAATCAATATTAAAACATTAATTTACAAAGAAATAGGAAAAAATGGCAGTTTGACTGCAGGAAACTGAAAGATGAATGTTGTGTGTTTTGTAGACAGGTTGACTAATAGTGCTTCTCTGTTCTCACTAGGTGGAGGCAGTCAGTACCTCAGTCCAGGACTCCAGTGTGTTGGTGCAGAGGAGCACCCTGGACCTGATCCTCTTCTGCTTCCCCTTCCACATGAGCCAGGTTAGGAAAGCTGTGTGTGTGGTCTGGCTAAAATAACAGGACTCTGTAACATAAGTATGGTAATGATATGTGTGTGTGAGTGTGTGTGTCTGTCTGTAGTGAGGACTGACATTGATATCCCAAGCAATTGACATCTGAGCTAGTACCCATAATCTGCCTGCTTGTGTGTGTATCTGTATGTGTGAAAGGGATAGCGAAACAGTCACAAATGTTCTGGTCTGTTCTGTTGTGTTCAGGCAACTCGCCCTGACATGATCCGGATCCTGTCAGCAGCTTTGCATGTGGTTTTGAGAAGAGACATGTCCCTCAACCGCAGACTCTATGCCTGGCTGCTGGGTGCGAAATACACACACAGACACAGTGCTGACACTCAGATATACAGTATCACTGCTCCTGCTCTTCCTGTAATTTTTAGAATATTGTAGAATTTCCATTTTTCCTACAGGAGAGGGATCAACTGTTTGTAGTTCATGAAACCACTCGAACATATGTATATCAGAGGTATTGACATTTTACATAGACCAAGGTGGGAATGACATGCAAACTTTTACACACATGTTGTTCTGTTTTGTCATTTGTGTACACATCAGGTATATAGGATGCTTTTTTCTCTTCTGTGGAATATACACTAGAGTAGTATCTGCTGTGATCATTGTCTTACTGTATTTTCTCTTGTTTGCAACTCACTGTGATGATGATGCTGGTAAGTGTCTACATGGCTAGGGATGAACACTGAATGTAACAAGCTTACACTCTAATCCAGAACAACGTCTAATGATTGCAACATTAGAGTATCTCAAATTCCTGGATCACTGGAAAGGATAAAGAGCAGGTTATAATTGGAGTGAAAGTCCTAAGTTGAGATACACAATACAGTGTGGTTCTAATGCCAATTGTAAGCCAGATTCTAGGCCAGTTACAGTGTTTTTTTTTTCATTCCCCAATGAATGGATTACATTATCGTTTATCTGAAACTGGTTATGCTTTTATAGTGTGAAGCTTTCCAAGATGTACTTTACCATGACTGAAATCTGAGTAATGCTGGCAACAGCCATTAGGAGTTTACTAAGAAGAAAAAAGATTAAATATCCATTTGCTCCACTCTGGATAAGTGCTTTGCTTCTTGCCCCGTGCTTGAGTGTGCTGGATGTACATCTGAGTGTTTATGCAATTCTAACTGTATGTCTTTGTTTATTTTTTATTTTTATTTATTTTTGTATTTTTTTTATAGGTTTTGATAACAATGGGGTGATAATAGGCCCCCGCAGCACTCGACAGAGCAACCCAGAGGAGCACGCTAGCCACTACTTTAACACCTTCTCTAAGGACATGCTGGTCCAGGTGAGGTTTCAAGCTCATTGCAAATATAGTTCAGTGACAGAAAATGCTTCTTAGGTGTAAAATGCCAAAAAATCTGATGTCTCTTGAGATCAGACATATGTATATGTGTCAGTGTTAGTGGGGGGATCGCCCTAAATTTGCCCTAAATTTGGCAAATCTGTTTTGTCTTTTGTTTGCCTCACACTTTATACGTCCCCTTTCATCCTTCTCCTCCCACTCCTCCCACATCCTCTCTTGGGTTTGCATATATGTCCTGTTCCCTTCTCCTCTCCCCAAAAGCCCATCTTTTGAAGGCAGCTCCCAGTTCTCACACAGACTTTTACACACACACAAATACACACTTGTGTAATCTGTCCTGTCGTGCTCAAAACAGCTCCGGCCCTCCTGGCATATGATAAGCTTTGGTACTCCAGGGGTTGGAACAGGGAGCACAGAGAGCGACAGGGAGAGAAGTTTTTGTTTTTGAAAGTACTTTTTTTGTTTTTGTTTTGTTTTTTGTTTGCTCTTCTGCCATCTGCTCTGAGGCAGCTATTGGAGCTCCCTCCACTGGGAGAGGTTTGGTACTACAGAGACCAGAGACCGTCTGTTCCAGACATCAGTCCATTATGTGGCAGACGAAGCGTGAAACACACACACAACAAAAAGAAAAAAATGAAAGGGGGCTCAATGCAAATATGAGATTGATTCTGCCAAATATTATAGGAAGCAAAATAAACAACAATCAAAAGCAAATAAATGTGCCCTCAGCTGTGTGAAAAGTGGCTCTGGAGTTTACAGATATTTTCTGATCTCTGCTGTAACAGGTGTGTGTGTGTGCGCTTGTTTTCAGGCGATGGTAGGAATCTTGCAGGGCAAGGCCCGAGGTGGGGAAGAGGAGAGCATCCTCATGCACGACCTCAAGCCATTTCGTATTCTCATCAGCCTGCTGGACAAACCAGAGCTTGGTATGTCAGTATGTGTACACCAACAGTCTAGTTAGTGTGGTAAATATGTAAATTATAACACATATTACACATGCAGCCTGTCACATAAACTGAATTTAATATGTATTCATTCAGTGTGGATATCATCCCTGATGTCTGTATGTGTCTCTCTCCAGGTCCAGCAATCCTGGAGGATGTTTTGATTGAGGTGTTTCGGACTCTACACACACAGTGCAGAACAGAGCTGGACCTCCAAAACCAGAGTCCATTCAGCAAAGACCATACACACCTCAGCAGGTCAGTCCAGTCAACTGCTTGCCCATCTGTGCCCTTTAGACATTAGGAATAAAAGAAGAAAAACATCTAAAAAAAAAAAAAAAAAAATCTGATGAATAGTTACAACTCTAGAATTATGGAGTAATGGAGAGTCACATTTTTGCATTTTATTTTAAGTTTTTGTAAATGTTGCCTTGTAAATTGCAAAAATACTTTATCTATTTACTTGATAAATCATTTATTCAATATTAGAATTATAATAGATTTTTTGTTTATTTATTGTTTTTTGCAGATGATTGCATTGAACTGTAATTAACAGTTACATATTCCTAAGATTCAAGTGTTATTTTGCCATGATGTAAATTGTGTTTTCTTTTTTTAGCAAACTACGAGAGAACAAGAAGACGGCAGAACTTATTAAAACAGCCAATCTCCTGTTCAACTCCTTTGAGCCGTACTACATGTGGGACTACATTGCTCGCTGGTTTGAGGAGTGCTGCAGGTTTGTACAAATAAATGAAGGTGTACATGTACACTGAAGTTGTCACTTAATGAGGCACACCTAACTAGCATCAGGAACGTTCTGTGTTAAGGTCAAAATATCAGAGGATTTTCATTATCCTTCTGGGGATTTTGTCATCATAGAGAGGACAAGAGACTCTAGGCCCGTACCAGTGGCCAAACGTGTGCCAAGATACTTTTCTCTACACCATTACACCCATACCACAACTGTCATTTTAACATCAGTCAAAGTGGATCTACACGCTGACATCATTTGGAAAATCTAAACCCAGAAGATAATCACTAACCATTGTACTTTATTATTGCAGGAGGACAGAGAACAGCAGCACACATGCACAGCGGCATTCTGGCAGCTCAGATCCTCCCGAGCTCTCATTGGTGGAGTTCTGTCAGCTGGTCGACTTCCTACTAGATATTGTTTCCTTGGTGAGAATTTTTGTTTATTTGTTTGTTTATTTGTTTTTTTCTTTCTTTCTCTTTTCTATTTACCTTTCTGTCTTAATTTCTTTCCTTTTCTGTCTTACTCTTGATTTCTCTATATCTAGCTCCCATTTTCTTTGTCTTCTTTACTTTCACTCTACTATGATTTTCTTTTCTCTGTACTTTGTCACGTTTGTCTTTTCAGTAGTGCATTATTGCTCAGTTTTGTCTGTCCTTTTCTGTTTTTGTCATTGTTCATTTTTTTCTCCCTACATTTTCATATTCCCATCTCCCTCTCCTTTATAGATCTTGGTTTACTCAAATGTTTTCTCTTTGTTTTTGTACACTAGCACATTATTTATTTTCCCTCTCCTACAGTCCCTTGTCTCCCCTGCTTGGGCTTTTCATGTCATTCTTTATCTCTCACTCCCTCTTGGCTCACACACCTCCATGTTAAATCCATTGGTTCCCTACATAATAACTTTCATGACCATTTGCAATTTGGCCTTCTTGTTGTCAGATTTGTCATCCAACTCCATTTTCGGATCCAGTTTTGGGATGTAATGGCCACCATTAGGGTGTGTGTGTGCCAACCATCTGTTCTATGTCTGTGTGTATATACTGTATGTGCAATCCCTACACAGGTTCAAAATGCCTGTGTGTTTAGTTTCCCTGCCAGAATGTTGTTTGCATCCTCTAGAGATATGCTTGTCTGTACTGTATTTCCAATCTGAATAGTTTGGAAATCCCTCAGTCTTTTATTACCCTGTTTAAATGCTTGTGTGTGTGTGTGTGTGTTTTGATTGAGAAAGAGAGAGAGACCCTTGTGTTCTGTGAGACTGTGAGTAAGAGAGGGAAAGAGTATGTGTGTGTTTCTGCAAACAAAGTTTTGTGTGGCCTGTGCTCTGCTTGCTCCTGTCTGTTCAAACTATCTGCTCTTTCTCCTTGAAGCCTACTAGAAGCATGAGGGTAATCTGCCAGGTAAAGTACTGCTCTTTCCTGCTTTTTCACCTCACCCTGCTTCACTGAGGCTACGATAACATTTCTGCAACGTCCTGCCAACATCCCTCAGGCCATCTTTGTTCCTGCCTTGCTTTGAGTGATCATTTCAGAATGACTAACTTACTGTATTTTAATACCAAAAATGAACATGATCCCAAGGGAGAGGTGGAATTCTAACAGTCATTACATGCGATGAAAACCTATCCTGGCTGTTTGGTGTGGATCTTGTGAAAATGAAATCTCTGCCCAGTGTGTGTATGTGCTGTCTGTTAAGCATGCATGCAATTATATGCTATTGCAGAGCTCACATATTTGTAAGAAATATGAATATTTTAATTTACTCCATGATTTAATTCTTTTTTAAATCATTTGGATGTTATTTTTCGCTCTTTTTTTGTTTCATAAAATGTGAATTGCTTGTTGAGTAAAAATACTTTTTTCAAAATTTAAGGGAAAAAAAGCTTAATGAGGGGATCAACACTCTCACAACACAAGTACACTTGGGTCAATAGTGCATATACATACATATATATATATATATACATATATATATATATATATATATATAGCGATGAAAGCATCATTGAATACTCTAGATTGAAGTATGTAGAGCCTTCATTTCATCATACAAGATTATATTTTTTACTTAAAAGAAATAAGCAGCCACCAACATTCAAAAACAACACACAGTATGCCTTTGAATATATGGTTTCACATTGTGTGTCACTGCTGAACATTTAGATTTTTTTAAATATTGGTATTTTTTATACTGATATTGACAGTAGCAGATAATATTTTGTTGTGATAATCACAATAAAACCAGGCAGAGGTAAGATAAGAAGAGAATTCTAGATTTTAGTGTATATTTGATAACATCTAATCAAGCAAACTGTGATACATCAAACATTATGAAGAGTTCAATAGTCCGACGAAACTCTAAATCTCCTTCCAGATTCCCAATAATTATACCATCAAATCCTCACTTCACTTCTGTTTTCCATCATTTCCAGGAAACGTACATAGAGATCCAGACAGAGCATCTTCCTCAACTGCTTTTGCGCATGGTGGCAGCTCTGACCTGCCACCTGCAGGCCCTGGGCCTTGGCGAGCTCACCCACTGCCTTCGTCTGTGCTCCAAGATCCTCAGCAAAGTGCAGCCTCCGCTGGTGTCCCCTCTTTCCCTGCCCTCAAGCTCCCAGGTTCAGGGCCACTCAAACTCCACTGGCAACTCCTTAAACTCAGCAAGGGATAAGAGCAGAGACAAGGAGGACAAACGGGTGAGGAAAATGATTGAAGTATTCCAAAAAATTGAAGTTACAATGCTCTCTTCCATCAGAAAAAGAATATCATGTTTTTCCCACCACTTGAATCATCATAAGATCATAAGCGTATCTGTTCTCTTTTGTGGCCAGTTAGAAATTAGAATTGTTCACAAGCACCAAATCTGTAGCAAAGCCACTGCTGTGGCAACCTCTCACCACTGACCCTGACTTTGAAAAACATTGCCAGTGTATAATTCTGTTCTGTCTCTGATCCTTTGAAAGTCTTTTGATAAAAACATAAACCTTGTTGCTGCCCCAGTCAGAACAAATTCCAGTTTGACCGACTTGAGCCACTTCTCCTACAAGTTATTGCCCAAAAACCCATCAGTTCAGGCTCTGATGGTGTTCCCTGGTCCCTCAACAGGGCCCCTTCCGCCTCTTGTTTCCTTCTGCCAGCCCCCTGCCCTGTGCTACAGTTGGCTGGGTGGTCCTGGCATCCCACAATCCCCTGACACAAGGCATTTGAAGACTTATTCATAGCAAATGCTTCATTTGGCTGTCCTGGTCCTCCTGGTCCCTGTCCAGCAACCTGGTTGTTTAAGTGTTTGAGAGCTCAGTGAGGCATTAGTAAAAGTTTAGTCACTCAGTCACATGTCTGGAGATAGTCATGGATTAAATGGAGGTAGACCCATGAGGGGCAGAGGAGAGGACAAGTAGAAAGACAGAAGATAGTTAACCAACAGCTGAGCCCAGCTCATCCTTTCTCTCTAAGGTAGAAGAGGAGTAGACTAATCTGTGATGCCTCCTGGGTGTGCTGTATCTATCAGAGTGGAAAAAATCCTGCATACATCCACTGAATACTATAACATCCCCACCCCCCACCCTGAGGGGCATATAGGGAACGTGCAGGCTAATGTGCCATCTGAGTCCAGGCTCCAGAATGTGTATGCTGCCACAATCAAAATGTATCCCACGAATCCCTTAGGCCCCCGAAAGGCTGACTGTGACAAAGAACTGTATGAACTTGTAGGGCTGGCTGTCTGCAGTAGGATGTTAGTCTGGTGTACAGTTCCGTCTACACTTAGTTCCTCAGATCAGACCTAACAGCTGTGTATACAGCCTCACTGTAAAATGACCAGTGTACACAACACAGTGCAGTGGAAGGTGTTGGTTTGTCTGTTAAGGTTAGTATTTGTTTAATGTCTCGGTCTGTTGAGAGACATCCATTATCATAACCACTAGTTTGACACACTGTTTTTACGGAATACATTTCTACAATGGTCTAATTATAAGGTATATGGGTCTTCTAAGTCTTCTGTCCAGATATCTGTAATGTTATATTGCAGTTTCAATATATGTTATTTTACAGTATATTACATTTTCTGGAAATGTAATGAAAAAGCATTTATAGATTCAATAGTATAGTACACAAAATTTCTGACAGTAGGCAAATAATATTGTCTCATAAAAGATACTGATATTTTGCCCAACTCTTTTATTGTCATATTTCATACATATAAATGTAGAGTTTAACTTATATATTAAGAATAAGCATGCATTTCCCATCTGATCATAACTACATTAGAAAACCAGTAAATTAAATATAATTGTTGTCTAATGCTAGTCCCTCCTTTAAAGGACCTGTCAATTAATTTTTGGAGTGCTGGTGGTTTACAATCCTTTGTTTTAGATAGTGTTGTTGGGGCTAGCCATTTGTCAGATCATCAGACCTTTTATTTACAGTAGACATTTTGTTATGCAATTGCAGTAAAATCACAGTGGTATTTACTTACCTTAATAAAGGCTGCATTCCATTTAGGTGAACAGTTCCATGGTCTGTTGTGCATGCTGCTCACTGGAATTACAGTGGGACACTTAACTGAACTGACCCTTCATTTGGTTTATTGCTTACACCTGTGATTTTCACACTATGACAAGTCAAGATGTGTGCTGTGAAAATGTTCATGCTTGTACTCCTAAAGTATCTTTACACATCATCCACACACACGTTTTCACTTATGTTGCCTGATTAGACCTCTACACTCAAAGGGTCATCCAGGGTAATTAAGAACACTTGTGTGGGAGTGCAGAGGCTTTAGGGAAGCTCAACAAGTTCAAAGCATGCTGAACAGGTATTCTCTTGTCTCCAGACTTCTAGACTGTATAAATGATAAATGTTTCTCACACTGAAATACATACACATATTTTGCTATTATTTTGAGATTTTGTTATTTTTTATTATTATTTTTCTATTAAAATTGCTAAAAATACACTAAGCTGTAAAACACTGTAGCTTAGTGCTTTATTTATTTTTTCTTGCAACTCACTCAGGGGGACTCGGTTGCATTATCGGCACCTTGTTTGCATTTCTTACCAGATGCATTTCTTCAACTGTAAATTTGATGAGAACCTCATAGAGTATCATGGTCTCAAATGCATTGTGGCAGTATACAGAATCTCCACTTGAAATTTCCTGGCTTGCTGTATTTTCAGTCTAGTAAAACACATGTCTACCGTTCTCTTTCTGCAGGCTCACCCTGCTACTCTGGAGCTACCTGGCAGTGGGGAGGTGTTTGAGGATGGGGAAAATCCTCCCAGCAGTCGCTCGTCAGAAAGTGGCTTCACAGACTTTGTCCAATATCAGGGAGATGGCCCAGACGAAACAGAGCGAATTCCCCATCCCCACCCAGCAGTCAAAACAGGCCGTCGCTCCTCAGGCCCATCTCAGACCAAGCCTCTGGACAAACCAGTCATGCAGTGCTGCCTGGAGCACTTCCAGCAGTTCCTCTCCCGACTCATTACCTTGTATATTACCCCGGGGCGAGTGGACAGACCGGAGGGTGAAAGAAATGAGGTCATGCAGTCGGGGCCCCTGGTTTCAGAGGGCTCCCAGCATCGTGATTATACTGAGTTATGCCCAGGATCTGGATTGGTCCAGAGGGAGTGTGTTGCTGCCTTCACTGCTGCCTGCCAGCTCTTCCTAGAATGCTCCAGTTTCCCTGTCTACATTGCAGAGGGTAACCTCAAGTCTTCACCCACACAGGAGGAGCAGCTGGGTAAGCTCCAGAAACACTCTGTAATAATGAATGAGGGAAGCCTCTTTCTTTTAGTAAGTACAGTATGCATACTGTTACTGTTGCTGAGTATAATTAAGGGGAACTTGAATATTTGAATATTTGAATTTGAAGAAGAGGACAATAAAACCTCTGTAAGAAATAAAGATGTAGATGAAGATGTACATTAAGATACTGTATATCCCTCCTGCATCCATACAGACAGTGAGCAGGTCCGTCTGCCAGTGTGGCTGCAGACACTGATGGATGCCTGCTGCCTGGCCAGTGACTTCAGCCTGCAGGGTGTGGCCATCTCCCTGCTCATGGACCTAGTAGGACTCACCCAGTCAGTTGCCATGGTGACCGCTGAGAGCGTGGCGTCTAGTGACAACACAGAATCCACCCAGCCCATGAGCCCCAGCCAGGGTCGAGTAGCTGTCGTCATCAGGCCACCACTTACTCAGGGAATCCTCAAGTACATCGCAGACAAGACGGACTTCTTCAAGGTAGGGATCTTTTTTCAGGTTATACTGGAACTATTGGTGTTTTTTTCATGTTTTTTATAAATCTCTTATCTTTTGCTCAGAGTGTGGCTGTGATCCTGTGGGACCAGTTGAGTGAAGGAACACCTCAGCACCATCAACGCAGTGTGGAGCTTTTCTACCAGCTCCACAACCTGGTGCCTTCCTCCAGCATCTGTGAGGACGTCATCAGCCAGCAACTCATGCATAGAGATAAGGTCAGTACACTGCGCACCTGTCAGGTCATATCCAAACAAACAGAAGCACACACACCATTAAACCATACTGAAGCATGTTTTCTTTCAGAGAATTCGGCTGGAGGCTCACGTGAAGTTCTCTGTGCTGTGGCATTTGACACGAGATTTGACCATCACCAAGTCCTCTCCTTTTAGTCGCACATTCGACAGGTAGGCCAGGATCTGTTGATGACATGGAAATTGTGCAAATGTGAAATTTAATTTATTACAACTACAGTTGTATTTTGTATCAAGCGCCTTTCCTTTTATTCACTGTCCTTTTCATTTTCTCTTTATCTCTCCACTTTTATCCACACTACTCTCTCTTTTCTCTCTACTTCTTTTCACTTGGTCCTACAGATCGCTTTTCATCATGCTGGACAGTCTAAGTTATTGGGATCCATGTACCAGCGCTGTTGGTCGGGCATGGTTGAATCAGGTCCTTCAGAGACATGACATTGCTCGGGTCCTTGAGCCACTTCTCCTCCTTCTGCTCCACCCCAAGACCCACCGAGTGTCCATTCAGAGGGTACAAGCCCAGAGGCACTGGGCCCAGGTCTTTCCTGAACCACCTGAACAGGAGCCATCAGAACACATCTACACCAGGGACTCTGGCTTCTCAGACAGTGAGCAGTGCCCAATATCTCTGTTTTTTATGCTGATAGTGACTGCGTCCTGTCTCTTTTGTATGATAAGAGCATATGTTTATATGTTTGAGCATTTATGTGAATTTTCTTCTTCCTCTTTTTTCTTTCATTAGACTTCAGTCAAATCCGTGGGGACAGAGTTACACAAGAGGAGCTCCGAGGCCTGGCAATGGGGGACATGGAGCCATTCTGTCTGACTGTCAACCCGTTGAGTGACAGCCTGTCCCTTCTCAGTCTGAGCAGTGAGAACCTACACCTAGCTGGTGAATATCAGCCTGCTGAACAGCAGGGGGAGCCCCAGAGCTCAGAGTCCAGTGGTTCTCATTCATCAACAGTGGAAAATGGCAGCTTTGAGGAAGCAGAGGGTGTCAACAGCACAGTCAATGGCTCAGACCAACAGCCCGGTTCCTCAGATGACATGTCCGAGGACTCTGTAGAAGAGGTCGTGTCCTCTGTTATAAAAGAGCTAATAGACAGGGTTCTGACTTTAATAGATGAGGGGTCTCTTGAAGTCTCACCTCCACCTGAAAACTGGCCACAGACAGACACAGACAGCACTTCCTCAGATACCTCCACTGGTCCCCATCTTGACTGCGGTCCTCTTCCCAGCTCCAACCACCAGACTTTGCCGGAGATGCTGGCTGAAGGCACGCTAGAGTTCCTCTCTGTTACACCTGCTGATATATCTGCAGAGGAGCAGCTCAAAGAGGGTATCACCCGTCATAGTTCATCCCCTTCCATCGTCACTTTGCCGGACAGCTCTGAACCAGCCACCCCAGACCACAACCTTAGGGTGGATGACCCTCAGGCCCGTAAACGTAGCCACAGCAGCACCCAGCTTAGCCTTAAAGGGAAGATCATGGAGAGGCTGGCAGACAAATCTCCAGGCGCAAAGCCCAAGATCAAGAAGGCCAAGAGGAAAGAAGAGGAGAGGCAGAGAAAGGCAGCGAATCAAGCTGAGAAACTGCGGCCACCCAGTATTTTCTTCGGGGACAGCCTGGATCTAGAGAACTGGTACAGCTGTGGGGAAGGTGAGGTCTCAGAGATTGAGAGTGACACTGGCTCACCCAGTGGGGGTCCTGGTGGGACTGTTGGGGGTGTCAGTGTCACAGGACGCAGATCATCCTCTGCTCCACCTCGTTTTAACATCCATCCTCTCTACCAGCATGTCCTGCTCTACCTCCAGCTGTACGACTCCTCCCGGGCCCTCCACGCCCTGTCAGCCATTGCAGCCATGCTGAAAGCCGCGCCCTCAGGGTTTGTAAGTGCCATCTCCACCACCAGCATCAACAACACCTACACTCCACAGCTCTCTTTGCTCCAAAACCTCCTAGCACGTCACAGAGTCTCCGTCATGGGCAAAGACTTCTACTGCCCCATCCCCCAGGACTCCCACTCCCACTCATTTCGCAGTGCCATGTACCTGGAGATCATCATCTCGCTTTGCCTCTATTTCCTAAGAAGCTATTACTCTGCCCACTTGGCAGCAGGTCCTCAGGACTTGGCAGGGAACCGAGCCATGCAGCTGACCAGTGTGGAGGTCTTAGCTCTTCTCTTCAGCGAGCTATCCAAAGTCACAGGTGGCTCAGCTAAGGGCTTTGCTAGTTTCATCAGTGATGTCCTCTCTAAATGCAAAGTTCAGAAGGTAGTTCTCCATTGCCTTCTCTCCTCCATATTCAGCGCCCAGAAATGGCATGAGCAGCGGGTGGCAGGTGTCAACGTGGCCACAGTGGAGGAGGGTCTGTCAGAGGACAGCGTGATCAACCTGTCAGAGGACCAGATCGACAGCTGTAGTGCAGTCCAGTCACAGTTATTAAGACTTTTGCAGAGCCTCGTTGTACTTGAGCACAGAGTCCTGGTGCCAGCTGATGAAGGAGGAGAAGGAGGACCTGTGGGAGGAGGGGCAGGAGGTGGAGGGACAGGAGGTGGTGCTGGGGCAGGGTTTGAGATTCTCGGTGGAGAAGTGGAGCATGTAAACCCTCAGCAGCCAATGACATCACTGCAGTACCTCCACGGACAGCCTATCACAGCTCAGGGTATGTTCCTGTGTGCAGTGATTAGGGCACTTCATCAGCACCATGCATGTAAGATGCACCCCCAGTGGATCGGACTCATAACAGCCACCCTCCCGTACATGGGGAGGGTGCTTCGGAGGGTGGTGGCCTCAGTCACTCTGCAGCTGTGCAGGAACCTGGACAACCTTCTTCAGCAGTACCGCTATGAAACTGGGATAACTGACACCAGGTATTAACATCTACATGGATTCTATTGATATGACATGCTATTATAGTAACCACAATCAGTTACATCCATCGAACAATACAATGCATTAATGACAAGGGTTTGGCCACTAGATGGCACTCTTGACCATTGAATGCAATTGGTCTCCAAAACATCATCCATCTTTCTGATGTACCAATTGTGCTTCAGGAGTAACATTACACATTTTTATATTGACATGGCATAAAATATTAATTCAAAAGTATGCATTGATTAAACTCCATATTATTCCTCTATCTTCCAGACCCCAGTGGATGGCTCTCTGCATTCCTCCTGACCTGATTCTGACAGTGCTGGAGGGGATAACAGCCATCATCCATTATTGCCTGTTGGATCCCACTTCCCAGTACCACCAGGTGAGGGTGCTGTGCACCTAATTATTGTAGCAGTTTAACCCTTGTACTCTGTGCAATTCTGAATACACACCACCTTGCTGTATATTAGATATTTATGCCCTATGTGATAGATATGCTTGACACGTCATTGCATAGTACAGTGTTGTACTATAGCACTGACAGTTTTGTTGCATTATCTGCCTTTTAGTTACAAGTGAGTGTTGACCAGAAGCACCTGACTGAGGCTCGTTCAGGTATCCTGTCCATCCTCCATACCATCATGTCGTCTGTCACACTGCTGTGGAGTGTCCTCCACCAGGCTGACAACTCTGACAAGCCAGCTGCTGCCTCTGCTGCCTCTACTTCCAACATCAACCTGGGCTCCACAAAGGTACACCAGGCAGTATGAGTTTTTCATAAAAGACTCAGCCATGGATTATAATGCAGATTTAACCAGTCTAGCTGAATGATAAAGTAATTTTAGTAATGCCCTGATAGTGGAGCAAGGACAACGTCTGACTGAACAAACAAAGAAATGAGAGGGGGTGTCTGTGATAATGAGATTGGCTTTGCCTCTTTTCAACCACAAAAAAATCAGATAGTGCATCTGATAAGGTCAAATGTGGTCTTAGGACATAATTTAAAATGTCAGCAGCACATAATGGTGGTCAGTAGTAGACCAGTAAATGTAGTTTCTGGTGGACATCAAACCACAGAGCGAGCGCAGAGTTACTGACAGGGGAGGACTTTTTCAGCAATTATAGCTCTGTATTTATATTTATATTTTGCTTCAAATGGTTATTAGCCATGTCCACATGGAATTAGTTTTTTCCGGAGGTGAGCTGGTAATGTAATTTTCCCTGAGATAATACAGTGATTTTTATCCTACACAGAACATAATTTATCATCATTACAGGGCTTTTGTCCCTCAAGGAAGAACAATTAAAGGCAAAATAACCTACCTAGGTTACTGGTGCAACTAACTCCCATGTTTTGTCAGTTTGAGCTTTTTAGGTTGGGCAGTGGGCGTAGTTTGACACAGAGTAGGTGTGGAAGGTGACATGAGACAACAATGTGAAAATGAAATGTCTCCTTAGTAATTAGAGGATATAACACTGTATTTGATTTATTTCTTGAATTCAGTTGTGTTCTTCCTAGCACAATATGCTGCAATATTCACTGAAACTCAAATCTGAACCTACAGAACCTCCGTCAGCAAATTTTGGAGCTGCTGGGTCCAATCTCCATGAACCATGGTGCGCACTTCATGGCAGCAATTGCCTATGTTTGGAATGAGAGAAAACAGGTCAAGACTCCAATCAGAAATAAGGTGGGTGTTGTAAAAAAGTATGCTCAACTTTTCAATATTGACCACCATTTAAACCAGGCTATTACAGGCAGTAAAAGTTGCAGAGGCAGGACTTTTCATTCCACCCTCCCGTTAGCATGGTTCCTAGAAGAAATGCCAAAAAAACTGTCTTTGAATGATAATAGTGTTGCATATTTTGCCACCACTGCCAATGGAAAAAAATTAGAACCTAAGAGTACTGTCTAGTCACTAGGTACTCAGTAGGTACCATCAAAAAAATGAAGTACATATACTCTTCAACATGATATACACATACTCTGTTCAAGACTGTGATTTAGTTTAGTTTAGTTTAGAGTGAAGTTATTATACTACACTCATTTATACCACTGATGTGTATTTATACTTTATATCTTTCAGGTGATTCCTCTAGCCAGTGAAGAACAGCTGCTGCTGGTTGAGCTGGTTCGTTCAGTGAGTGCCATGCGCACTGAGACAGTCATGCAGACAGTCAAAGAGGTTCTCAAACAGCCTCCTGCCATTGCAAAGGACAAGGTTTGTATTTCTGTTTCTGCTGCTGGTGTCAGCTGTACTGTAACTGTATTGTTACTTATTGGAGCTTAAATTGTTTCATCCCCGTTATCTGACTGCAGAAGTTCTTATTTTTAAAATATTTTTTTATCAAGAGAAACTTTGCGAATTGCATAAATTTCTACAGCAGGAACGGTGCAAGTATTAAATATATGTTAAGTTGTGGGGATTTTGATTTTCTTGAAGTCTTAGAGTTTCACCTTCTTCATGGTCATTCATTATATTTCCTCACTATATCTACAGAAGCACCTCTCTTTGGAGGTCTGTATGCTGCAGTTCTTCTACGCCTATGTCCAGAGGTGAGTCCACTGCTTCCCAAGATCTGTGTTTACTGGATTTACCTTTGTTATTTAACTGCTATTTTTGATTTAATCAATCTAACCTTCTAACCTCTAAAACCCTTTTCTTTGCATTTTTGATTGTGCCCTGTTTTTGTCCTAGGATTCCTGTGTCCAGTTTAGTTGATAGCTGGCCATCTCTGCTGGCACTGCTGAAGGACTCTGTACAGTTAGGCCTGCCTGCTCCTGGACAGTTTCTCATATTGGGGTTGGTCTTTCCCTTCTCTCCATTTAGTTGTCGATAAGGTGTCGTTACATGCTCACAACCTCAGTTGTAAGATTAGATTTAAATTTCTTAGTAGAAAACTTACAGTAAACTGGTCACATTGTAGATTTGAAGTCTACAGAGTCCACACCTTATATATTTTTAACTTGGCCTCTCATTTGTCTTTCTTTTCTCAAGAGTTCTGAATGAGTTCATTTTGAAGAATCCCAATCTGGAGAGCAAGAAGGACCAAAGGGAGCTGCAGGTAATTACTTTAACCACCTTGACTGCAGTTTAATTCTTAACTGTTTCTAACTGTTAACTGCTTTATGTCTTGTAAAGATAATGTTTTTACCTTTTATTTTGCCTTACAATTGTGTAATTTTTATGTCCCTTAATGGCAAGTTGAAGTTCAGCTGTAGTTTCATGCTGATTTACAGTAAACTCACCTGACTGGAAATGACTCCTTACTAATGTAACTTATATTATTCTTTGTGTATTCAGGACGTGACCCATAAAGTTGTGGAGGCCATCGGGACAATTGCAGGCTCCTCTCTAGAGCAAACCACATGGTTGAGGAGAAACCTGGAGGTGAAGGCCTCCCCTCAGATAGTTGTGGATGGAACCAACCTGGAAGCTGATGTGGAAGGTGTGTTGCTATACATTTACTAATTGCATTGGAGAAAGGGCCAATGAAGGCCACATGTGCATGACTGGATATTACTACTGTATGTACCAGCTAGTTTCACACAAAACTAAGCTTAAAATTTTAGGCATTATGTCTGATGGGAATGTGAGTGGTGGCTGATGGTGGGGCTGAGTGGTGGGAGGGTTTTACCACTCCCCACAATGTGTTAACACTTGGAAGAGCTTCCTGGGTTACTGGATATAGCACAACCATAAAATGTACTCAATTAACTTAGGTCAACTGTGGATATTGACAGACGCCCATGTGGGCCCTTTAAAAGTCAAGTGTAAATGCATTTTACATCCATTCTACACTTCTAATATGTGTACAGAAATACATGTGGCTGTCTGATTCCTCAAGGAAGCTCACATCAACAGAATGAGATTCCTTTTCTGTTCTCCTGATATTTGATCAGCTGATTGTGAAGTAGTAGTTACTTAGTTTTATGTGTTTTTGTTCAGGGCAGTCTGTATTTTGTCAAGGGAGAGGTCATTTTGTGTTTATATCAGAGATGTTTTTTAATGTCAGGAATCCAGCTAAATCAAGTGTAGAAATTAATCTAATCTGAGTCATAAAATCTTTGTGTGAGGGGTCAGAACACAGCACATATATGCATGTGAACAGATCCTCCTGTTCCCATGTACTACAAAAAGCATGTGAATATATTTTGCAGATAGTCTGTGTGTTTCAGCATGGCAGTATTAATATTTTTCTGCTATGTAGCTGCTGTTAATGTTTGGTATGTGTGTTTTGTAGATTTAATGCTCACAGTGATGGAGGCCTCCAGCTTCACTCCATCAGTGTACAGCGTTCACGCCCTCACACTGTTGGCTGAGGTAAAACACTCATGTCTCTGTGATTCAGCTCAACCCCTCCTGCACTACTGTTTCTCAGGACATCAGTCAGTGGCTCTGCCACTTGTTCATCTTGATTATGTCTCAAGCTGCTCTCACTTATATTTACCAGCAGTGTTTAGACCTGTTGCTCTCAGGCATAGCCGTACAATATATTAACTCCACCCAGTGCACTTCAACTGAACTCCTTACAGCTGATTTATGACCACCTCCCCACCTCTAACATAAATCATTATTAGTAAACCAGTAAATCAATCAGCTGGATTTAGCGTTGTTTGCTGTGAATGAGCTGAGCTAGACAATTGAAATCACTCACCACTTTCTGTTTTAGCTCTGTGTAGAGCTAATTATGCAGGTTTTGCCAGTGCTTTACTGCTTTGTGCAGCTTTATTTATTAATGGGTTTATTTGCTGCAATACATCAGTATGTTGCAGTGCAGTTTGTCATACATTTGGTTGATGCAGGAATACAGTGCCTATAGTCAAGTCAAAATTTTGATTTGTATATAGCGCCAATTCACAACAGAAGTTATCTCGAGGCACTGTATAATATATAACATATATAATGTTTCAACCAAGGACTCCAAGTAGCTCAATATTTAGAGATGAATGCCTTCTTTCTAATCATATTTTGAACATTAGTCAGTATTGCCATGCTTACTGAAAGTATATGGGGAGAGTCTGACATAAGGAATGCTGAATTTATTTGTTAGGTGCTGGCTCATCTGTTGGACATGGTGTTCTACAGTGACGAGAAGGAGAGGGTGATCCCACTGCTGGTTAATATTATGCACTATGTGGTGCCCTATCTCCGCAACCACAGGTGTGGACAAGTTTTCTTAACACTGAGATATTACCTGACCTTTTGTGCATGTTTGTGTTGAAGACTAATCTTGTGTTTACACTTGTAACTTACAAATTCCACTATTTATTTTTCACTTAATAAAACTGAAACAAGTTGAAATGTCAAGGAAAGGAGAAAGTATAATTTTTTCATGTTACTAAGGAGGATGAAGTGCAGTGAACTGCCATTTGTGAAAATGAGTTGTAGCTGATCACATGCATATTTTAAATATGAAAATATAATGTTTCCCATTTCTTCTGGCAGTGCTCACAACGCCCCCAGCTACCGGGCCTGCATTCAACTGTTAAGCAGCCTAAGTGGGTACCAATACACCCGACGTGCCTGGAAGAAGGAGGCCTTTGACCTCTTCATGGACCACACCTTCTTCCAGATGGACTCCTCCTGCGTCAGTCAGTGAGTAGGAGAGGGAACTGGAGTGTGTGTGTGGGTGACCACTTCAACAGCTTGTGTTAACTTGTAACCTAATTGATTACGGTGAGATGGAGGAAAAAAGAAACACATTTACCTGGGATGTACAAGATGCACTTAAGATCCTACAAAATAAAAGTAGAAAGAAATTTTAAAGTAATAGGTCCCCCAAAATGAAAAGTCAGTTATTATCCCTGCCATCATTTCTTCTTCAAAATAATTGGGCGTTATTTTTGCAACTATATAAAGACGTCCATTAGATCCCTTCAAAGGATTGTCACACAAAAAGATGAGATACTCACATTCTTGTTTAAAATGTATTATAACTTATGTGCACAGTGGAAGAAGCAAGACTGTGTTTCCTGTTAGTTTTAAGGGACATACAGTATACAGTACATGTATAGTATGTTTATATATAGAGGATTGTCTTAGCAGTCTGCCCTTTGCTGAAAACACAGGGACAGTAAAGATGCATTTTAAAGTGTAAGCATATTTTACCTAAATTTTCTGCCAGATACAAGGAGGCTGTGTGTGTTAATTTGTCTCTGTATGTTTATTAAATATTAGTCTAACATCATGTAACTCTTTTTTTCAGCTGGAGAGCCATCATTGACCACCTGATGACTCATGACAAAACCACTTTCAGAGACCTCATGAGTAAGCCTTATGATTCTTTAGCAGAGTTTAATTTAGAAATAAGTGTAGCTCTTACCACTGGGTGTGGCTACGCACCATTTACCACATCATCTAATCCTAACTGATACTTGCAGAGTGTTTTACACTTTTCATGTCTCATCACATCCCAGGCAGAATTAAACCTGCATCCTGCAAAGTGTTTTGATCAAAACAAACACTTGTATTTACACTCTGCACTAAATCTGTAGCCCATTCAGCTGCAAAAAAATATGCTGATGTGACATACTAAAAGCCTATTAAGAGGTTAAAGACTGGTACATAGACTAATAAAGTCTGTGTGTGTTTCCGTCTGCAGCCCGGGTGGCTGTAGCCCAGAGCAGCTCTCTGAGTCTGTTCACCAACAGAGATGCTGAGCTGGAACAGAGGGCCATGCTGCTCAAACGCCTGGCCTTCACCATCTACAGCAGCGAAGTGGACCAGTATCAGAAATACCTGCCAGACATACAAGGTAAACACTGCACACAGAGACATGGAGCAGCAGCAGCAAGCACAGTAAAATGAAGCTTAATGGTGTTTTTAGTTTTTTTTTTTAACTTCTGTGGTTTACCATGTTCATTGAGCTGGTACTCAGATGTTTGTGTGTGTGTGTGTTCAGAGCGTCTGGTGGAGAGCCTGCGTCTGCCTCAGGTGCCCATCCTCCATGCTCAGGTGTTCTTGTTCTTCAGAGTGTTGCTGCTGCGCATGTCGCCTCAACACCTCACCTCCCTGTGGCCCACCATGATCACTGAACTGGTGAGCACTGGATGTCACCGACTGCAGTTAATCTCTCACTCACTGTACCTTTTCTTCAGTCTGTTACAAGTATGGACCTACTCACACATAAATTCACTCGCACACACTAATTTGTACGCTCTACAACTGTTCCTGCAGGTTCAGGTGTTTCTACTGATGGAGCAGGAGCTAACAGCAGATGAAGACATATCAAGGTATCTGTTGATACTGCAAACTGGGCAGCAGCAGCAAATGAGCATCAGAATGACTTCTTCCTGTGTTCTTTTAATGATTTATCTTTTCCTGTCCATCTCTAGGACATCAGGGCCCTCTGTGGCTGGGTTGGAGACCACTTATTCTGGAGGGAACGGCTTCTCCACCTCCTACAACAGCCAGCGCTGGCTCAACCTCTATCTGTCTGCATGCAAGCTCCTGGATCTGGCCTTGGCTCTTCCTCCTGAGAGCCTGCCTCAGTTCCAGATGTCAGTACAAACAAGCATGGGTCATAATAAGCTTTGCATGTGATAGGTCTAGATCATAGAATTGGTAACAGACTGTCATTATTTGTGAGAGATGAATAGAGCAGGGATCGATTGTGATGACAATTTTAAATGGAAGATTGCCCAGGCTGTATTTGAATGGACACGTGAATAAGATATTTGGATGTTGCTCCTTTAATGCTTTGGTTGCTCATTAAATAGATCAAAGTAGTGTTATTTCTAAATGAGATCTGCCACATTATAGGTACCGCTGGGCTTTCATCCCAGAGGCTTCAGACGATTCAGGATTGGAAGTGAGACGTCAGGGGACTCATCAGAGAGAGTTTAAACCCTACGTCGTCCGACTGGCCAAGCTGCTGAGGAAACGAGCCAAGGTATCTCATCCACCCTCTGTCTACACAAGGTTATTAACTGATGGAGACAAATGACTGCCTCTTATAAAGAGTATGTTCTGGGAAACACTCATTAAAAGACTTGACCACTTTTTTTTATGTTGGAGCCCATTAAATTTTTGCTGTAGTTCCCTCCACCTGCAGAATGGCATAATTTTTTTTTTACTTAAGTAATTTATCTATTCCCCTTTATTTAGAAAAACCCAGAGGAGGACTGCTCCACCCGAACCCTGTCCTGGGAGCCAGGTCACCTAATGCTGACCCTGTACGTGATCCGCAGCATGGAACAACTGCTTCCCTTCTTCAACCTGCTCAGCCAGGTGTTCAACAGCAAGGCCAGCAGCCGCTCAGGTCCCGCCTTCACACACAACCCCTCAGACTCCTCCTTCCCCAGCCACAAGGAAGGCCACAAACTGGAGAGCCAGAAAGTCTTCTGGAGTCGAGCGCGACAGAACATCGAGGAGATGGTGGAAAAAGACTTTCTTGAGGGACTTATCAAGACGTGAGAACACTGCAGGGGGAGTAACATGGGGAATAACACATGACTGATCAACACTCGTGAAAAACCTCAACCTGTACATTAAAGAACAAAGGAATACAAATGGGGAAAAATAGTTTGTACATTTTTTGTATTTATAATGATTATTTTACTTTTCAAAAGCTATTGTATTTAATTTTAATTATTTGTATATATGGAGCAGCTTTGATGACTGACTTTTAACATTTCATGTGGATCCTTTTGGGACAAAGCGAAGATGTTGTGCCATTCCATATCGATGTGACTTAATAAATAAAGATTTCTAATGAGGGTTAAATGGGCTGTGTCTCTCAATGCACTTACATTATGTCACTGTAACTGTAATGTCATCATGATGTAGACTGATGAAATCTTCCAAACCTACCAATAACTGTTCCTCCCACTGGACAGGTGTGTGTCGTTACGGCTAGTTAAAGACAACCTGCTCCTCAGGTTCTGTCCTACTTTGCATTAGGAGATTCAGTTTTTTGGATCTCAGGTGGTCTGAATGAATTACAGTAAGATATCCAATGATAGAAGTATTCCAGTCCTTTAAAGTAGCAGTACAAAACTGTAAAACTACTGCATTACAAGTTCAAAATTTCACTTAAGTAAAAATAAAGAAGTATTGTCAGCAATATGTATTTAAGAATCTAAAGAAAAAGTACTTGTTAAGCGGAATAGCCCCTTTCAGAATACTATACTTCTAAAGGCCTATATAGGCTATTATATTATTTTATTATTTCTTATGCATTAATACATATTCAGCATTTTATGTCAAAAATAAATAACCAGAGACTGAACTCCTGCCACAGAATCACCCATCTATTCAGAGCTGCAGCAGAGCTGATGATATCAGCACCATGGACAGAGACAAAGGCAGAGGTGCGTCCTGACCTGCTGCAGTTTCTTATCAAACACTGAGCCTCCTTGATCAAGGAAATCTGTCAAGTGAGGCAACACGCTTCATATGACCTTCATAGTGTGGTAGCAGCATGACAGGCATCAAGCTAGGCTGTAGAGTAGCTTTATTAACCCTTCACATTCAAAACCAAAGCTTATGAGCGTTATTGTGTAGTGGATAACACTGTTTATCTTCTCTAATGTAAGCTACAATCTTTAGCATGTCAGGCTAACTGGCTAAGACCTATAGCAGTAACATATCATTCATTCCAAATCAAAGAGTTAGCATATCATTAAATATGGACTGCATTAATTAGTTTGTGGGGTTACAGATTGAGTTAAATATCGTCCCATTCTTAACTAGCACTGCTGTGTAGTATTCCCCTTGAGTGTGAAAAATCAGCTCTGTGTGTAAATCAGACTTTAGGGGAACATTAGCAGCTATGTCCTCCTGGCATTCACAACCTCCATCCTTTTCGTCTCCTCCCAGCTCTCGCGATGAAAGACGCAGCAGAAGGGTTGGTAATACTGCGTCACCTGACTCAGAGGGGGCGGGGCGTTGTGAGAAATATAAATAAATTAATAATTAAATAAACAAGAGGATGTAAATCCTCTGAAAACACCACCAATCAACGACCCTGTGTGGAGCGCGCATCGCCGGGGCTCGCAGGCTGACGGTGGCCGCAGCAGCAGCAGCAGAAGAAGAAGAAGAAAAAGAAGCGTCCAGCAGGAGGAGGAGGAGGAGGGAAAAAACTGGATGGTTGGGGGATGAAGATGATGCCAGCCAGGGCCTGATGTTCCCCTGCACGCTCCGCTGACACACAGGGACCGTCAGACTGGTGGTGGTGGCAGTGAGGATTATCCAGGAGAGAGTGGAGGACGGAAGACAGGGAGGAGGCGGGGGGGAGAGGCAGCAGCGAGCATCATCCGGAGAGGAGCGTTTTGTCAGGGAGGCTGGCCGACAATAACGCCAACAGTAAGAAATTAATCGAAAAGAAAGGGAAAACCTTGGAATAGGAATAGTCGCAGCTGGATATTTTCGCCTATTTAGCCTATAGACTATAATTCCCAGAGGACACTGGCCTTCACGGAAGAAAGTCAGTTCATGATTGTTCCAGAAACGCATGCAGATCCAACACAACTGAGTGAGAATCAGCCAAATTTCAGTTTTGTTATGCAACTCAAATCAACTGCAGTTCTATAGCAAGTGTGCTACAGTATTTCCTCTCTAGTGCTGTGTTTCTGTGGTGTTTTTCGAGAGCAGCTGGGATTACTGAGGCCGGGCGTTCATTTCGGTGTGTGTGTGGGGCGGTTAGGTTAGGACCATATTGGACGCTTGATAGTCGAGGTTGGGCTCCACGGAGAGAAGATGTCGGGTCAGACGCTGACGGACCGCATCGCCGCGGCGCAGTACAGCCTGACGGGATCCGAGGTGTCCCGAGCTGTGTGTAAAGCCACCACACATGAACAGACAGCTCCAAAGAAGAAGCACCTGGAATGTGAGTAGAGAAAACATCTATTTATCCATCCATCTATCTATCTATCTATCTATCTATCTGTCTGTCTATCTATCTATCTACTGTGACCCTCCGTCCATCCTCCTCACGCACAACTAGGCCATGCACCATGTACCATGATGGTTGCCTCCCCCCATCCGTTCCTCCAGTGTGTGTTACTGTGCTTGGAGCCACAGCATCCCTCACATGTATAAGCACACACACACACACACACACACACACACACATCGTGCTTGAGGCATCCTCTACTTTAATTTAAACCATAATTGAACAAACCAAACCGATCATCTAATTACAGCAGGGCTCCTTCACCTATTGTGCCCGGTGGACGAGCATCAGTGTTGAATCATACTGAAGGCACAAAGCCTTAAACCTGATACTTAAGCTACTGACTGACTGGAGACTGTCTCCCCCATGCTGCTCCAATGCTGGTGAATGCATAATTGAAAAGGTTAAAAGTGCTGTTGTTACTACTAAACACACAGGCCTTTGCCTGGGATCTTGTCCCTTGTGATAACACAAATAGATGTGTGGCACTGCCAGGACATATCACTGTTTTTGTTTTTCTTGGTGCAGTTTGCTGATTTGTTGGTGTATTGATTTGTACAAACAAGGGAGTGAAAAAATGGAGGTACTGTGGCAATTCTGCTTCAGATGAAAAAAGAGAAACATCAAGAAGGCCTGGAAAGTATTTGGAAAGGGCTTGATGCAAACATAAACCACAGCATACTGTTAGATGCAGTTTCATATTATAGTCTTTATCCTCAGTGAGCATCACATAAAACTGAATCAAATGTGAGAAGAGTAATGTGTTATCCCACGAATTAGGTTATGACAGTGGCCAGAGGAGAAGTGATGTTTGGGAAGGTGAGCGGTAGAAGTGTCTGGATGCTCAAAGGGTTTCCTCTAGATGTACACAAATGCAGCATTTCATGAAATGATACCATATCTGGGGTTTAGAATCTCAAATGGCATAGCTCTTTTTTGTATGCACACATGTCCCTTGTGTTTTAGTTATGCTCCAGGCCTTACATTGACCCGTTACACTGAGTAAAACCCCACCACTCTCATCACTTCATTTGACGTTGATTTAAATCTTATAAGATATACGCCCCTTAAAGGACCTTTGGTATTATCAGTCTACAAAAATCAGGCCAGAGAAGGCTGCACAATGATTAAAGGGTCCAGTGTAACCAGAGCCACTAGTTCCTTTATCTGATGTTTTTATCCACTTATTCTGTCAGGGTCAAATACGACAGCTGAACATCCATGGAAATAAAACTGCCCATCCCTGCTCCTCTCCCACAACATAATAGGACAAAGGCACCATGTAAAAATATTTGACACAAAATAAGAGCTCATATACAATAAAACATAATTAACAATGACAAATAGTAAAGCAGAACGTCCATGGAAATAAAACTGCTCACTCCAACACCATTCCCACTGCTGATTAGCTCATAATGAAATATTACAAAAAATAAACTAATTTAACATAAAATATGTCTGACAATAACTTAATTTATTATATTTTAAATCATATAGTTAAAACAACTACCAGTATGCTAAAATCTACATGTCAGACAAGAGAAGAGCAGAAATACACATAAACTGTGAGAAACAATACGATGGATTTGAGTGATAACAAAAAAGTGACACTCACTTTTCACTCACACTATAAAGACAATAAGGAAGGAGGACTTTGAACTCTGGAGGCCTTCCCAGTCAGATGATAACTATATTTTGACAAATTCTGTGTAATTGTATTAACAACACATTACTGCACGGATGACTCAGCTACACCATAAATGCACTGTTGTGTCACATGACACGAGCTATCGGCGCTATACGTTTCTTAAGTCAGGAAGTGGCATCAGGTTCAAGTTGGCACACTCAAACCCAGTGGGAGAAATCAATCCGCCCGTCGGTTCGTGTCCAGACTAAAAAATAAAACTGAATGATGAGCTGCATTGAATCATTACACAACAAAGTGGAAAGCTCACCCACTTGCCAAAGTGTGTGTCAGCACTTTGTCGATGCAGGAGCACTTCTCTTCCACATATCGCTTTCCCAGTCACCTACAGAAAAAAAATGAATAAATGATTTAAATAACAGATACAGTATTTATCAGAAAAGACACAAGTGTTGACTGCACAGCTGAGCCAATTTTAAACTTTACAATACATCACCCATCTATCCATCCATTATCTATAGCGCTTATCCGTTAAGGGTCGCGGGGGGGGCTGGAGCCTATCCCAGCTGTCATTGGGCGAGAGGCAGAGTACACTCTGTACAGATCACCAGCCCATTGCAGGGCCAACATATACAGACAAATGACCACTCACACTCACATTCACACCTACGGCCAATTTAGAGTCACCAATTAACGTGCATGTCTTTGGACTGTGGGAGGAAGCCGGAGTACCTGGAGAGAACCCACGCAGGCACAGGGAGAACAATACATCATCCTGTGATATATTATCAGATTCAACACGTTCACATTCTGAAGTTCAGCCTGCTTTTACCTGTTGCTCTAGTAATCTAATTAACTTAGATTTTACATTTGCTGATACTTAAAGTGACAGTATGTAACTTTCAAAAGACTAAAGACAAAAAGACACACTCTTGTTCATTTTCATACTCTCAGTGATTTTGCTGCTACAACCTTACTTGGTCTGGTATGACCAGTAGCTTATGGCGACTATTAACTTATGGCTAATATTAGCAAACTTCAAAGTAGATAGATAGCTGTGTAATTGATGTTAACAAGTAAGTTTGCTGTTGTTTTGCCCTTTGTTTACTTGTGCTACTGTTACACTACATTTCAGCATGTCACAAGTAAACAACTGCCTAAAGATATTTTTAGGAAATTACAGCAGTTACAATTACAATTCAGCGTCCTGTTATCAGACATAATTTCATGGGCCTCTTGGATTCGTTTAAATAGAAGTCTTTAGTTCGAGCAGGCCAGAGGTTTGTTTTACTTATTAAATGAACCAGTTCATTATATGTGAAAGGTGACTTTCATTTCACATTGGCAGAACAGCCTCAGGGATATTGTCTGACATAATATCCAGTTTCATTCTGAACTGTCATTTACCCAATGTGCTGCGTGGGGATACTGAATAATGTCCAGTTTTGGTGCTGTTTCTTCTGTGGCCACATACAGATAAACTACTCCACGTCAGTGAAACCTGTTGGTGTGGAACATCGTCAGGACCCCCCCCCACACACTACTCAGCTCATCACTGTCTTTGCCACAGCTCTTCTGTCCTGTTTCACATAGAGGAGCTTGACATCCATGCTTTAACATTGATAACATCCATTGTACGTACCATAAGTGTGTTTTTTCTGACATTTGTTGCATTATACAATATCAGTATTGACATATACTGTGTACTCTGCATTACAAACCAGTTCACTGACTTAATCACCCATTTTCATAATTAGCCTCCTATTCCGCTTCAAAGATCCTCCCATCATGTTAATATAGTTTGTCACAAATATTTCTGCTACTTGCACATATACTCTATCAACCACACAGTCACATATATTTAGTATTTTGGCTCCTGGACATTATAATTTCCATAAAAGTCATTTGAATATTTTAATTAGATTAAGATTCTGGATGAAGATATTGTTGATTGTCCTCTTACATATCAAATTCTTGTTTTATTTAATATTTTGGGGGTTTCTGGCTGTAACCCACAGAGCTGCTTATCAGTCCGGCTGAAATATGACAGCAACAGATCAATTAAGATGACAAAGATATCTCTTATCTTGCTTTTTTTTCCTCCACCAGTTGAGACATCCCTTTAAATAATGTCAATCTGAACATCAATGTAAAAGCAATATCATGCATAAAATATGAATTCACCTTTGTTTGATTTCATCCTGCCAACATAGTAATAAAAGATCCTCCTGCTTTTGTTATCATTAATGTACCCTGTTATCATGTACCCTCCAAACACTAACAATGAGTGGATTAAATTGTTGCTCTGTTCTAGTCGTACATCTGGACATTTCTCAACAGATATGTGTCTGTGGTCTAAAAATAATCTCTTATAGATTGTTCCACTGACAGCCAAATGTGTATTGGTCTGTTGCTCAGCTGATCTAGTTCAAGTGACAGAGAGCAGCAGGGCAGTAAGCTCCTCATGCTGTGACCCCAAAGCCCCAGACAGAGAGACAGAGAAAAACTAAGAAGATCAGAAACCACACAGCTTTTAGACTGAATCAGGTGCTCCAGCCTTTTTTAGTAGATCAAAGGCATCATAAATAGAAAATGTGAAAGTCTGGAATACAGGTATAAACAGACGTGTTGTTTTTAGTTTTGTTCCCTAATAATAACCTTTAACTAAAGCAGTTAGAGGCTGTTCCCTCAGGGTTCAAGTTACTGACTGTGACTAAATGGTTTGTGTCTTCATGCCACACACTGCTGACTTTATGGGCAAGTAAAGGCTAAAAGAAGTCATTTCAGTAATAGCACAATAGTGGAGATGTGTCTCTCGAGGTTTTGCAAGAATCTGGGGACACATTTGCCATTTATTTAAAGAGCCTGACAGATGACTGCAATACTGCTCCAATGTCTTCTAAACTCTTAAAAGATTAGAGCTCAGGCACACAGCACAGATTGCCTGACACTCCACATGGCCTGAGTGTGTCTTACAGAAGGATCTTGATATGTGAGAGTAGCAGCAGCTGCATCTGTGTGTTTGTGCATGCACGTACAGTATACAAAGAGGTGCATGTATGCCACATGCTGCTGGCAATATCCCAGCACAGGAGTTGTGTGAGGATCCAATTGAGTGTCTTTTTTTGGACAGGGGCAGGGTGGTGCAGAGGAGGAGGTGCAGCTGTGAGTCAGCTGCCTGAATGAGCTGAAGTTTTCATGGCATTAGGATAATTACAGTGAACAAAGAAGACCACTGCTAAAGAGATTAGTGGTTTTTGTTTGTGACAAAAATCTGAAAGCTTAATGTGTGCAGTAGCAACAGTCTTTCTGTTTTGTGCCATAAAGTAAAAGTATTTAATGCTGTAGATTAAAAGTACCATATGGAGTTATGGGCCACCGATAATGCTATGGAGCTATGCTGCAATGTTACTATGAGTGAGTCCCTGTTTTGTTTGTATCATGCACAGCAGGCATGATTTTAAACAGGGAAATGCATTCCACACGCATGCAAACACTGATGTAGACTGCCTTCTTAGTGTCAATGTATAGTGTTAGCAAAAACATTTAAAAAATGTATTTAATTCCACCAGTGCTTGCAATATGGCAGTTATTGTATTACAGGAAAATTTACAGACTTGTGTCACCTTTAAATGTGTGTTATCCATCAGAAATATTTTCCTTTTCCTAACTCGAGAGTTAGCTTTTGATGATGCCTCATCTTGGTGCAGTGGTGTGACCATCTGGCACGCTGTCAGGCACATGACTCAGGGTTTCAAGATGGAGTGAGGAATGGCACATGCACGCCATTTTCACTGACACTTGTAAATCCCGTGATTTAGTGATGTGTGGGATGAGAGTCAGACAGTACTGTTAAAAATATTAGAATTATTAAGTGACATCTGAACAAGAAAACAAAGGTGAATAACACGACTCACTGGTAGCAGAGAGTGGAGTGCTACACTGATTTGCAGTGCCACCATATTTTATACGAGCCTACTTAGCTGACAGACTCAGAATTAGGTGCTTCTGCGGAGGACTCGAAGGCAGCATTTTTCTGGTTTGTTCAGGATAATAACTGAGCCGCTTCTCAGTGTGAATCCAGGCCCAGAGGAAGACAACTAGAGAACTAGTGTAACAGGGTTTGAGTGTCTGCCAAATGAAGTTGGCTCTGTGTCCAAAGACAGGCCCATCCTGTTACTGCTCCTCATAGCCTCCATCATTATCTACTGCTACTCATATTGCCCTAACCTCTTAATCCTCCCTCTGTGAAGAGAGTTAAGACAAGTTTATAGCTCGATGGTTATGTTTCTATAAATGTATGGCATAACCTTCATTTTTTCGTGTTTCTCTCGTCTTTACATCCAAACAACATTATTATTATTATGACCTTATTTCTGATAAAGCGTCACGGCTGAGGTTCTGTCTGTGATAATTATCACCAGCTCTGATGCTGCTCTAAATCTAGTCACTCCAATTAACAGGTTTTTTTTAACACAGAGATGCGATTAAGCTCTGCTCAGAGCAAATGCAGGATATATGACCTGGTGTGTGTGTGTGTGTGTTTGGTGGGGGGGGGGGGGGCAGGAGGGTAAGCGGTGAGAAACATAAACAGCGTGCTGAGTCCCCTTTGGCTGCTATGGTGCTGTTACCACAACATGAGTCACCATCAGTGTGTTACCACATTTGAGAGGCAGACGGTCTTCTTGAAGCAGGGGGGAGGGGAGGAGAGGGGGAGGTGGGGGTGGGGGGGCCGACATGATAGTCTCATCTTGTGTTTGCGCACATGTGAAGTTTTGCACCCCTCACTCTCATCCAATCAAAGACATTTCATTTTCAGTATCTGCAACTATCTGTTATTTCTACTCTTATACATGTACGTGCTATAACAGTCGACAGAAGATCAGAGAAGATTCATTCTCATACAGCATCTGTTTGTTAAATCTGAGCTACAGCTGGGTGCCAATGAGCTTAGCTTAGTATAAGACTGGAAGCAGAGGGAAACAGCTAGCCTGGCTCTGTAAAACCAGAAAATGGTTGGTTCTATACATCATTTTTTGAACAAATGAGACAAACAAGAAATAACATGTTAATTGGTGAGCTTTTCAGGTGCAAGAAGGTGAACTTTTTACCCTCAGACAGAGCCAGGCTAGCTCTTCCTCCCTGCTTTCAGTCTTTATTTTAGACTAAGCTAATTTGCCGCTGGCTTCAACTTTATATTAAATGGACAGGCAGGAGAGTAGTATCAATCTTTAACTCTTGGCAAGAGAGCAAATACGAATATCTCCCAACAATGTATAAATAGTCATTTAATACTGGAAACAATAACACAGTTAAACAGGCCAAGCCTTGTAAACATCTGCTGTTGCTGTCAGAAGGATGAACTATCCAAGAAACACCTGTTAATAGAAAACCTGCCAGGGCAGAGATATTAAGGTTCTCAGTCTCTCTTCTGTAACCACTTTGCTTTGAGATTATGTTTTTGCTTCAGGTATTAACCAGCCAAATATGTACAGAGGATTTTACGTCTCCCAGCAACAGTAACACATTCTGCTGAGGTTGTCGTGTTCATGGACTGTTAGTCTGTGGAAGGAACGCTTGAACAGTATTTAGACAGACTGTCTTCACTCTGAGTGTGAGGAAAATACTGGAGTTAAAACACAGTTTTCACAGGAGCAGCAGAGGTGTGGCATGCCTGAAAAATGTCAGTGAAACTGACACAAGGTAACATTTTTTTAAGCACCTCCACTCGCTGACCCAACCCTGTCAGTGTGGATATCTTCACTGAAACTGCTGGCTGTGGCTGCTAGTTATTTTCTCATGCTGCTTCACAGATAGAATCCAGGGTATTAGGAATAGATTCTAGTGTTTTAACACGAAGCAGTGGGACATTTTGCACAGCAGCTTGTTGCTGTTAGAGTGCAATGAGTTGAAATAAAGGATCAGAAATTGATGCTGTATTAAAGGTACAATATGTAACTTTTCTGTCCTAAAACGTTAAAAAATGTCTAGACCCATACTGTATACACCGATCAGCCACAACATTATAACCAATGACATAATATTTCGTAGGCCCCCCTTGTGTCACTAAAACAGCTCTGACCCATCAGTGCATGGAACTGGGACCACTGAGGGTGTGCTGTGGTGTGATATTGGCAGTGGATCCGTTTGGTCCTTTGGGTTGCGGGGTAGGGCCTCCAACATCTGGCTTGTTCTGGTGCATCCTGCATATGTTCAATCAGATTGGGATCTTGGGAGTCTGGAGGCCAGGTCAACACCTCAGGCTCTTTGTCATGTTCCTTGAGCCATTTCTGAGCAGTTTTTGTGGTGTGGTTGGTATTGTAAAGAGACAGTTAATGTTATTCACTTCACCTGTCGGTGGTTTTAATGTTGTGGCTGATCGGTGTATATTGTTGAGTTGTTTACCTGTATTATCCTAAATATTTGCAGCAATTTTTAAACCCGCAGAAATTCATAATTAAAAAATCAAGTAATGGTCAGTTTGATTTGGTTGCCTGCCAATGGCCGTCATATTGCCTTTTTGTAAGCGTCAGTGTCACGGTTGCCAGAAGCGGTCAAAATGACTTTTAAATTCAGTTTTAAGCCACATTGTTTTACGATACACTTCTTAGATCTTTAACTATATATTTTAACTGGACGAAGAATTGCAGTCATTGGACATCTGGATCTTAAGTTATCAGTGAAACAAGCTGAGCAAACGATTGGCAGCAGATCTGTTCACAGCCCTTCATAGACATATAGTCTGCTGAATGATGTCGGAGAAATGCAGATTTTTAACACAAAACTGCTTTATTCAGTGTTTTTACGGGATTTAATCACTTGGTCTGTTTGTTTTGGAGAGGAGGAGACCTCTGCAGAGAATTTTGAGAAACAATCCAGAGCAGTGGTGGTGAAGACAACAAATCCCATGATTCCACTCTACTTCACAATGTCACAAAACTCCATCTTAAGTTATTCTTTTTATTGAGAGACCCCTAGCAGCGGAAAATTATGTACTGTGCATTTAAAGATAATGATAATAACATGCTACATATGCATTACTTAAAAGACATATCCCAACCTTACACACAGATTTCCAGGCTTTACTCACACATATTGTATAACTGTGTATCATCAGCATAAAGGTGGTTCCAAACCCACGAACAGTATGGCCAAGTAGGAGCATATACAATGAGAATAAAATTGGTCCCAAAATATTTCAGTGAGGGGGATGAAACATGGTTGCCAATGGGAAAAAAAACATTTTTAGTTCAGAGAATCAAAAGCTAGATTAGATGTTGTATCAGTGTCTGTATGCAAGTGACAAAGTCAAAAGACATCGTTTTCTAGACGAGCATCCCCCATGCTGTCTGTTTTACAGTTGATCCTCATATATTAACTATTTTCTTCATCCTGACTCGCCACATCCATCTTTACACATCCATTACCCCCACTCTGTTCTTCTTTCATCCTCTCTCCTTCAGTGCAGTGCTTGCCTAATGGTGAGTTGCAGTGAACAGAAAAATGTAAAAGGAGGTTGATAAAAGGAGGGTTCAGCATATACTGCAGTGCTGATCTCACAGCAGGTATCCTTGAAAGCCCTAGAATGCTTCTCTAATGTCAGACACTGTGTGGGAGGTGGACTGCCCTACAAACAGTGTGTGTTCAGATTAATGACCTGGGACCAGGATCTCCCATACAGCTGCTATCAGACCATTATCTACTCTAAATCTGGGCACCCGATTCAAATTGATTTGCTTCTCCTTTTTACTACCTCCCACCTCTCCCCATGCCTCTCAGTTCTCTTTCTAATGTTCTCTAGAGGTCGTGATGCCCTTGAGCCCCCTAGTCTGAGGATAAAAACATTAATATTACAGTACAGTTGTATCTGTGGGGGGATTTTGTGCACTTAGATGGCCATAATGTATAGGCAGAGGCTTGCTATACCCAGAATAGGATGCAAGTAAACAATCCTTTGTACTGGTATGCAGGTAATCAGCTGCAAACACTGAATGGCTGTGTCTATATCCAGGCTGCATATCAATAATGCAGGGGGGCTTGGGTTTCCTGCTGTTTTATTGCAGTCTGACTGCTGAGTTCTGCCTCAGGACCTGACATTGCAATAAAAAAATTGAAGTTTTACAAAAATGTATTCCCCCACTGACTGAATCAGGAGATACGAAGGACCCTGTGGGAACAGTTAAATTGTTTTAAAAGTTTGGAATAGTTCATCAACATCTACGGCTCTCTTGGAATCATTCCCTTACTCTGCCCAAGGAGCAGCATCTGTCAACAAATCAGCTTTCTCAGTTCAGTGATTGTTGTGACCATTTACTTCTTGAAATTTTTAGAAACATTGGTTTTTTGATTTCAGACATAGATAGACAAATGCAGTCTAACAATGGCATCAGCCTCCATGTTATTTCTATACATAGTGTTGGTCTCAGCCTTATGGACAATGCCTGTTTCCAAAGAGAGACCTGACAATGAAGTGTTTGAATTTCTTGACTTCCTAGATTATTTGAATAGCCACTCATGCAAACACACGACACCCCTGGGATCATTTCATATCAAGATTGCTTCTGTGCACCTGACTATGCAGGAACCTTTTAGTATTTCTCTCGATAGTTTTGAACCTCTTCCCTAGGTTCCCAGGAGTTAATTCCAGTAACACTCTCAGATTGTTTTAGAAGTTTGAGTCAAAGTCTGGCCCAAATTGAGCTTGGACCAAAGTGCCAGTTCTAATTTGCCTTTTAATGGGTTTGTTGCATTGTGTGGGAAATGACCTTTTCTGTATACCACTACAATTCTCACAGACATATGGCCAAATTCAGGGCTGAGAAACATTCCTCAGTAGGGCATGGGTGATTTTAATAGTTATGTATCAACTAATTCTTTCCCTCCTTTATTCCACAGTTACTTTTTCACCTCCCACCTTCCCTTCCTGAACAGACCAACTGTTGCACCCACACAGATGCAGATTTTTCATTGTCATAAAAAAAAGGTCCAACAGTCCAGAAAAAATCATCTTGGCTGCATTATTTTGTGCAGCATACAGGGTGGATATCTGTCTCTGCCTCCTCCTTTGGAGCAGAACCTGCACCTACAGGAAAACACAAGCCACAAGCTAGGGATTTTCTACTCTACTACAGGGGAGACACAAAGCCTCATGGGAGGTTAACAGCTAATAAGGGACCAAGGGAGCTAGGTAGGACAAAATAAATGTACACAGGAAGAGATGGAAGACTGATGATGCACAGGATGATGATACATAGCCTCTGATATGATCATATTTTTTGTCTGAGAGAGCATCTGTAGTTAGGAGACATGGGAGCTGTGGGCAAGAGGAAGGACAATTAGAGTAATTAGAAAAAGATTGATTGGTGAACACAGCGGGCAAAAGCAGATCTATTCTCTGCGAGAAAAGGTTTATTGAATGTCTGTTTGGGTGCTTTGCTGAATGATTACTGAGGACGCATGAGGTTCACCTGCAGACTAGTGAACAAAAGTCTATTTGCTAGTTGCTGAAAGCTAACACCTTGGTACATATAGTCGCCATATAGTAGGCTTTGAGACAGTGTGTTGGCTGTAACCAACTAACACATCACAGATAGCTGACCAAGCTAACAGTATTAACTGGTAACACCCAAGCCAGTCAGTACAAGCACTAGCCCCATGCTAGCTAAGATTCATACCTTACTGCCAAACTCATTTACAAATCATGTTTGCACAGCTAATCATCATGCTAACCATGCTAATGTATTTGAGGAATCACAAGTATCTTTCAACAGTTTGTAAGCACTGGTTTCCATTCTGTTTCCCTTCGGTAATATACAGCATGTAACAGTGGCAACATCTACAACAACTAAAGCTAGTTTAATGAATCTGCTACTTATTTTTCATGCTTTATGGAAATGATCGGAGACCTGAGGTGTAGAAAAAATATATCCACAAATCTACAACTGTATAGCCTGCATTCAAAATATAAAGTGTATTATTTGTAGGTAAGAAGCTAAAACACACTGATATGCATTTTAAGTGTTAAGCTATACAAAATCCAATAAATTTCAGCCTTGCCATTTTCCACTTAGTGCTTAATGTGTGTGTTTGTTGACACTTCGGTGTTCGGTAGTGCGTGCCTGGTGTTTCCCCTCAGCTGAAGTTACGCACAGTGGCTATCAGTTACAATTATTGATGTGATAGTCTGGTAAAATTAAAAGAGAAGAATGATCCTGATATACAGTATAGGCTACTTAAAATGTGATGATTTTCATACAGGGCACACTTCACTTTTTGTCTCATACAGCTGAGTTTGTCCATGTTTATGTGCAGTTTTCTACCCAAACAACCACAACTCCACCAACAACTGAGGGAAATGTCACTGAAAGCCAAAGTGTCTACATGAAGACAGCATCACTGTCTGTGTCCACCAGCAGTGGCAGTAGCATTGTGTGCTAAGCCAGATTCTTCCTCGCATGTCACTTCCAGGCTCTGCAGTGTCTGGATCCCAATGGCTTCCTCTTTGTTTGGCTGCCGCACCACATTGGCGTTATGCTACGCTGGGGCACAGTGCATTGTGGGTATTTTTTTTTTCTACCCCTGTATGTTGCTTGAGGGTGAGAGGAGCTATAAATAAACACTGTGCTTTCATGGTCCATTCATGTGTAGCTCAACAAGGCATCACTCATGCAGCATGGCTTGTATCACACTTTTACTTAGATAAAGCACTCTCTGAATACACCAGTCTTTATGTTTAGTCACCCATTCAACAATATGGATCTATATGAAATATGACAATAAACAGATTTTCAGTAAAATAACATAACAAAAGTAACATTAGTAAATGTTCAACATAGAGGTTATATGAAGGGTATTTACATGAATTCAGTGGTGGATTCAGTGTTGAATCTTTCAGTAGTGTAAAGCCTGGTATGACTCATATACATCTGGCTTTGGCTAGATGACCCCCATCAGTCTGCTGCTGTGGGAGTTTGCACCTGTGAAGATGATTTCAAAGGAATTTTACTGAATCCTTGATGCCACTGCAAATATGAGAGCCTGTTGCCTAGGAAACCACCTTGGCATGTCCCCAGTGGTTCTTATTGGTACATTTTTGTCAAAATCCATCTATGGAAAATAAGAGGAGGATGCTGCGTGTGTGTCGTGATGTTGCCTGAGCGTGTCCTGTGGTTTATGCACGCTTGGTAGTTTGCCATCAGTTGTACTCACACACAGGGTTTTTGATATCAGTTACGTTTATTGATGTGTTAAAGGTTGGTGGTGGTATTTGAAACTGGATGTGGCAGACGTTGCAGGGCATCTGTATGCAGATCCTATAAAAATCAATTCATCAGTCCATCAATTCTTTCTGGACAGAAAGAAACCTGAGGCCTCAGTGGGCAAAAACTCATCAAAACTGGACAGTTGAAGGCTGGGAAAAACATAATGTGGTCTGATGAATCTCGATTTCTGCTGATACACGGGTCAGAATTTGGCGTCAACAACATGAATCCATGGATCTGTGTGTCCATAGACTTTTGCCTTGGGTCAATAGCTCAAGCTGCTACTGGTGCTGATGGTGTAATGGTGAGGGGAATATTTTCTTGGCACACTGTGAGTCTCTAAATACCAATCAATCATTGCTGGAATGCCACAGGCTATCTGAGTATTATGCATCCCTTTATGGCCACATTTTGCCTTCCTCTAATGACTTCCTCCAGCAGGATAATGCTCCATGTCGCAAATCAAAAGTCATCTCATGCTGGTTTCGTGAACATGACTATGAGTTCAGTGTACTTCAGTGGCCTCCCCAGTCACCAGATCTGAATCCAATAGAACACCTTTGGGATATGGTAGAACAGGAGATTGGCAGCATGAATGTGCAGCTGACACATCTGCAGAAATGATGTGATGTAACCATGTCAACATGGAGCAAAGCCTCAAAGGAATGTTTTCAATATCTTGTTAAATCCATGCCACAAGGAATTGAGGCTGTTTTGAGAGCAAATGGAAGCCCTACCCATTATTAGTATGATGCCATGCTAGCCATAGTGTAGCCATAGAGGTATATTTTCATGAAATTAAATGAACAAACATCCATCCCTCAGGATGAATTGTTAACTTAAGTGATAACTTTCCAGTCAGTGCTTTGGTTTATGACCAAATAAGTGTAAAACCATTGTGAGAGATTGTGACCACATTTCCTGCAACATGACTTGGTTGGCGGAGGTATATTCTCCACTCAGCAGCCTCAGTGGGCTATAATGACCACTGTGGTGTTCACTGTTTGGCTAGGTAGCTACACACAGTATGTTTGCACACATCACATAAATAAGGGAAGGTGTGAGGGCTTGTTAAAGAATAAGCCTGGTATTATTTTATCTTTTTGTTATTATCAGTAAATCCAATGAAAAGACCAATTAAGTATTAATCTCACTAAGAAGTACTGTCAGTGTAGCTCCAGTCTGATGTAACTCATTCTGTCCCTCTGCACCATAGACCTCATCCAAAAATAATTAAAAACACATTAAAGAGCCATATCATGCTCTTTAATGTGTTTTTAATCGTGACATATATTTTCATTACAATAAGCACTGTATTTTATTCCTTGCAGCTCAGCAACAACAAAAACACTGTAAACAAATAACCCCGTCCCAGAGCATGCTCAGTGACATCTGCAGAGACAGAGCTGCTCCCCAGAGATCAAAATGCAGTCGAAGAGTTATTTCAGCGTAAATGTCAACAGCCATATTTACTTCAATGAATGAATCCGTCCTTCTAATGCAACTCCTGTCGATGTGGCTTTCATAGTTTCAAGACTGCAACAGTGGTGGGGAAGAATAAGCTTTACGAAACACAGAAAACATTTCATTATTGTCTGTGTTAGTCTATTAAGAGCCATTATTCACTGTGAATAGAAATTGAAAAATACAATAATGACTGCCTTACAGAAAAAAAAACCAACCTTTTTCTTCTGTGCTTAGAAAGAATGCTAGAAGCTTGTCATGGTTCAGTGATAACTTGTGGCTATGAACCAGAGAATAACTGCTGTTAAAAATATCATGCCTGTGGAAAGTACATTGAGGACACAACTGTGCTGAGACCAGCCTTGTGTTCTGGTGAATTTTAACTACCAGACTTTAATTCCAGTCCTCTAATCAAGAAATTCCTGATAGCTTCTGTCTCAGTTTGGCATTAAAGAGAGTTTGAGGAAATTTGACTGTTTTCAGCTACACTGATGTTTGTCAGACAAGATGTCGATTCTTATTTGGGTTACATTCTGGAGCATCGGATCTAAGCGTCTTTGTGCGGTTGTGTAGATGTGTGCTTCATGTTTCTAGACTGTATGGTTATGTCTGTTTATGAGCTCCTCTCATTCAGACAGGTGTCTTTTTATGTCATCTCCTCCTCCTCTTTTTTCCAGCAACATACACACTGTAGAGCATGTGATCATGTTACACCAATGGTACTCCTTCCTTTTGTTCGCTATGCTGCACAGTGATGGCTCAGGTGCTGCGGCTGGAATGCATGTATGCACATGTGTGTGTACTGCTGCTAAAGTGTGCGTATGTGTATAACATAGCAGAACAGTGTAGGGGCTGTGTAATCCTCATGCCTCTAATAACCTTGTGTAACATCAAAAAATTCCCCAGGCTTTAAATGAAGGACATGTTCTGCATGTTGTCACTGGGGAACAGAAATGTTACACTAGGACCACAGTGCAGGAGACTGTTACCTCATATTTGGCTGCTGTGACATTTTCAGAACCAAAATAGATTTTGTAATATAACATCTTGGAGTACTACATGAACCGCTTTAAACATCCACATATCTCTTCAAGTTTAATTACCAGGTTTTAATGACAGAATAAGACCATGGTCCAAACACTCTGCAGCCGTAAGACTAGTGGAACTATTTGACACAAAGACTACAGTTCCCAGATGCCCTGTTTCCATTCACGTCAGACCACAGATCTATTCCCATCAGCCTTACTCTCATTCAGCCATCTGTTAATGCCAGAATCTTAGAAAGCTTTTGTTTTATATATGCTGTAGGAACAGCCCCCACATCCTATTTTATGTCATAAGGTAAATTTCCCCATTGTGGGACTAATAAAAGATTATCTTATCTTATCTTAATCTCTCATTTGCCATAAAGCAGATGTCCGCCATATTCACCTTGTGACTCACAAAGTGAAGTGAAGATTGGATCATTTGGTGATGGGCCCCTGGACACAGACACAATTTAGATGTCTTTTTTTCATGTGTGCTACTTTAAGCTGTGCTGTAGCCTGAGGTCGACACCAGTGCTGCAGAATGTTTGTGATTCTCTGGGTTTAAGTGTAGATGTGACTATTGCAGTAATCACCAGCTGATGGCTAAATGCTCTTACAGCTGGAGAGACTGCAGTTACTCTCTGTGGTTCAATACCACCACTTCTCCATGGCAGCTCGGGCTGTTTCTATATTTCCATTAGGCTTTTATCATGGTTAGGCATCATGTGCTTTCTTCCGCTGTTACCTGCAGTTGCCCAGTGAATCATTGTGGAATATTTTTTGTAATGGTGATCTGTTCAGTCCAATCCCAGTATTTGAATTAATTTTGCTTTATGAACAATGACAGACAAAAAAACAACTGTCAAGCTGATCTGTTGTATAATATCTTCTGTGGCTCTGGAGGAACTTTCTTAAGTAGAAAAAATGACCCTGATGATTTCACCACAATCACTGTTTGGATATACATTTTAAACAGAAACCCTTTGTTGCAATCCAGGCGCATTATGGGAATTGTAGGATCTAATGTTTGTTGGCTTGTCTCGTACTAGGATCTAGAAGTGTCTGCCACAGTACATTGATTGGGGCCATTTTACAAAAATGAGTCTCTCACAAAACCCTGCCTTATAAAAGTGTAATACTAAACTGCTTTTGAGATTGACACTGTGATTGATTTGTTATTTCCTTCTACTGTTAGACAAAACGCTTACTTGGAAGTTTGTGCACTGTGTGTTTGGACAGGCAGTGATACAGTACAAAAATATGATTCAATTTGCTGTGTTTTGTGGTAAACAGTATGGAATTTGGATCCAGGCATGCAATTAATTTGTTAGTTAGCGTGACTATCTGTGTGTGCTAGCACTTGTCAAGGGTTACATATCGAGCTGTCTTACACACACACACACACACACACACACTCTTTCATACTCACAGTTACACATATGAATAATTGAGAAGGAAGGTGGGGGAGAGATGGTGAGTCAGGAGTTCCTGCTGAATTATTGTTCTGCATATCAATCAGAACTGAGACTCCCTGCCTGTTTCTCTCTCTCTCTTTCTGCAGGATTAGGATTCTGTTTTTCTGCATGTAGAAATCATTCCCAAGGTATTATGTAAATAAACGAGTGTCAGTTCACTGTTGGACACATTAGTGATTCACTGAATAGTGTATTTATGAAAGATTTTATCAGTATGATTCATAACACTCAGTGGTTGTTGGCTGTTTCCTGTGAAAACTGTGTTTATCATGAGCACCAATGGCCACCACAGCTGAATGGATTAAGAAAAGAGACGTCTTAGCATCAAACACTGTACTGCAGAAGCAAAGACCACCTGGTAACAGACAATTGTAAAAAATAAAAAAAAATCAAACAGTTAAGCAGTTATAATCTCTTGTATATTTATTTTCTCACTGTACTCATATTAGGACAAAATTTACAGTAAAATTTGAGGCAGCTACTCATGTAGATACTAGATGGCAGTGACTACATTTTGTCTCACAGTCTGGCCAAAACACAGACCCTCACAGTGGGAAAATACAGGGGGAGACAGGCAGAGATGGAGAGATGAAAAGCGTAGGATGATGCAGGCTGCTGACTCATCAGCCCTGTAGGGATTATCCTTCACATTCTGTGTGTGCATGTACGTGTGTGTTTAAGTGTGTGTTTGTGTTCGCTGCCTTACTACAGAGGAGGACATGCACAGCAATCATTACAGCACGATGAAAGCATGATAGAGGACGCAAATGAACCAACAGGCTAATAGCATGACTGTCAAAGCAAAGTGACCTTGAACGCATTTTTGCATCATTATTCATCCATTTTCCTTCCTTCCTACTCTTACTATGGGGCATTTGACTTTATTAATGGAAATAGAAACATGCTTTTTAGTCTACAACAATTATTTATTGTATATAATGGCTCAATAAACTATTATTTAAAACACTTATGGTTCTCATTGTAATGTCATTGCAAGACAAAATAAACAACAATTGTATTAAAATATTCTAGAATATATTGCTCTTGAATTAGATTGAGGAGGGCTGTTTCAAACTGTCACCGTTTTGGAATAAAAATCATTGCCTAAAAGTCAGTATCTGATGTGGTAAAAACAAAAACAAAAAAGGTCATTTTTCATGTTCTGGGTGGTCAAATAGATTATCACTAGATCCTAAAAATCCTTAAGGGCTAAGTTCTCAAGTAATACAAAACTTAGACTAAAAAATGAAAATAATAAAATCAATTTCAAGAAACTAAATGCAAAAACTGCTACAAGTATGGTTAAATATGGCTTTTAAGCCAATAAATCAGCCGCACATGCTGTTTCCCTGTACAATATGTTTCTTCTCAGATAGATCATCAGATGTGAGAAACAGATTGTCCTCGTCGTCATGTTGCAGTTTTTTTGCCAGTGCATTTGCAACTTGAGCGCAGATCATTTGTTGTCTCTTGAGCTCTGGATGTCATATGTTTTTTTGAAAACTTGTGTCAAAGTTTTGTGCCACAAAAAGACCAAAATCAACAATGCATTAGTCTCTTGAGTTTTTGCTGGTTGCCTATTAATTAAATAACAAGACTCCAGCATGTCACAGCTAAGACATATTGTGGTCTGGCACATATAGTAACCTCCTGTAAGTGCAAATTGGTGTTTTTTCACTTCAGTTTTTGTGTAGATTAAACTAATAAGATATGACAAGTCATTTAGTGAGCTTTTGCATATTTTGTATCCTTCAAAAACACTTTAAAAGATTGTCAAAGCTGTCTAAGCGTTGTCAGAAACATTCAATTTGTCTGATATTTTAAACCAAATCTGGTTAGTTACCAAACTCTCCATCACTCATTACTTCATGTCAGAACAAGTGGCAGATTGCTCCATGTGTGAAGTGTGCTAGGTGTGAGGTGTACTGGCATTTAATCTATATTAAGCCAGGGAGGAAAATTCAATAGACACCTCTCAGCAGCCTCCCTGTCTGCTGGCAGTAAATGTGCAGACATGGATATGACACTATTAATGAATCACAGGACTCTATAGTAGTCGCTCTGCATCTGCCCTGCCCTGCTGAATGAAGGCTTTTAAAATGACGCTGGTCATGTTTTCTCTCCCTCTCCGTCCATCACCGTGAGTACACGCCACACTTACCTAATTCCTCACGCTGTTTCTGTAGACATGCCCTGAGGTTTGCCAGGGAGGACAGCGCTCCTATCTACCAGTGAATAGATACTCTTCCCACAGGCTCTACCGTTTTTTGAGAGACACTGATAAACAGGAGGAGGGAAACGCAACTACCGGCTGGAGTTATATAATGGGGTTTAGCAAGGAGGTCAAGTTACCTCTCAAATGAGTAAGTGCTATATGAACATATTTAGATACCTGTATATTATACAAACAACCATTCACACTCACATTCACACCTACGGATAATTTAGAGTCACCAATTAACGTGCATGTCTTTGGATGGTGGGAGTACCTGGAGAGAGCCCACGCAGGCACAGGAACAGAACATGCAGACTAAACGCAGAAAAGCCTCGGACAAACCGGGGCTTGAACCTGGAACCTTCTTGCTGTACCACTGTACCACTGTGCTGCCCCAGTTAGCTAACATTATTCAAGTAAAATAATAATAGTAGAAAGAAACAGTTTTCATAATATAGCCTGGATGTTAGAACATCTTAAAATTAAAGTAGTGGTCACATAGGAGCAGCAGAATAAGCTATATAAAATTGACATATTATTGGGGTCACATTTTTTGCCTCCCAACAGATTTAAGTCCAGAAATTATTCTTTGAGCTCTGGCTTGGTTTCCATCAACTCTTGTGGGAAATATATTGTGATTTAAGTGTTAAATGCTCTGCTGTGTTCACAAGATAGATATATACTAACTTTGTATGTCTACCAAGCAGTGAGCTTACAGTAAGTTTATCATAGCTTGCTCATAACAGTTGGGCTGAAAGATGCTGAAACACTTGTTAGAGTCAAGGTGAATTCCCTGGTGGTTCGTTACTACGACCTGTTTACATTACACATGCATTAGAAAATAGGAAAATATTGATTAGTGCAGCTTTAAACAATATGTCAAGACTTAAACACTCAAATGATCATACTGTATTCCTGCCACTGACATGTTGGCAAGTTATTAAAAAAAAAAAAAAAGAATTCTAAGCATAATCATTATAAGCATAGTGTAGTGCTTAGGCAACTTTTTAAAAGATCATACAATGCACTTATATTATGACCACCTGGAATCGGTGGCTGCATGGCTTGTTTTATTAGCAAGGAAAATCATCCTTTTTCATTCATCGTCATAGAATTATCATCATGGATGAATAGTCATTATACAGATGACAGATTAATTATTTTGGTATCACAGAAGGTCTTGTTACTGAACCAGTATGCTGACCAAGAGACCAATCTCTCAAAACCTTGGTGTGTACACTGTCTGTCTGGTTGACTCTGATCTGTAGGTCTGAAAGTCTGATTCTCATTGCGATCATGTCTTCTCTTTCAGTTTCCCTCTCTCTGCTGTGGAATATTCCACTCTCCCTTTGCCTGTGCTGGTATTAATGACTGGCTGCAGAAAGGAACAAAGCAGCAGCCAGTGTGACTCATAGCAGGCAATGGTGCCATAATGTGAAGTACTCATCTAAATACATTTCATTAGGATGCAACATGGCAGCTTCCAGACGCAGTTCTGTTGATACAGACTATCTCTTCTTGCTTGCACATATCAGTCTGGTGCTTACAAATAGGCATTCAATTGACAAAATAACAACAGACACTTTTAGACAGACATTGGACTAAACATTTTAAATAGTCTAACACTGACACATGACCTCTGAAAAAAAAGGCTCTGGACTTTTGACAAGCTCCCAATAAAGTGGTATTCCATAATGATGATATAATTTGTTGCTATTTCTTCACACAAGCGACAGTATCTTGTCGTACTTAAAGTAAAGTGACACTTTGCTTCTAGTACAACCCTTAAAACAGGTTGATTAACACTGAATTAAAGTATCTCATTCCATTTTCTTATTAAGGAAACACTTTCACAAGTGAAAATTAGGATGTGAGAGTGGCTGTGAAATGCAGCAAAGTTCAGCTCAGTGCCACTGCAGTGCAATGACTCAATCAAACTCCTGTTTGCCATTTATAACCCATCTATCTTCTTCCACCATTACTGTAGTTGTCGAATAAAGGGCTTTTTGCACAGTCTATACCTGTGCCTGAGTGTCCCCCCTGCTATTATTCATCATCTGACCTCCTGTTCCTTCCTCTTCTCTGTGCATCTCAGACCTGATCCAGGCCACCCAGGAGTCCAATGTCAACGTCCCCCAGATGGCCGACACGCTGATGGAGAGGGCCGGCAATGCCAGCTGGGTGGTGGTTTTCAAAGCCCTGATCACCACACACCACCTCATGGTGCATGGCAATGAGGTGAGGATATAACACACATATTGTATAAACCCTGAGTGCATATGATTTGAATGCCTGGGAAAACGTAGTCAGGGGAAGTGAGTATGCATCTTTCCCTTACCGTCAACATGTGATTGCAGCCCCTAGTAGAGACAGCAGAGGACTGGTTGCAGTGGGAATCAAATATAAAGCAGAGCAGTGCCGGACAAGGGCATGTATGCTTGACTTCACACAAGACTCGAGGTACACACACAAATATCTACTCGAAAACACATTGCATTGCAGCAGGAGCACAGATTGCCTTTCATGCATGTAAGTACAAGGTGTGGTTTTGATCTCTGTTCATTCAGCCATCTTAGAAGTCTAAAAGGGCAGAAGTTATTAGCATACTAATACCAGAGTTAAAATGTGCAACAGTTATGTGAAAATAAGCAAGCAAGTGATTCATATTTTAACATCTTCAAACAATGTTTGATCCTGCTGAACTTTATTTTAAATTCTGAGGAAGTCACAGAGCTTCTGAAGATACTAAATATGTAAGACTGAATTTGGTGTAAATTGGAATAAAATGATGCCCAAGAGATATAGAATATTTCCATTTGATGGGATGTTTGCAGCCATAAATATTTATATTAATAATATACAAAATCTTATGAGTAACTGGTATTACTTTGCTTTAAGGTCTTCTCTGCTCTGTTGGCAGTAGGTGTCCAAAACCCCCCCCCCAAAAAAATACCATTCAAGTTCCACTTTTGCTCCATAGTTTGTACATTTTAGCTCCCGTGTCCCCCTTCTCAGCCACCATGGAATTAGCAAAGGGACTGGACTTCACTATTGTGGTCCTGGCCTCCTGACCTCCTGCCCCAATTTATGTCCTGACAGCTAAAGAAAGGCAAAGGCTCTGAATGAGTAACAAGGGATAACTCAGAGAGATAAACAGATGCTGTTTTACTGCCCATCAAATTGCCTCAAGCTGCCACTGAATCGTAGATGACACAAAGGAGAGAGGAATTGATACAGCAATGCAAGAGAGAGGAGAACGCCTTCTCAAATATTCAATAAGAGAAAGCTAGAGAAAAAATGCTGCAACTGATGGAGAATAAGACAGAAGTAGAGCTAGAGATACTGTAAGATCAAGCCATCAGCTCATTAAGCCATTCATTCACTTTCCATACATACTTTTCCCTACTCCCTATTCCCTAAGGGGTTGTCCATGCCAGCAGGTGTTGAATAGAGAGCTGAAATGACGGCTGGCAGAGATTTAGTGATACGAAGATAATAGCATTAACCTTTGTAGTCGTTGCAGCAGGTGTCAGGGGGAAAGGGCAAGAGTACTTATGTTGCAATGGACCAGAATGGAATTCTCTCCACCTGCCCTTCACACACACACACACACACACACACACACACACACACACACACACGTCACTGATAAGCTCACTTTGTGTGTGAATGTGATAAAGTTATTGCTTTTTATGTTTTTGCTAATAACTGTGAGATACGGATACAAAAGCTCAAAGGGACAGTGTTATAAATGTATGTGAGCCATGAGGTTATATTTGACAAGGCAATATATGTACATACAGTATGTACCTTCTGTTATCTGAGATGTGTTTGTCCAGGGCTATTGTAGTGTCCCTACTGATGATACTGATGAGTACTGACTTGAATTGGAGAGAGAGAGAGAGAGAGAATGAAAGTGAGAAATTGGAGGAGGGGAGGTAATGTGTAGCTCACTTGTTCTCAGGGGAGGATTTTTTATTCTTAGCCTCCCCTCATTTTATTGTGCTCTGCTTTGTGCAAGCAGAGTCACTAAATAAGCATCAGCAGTGTGTGTGTGTTTGTGTGGTGTGTTTTCATGTCCACGTGTTATCACTGGAGTAAGCTTTTTCTTGCAGGGCTGCAGAGGGAGCCTATTTGTCTTTATTATGCTCTATTTCCTAGTGCTCTCCATGTGTCTAATTGATATTCACACCCTCCCACTCATGACGGCTGTAGCACTGCTCCTTTAAAGCTAGGTTTCTCTCTAATCAATAAAGATAAGGACTAATACAGAGTCACACCTCTTATATTAACTCCATTCTCTGCTACAGGCAGTTTCATACTTTGTGTAGAGTGCTGAAAGTGCTGAACACCTCCTTTGGGGTAGCTGTGACTATCAAACAAGCCTCTTTTTTATATTTCATGTGCAGCCATGCCTTTGATAATTATCACAACTGGGATATAGCGTATTTATTCAGAACTGGGTGATGTTTAATCTTTGCTGAGAGCTAGCTACGAAGATTGATAGCATTCTCATATCTGTATGCTTAATATGAGGCTACTGCTGACAGTTAGTTAGCCTAGCCTAGCATAAAAACTTGAAACGGGGGGAGACAGTTAGCCTGGTTCTTTTCAAAGGTAACAAAATCCTTATACCAGCACCTCTAGAGCCAAGCTGGGTTTTTTTCCCCAGTCTTTATGCTCAACTAAGCTAGCTGCCTGTTAGCTTAGGTCTTAGCTTCAGTTTTACCCTACAGACATCAGAGTGATATAAAACTTCTGGTCTACCCCCCCTGCATTTTTAAAATAATAACCATTATTAATTAGAGAAACAATCATTTTTCCAGTTCTGTCTATTTTTTAATCCAATCTGAGGTCAGTGAAAATTATGTTTCAGATCTGAAACCATACATTCATTTACAACTACTTGCCTGTGTAAGCCATTTCATGGCGATAGCCAAATGTTTTAATTAAGAATGCTCACTAACGTAAGCTATTTTTAGCTGAGCTGTTATTTAGTGTCTGACAGAGAACTAAACCCTGTGTGTTTGTCCTCTCCCACAGAGATTCCTGCAGTTCCTGGCATCCAGAAACACCTTGTTCAACCTTAGCAACTTCCTGGACAAAACAGGCTCCCATGGTGTGTGATGTCTCTTTCCTTACTATCTATTACCGAGCTACTCCATCCAACATTTTCAACCTAATTTTATTTATATATATATGTAGGTCTTTCATTTGCTGGACCCCCTCCCACCCCACCCTTTATTTTTTTGTTCCACTCTCCCTCTCTGTATGGATTTAACAGGTGGTTTCTGAGCAGTTTAGACAACAGTAGAACAAGCTTGAATGTTAAAACCAGCCTGACCAGTCTTCCATCCACCCTTCAGTTCCAGCTCTCCTAATCCCTGCTCCCCTCAATTAAACCCATCTCCATGGAAATTAAGGCAGTTTCCCCCAGTGATAAACACTGGGTTCACAGCTTGTTGTCATGGACATTTTTCTTACTAGGGTGATTGGGATGTCTGCAGAATTTAGAAAGCCAAATTTGTCTATTTTTAAGAGATTTTAAATTCTATGTTAAATTAGAATCAGGATTACATAAAACAGTTATGTAGTACTCTATGAGCAGACTCACAGTAGAGAAGCTTGTACTCTACAATGGAGAAAATATAAGTCCTTATTAACGTTATCTGTGTTATTAAAAGAATAGTTTGACATTTTAGGAAATTAAATTTTTCTCTTTTTTTCTCAACGCTTTACATTGTTTAACCTTTGAACAGAGCAGGACTAGCAATTCCCTGCCTCCTTCTTCTAAGCTAATTGTCTCCTGGCTTTAGCTTTATGCTCAGCACGAGGTCAAGAGAGTGGTGTCAATCTTTCAATCTTCTCATCTAACTAGCACCAAGAAGATATATAAGTGTATTGTATTTATCACCCATATATTCATCACAGGTGTAAGGTTCAAAGACTGCTACCATTTGTATTTACAACATTTTGAAACTTTGTATCATCTTGACCTCACATTTTTTTTCCTAACAGTGACGAGCGTTCATGTGTTTACATGTGTTTTTGTGTATGTGTCTTCCTCAGGTTATGACATGTCCACATTTATCAGACGCTACAGCCGCTATCTCAATGAGAAGGCCTTCGCCTACAGACAGATGGCTTTCGACTTTGGCCGAGTCAAGAAAGGGTATTGGTTCTCATTTCTCACAATACTGCCCTGCTGCATTATCATTTCATCATTTATTATTGATTTTTTTGTCTATTAGAAAGGATTTGTCAGCTTTTTCTGCAGCTAGAAAATGCACGCTTCTTACTTGCTCTCCACATCCATCAGAATAACGCACATCCCAACGGGGTCGCGTTGGTCCGTGGATGCGCACGAACATGAACTCAGTTACCTCTAGCATGGCGCTAAGCCAAGTGCATGGCTTTACTGGCGTGTACTGAGTGCAAAGATGAATACAGAGTGGGTTATTACTCATGCTCACAGAGTGGACAACTCTGTTTAGCTGGCAGACACAAGGTCCCTCTGGCTACATAAGCTGGCGCTGAAAAATACAGACACAGACTACAGAACAGACGTGAGACATGTTGGTGGTTACTATATGTGTGACAGGTGCATGTATAGATATTCTTGTGTGTTGACAGACAGACAGCATGTGAGTCAGACTCTGTCTCAGTGCTGGTTTCATTACAATGGTTACTAGAGCATGCAGCCCAGGCTGTGCCCAATTATTAAAGTGGATTTTATATTCTGATTCTTTGCATGCTTAAAATGTTTCAGCTTAATTTTCTCATTCTTTATCTCTTTTCCCTCTGTGCTCTCCCTCTGTCTCAGAGCTGAGGGAGTGATGAGGACCATGTCGGTAGAGAAGCTGTTGAAAGGAATGCCCACCCTGCAGAGCCAGATCGACGCACTGCTGGATTTTGATGTGAGTGACACTCGCTAATAGAGAACAAAGTCACTTTGCAAGGTTACTGAATTTGCTGAGGGATAAATAGTCATGAAAAAAAAGCTGCCAACTGGGTTTAGCCAAGCTTAGTGTTGTAGCAGAATGTATGATGACATTTAGTCACAGGCCCTTTCACACATATCACCATTCTCAGGGGGTTGAAATTAATGACGGGTGGTCTTTTATAAATGAAACAGGGCAAGGCCAATATAACATTGAGACTACAGAGACTGACCTGTTCTTGTAACTTGTAACATTATTGGTCTTTTTCATCTAATACTGCTTGTGAGTTTGTCATTTAAAGTTTTTATACTTTCCATCTATTCATCTTCAAAAGCCCAACCACATTGTGCCTCTCGGCTTTTACTTGTGTCCACAGGTGCATCCACAGGAACTGAACAATGGAGTGATAAATGCCTGCTTTCTCCTACTCTTCAAAGATCTGATCAAGTTATATGCCTGCTACAATGACGGCATCATTAACCTGCTAGGTAAAGAGTCGCTCCTTTCATTTTATCTCATGATGCTGAGGTTATTATATATGTACTGTTGGCAGCACCAAGCCAGTTGTTACCACAGTACTTACACAGTACTCACTTTTAAAGGTTTCTTCTAAAGGAAAAATAGGTCATAAATAAAAGCTTACAGCTGAGCTCTGTAGTTTTTAGCAAAAGTTATTCAAACAGGACTTAGTGCATTTGTTGGGGACTATTTTTAGTTGTGGAGTTGGTACACTAGTGCGTATTTACTGCAACACCACAGCGTATGTTGGATCGTCTCAAAATAAACTACAGTGCCTAGGTTCACAGTGATGAAGGAGCATGTCTACCCAGTGCAGTGGTTTGCCTCAGTGATGTGTTTTTAACAGTTTTTGGACACAGTAGATGTCTGTGGCACAGACAAATAAAATATATATCAAGCTTTGGCTACACCCACACCCACACACACAGTACTTGTTAGTAGGATCGATACATTGTTGGTTATAACAAAAAGGAAAACAAAAAAGAATATCACCAGACTTATTCTTTAATTATATGAAGATAAAGAATCACATTTTATGATCTTTTTTGTCCAGAAAAGTTTTTCCAGATGAAGAGAAGCCAGTGTAAAGATGGGCTGGAGATCTACAAGAGATTCCTGACACGAATGACTCGGGTTTCTGAGTTCTTCAAAATAGCTGAGGTAGCCTACAGAGTACATTATATCATTATATGAAAACCACCTAAATCTTGTTAACATTAAGCTTATTAACATTAAAATGTCACTGTGTTCTTTTACAGCAAGTGGGAATAGACAAAAATGACATACCTGAACTCACTCAGGTAAGACTGACTAAGGATTTTACTTACCTCACCTACTATCATTGGATATGTGAAGTTTTTCTAAGGCTACATACTAACAGAGCATGTCAATACTGTGTTTTCTTCCTAACTGTACTGCATGTCATGTGAATGTCTAAGACTACCACCTATTTTTTCTCCTGCTGTGTTCACCATGATTTCTCCCCTTTGATTATAATCAGACATTCAGACAGCTACACTGTGTCCCTTGTTTAAAGAGGAGGCATATCCCACTGTACCCTATGTGCACTTCCAACTTCCATTCAACCAATGAGCTGTGGTTCTTTGGTGATTGATGGCCCCTGTGCCCCCCTTCTCATTTCACTTCCAGAGATGCAGATTGATCATTCAGGCTGAGAGTGTGAGTAGTGAGTAGTGCACAGAGCTAGCTTTGGGGAGCAAACAGCTTAGGGAAGGTCAACATTTGAACTCTCTTTGAGTGCACAGAATTGAAGCACACTGCACAGCAAGTGCACACCCAGCAGACAGACATCAGGCGGGCTGATGAAGTGGGATGATGTGACTGGAAGAGCCGATTGGATAAGCTGTGATATGCTGAGCAATGTTGCTGATCAGGTGGCTGTTTCTGCTGCTAAAACTCTTGAGCTAAACATAGTTTTAGTTCAACAACTGTATAAAGGAACAGCTGACTGTTATCCTGGACTGTGCTGCAGAGTTTCGATGACAGTTTCAGTGTTTTGATTTTTCAGATCCCTGATTTTTCAGTTGATCCCGTTATAAGTGATTCCCATGATGAGAAACCTGGTTTCTCCTGTTGGTTCCTGAATCAGTCCCAGGCCTCTAAACTCTGATCTGTTGTGGAAACTCTACAGCTGAGGTTATCTTTTTATGGCAGTAGGGATGACTCGCATGAAAAGCATGCTGTAATGCTGTCTTATTAAACTCTGGCTTGTTAGGTCACTGTAGAGCTAATGATTTAAAACTGATCCACACAGGGCTAAATTGAACATATAATGTATGACCCTATGGTAGAATATTATAGAAAAGAGAAATTTAATGTGAGATCTTTAGAACCAGTCAAATCCATAAATCCGTATCAAGTAATTTAGTCAGAGGCCTTCAGAGGTGCATGCTGGCTAAAATCAAAGCTAACTCTCTCTGTTATGTTACAACACTGGATTTGTGGCTGCTATATAGATGTTTTTCGACATTTCTGTAAATATGCTCATTAGCTTTCTCGTTGAGAGTTAGCTGAGTAGGTTAATACCATTCTTGTGTCTGTATGCTAAATATGAAGCTAGAGCCAGCAGCTGGTTAGCTTAGCTTACCTTAAAGACTGGAAACAGGGAAGCAGCTAGCCTTGCTTTGTCTGTAGTTTTAAAAAATCCACGCTAGGCCTGATCAGTGAATATGATGAATACCTAGCTTAATATTCATCCTACTGATATGAGAGTGGTGTCAATCTTCTCATCAGGCTTGTCACAAGAAACCCAATAAGCGTTTTCCCAAAATGTCAAACTATTGCTGTAAGGAGTTATTTGAGTGTAGTATTTTACTTAATCCACTTAATATATAAAATGTACATGTTCTGTGTACAAACATAACTGATACTGAAACCCCAGCCAGATGGCATTTAAACTTAAGTATTACATGTGAGCAAGAGTGATTACAGAGTAGAAAGAGCTTTTCCTGATGAGACTTCTTAAAATTTAATGTGTCTGGCAGCAATATTATGTTCAGTTGTTCTGCCTGTGGAGAAGTTTTGTCATCTCTGCCCCTTAGTGATGAATTTCTCTCAGTTTGAAATTTAGTCTCATAAAAAGCAGTTCCTGATGTCTTTTTTAAGACATATTTCTTCTTTCACAGTCCTCAAGCAAATGATTCCTTTAAAATCTCTGAAGCTGGAAAAGAATGTACTATTAAGATAGTTTGGGTTTTAGCCTGAGCACAGTTTGCGGTGTTGAGGTTAGCAGAGGTGTCCTTCATCTCATACAAAAACTGATAAACTATTCCTGGTTTTTCTTAAAAAGTGCAGAAAATTGTACAAAATGTCTATGTGTCAGCCTGAAATTAAACATAACAATATATAAATACACGGTAACTGACCTTATTTAAAATACGCTGCCATTTTTATCTCTAGTTTATACAAGTGACACTGTGCTATAAATTAGCTGGTTAGCGTGATTAATCTTTACAGCCCAGTCTACAGAGCTTAGAGGTCCTACCTTTAAAAATGAGATTCTGTATGGATGATAAAATTTGATTTATACGCTAGAACATCAAACTTTCCCAGATCTCTCAAACTATAGTGGATTGATCTCAGTTTCAGCCACCTATTTCTGCTCTCATCCCCTCCAGAAGGTATTACATCAGCACAAACATGAGAGAATAATATTACAATCTGACTGACTCTGTACGACAGTGTGTAGTTGTAGAAAATACTCTGCAAAGGATGTCACTGTCAGTCATATCAGATAATCTTTCAGACACATGCCCAGAGGCTTGTTGCTGTCACATTCACAGGGAGATGGTCCAGCAGATTTTATGCTGGCCTCCATGCATGAGAACTACAACTGTATGTGTCTAAATACTGCGGTGACCGAGCTGTTAAGCTGTCCTTTGTCTGCACAACAGCCTTCTTTGTTCTTGGTGGTGAAGACAGACACTTTAAAGTCCCTGGATGATAAATGATATACCCATCCCTCACAATGCCAAGACAAAATATTATCAGCCTCTCTGCCTTGTTGGTCTCTCAAAGTTTTAGGGATAATACACTAGACAGCTTTAAATGGATAGATCCAGGAAATGGAGCAGGGAATTAAGGAAAGTGAATTAGTGACTTATTTCACTGGCTGAATTAGCTTTGACCTCTCTTAATAAGCCTGCTGGATATTATTGAGCTATCCTTTTTACTACTGCATGTCAGGAGGTGATAATGTCCCATTTAGCCTAGTTGAGCATGCAGCTTTGCATCATGGCTGGCTGGAACATTGTTCTGTTGTCTCTACTGGCATGAAGATTAAACCTTTTTCTGTTGTTGTTTTATTGTTAGTTGTTGTTTTTGTATCCTGCTTTATCCCCCTCTTGGTTTTCCATTTCCTGTGTATGATCAGAGAACACTAACAACTTCAAACCAAATATAATTAATTATCTTATTTGCCCTTTTACACCAAAACACAATGGTACGAAATAAGCAAAGTTAATTTGCGAGCAAGTTGTTAACAACTCTACAGTTGGCATGTAGATTTAAGTATCGCCAGGAAGGCAGTTACAGTTACAATCCTAATAAGGACACTTTGATCAGGAGGTAGCATGTAAGCTGAGAAAATCAATGTGTCTAGCCCTGAACCTTGTGCCAGACTAAAGTTAACTTTGGAGCCGTGCATTCAGAGATGGATGAATCAGACAATAGAGTGCTGTCAAGTCAGTGTTGATTAGATTATTCTGAAAAACTGCACAAGGAAGATGATTATCAGCGTATCGGAGAGAGACGCATTAACCCGGAGCAACAATCAGGATATTAGACAGCCTCTTCGCCAGCATGGTTCAACAGGACTCATTCGAAAAAAGGACACTTTGGTTGACATCTGTCTTCTTTTATGATGCAGGGTATCTTTTGAAAATCTTGTTTGAGATACCATTGTGACATCTACTATAAATGCAGACTTCATTTGAAATATCCATTTAAGTGGCCAACACGGTGCTGCCATTCCTGCCACTGCAAAATAATGTTCAATATTGATCTTTACTGCTACTCATACTAAGGCACAGACTAAGAAACTGCATCTGTCCCACCACCTTTACAGAAGCTCTGTTTGTGTTCTAATGTGATCTCTTAGTGACTCCAGCATATTGTATTCACGTGTAACCGTTGTTGGGTTTCTCACGGTACTGTACTGCAGGACATATCATATTGAATCTGTGATCAGGGTTTCTTTTTCCCACTGTATTTCCCTGGGGTGTAATCAGTATTGACAGTATTGACTCCAACCGTATACTCCTATGTTTGAGTTGGTGCTGATAACAGTAAGGGTCCCTGTTGTAGTATTCTCTGTGTATCATTCTGCAGGCCCCAGAAAGCCTTCTGGAGTCCCTGGAGACCCATCTCAACACTCTGGAGGGGAAGAAGCCGTAAGTAATGAAATATAACTATAATGGTTTACCAGCGGTAGCACAGAGCCAAAGCTGATGCAGTGTTATGCACAGTGTTATGGTTCTTGCCATGTTGAAAGCCATGTCTGTAGTGATTTTGGTTCAACAGTTGGGTGTCCAACATGCACCTGAAAGTGTTTGGTATTTTTAGCAGTGGTTTCAGGCTTTCTCTGGGGCCTGTTTGATCCTTAATTAGTGTTAAATTAGTGACTGTATCTGCTTCTTATTCTCTGTAACTTCTCTAACATGTCATTTCCTCTGTCTTTACCCAACTCAGAGAGGACAAGTAAGTATTCTCTGTCAATGGGAACTGGACTTGGAAATACTAATTTATCATCTTTTGTAGTAACTGTTGATTCATTTGAGTGATTCTATAGAGTGATATCTGAACAAGCCACAGACATTGTTAATGTTTTTCACTAATAACCTTGTTCAAGATGCACTTCTATAGCAAACACACACTGTTTATTTTTTCTGCTCAAGTTCTATTCATATTTTGTGACGTTAGCCTGTGTCATTAGTAAGATATTTGTTTTTGTCATCATTTTACAGTCAACTCTGACTTTTACAAAGCATTCAAAGCATGCCATTCAGAAACATTCTGCTCTTACTTTCTGTCTGTAATGTGAAAAAGAGGGATGTGATTGAAGTGGAGCTGGGGCCAAGATGCTTTTACTCAGCAGTGCAGCATGGATCCATTAATTGCAGATGTTTACTAAATGGAATTGCTTTGAAATGCTGCCTGCCTGAAAACACCAAAGTGATACTTAAGCTGTCACTTTGCCTCCCATCTCAGTAACAGCCTTTATGTTTCAGCAAGTACATTATTAAGCTCTTTAACTCATGTACTATTGTTATTTTTGCAGGTCTCCCACTAAGGTAAGCTATGTTTCATGATAATCATAATGTAGTGGTAATAATAATAGGATTGTAATTATGTACAGTGTAGCTGTTTTAAAGGCCAAAACACAGTTATTCAGATCTTTACAGCAGGGCAAGAACAGATAAAAAATGTAAAGTGTGAATTTGACTTTTAACTTCACCCTTAACAGACAGGTAGTGATTCATTGTGAATTCATGTGTTAAAAAGCTGTTTACATAACCACATTGGTCACCACATTAACGCGGCTCTTTCTCTGCGGCAGGATGCGACAGCCAACAACAGCTCGCCGGCTGCTGCTGCTGCACCCGCCAAGCCTGCGCCTCCAGCTGCCGCCGGCGGGCCCCCTGCTCGCCCCGGGCCACCTGCCAAACCTCCTCCGCCCTCTGTCACCCCCACTGCGCCAGCCCCCACCGCTACCGCTGCTAGCAAGTAAGAGTCACTCAGCAATATTTGCAAAGAGTTTGGAACCAAGCTGCATCAAAATCCAGGCATCAGTATTAAATTGGAAATGGATTCACCTCTGTCAACATGCCCTCTCCCTTCCTGTCTCTGTGTTCAGTGCCCTTGACGATGGGTTTTTGTTGGATCTAGACCCAATTTCATCCTCATCAGGAGGGGGCGCTGCAGCAACTTCCTCCATGACTGGATGGGGAGGTGAGATCCAGATCAGATCCATAAAATACAGCACAGTGCATTGTGGGATTGTCAGGAGAAAGTAGTATACCTACCATGGCCAAAATTACTCCCTGTTTACTGCTCTTCCTATTTAGGATACTACATTTACTGTCCAGGAGTTTCTTTGTGTCTGAATTCCATCATACATTATAGTGCCCTGAAAAATTCCATTGTAGAACAAAAGAAGAATTGTCAGTGGTATGTACACTTTCTGCGAACAATCCCATAATGCACTGCTGCCAGTGAATGTCGCAAACAGGGGTGTGATTTTAGACACAGCCGTGGACAGTCATGTTTTTCTATTTTATGTAGTGGACAAATTTACACACTGGCAGACTTTATCAGCTGTAGCCAGCTAGATAGTTAAGCTAAGTTGCCAAAGCTTGACAAACAGAACAGTCAGTCTGCACTAGTTGAAAAAATATATTGAATGACCTTAACTCAAATCTACTCACAGAAACAAATATCAGTAAATGACGAAACATATTTAATAGACTTCAATTCTAACACATTCAAATCGACCGCGCTAATGTTTTCCATGTTTCATGCCATTAACTACGAGCCCTTTTACATTACATTACTGTGGACCATTTTCTAAAGGGTACAGTGAGCTGAGGTCACTGTAGAGTGATTTTAATACCACAGTAAAATTAATGGAAACCAACTGCTGCCTAGAAGAGGCAGGAAGAAGAAAATCAATTCAAAACCTGTAGTTTGCTTTGGGTAATGGTTGGCAGTAATATTGAGTATACACTATTTGTTGTAAATGAGCTGAAATAAACCAACTGTGGTCTTTAAGAATGACTCTCCTTAGTACAACAAAGACATGGTAGCATCTTTGATGTTTTCATTGCACTATGTGGATTCTAATGGTTTAAATTATAAAGCATTTCCATTATAAAGCTGCTGTTGGTCTTTGGCATGGCCTCTGTTTATCCCCACATCTCTACTGATACTCTGAACATGGCCAGAGTCCAACTGTAACCTTCAATACCTAAATTACATTATGGACCTTTTAGCTCTATTGGACTTTACCATAAACTTTTCTGGCTTGTTCTGTATAATGTTGGCAGCTTGCAAATGAAAGATTTCTAAATTTCATCAAAGCATCTCTCTTCTTTAAATTATACTGCTTGTGTTCACACTGTCATTCATTCTCTCTCACCTGTGTCTCTCTCTGTCTGTCTGATGTGCAGATCTCTTGGCTGAGGGTGAGTATTCTGTTGACAGCACGGTGCCACAGACTGAATATGAGAAATGCCTGCAGGCATTTGATTTTTCACTGTCCAACTTGGCTTCCTACCTGAAGTTCTCTGTCATCTTTGTGTCAAGTTGTTTCCTTAGAAAACAAATGTATTTCCACCTTTAGCACCCAGATCCACTCTGGTAATCTCAACAACACACCAAGTCTGTATTTTTTTCCCATTTTTCCGTCACTTTGACACTGCCGTCTTCCATTTCCTTTTCTTCCTCCTCCTGTTTCTCTCTTCTTGGGGTTGTGACTGGGTCGTGGCATTTGGATTACGGGGTTTATCCGCATAGCAACTCCAGCTGCTGCTGATGGAGCCTCTGAAGCTCTCCTGGCGGAGGGAGAGTCTGCTGATGCTGATGCTGATGCTGCAGCTGCCCCTGCAGCTGCCGCGCCTACAGCAGCTGCCGCCGCCGTTGCTCCCCCTGCCGCTGCGGCCGCACCAGCACCCGCCTCTCTGCCTGTCTCAGCTCCTGCCACCACCTCAGCCACCGACATCGACCTTTTCGGAGGTCAGTGTGGTTGGAGGGTAGAATGTAGACCAGGATACACGGCATGGCAGCCTGCCTGCTTGTCTGCAACAAGCCCTTCATCATTTAGCATTTTACTTAGGTTTCCATTGGTATAAAGTTGGTATATATAAGACCAGGATATCAGTATCACTCCCTAAACTTTGCATTGCAACTACTAATATATTCACAAGGAGTGCTACATTATAAAACCATAAAAAAGTGTGATATCTAAATACCGAGGAGATTCTGACCTTATGGATCCCTCGTTTTTTGATTTCACCGTAGCCCCCAGTTTGTGCCTTGTGCCATGTATTACCCTCACATTTGAGTCACAGGACAACATCCGATTTTCAAAAAACAAAGAAAGAAGATTTTTTGCAGGTATTTCCAGAAACCTCAAAGACTCTTTTTGCCATCTGGATGAAAAAAATATTTTTTGTCTGCAGCCGATAGAAAAGATTAAACCATTTCTCAAATTGCAGCTGTATTTCCAGGCAGCTGTACATGACATATGTTTTTGTTCTTTTTCTAAAACACAAGCATAATATAAAATATTCAAAGGAATGTCAATATATACTAATACAACTGGCAATACAATTTGTAATTTGGTTCACATTGTACAGAGTGAGCAACGAGAAATATCATGTCAGGCTACCATCTTTGCCTGAATCAGGCACAGCTTGAGAAATTAGTTAAAAATCTTCCCTCCCACATGGTTAGAAGAGTCCTTGAGGACTGTGGAAATGCACTGAGAACAGCAGTAAGCATTGCTGTGGGTTTTTCATAGATCGCCAGGTTCATATTCTCCCAAAAATTAGATGCAAATGTAATGGTTTTCTCTCCTCACCTTTTTCTAATGTTTTTACATCCTTATTTGTTACTACTATGCACACTAATGTTCTGACATAGTGTCAAGCGTTCACACACCCTGTTTTGCACTGAGCACGGAGCAAAACATTCATCATTTGTGGCACATCCCAAAGCTACGAGTCAGTGTAGTGGATTACTTTTCTCTGGGTTTATTCAAAGCTGCACAGTTGTCACAGAAAAATGTGTGCTTAGACATTAACATGTTCGAAACATTGGTCACAGTGTTTGGTCATAATCGTGCGCCTCAGTAAACCCACTGTAGTGTAATTAATCTCCTATTATGACTTGTAATTTTGGGATTTGTTGCTTTTTGCTTTTTTATTTTTTATTTGTTTATCACCCTTAATGATTTTCTCCCTAATGGCTTACTAACGGTTTCATAAATATGTCAAGATGATGAGTAGCTGGATTTTATTTCATGATATTTGGGCTTTTTAATATTAACCTCAGCCCTAACATCTGATAAGCATCAAGTATCTGCTTAAAAGAACCAAATGGATTTCTTTGTCAAAGAGAGACTTTACCTTGCCCATCCCTGAACTTGACATTTTCCTTCTTGTCACAGAGTATGAGTAACTTGTGACAACTTGCCTCATTTCACAAGCCTGCACAGATAGTGCACCCACTGAATGCAGCATTATGCAGCCTTCCAAAACTTATCATGTGACTGATGGTACAATCAGATCAATCGCCGCAGTAACCGGCTGCATATTTCTTGTATTCTCTGCTTTTTCCTGATGCTGACCTCTCATTTTTTGTTTCCTGTCCATTCCATCTGTTTACTCATCCTCTGTTCTTTACATCCACGTGTCTGTCGGTGTGTCGGCCCCCGGGGTGTTACGTTTTGTGTTTGCGTTCCGGCTGTTTTCGTCTGCAATACCCTAGATGCGTTTGCACCTTCCCCAGGAGACGGTCCTGCTGCCGTGGCCGCGGGCCCTGCTGCTGATGCATTTGGTGGATCTGGTGGGTGACAAAACAGCTTTTTGGGCAAGTGTGTGTGTGAGCTGGATGGATGTGTGTGTGTGAATGTGAAAGCTGTAGGTGCTTTTATTATATTAAAGCTGCTTCTGCTTCCATGGGAGACAGTAGAACAAACACGTGCCCTCAGGGCCTACTGTCTCACCCCAAATCCTGCTGTAATGCCCTAGTCATGGACCCTCTTCTCCCTCATCTTGACTACCCTTCTCCTCCTAATATTCACCCAGTGAATACTGCAGTAAAAAGCACAGTGCTGCTATTCATTATTCTGTAGTCAAGGAATGAATTCCATTTATTTTGATACCACTAACCCTGATACTACCTGATGGTGATGATTATACTAATCATCTATGAGCCTTTTTTCTTTTACTTTTATTTTTTTGAATAACACCATTTAGTTTCTCTCTTTGGCCTTCTGTACACAGCTGTGTAATGACTAGAGCAATCCAGTGCCCATGCTTTCTCACAAATTATGTTTTTCAAATAAATCAAAAAGATTCCCTTACAGTACATTTTGGGAACTCTAGTTTGGGCATAGCATACTAACTGCTGCAGGAACAGGAGCATAAATTTACATTTATGTAACATGCTCTGGCATTAACTTTATTCTGCGCCCACACTTGACCTCCTGTATTAATCTGCGTAAAAAGGACACACCAGGTTTTGAAAAATTTTCCTCTTGGTCTGCTTAGCTTTTCATTGATGAGAAAATCCCCCACATCTCCAGTGAACTCTGGGTTAGGGTTAGGGTTAGGGTTAGGGTTTTGGATTCATGGTCACCAGAGGATGATGTCCTATACTGACTGGTGATTTCATGACTTGTCATCATTATCAGGTCAAAATTTTAAACTGTCTGATACTTTTTGTGACATTCTCATTAGCGTCAGCTCTACTTTTTTGTGATAATTAGCCAATTAGCATGCTAACAGGCTAAATTAAGATGGTGAACCAAACATCAGCATGTTAGGATTTTTAAGGATTTAGCATTTAGCTAAGTACAATCTTACACACTTGTGTTCTATTATTCTCTTGAATTATACAGGTAGACATTTTGCTGTGGTTGAGTCATTTTAGTAGAAATAAAGATTCCTTGTGCAGTCAAATGTTTTGGCAAAAAAATAAGAAAAGAAAAAGTGATGACAGAGGGTAGAAATGGCTACTGCATTTTTCTGTAAACACTTGCTGATGCCTAGCTAGCTAATGGTTGAAACTACTGACCAAGTTACACAATGAGAAGTAATATTTCTTTCATATATGCCACCCCATGTAACAATATGCTACCTGGTGAGAACTAAATGGATTGAGTGGCCAGTTTTTAAAAAAAATGTTGCCTGGGTAAGTAATATCTGAATCTTTCTACTATCTACATACCTAACACTGAATTTAACTAGGTTCTCAAAGACAAGGACACTGTTGGTCTCAGGCTGTGGTAAGCCAAGTAGAAACAGTTTCTTCAATCACTTTTATTATTATGTTCAAGTTCACTGCTCTTAACAGCATGATGGTTTTCTCTTTTAGAAAATGCCAGTGTTACTAAATCTCATGTATGCTAACATGTTTGTACCTGTCATATAGGAAACAGTGTACAAGGTAGGGATGATGTGGGCGTTATCATGAGTTAAAAGCCAAAAACGATCTGCACCACTAACTGTACAGTCAGTGATTAGTTAATGAGGAATTGTTCTCCACTGTCTATTGTATCTTGTGGATGCAGCACTGAAGTTAATGAATGACCATGCGCATGGTTTACTTACTTTGACTAACCCTGATTTGGAGCTTGAGAGGCATCTCGCCTCACAAATAGTCTTTTTGCAGTGTTTGTTCTTTTAACAAACCCTCATTCCCCCCCCTTCCCCGTCCACCAACCATCCCCTTCCCCTCTTCTCTAATCATACCCCCCCCACCCGCTAACCTCTCAACACCATCCTCCCCCCGCTGCTCTTCCTGAAGACCCCTTCGCTACGACGGAGGGGAGTGCGGACATTGCTCCAGAGCTGGACCTGTTCGCTATGAGGCCCTCCGACACGGGGGCCACTGCCGCCACCGCCATCACCCCTCCCACCTCTAGTGAGGCGCCGACCATCGTCGCCCCCATCGCTGCCCCCGCTGCCCCCACCCCTTCTTCCACCACCACCACCACCACCGACACCACCACCACAGAATCTGCAGCCGCCCCGACTCTAGATATCTTTGGTGGTAAAGTCCTCTCGCTCTCATTATGCCTCTCACTGCATTGCCCTGCATTATGACACTGATGATGATAATGCTGAAGGTTTTGATGATGACTGTGCTGCCCTTGCTAGTGATGATGATGATGATAATGATGTTAGTGACAATGATAACAACTTGCCCAGACCCTACATTTCAGATTTCTTTTTCTATTTTCCATGATGCCTTTCCTCTAGATTCAGACCATTTAAACATGTTAATCAAGCATCTTGACCTCCTCTGCATAACAGAAATAATTACTATATAAAAACAAAATGCACAATACAGACCACTGTGTCTGCAGCTTCCAAACATAATCTGTTAATTATCCATCGTCTGGGCACCAAAAACTCTGAGAACTGTTAATTTGATCACAAGGGACAGATATGGATATGTCTCTCTTTTTATTAACAGAGGTGGTTCAACTTGTTTTGATTATTAACCTAATACTAACAAACAGTCTGCCAAAACTTAGAGGGAAGAAATTTGTTTTCTTCTCCTGCTTGTGACCAGTGTTTTAGATAGTGACAGCTGAGAATGCTCTATTGTAGCATATGCACCTTGGTTAAAAGGGGATATTGCTTGGTTTCAAAATTCAGGTATGCTATGGATTTTTATTTCCTGGGTGGTCAGGGTTGCTCGCACTGTCCAGTAGTCATTCAGGGTAGGTGAATTGGTGAGTCCAGATTGCCCATATAAAGCTCCCTAATATGCGCTGGGATGGGGATCTCCTGACTTTTCATCTAACTCTAGAAAGCACAGGACACAGGCTTTAATCTGTGATGTCTCAGGGATATTGCATAACTGATTTGGGATTTCTGGATGCAAATAGAGAAGCACTGTATTGTGTTCATGCTGAAATTTGGCAATATTCCCTTTTAACTTTTGCACTGTTTCAGTTTGCATTGCACTGAACAGATACACAGCAACTTACCTGATTGATAATCAAAATATATGCTCTCTCTGCTTTCCCTCATCTCTTTTCTTAACTCATCATTCTGTATGCACTGGACTTGAATTCTGAATGTACATATGATTGTGTGTCCTTGTTCTTAGATATGTTTGATTCTATGCCTGAGCAAAGCCCCACCACAGAATCCAAAGCTGCTACCACTCCTAGCGTAGACCTTTTTGGTGCAGGTACAGGAGCTGATATCCATTTCTCTGTGTGGAACCTCTTTCATCTCCTCTGGTTTCCATACATCCACTCCTCTTGTCAACTGTTTTTTTTCTCACACGTCTTGGTTTGTCCCCCATAGTGGTATGAGAACTGTGCATGTAACCACTCTTTCAGTCTTGGATTGTCGTTGTGGCTGCTTTCTATCTTACGCTGTGTCTCTCTACCTTCCATGCTAATGCTTTTCTTTGCTCCCCCCGACCTCCATGGTTTTCTTCTTTCTCGTGTTCTGCCTCTCGCTTGCGTTGGTAAATTAGACCTTCCTGCTGTTTCACGCGGGCCCTCTCCTTTGCCCGAGCCGGCTCCGGCTGGAGACATTGTGACGGGTGAGTTAAGCCGCTTTTAACCTTTACTGCATCACTGTTTCCCTTCCTTTTTCACGAAGAGTGCAGCCAGACTCAACTTAAGATGAAGTTTTTGCATGGTGCTGGTGTCTGCATGCACATGCACACCAGTCCTATACTTCCAAAAATCGTGCACGCTTCAAGGATGTGGATACACAGTAAAGATGCAGGGATGCTTGCTTCCTTCTCCTGCTTCTTCTCTGCATGCCCTCTACAGCTTTTTAGACCAGGCATAATAACTGCATGAGCAGAGCATTCTCTCCTTGGGAATGAGGCTGTCACTCACAAATGCAGTCATTCAGATCTGAGAGTAATTTGATCCCTTCCTGTTTCTGTGTCTGTGTTTAGACTCGTTTACATCTCCAGCTCCCGATGCTGCTCCTCCTGCTGCTCCTCCTGCTGCTGCTCCTGCTGCAGCTCCAGCCCCAGAAGCCTCGTCTCCGCCCAAAGCGGAGCCGGCACCAGTCATTGACCTGCTGGGTACTGTACCTCATAATGCACTGACACACACACACATACACACCTCTTTGAAACAACATATGCTGTATACAATATGTATGGGAATCTTGTGCATTTGTGCATTTTATAACTTAACTTTTTTCTTCCCTCTGGGTATTTTGCTGAAATGTTACAGTAAGTTCTGAAATAAGTGCTTGTACCAGTGAGGCTGATATTGTCTAGATGTAGTGAGAGGACTGTAGGTGTAGGTGCAAAACTAATTTTAAATAAGATCACAGAAACATCATAGATACACAACAGACAGTAGTTGGCAGTAGACTCCACTTACATTCTTAAAATAATTTTTACACTCTGTGTGTGTGTGTCTATATTGTGTTTATGTAATGCTTAACATTTAGCCAACCTATTGAACTAAAACCAGGGGTGTGAATCTTTAATAGCCATGTGAGCAGTGTGTTCACGTATTGAATGGATTTCTTTGAAATGACATTCAAGATCCTGCAAAACTGACGACATTTCCCTTAGCCTCAGCTGTACGTGTTTCATGCCAATTAGCAAACGTTAGCATGCTAATTTGCAAAAATGAGATTGTGAACATGACAAAAATTATACCTGCTACACACAATCTGTACCAAATCCTACTGTGAGACAAATACAGCAAGTTATATCATGGTATATTAAATCCTAAGAGGCTTCCATAGTCCCATCATGACTGAAATTCACCTGACATCTTTACACTTAAGTACACTTTTAGTTTAGCTATATGAAGATGTGCTGGATGTGCACATTCATCAGGTTAGTCAGTGTGATCTGTCTCACTGTTTCCTACCCCCCCCCATGTCTCAGTGTGTGGCCCAGGCCTGACTTCTCACCCCTTTCTGCCCTCCATGCTGCTTTGTGGATAATTGGACGGCCCCGTAGACTCCTTCAGCGGTCCTGTGGAGGAGACGCAGAGCTCTGCTCCCGGAGGCCCTGGAGACGATCTGCTGGGAGGTGAGACTCCTCTGACTGTAACTTCTTAGAGTATCAAAGTATTTTATGCTAATTACGGTTAAATTAGAAAGGCTGAATGGACCAGCAAATTTTGATAAAATGTTGGCAGTCATTGCAAAAACTTTTTATGTTGGCAAATAACTGTTGGAAATGGTTTATGCTGATTAAAAAATTATGCAGTAAGTAATGATGGAGATGCATTTGTCATATTAATAATGACACAGGCTTGGCGGGACTGGTTGAATTAATTTCACCGCACTTCCAAAGTGGCTTTTGACTCATTTGGGAAATGTATGTCCACCACAACCTTCTAGTGATGTCATAGCCACGTCTTATTTTTGTCACTGTCGTACGGGCAATAGTTGATGAACGAGAATCTCTCACAAAGTGCCACTGTTCTTAACTTTTTTCATTTTCATCTTTGTACCTTAAAGAATTTGAAATTTTCAACATACATTACGCTCATACCTGCTCACATGGTAGCATATATGAATATGCTATCAGTGTGCAAAATTTGAATGTAGGGCCTCAAGTGCTTTGAGCCTGTTAATCATGATGAAACACAAACTGTATGTAGCTTCAGTATGACCTTGCTATTGTACATTACATTGAAGCCATAACCATTTTAAAATGTACATCAGTACGCCTGGACACTGTGCTTTTATTGAAATGTTCATATACAGTACATGTCAGTGTAAAAAAAACATTTGTGCTTATTCATATAGTATGTATAGTGATCAGTGGTGGAAGAAGCACCAAGGTCATTTGCTTAAGAAAAAGTAACACTACAACAATAGAAAAATACTCAGACGTATTATCACAAAATGTGCTGAAAGTATTAAATGTAAAAGTGCTTGTGCTGCAGAAAACTGTCCTGATATATTGTCATATGTGACATTATTAGATTGTTAAGACTGATGCATCAGTGCATAAGCTGTATTTTATTACTGCAGTTGGTTGAGATGAGATTTTTAACTATTCCATAGTGTCGCAAGATAAATGTGCAGCTCTTCTACAAAAGTGTTCATTCATTTGTTGGATGTTTCTACCCTCCACTTTTTTTGAAAGACACTGAATAATCTGACCTCTCTGAGCCTCGTGGTTATTTAAATGAAATCATCAAAGTAGTTCAGAGGGGAATTGGCTCAAAGACATCTGACATGTGACAAAGGGCAACCAGACACTGCTATTTTGTAAGAGGTCACAGGTTTTTAACAGTGTATTGTACTTCATATGCTTAAGAGATTTATTCATATTTAAGACATCCAACCATTCTATTGAACATTTGACACGTCATGCAGATTTTTCATCTAGTTTCTTGTCTTGCTGTGGTTTACTGTTACTCTAATTCGATTCATATATTTGACTTATTATTTTTGATAAGATCTTGTGTTGTAACTGGTCGAGTAATTCGCTGTATTATCTTCTCAGTGCTCTATACTACAGTGATCAACTTTTCCCCAGATGGAAAACCAGAATTTCATTTTGCTTTTACGATGTCTCATATGCCATCTGTTGCGTCCGTAATCATATTTAGTGTGTTTGTCATGGAATTAGGGTGATTGTGATATGAAACAGTACTACATGCATCTTTCTTACGTAATGTTTCCTGTCTGTTACACTCTTCAGGCCTGATGTCCCCCACCCTGGCCCCCACTGCTACCCCAGCTCTGGCTCCCCTGGCTCCAGCTCCGGCTTCAGCTCCAGTGCAGAACGACCTCTTGGAGTCGGGCTTTGACGCTCTGGGCTCCCTGCCTTCTCCAACACCACCGGTACCTGCTGTAGTTGCAGCAGTACCAATAACACCAGCTCCAGCAGCACCAGAAGCTGCTACCACCACACTGGCGCCCTCTGGTGGCTTTGATGCTTCAAGTAAGTGGATCATAATTTGTTGTAAGGAAAGATATCTTTGCCTTTTCTTTGCTTCATTTTTAGTAATCTGTTTCATTGTTGTGACTTGTGAAATGTGAGATATTAGAAAATTTCAAAAAGTCTTCTGTTCGTATTTGCACAGGTCTTCTGCTTGATGTGCATTAACCTGGTCTGCTTTATTAGAACTGTTCGATCTTAACTACAGAACTGGTTATCTCTTCCTGCTGAGAGCTTGACGACTGCATGATGACACACTGATATGTGCTGCTGTCACTGTCCTCCTGACATAAAACTGTTGTTTCTGCTGACCGCTAAACTCCTCAGCACTGCTCCCTCTCTCGCATTGATTTCTCTCTCTCTTACTCTCTTCTCTTGTCCTCGTTGCACTTTCACAAATGCTGTGCTTTCTCCACCTCCCGCTCATTCACACCACCACCTCTCCACAATCTTTCTTTTTTTTTCTCTCTGTCTGTGGTTTTTATTTTTTTCTCATTCTTTCTTTCTGCTCTACACCTTTACTGTTTTGCTTCATTTCTATCTCCCTTTTCACACCCCCTCCACTCTGCTGGGTCATTGCTTGCTTCTTCTAATCTGTAATTGGTGAGTTCAACCTCGCAGTTCATTGCAGCATGTGCAGTGTGGACACGTTTCCCCTTCTGCGTCTTATAAGGATGTTGCTATTTTGCATGCAAAATGACCTCTGTTTGACTCCTGCATGAGACACAACTTACTTTCGTTTATGTTTGTACAGTGCATCTTTATTTCCCTTGGTCCTTTAGAGCAGTGGCTCTAATAGTAAACACATGCCATCAAGGCCCGAGTCTGTCTGCAGTAGAGTCGGCAGGTTTTCATTCCAGTCCTGAGGGGCTACAGCAACACTTTCCAATCATATACTGTTCTAAGTGGTCCATTAAATTAGCATCACATTGTCGTCAAAGCTCTTATTCTTTAGTTACTGCAGAGGTGAGAATCAAGAAAACTAAAGAATCCTGCACACTGTCCATCACTCGAACAGTACCATGCAACGGACAGTGCCATACAATACATATAAAGTCTACAGGCCTTCACCTGGGAAAAATCCCCCAGTCATGATGCCAAGAACATATTATTAAGGTCAGTGTCCTCAAAAACAAAAACAAACATGATACTGAGCTCCTGCAGTTGTAAACATACACTATAAATGTCCCAATATTATTGAATATCAGTTCACATTATACATTAGGGCTCCCTTGGGACAGTAGATAATAATAATATATTTTTATAAATCTGTTTCACATTACACCATGTTTGTACAGTGACTGTCTAAGGACAGTGATGGATCATGTGCAGGATTCTTTGGTTTTCTTCTCAAGTTAAGAGGTTTTGATCTTACACACCTGTCACTAAAACTTTTTATGGTGTGGAAGACCTTCTTTAAAATTATGACCTCGAGGTCAGAAACATTAACGGAGTACTTTAACTTACTTTACAAAACCTGAACTGTCACTATTAGTTAGGTTCAAAACCTTGTTAATTAGCCTCAATGAGAGCCTTTTAAACAACTGATCATTGTATATCTATTTAAACTATACTTAAGCGCAGTGATTCATAACCAGGAGTATTTCTGTAGTTAGTCGGAATGAAAACCTGCAAAATCTTTGGCCTTGATGACACCTGGTATAAAACCAGTACTTTATTCCAAAATCAGCCACTGTTTAAGTTTCTGAGATGTGACTACCGGTATGTAAACCGGCTGAGCAACTAGCCAAGTGAGTGCAGTTGCTGTAGTTGTTTTCCTTTGAATGCTCAAATATATTTACAGTCCTCCATTGTGCATGCGATGCACAGATGACTACCGATGCTGTCACAGCTGGATTGCCCCCTCACCGTACCGTCTGGTCTCACATCTGCCCTCTGCCTGTGCTGTAGCCAGATTAGGGATTTGCAGGTTTGTAATCTGTGTTGTTTCTCTGATGTCCCACCATTCCCACCCTCTCCCCAAGTGTTTGATGGATTAGCCGACTTGCTGATGCCCACCGTCACGCCCCAGAGCACCGGGGGAAGCACTGCTGGAAGCACAGCTGGAAGCATGGGAACTCCCATCGCAGCCGCTCCCCCCGCCACCCCGCCGCCCACTAAAACCATTGGAGGAGATCTGGACTCGTCACTGGCCAACCTGGTTGGAGGTAGAGAACAGCTTTTCATTCCTGAGCTCAGTTATTTCTCTTTGTAATAAATATTGAATAGAAAATGAACTTCTTGTTCTTTCTTTCTTCTGTTCAGACCTTGGAGTAAAGAAAAAGTAAGTGTGTGTTTAAATATGTGAATTATATGATGCTTGTGTAGGTTTAAACATCTATGTGGTCAACGTGTGGTTCTTATACAGCTGAAATGTTTATGGATTTGTGAGAAAAGAATCAGATGATTTTTTTTATATAAAAGACAATTTTTTAAGTCTTCTCAGAATATAAAACATCACAGCACTATCAAGGCTGAAAGTTGCTATGTTGAAACATTATGCCCTCAATTTGAAAAGATTTGAGAAACTATTGCACAGGATCCCCTGAATAATATTTTTGGGGGGATTTTATTTGATCATAGCCACCAAATTAGTGGGTCTTCCTCTGCCATCTGGATGTTTTCTAGAATTAAAACTTTATGTGAATACTCTGTGATAAATGTTACAGCAGCAGATTGATTTCATTAGGATTTAAAGGGAGCAAAGTTTATATGGACAAATATCAGTCAAAGTCCTGGAATTTGAACAGAGTCTCAGGTATATCCTGTGTTTGTCTCCTTTAGGGACCCACAGAGTGAGAAGAAGCTGACAGGAGGTGCCAACTGGATGCCACAAGTAGCCCCCACAAGCTGGTCTACACCAGGAGCCCCCATGGTAAGAACAGCATGGACTCTCCCACTATGAGCTCACACTGCATCCAAAGGCAGTTTAATTTCTTAGTTAAGGACTGTGCCTACTGTTACGCCCCATACCTTGGGTGGCCCCCTGGGGCGCACCACACTCCACCATTGACCCAAATCAGCCACAGAAACTATCTTACAAACAGCCAAATTCATGGCATTTATTAACATAAAGACAAACATATCAAATAATGAAGATGAAACCAAGACTATAAGAGACACAAAGTCAAAACACAACAACACCACAAAAAGAAACAAGCTGAGAGGCAACATGTCCAGCAGTCCCACACTAGGAGCCTCTCCCTTCTGACACTAGCACAGGAGCTTTTAAGCACTTCACTAATGCCAGGTGTAACTCATTGATGGCTCATCGGGTATCACCTGGGTGAGCTAGTGGGAAGACAGGAAAAGGACAGAGCACCACAAACATACAGCTGTAACACCTACTATAGCTGTCAACATACATTTACAAACATTTCCAGAATCTCCACATGCTGTGTAATTTGTGATTAAGGTTTTAAGAGCATACAAGTTGTGCTGATGTGACCACTGTCTGTCCCTCTAGGCTGGTGCCACCCCTGGAGCTCCTGGGGCACCAGGAGCAGCTCCACCTGGTGGAGCCATGGTGCCACCAATGAGCGCACAGCCTGGCTTTGGCATGGTGAACTTTTTTTTTTTTTCAAGTGAAATCTCTTGTGTACAAATATACACTGTATGTCAAATGTATAACATGTAGATAATCCTGAAGGCTGTTGATGATGAATGTTGAGCCTTTCACAATCTCAATCTACTGTGCTCTCCCTGTTTTACCAGCCACCAGCAGGAGGGCCTGGAGCTCCCATGATGCAGCCTATGATGGGGCAGCCTATGATGGGACAGCCCATGATGAGACCTCCCTTCACAGGGGTGGCTGGAACTGCACCTGGAGCCGCTGCACCCGGAGCACCGGTAACTGACCACACACACTGAGGCCTTTAGTTACCAATAAGGCCATCTGATTACACACACAGTAAACCACTTACACTTTTACATATAAAGATGTAGTTCACGTTTAAAGGATTAATGTTATCGTAAAAAGGTGCAGCAAAACATTTGTAGATATGTTTGCCTGCACGGTGGTGCAGTGGTTAGCACTGTCGCCTCACAGGGTGGGTTCGAGCCTGGGGCTTTTCTGTGTGGAGTTTGCATGTTCCCCCTGTGCCTGCGTGGGTTCTCTTCAGGTACTCCAGCTTCCTCCCACAGTCCAAAAACATGCAAGCTTAGGTTAACTGGTGACTCTAAGTTGCCCGTAGGTGTGAATGTGAACGGTTGTTTGTCTGTATATGTTGGCCCTGTGATGGACTGGTGATCCGTACAGGGTGTACTCTGCCTCTCGCCCAATGACAGCTGGGATAGGCTCCATCCCCCCGTGACCCTTAATGGATAAGTGCTATAGATAATGGATGGATGAATGGATGTTTGCCTTCATCTTCATATCCGCTCAGTTTATCCTGAAGTTCTGCTTCTCCTTGTTTCACAGCTTTCTCCAGGACCTGCAAGCCAGAGTCCCAAGAAGCCCAAGGACCCTCTGGCAGAACTCGACCTCAAGGACTTCTTATAACGCCCCAGGTGGGAGCTCAGAACAGTATATATAGTATATACAGATATGTTCACTTTGTGGTGGTTGATACATAGTTGCTACATGGTGACGGCAAAGATTTGAGATTTTCACCACTAGTGTTTAAATTATAGATATATTTCTGCTTTTCAATTATACAAAAATTAGGTTGTATGATTTTTATGAGGTGCACTTTCTTGCACACTCAGCATTTAAATGAATGGTCTCATAATTATTTAGAATTTGTAGGTGTGTGCATGAAGCAATTGAACCAGTTCTTTACCAAAATCACCACTTTGCAATCAACTTGTCATTCTGTAGTTTAAGCAAGAAAAAAATTAATTCACCACTTCTCAGCTTTTAGCAGAGACCTTGCACTTTATTTGAATCGAGACCCGCAAGAATCACATGACTCTTATTTTGAAATATTCTCTTTCCTGTCCTCCAGCTACTTTCCTCCCTGGAGCAGTGCCCTCTCACCTTTTACCTGGTGTCTATCAACATCTCAGGATGCCAGTGATGTTCAGCTACTCAACCTTATAAGAGTCTCTTTTATCCACCCCGTCAATCAGCACCCCCACCCTTCTCCTGTGTGATGTTGTAGCACAAACTGTGAAAGTGAACCATAGCGGATTATATATGAATATAAGAGAAAAAAAAATTGTGTGCTTATGTAGATGTACCGATCTTTTGTCTAAACAAAACCACACAAAACCCTGACAAAAAAAAGTCCACAAAAGTAAGTGAGAGAAAGTGAAGGCGTATGTGTTTAGACTTCTTTCTAGTGTTGAGTTGAATGATGGATGTGCTTTGGTGTCCTAAGCTCCACCCGCCACCCTGTATTTTTGTCCCTGCCTCCTTATGAAGGGGGAGGAGCTCTTCTTTGTCCCACTCTGACTGGATAAGAGTGGTAAACAAAGCCCCAGTAGATTTTCAGAGAAACATGTGGTGTGTTGTTTACAGAAAGGTCCTCTTTGATGTACATAGATTTCTCTGGTGAGGATTCTGTCTCTATTCTGTATGTCTGTTGAAGAGAAATATAAATGTGAATCTGACATGAAATTGTAAGAACTTGTGTGAGTATCCTTCTATTTCCCGTCATCATTTGAAAGTATTTGGAAACAAATATGAATACCACTACATGATTAATATACTGTATATTAAGAACTTCTACGGGCTTCTCAATCATACCAGACCAGCAAGTGATCCTTTTAGTTTGTTTCTTTTTTTTACTTGTTGCTTATTTTTCTATGTTTCATTTTTTTGTCTTTCTGTCATATTTATATGTTCTGTGTCTTTTGGAATATCCCTCCAGACTGCTGTTGATATTTGCTGGCATTGCTATTAAGAAACATATCTTATAACTTACTTCCAGAGAAAATGCTTTAGTTATTCATCATAAAGGTGAATTTAAACTGTCCTTCAGTTGGTCCAACTGTCTGTGCGAGTGTCTGCCTAGCATTTTGACACTTCTCGTGTGGGTATGTCTTTTGCCTTTGTTTTCATTATAACTTTTATTATAAACCAGGTCAGTATGGTTATTTTGTATTTAATAATATTTTCCATTGCCATACCAAACTTTATGTTCAGACGGGTCAAATTAAGTGTCGTTAGTTCAGATTTAAATTACTTTCACATGTGGTTTGCAATGGATATGAAACTCATCAACAGATTTCAAATAACAGGAAAAGACTTAGGTCTTAAGTCAAATTCAAGAGCAGATTAAAGGTACCCTGTTGATTTTTTTTATATAACAAAAATAATTATGTCAAAAAAGTTTACTTTCTCATAAAACATTTGAAGAGCTTTTTTTTTTTTTTTTTTTTTTTTTACTTGGAAACCTATATTGTTTACGAACAAACCAGGGGCCTGCTCATCAAAACGTTTCTCTAGTCTCTAGTGCTATAAGGAGTCAAAAACTCAGTACAAGGTACCTTTAATTTCCACATCACCAACCTGTTCCACTCAGTGCTGTTGGACAAAATGGGCCAACTGACAGTGTGAATGAGATAAACACTGACATTTGACAAAAGCTGTCTGAACATAATGTTTTTTGAGTTGCTCACTTGATCATTGCTGACCTTTGGCCAATTGTCAGTGAAACGTCTGTAATACTGTGTGGGGCCACATGGGCGCAGTGTGTAAAGACACCCACAGGAGGTCACTGTTGAACCCTCTAGCCATGATCTTGCTCCCCACAAGCATCTTTACACAAAGTACTTGTGTTACCACTGACTTACAATGGAATCAATATGTTCTAGTGTTGACATACATTTGGACAGCTGTATAGCACCAGTCCCGGTCCTGTGCTGTAAACTGCAGACAGTTATAAAGCTTACTCTGTGTATCATTTCAGTGGACTATGTATGCGATTGGTTGTGAGAATCAGGTAAGATTCAGAGAAAATAATGGGAGATTATTAACATTTTTCATGACTGAATTATTAAAATTGTATTTTTGTTTAGTTGTAAATTTATTTTATTTACGATGGCCCTCCCCAGTGCATGTAAGCCCTTTGAGATGCAATAAATTCAGTGACGGATTGAACTGCCTGTGAAGGTTTTTCCTTTTTTCTGCGTGGTTGTTATGACTGATTTGAAGAGTATTTCATCAGCTTCAGCTCCACCTCATCAACGGTATCACCTGTATATGTTTTATTGATCAATAAGTCTGGAGTATCAACTTGAAAAGCAAGTGTATGTATGGTCTGTTGTTGTGTGTTGTCTGTTTTTTGCCACTTGGGAAACAATAACATATGACAGGATAACATATGGGCACAATAACCAAAACAATGAGCTTAAAGATATTAAAAAGCCCAGAAGAGCTGTGAACTGCTGAGTCAAGTAATTATTTTCTGTGGGTTTATCACTACTATCAGCCCTCTACACATTATATTGGTCACTTGATCCATTTTTAATCTAAGAATATTGATTAATACAGCTTTAATGGAAACATGGGGACAACAGGGTACAAATACATGCACAGCAGCCTGGAGACTGGGCGGTTGAAAGGGGCCTCAAAAACAAACTTTTGCACTGGGGTCCCCTCACAGAATAATTAGGCTATACATGTGGTGTTCAGTGGTGTGACTTGTGGTGAGACGTTACTTAATACTGAGTTAGTATGTTAAGCTGTTACAGTAATACATAGTACAGTAACCATTATTGGCATGGTTCTCATAATAACTTTTACCCCAAACCAGCTTATAGAAGTGGTAATTATTTTTTGTAATCAGGATAATCACAAACACACACAAAAAATAGTAATCTTGTTTTAATGGTTGGTAGTCTTCAATCTGCATAATTAATTTCAGATTAATTTCAGGTATTTGGTATTCAAAAGGATACTCATATGAATTTTTGGAACATAAGCTACACAAAGTCAAAAATATCTCATCCCAGATTTAAATTTGTTATTATATAACAATATTGCTTTTGTAATCTTATTTAACCCTTAGAATTACAGAAATCTATCTAAACAGCTCAAGTAAATTGTTAAATGGTTCAGTCCCATCTTAATGCAACCCAAATATATAGCCTCACATTAAATACATAGTTACAGTACTAGGCTATCAAAATATATTCTGAGAAGCCCCCCACCCTCCCACCCCCAAAAAAATTTACAGTTCCATAAATTAGCACCACGTCTTCTGGATGAGCACCGATATAATTATGTGCACAACAATGAAACCACATTTCACTGCGTTGCAAGAACAGAGAAAAGATCGTGAGACTCACAAATCAGACAAATCTTCTATCCAGGATCCATAAGGACCCTTTCTCTATTTCAACAGAAAAATAATTATTTAAAAAGGTAGTTGTAAAAAAACAAACTCAATCTTCTAGATATACACAATGCAAAACACCAGCACATTACATTAAAATGTTTTTAAAAAACAGTAATCTCAATATCTCTATATAGTTCATTTTTAAAACAAAAGTTAACATTTTTTATTTTTCCTGGGTCTTTTGTCAAAGCCAATGTAACGCAATCTTCTTTACAGTGGTGGAGAGCACTTGAAAATGCAAGTATCTCCATACAAAGCCTGGTTGGAATATATGACAAATGTACCAGGGCTTTGCTCACAAACATTTGAATATACACGCTTTCCAACATTGTATCCAAAAAGGTCAAATCTTTTTTTAAAGAGTCAAAAGAGATCTGAATGATCTGTGAATACATACAATACATTTTTTTTTCTCTGTTTTTTAGCAAATAAATTAGAAAAGCTGAAGAGCCACAGTTCTCTTGATGCATTGACAAGTTCCTGTTGTTATCAACACTGAGTCTGCATGGCTGTGTGTGTGTGTGTGTGTGTGTGTGTGTGTGTGTGTGTGTGTGTGTGTGTGTGTGTGTGTGTGTGTGTGTGTGTAGATCAGTGGAGGAGGAGTCGCTGGGAGGCACAGGAGGTAACAGGAAGGCAGGAAGAGGAGAGGCAGTCGTTGGGCCCCTGGTTCGTGATAAGAGGTTGGAGGGTTAGACTAGGTAAGGTGTCCTTTGTTTAGAGGTGGCCTGAGGGATAGGAATGGGGTGGTGTTTAAGGGGGGATCCTGTGTTGTTTTAGGCTACCTGGCACTCACTCGAGTCCCCGTGGACCCAGTAGCAGATCTGATCATATTTGAGGGGTGTTATCCTCACAGCCACGTTGTAATCCTGTTGCATCCCATCCCCGTTTACATCCACCCACTGGTGACCAGAGAAAACTCCGATGATCTTCCTCCTCCACTTCTTCTTGCCAGGCTCTTTGAGGCGGATGTAGACCCCAGAGCCACTGGAGCCAGGTTTGGCATCACAGTACTGATAAAGCAGATCACTGGATTCCTCAGACACGGAGCAGAACCGGTAGACCAGGTTGCCAGGCCGGTCGTCATCGAAGCCAGAGAAGTGGATCCTCCCAGCAGGGAGCTTCTTGACAGACGGGATAACACCTAGATCCATGTGCTTGACTTTTGGGGCTTTCTTCAGTTCCAGAACAGCGTAGTCATAATCTGCAGCCAGTCCATCAGACACACCTTTGAACCAGCCCTTAGGAATCTGGGTCTGCTTGACCCTGGTCCACCTAAATGAAGGTTTCTCTGATTCCACACTTCGGCGACTCCTGCTCTTCCTTCCTTTTCCTTTTCCTTTACGGTCTCCCTTCCCACCATTTTCTTCCTTTTCCTGGACTTCTTCTTGACCTTTTTCTCCCTTTCTCCTTTTGCCCTTTCCTCGTCCTCCTCTCCCTTTGCCTCCTTTCCCTCGTCTGGACTTGTCCTTCAGGATACCAACACGTAGCTTCTGTGCTCCATTTAGATAATCCTTCCCATCATGGACGCAGTGGGCAGCTGTTAGCACATGTTTAGGTGACACCAAAACCCCAGAACATCCTGTGGAGAGCTTCACAGAGGTGGAGAAGGGATACTTGGTAGAGTACTGCTTATCAGAGATGGTAAAGCGGGTGTCTGGGCCATACACCTCCCGTTTCTGGCGGGAGCTAGATGAGGCATTTCTGGACCATGCTGTCACCTCATTGAGACCTTGCACAGACACTGAGGTATATGTGCGTGTACCATTCTCATAGATTGTCTCGTAGGACAGGAACTGCTCCAGGTCATCCAAAGAAGGTGTTGGGAGGCGACGCTGACACTCGATCCCACAGGTCCCACTCAGCTCTGGTTGTGGATGGGCTGAGAAGTCGGGGCTGCTGAGAGGCACAGTGCGTCTTTTCCTTACCAGAGGAACCTTCCACTGTGGCCAGGTATACTCATCATCGACTGTGTTCTCCTCAGTAGCTACAACCACCGCCACAGCCAGTACCACCACTGGGAGTAGGACAAACAGGGGTATGGGGCCCATTGTTAAGTTGGGCCTGGCTCTGAAACATAAAGAACAGACAGGAAGACTTAGGAAACATTTTCAATATTTCATGAATCACTTTGATGATATGCTCAGCTAAGCACAAGATTCAGTTTGTTCTCTCTTTTTTTTGTGTGTGGCTCTAGGGATGGTAGTGTGAGTTGGTCCACAATTTTGGTCCAAACTATTATAGTCTTAACAACTATTAAAATGGTCCATGGTCCCAAGAGGATGAATCCTATGACTTTGTGAATACCTTAATCTTTACTCTAGTGCCACCATTAAGCTGACACTTTTTTTTTTAGTGAAATATGCTCTAAATTGTCATAAAATGTGGCACATGGTACCCAGAGGATGTCTTAATGATTCTGATGATCCCCAGTCTTTTCATGTAGTGCCACCAACCAAATAACTGTAAAACGAATACCATTCCCATCCTCAGCTGTACTTTGTGTTTAGTGAAAATTAGCAAATATTACCATTTACTATACCAGAGTAATGATTCACTTGCTTAATTACTAAACATCCATATCTAGAGATGACATTTGGTACTGTATTATAGACATACTGTCTTGCTTGGAACCAGAATGCTCAGCAAACAACCTTTAACCAGTTTTAAGCATGTCTAACATGTGGGAAAACTCTGTTTTCCCTGAATTGAGAGGGTCTTGTACCCTCTGTTGATATCCACTAACAAAGAAAAAAACACAGTTTCTTTTACAGCCACAGGGAGGCAGTGTAGTCCACAATATAGTCTACAGAGCTATAGACTATCAGGGTACCTCAGCAACATGTGACAGCACAGCACACAGTCCTTTTTTTCCTCTAAATGCTCAAGTTTGCAGAAAAATATTGGTGTCATTATTCATAAAGGAAAACAGCACTCTGTTTAATATTCTTAAGTTCTTAAAACATTTCTCTAGAGCTGATGCATTTGCTGTGTGGTTTAGAGGAGATTTATGTCCTCTGAGTCGTGCTGGAGGTTGCGGGCAGTAGGAAGGAGAGGATGAACCCTGATCCTCTGAATGAGTTGAGACAGTGGCTTGGAGGTTTGCCACAATGGTTAACCTTCTCTCTCAATAATGACCATATCTGGTTTCCTCAGCTCCACTCCACTACTTGTCCATGCACACAAATGACATCAAACACAGAGACTATGCAGGCTGCAGACAGCTTCTACTGTATGAGTCTGATGTTGCCAATAATCCAGATAACCCTATAAAGAAAATTAAAATTTGGGTGCGTTTTAATAGATTCAGCAGACCATCACTTAACTACAGAGTAGGGGAGCTTTAATATGTCAGCGTGGCTGTGGTAGAGAAGTCACACATGCGATTCCAAACACAAGGGGAGAAAATCATTTGGATGCTGTTCATCGAAGAGCAATGCAGCAGGAGTGAAAATCCAACAGTTAATTTTAAACAGAAGTTCAGAGTGAAACAGCCATTCATTCTGGCTGTTTGACGGGTTTAAACAGAGTGTGGCAGACAAGCTGAGATCTGGGGTGTTCAGCTGGAGGACAGATCTTTCGGGGGGGGGCACCCTCAATTGGCCAGCAGGTCCATAGACACACATTCCCTTTGAATTAGATGTTGGCAAAGCTCCCAGGAGACTTACCTGAGAAAGAGAACTGCCTCATTGCATCACCTGTGGACTATATCAGTGCTTTATCATCCACTGTGGTGATTTTACCCAAAGTCCACTTTTTTAGTTGATACTACAAAGCATTCCCTTTTCATTCCAGATTTGTTTGCCAGTTAGTGCCCTGTCATCCAGCTGAGTCTGACTGCAAAGGTTTTGGCTTTAGTTTACCACACAGTGTCCAATAAAACATACCCAGTGGCCAACATCTAACCAGTCTGAATCAGACGGTAATAAAATACAAGCCCACAAGACCTGTAAAACAGTCTCAATAAATGAGAATACAAAAATGACCCTCAGTTTCTGTTCAGCTTCACACTCCCACCACCAGACTCAGACATAACACAAATCCAAAAGAAAGCCTGCAATTATTCAGCATAGAGTGGAAACTGATATGCTGCCATGATGGCTCTTGGTCATAGAAGGCGTTCATTTCAGCTAAACTATTTTCCACTGCAGTCAGCTGAACAAGAGGCTGTACCCTCTCCATCCCCCAGTGGAGGGAGTCACACGAGGCTGCTAAAGGCACCCGGGAGACAAAGTGACCAAAGGGTGGCGCTATGGCGCAATTGTCCATCTCCACCTCTATCTCCACGTCTATTGTCTGGTTCAACACCATGCTTATTAAAAGGGGTGTTTTCAGTCATTTTGACCTATTTTCAAAACTTGAAATAAACTTTGCCTCTCAGGCACAGTCCCCAGAGTGTCTGAACAACCAAAGACTCATCAGACAGACCCTGTTGATGGAAATGAGCCTGTTTATGAAAATGTGCCCAAAAAGTCTGATTTAGATAAAATTCAAAATATCTGAGTAAAAGTGGAAGCCATCTATTTTCACATTGAGAAATAAAAATATTACTATCAGCATCGTCATTCAAATAAATATCCCATTATTTTAGATATCCAGTGAAATATGAAAAACAAACATCTGTAATTCCACATCTGCATCACCAGCTGTATGTGGAGAGAAGAGGGACAATGTATCTTTTAATTGTGGAGCAACCTATGCAAAAATACTTAAAATGTATAAAAGTGCTTATGCCCTCACTGAATAACATCATTCAATAATAATAATAGTGAAAACGCTTTTAAATAATGTGCATAAATGAGGAATACTGTGAATATTGTGCACTGCTAAGACAAAGTCAACTTAAATCTCCTGGAAAAAATCAACAATTGCATCCACAAAGAAAAGAAGCGACAATCCACGTAAACAGAAATCAATTTTAAAAAAAAGAAAGAGACAAAAACACAAGAATATGGAATAAAACATTTAAAACAAAGAGAGAACGAATATATTTCCTCCCTCGGCTCCATCAAGAGATTGGAATAACTGTGTAAAATGACAAAGGCGTCCTACCTGCTTGCATCCGATTAATGGATATGCCAAATCCGCAGTGTATTGTTTGTTTCCCTCGGATATACACAAATACGATCCCACTAGAAAACAACTGTGTTACTGCATCCCAGACGTCCTGGTATCAGCAGGGCGACAGCTCTCTTCTCCTCATTGCTTCTTCAAAGAGGCTGAGAGAAAGTCGCAGCCGGGACGCTCCGCTCAGGCTGCACTTGATGCTGAGGAGGAGGAGGAGGAGGAGAGAGGGAGGAGGAGGAGGGAGAGGGGAAGGGAAAAATCTGAAAAGGACTGGGGTTTTTTTCACTTGTGACAAAAGCTGTTCACATATGGGTGGGACCAGACCGAGAGATCTAACTAAAGGCTGAATTGGGTGAAGTCAGTGGTCTATTCAGCAGCAGCCCTGTCGGGAGGTGTGTTGTGTGGCTGCGGGGCTGCAGCCAGGAGGGAGAGAGAGAGAGAGAGAGAGAGAGAGATGAAGCGCGCGCTAGTTAATGAGCCTCTGAGCGGACTGTGAAGGAATTAGTTCCACTGGGCTCAACAAAAGTTTCTGAGGCGTTTCCATTCTGAGCCATGTGAGCCTCCACATCTGTGGCACTTTTATTCCACATGTTCACTGAAGTTTGAAGTTTCGAGTAAATTCAGTCTGCATCACCTGACATAAAAGTGCTGACTTTTCCTCATCACAGACATGAAGGTTCAGTTTTGAAAATGTCTCTAATTTTTACTTGATTTTTTATTCTTATCAATCACATAATGTTTGATATTGTGTTCACCCATGTACAGTAGAGGGTTGGAACACTCCCACCCCCAACCTTGGAATCGGGACCTCTCCAAAGGTGTAAAGATCAATCTGATAAATGTTGCTCAAACAATGGGAAAGAAGAAGCAACATTCTATTCATTTCTCCAACTTGTCGATGATATATTCTTTTTCTTTTAAAATACAATGTACACTTCTGCCACCTCAGGTTTCTAGCAGGGATTCAAATTAAACATTCGGAGAAAATCTTTGGAAAATCACTCTTTGGTGCAGCTGTGGAAGATGTATTTGCATTTGCATGGGAGAAAGTATCACTATTGCAAACTGACTCAGAGAGTCATGTCGTACAGATATATTACAGAAGTGTTATTATTGATGCATCTACATGTAAGCAACATTTTAGTGTTATAGTTAGGTGGAGATAATGTACTTTACATAGTGTTGGTTAGTTTCATGTATAAGGATGCATCGTGTTTTATAAAGTCATCATATGTTTTGTATGTAAAATATGAATCTGCTAAATAATAACCAAACACAGCTGTTAAATATATGTAATGGAGTTCAATGTTTCCTCTGAAATGTGTTGGCGTAGATGTATAAGGAACAGCAGCCGGAAATGGAAACAAGTACTTCAAAATTGTGCTTAACAGTACCTGAGTAAATGTACTTAGCTGCTTTCCAACACAGCTTTGGTGGATCTGCTTGCAGACATATGCAGCCTGCGATAAAGGGTTTCATTTAGACTGCTTCATTTTAAAAGTGGTGACATGGTAAAGAACTCAGGAACCACATACTGACTACATGGTAAAGACGTCTGTGTGTCATGTGGTCAGAGCTGCCCAGAGGATATATACAAATATAATCACCAGTTTTCTCAGAAAGACTGTGTTAAGTATTCTGAAAAATGTATACATGAAAGACCAATACCTTATTGACCTTTGCATTTGCTTATATTCTATCCATCTTTATAGTATAGATGGATGACTGCTCTCTGGCAGCCTCAGTCCTCTGGTTGGAGGACAGCTCCTGCTGCCTCCACAGAGAAACAAAACAGGAGAGACTGTGAGACCAGCTAAGATCATTTTTGTGTTTAGTCTTTTCATTATGAGAGGTCAAGACCAAAGGGAAGAAACCAGGGTCTCTGGCTGACAGAGGAAGAATGCCATGGTGACTAGTTGAAGTCTCAATGAGCCAAGAAAAGACATGGAAAATATGTGTGCAATGAGGGGAGAGAAAAAGCGAGAGGGGGGGAGGAGGGAGTGTGATGATACACATCTGGCTCAAGAGGGAATGAGGAGTGCAGGATGTCATTTGGAATAGGAACTGATCTTTGTGTAATCACTTCTGTCATTCACTTTGATGTGCAGCAGATTTCACGCCAGTTCAACTGATCTCAGCAAACTGGTGATAAAATTACACCTGTTCCTGAGACTGAGTGAGTGTGTCTGTCTTTGTGAGTGTGTGTGTGTGTGTGTGTGTGTGAAAGAGAGGGAGAGAGAGAAGACTTGGGTGGCCTGCACACCTGATCAGCATGTTAAAGGTCATGATGGATGCTCATCCATGTGGGTGGTGATCATGTATGCATGTGTGTGTGTGTGTGTGTGTGTGTGTGTGTGTGTGTGTGTGTGTGTGTGCACATTGTAAACAACTATGGAGCCTAATATTTTCTAAGCTGGATGGGTTAGTGTTGAGAGGTACATTTTCTCTGGGTGTGGTGCTGATTCTTCACTCAGACTCAACATCTTAATGAAACATGCCTACATCCTGAGAAATTGACCCATTGGTCAATGAAAGCATACTGCAGGGACTGTAAACACACAGGGGTCCTTGGTAGATCATTGGCTCTAGTGCACAACGCTAGGACTTTTGCATGGTCATGCTCAGCATATTAAATTATACAGAAGGCCACACAGTCTGTGGAAAAACATTGTGTATGTGACATCACCCGTAGCTTTTTGAGGGAGCTTTTTGAAGCTTAAGTTGGGTTACCACTCACCACCATCTTTCTCAAATTACTGAAGCCACGATATCTAAATTATTTAGGCCATAAGTGTGGGTGGAGCAGAGGTGGGATGAGCACATTATAACCCCCACAGCTGAGGCTCCTTTAAAGTCCCCCTCCTGGCAAAAAATATTTTTCTCATTACTACTTCAGTGTTGTGTTTGAGCCTCACTGCATGAGTCTTTACTCACCTTAAGTCTCAGTTTACGTGTACTTATGACATTATGGCTAGTTTGGAGGCCAATTGTGGTCCAAAATGCAACTTTATTTGAGTGTCATGTGAAAACTTGAAACCTCCAGTGTATGAACATTGAGAATGGACCTTTCAGTGAAGTAGGAGACATCTTGTGTCCAGTTAGACATTTGACAGAGGTAATCAAACATTTTGTGAAAAAAAAACAACACACACACACACACACACACACCTAAAAAATAGCAAACACAAATTATCATTCAAGGCACATATGTCTTAAAACATGTCAGGAGAAGAGCTTTCAATTAAGCATCATATGATACTGAAAGCATAACTTGAGAACCTAATCTATTTTGAATTTTCTTTTAAAGTCAGAGATTTCTTTGAGCGAGCATCTAGTGGCCATTAGAGGAATTGCAGCTTCAAATTCTATATTCTATACCCTTTGTCTAACACTGAGAAAGTAGGATATTTCAGCACCTCTGCATTTTAATTCAGATGCAACTTATTATGATTGATGACCAACATTTCATGTAGCTAAACGTAAGTTTGGGTAAATGAAAGTTATAGAATGCAAAAACATCTTAGTTTGAATAGTAATCTAAATTAATCATCATATTATATACTCAGTGAATTATGTACTGTGGAGAGATGGATGATTTTGTTGTTCATGTTATTATGACCCACTGCGTTACCTAACCAAGAGGCAGACTGTCGAAGAAATGTGGTGTATTGTTAGTATGTTCTTGGCAACTGTTGCTCCCCTGTTTTCAAAGGCCACCAACAACCCAACACAATGACTGAATGACTGAAACTGTGACCGCTGTTATTACAAGCATAACACACGCAGACAAAGAAACACAATAAATGCTCCTGTTTTCAGCTAAGTTCAAGGTCAAAGGTCACAAAAGAGGAATGAGACAACAGAGAGAGAGAGAGAGAAAGAGAGAGAGAGAGTTGTCTATGTTACGGGCTCTGTGGCTTCCAAATAGAAAAGCAGTGAGTGATATTTCTGGTTGGGGTCAGGGCCATAAGTGCTGAGGATAGAGGGGCTTTTGTGCCGGGTGTCACACCCTTGCGGGAAGTGCTCCCTTTGCGCTCTGCTGTGGTGGATGGATGCATACTGGTGGGGAAGCTAAGTTTCAGGAATTTCATTAGCTGTGTTTGGGTGTACTGGATGAGACTCTCCTTACCTTCACAGCAGTAAACCAGCAAATGGGTGCGGCCTTTAAAGGAGTACACCAAGTATTTAGGGGATAGGCTTTCTGGTTAACTTTCATCGTTAAGCATGCTTCTGCCCTGACTCATAGTATTTTAAAGTGTTACTGGTGTGTTTATATTCCAAGTGATTTAATATCTAGAGGCCACTGAGTAACCCTGAGCTCCCTGATTTGAGTTATGACAAATTTAAGAGAACACAAAGCTTTTTTTCCCATTGAAACTCAATGTCAGAGGACCTCATTGCCCCTTTCTCTGTATACAGCAGTATACATTAAAGGCTGCCTCTGCACAGACCACACTAATAAACCAACCCAGAGGGCTGCACTGACCCACAGTTCACTTCCACGGGCTTTATTTTGGCAACTGAATGGTCTTTTAGCTCTGCTCCATGCCAAACAGACCACCATTGATATGATAGGACTCTCTACCTCACTACCTCTCTCTCTCTCTCGCACACACAAACATTAATACAGTATATATAGTAAATATATATATATATATATATATAAACAGTAATGGGACAGTTAGCTAAAGGTCTTGCTTAGATCCACATACAGTTTATAACCATTTTTAATAGTAAATATTTGGTTAAATGGTTAACATGCCAGATTTCAGAGAGGAGACTGTACGTGATGAAAGGCTGACTGAAGTCACACGTTCTCCTTTGAATCTCATGTTCAAATGAACAGGCAACCACAGTCCTGCTGCAGAGGTGGATTTGTGAAGGCAGGTCATAGCGCTGCCATCAGTTTAAACCCTCTACTTTCAAGAAAATCAGCTTTTCATGAATTAAAAAAACGTTGTTGTTGATGCACAAAAAACTGAAATAATGCTTTACTGGTCCTTTTGGGATGGGAGTTGCTGTCCCAGGCGAAGAAGTTGTCAAGTGTCTTTGGGTCTTTATTCTATCTTCATTAGTGAGAGTGAGAAGTGTTAGATTGACAGGTGGGCTGGTGCAGTATCAGCAGAAATACAGATGCTGTACCAGACTCTCCTGGTGAAGAGGGAACTGAGTATGAACTCTCACCTATGGTCGTGAGCTTTGGGTTATTTGCCAGAAAGACTGAAATTGTTGATAGAGGTTTCCTTTGCAGGGTGGCTGGGCTCAATCTTAGAGACACAGTGAGGAGCTCTGACATCTGGGAAAAACTCATAACAGACCTGCTGATCCTGAAAGTAAATTGAAAGGAATACATCCAGGATGTCTCCTTGTGGAGGTATACCAGTAAGTGACCATAGTGCAGACCTCGAACATGCTGAGATACTTTAGTCTGGATTAAAATGGTGGACCAACCAACTGACCAACAGACTGATTTTGCTATTGCTAGCGGGCTATAGCTAGCATGATACATTCAAGCTGTGGCCTCATAGTAAGAAGGACTCCTGGTTCAGTTGGAGCTTTTCTCTGTGAAGTCTGCATGTCTTCCTATGCCTGCATGGGTTTCCTCCATGAAGTGCAGCTAGTAACTGGAGACTTTAAATTGCTCATAGGTGTGAATGTGAGTGTGAATTTGTCTATATGTAGACCCTGTGATAAACCTGTCAAGGGTGTACCCTCTTGCCCAATGCCAGCTGTGATTGGCTCCAGCCCCCTGCAAATGAATTACATTTTCTTCTTTTCTTTTTTTTTTCCTTTTCTTTTCTTTCTTCTTCTTAACATAATGAGGACATGTTGTTAATTTAATATAGCAAGTTGCAAATATGAAGGGTGGCATGGTGGTGCAGTGGTTAGCCCTGTCGCCTCACAGCAAGAAGGTTCTGGGTTCGAGCCCCGGTTCAGGCCTGGGGCTTTTCTGTGCAGAGTTTGCATGTTCTCCCTGTGCCTGTGTGGGTTCTCTCTGGGTACTCTGGCTTCCTCCCACAGTCTAAAGACGTGCAGCTTAGGTTAATTGATAACTCATAGGTGTGAATGGTTGTTTGTCTGTATATGTTGGCCCTGCGATGGACTGGCTATCTGTACAGGGTGTACCCCACCTCTCGGGATAGGCTCCAGCCCCCCAGCAACCCTTAACGGATAAGCGGTATAGATAATGGATGGAAGTTGCAAATATGTTGATAGTAAACATAACAGTAATTTATTCATCAAAATACCTCCAACACCTCCAAACTACGCAATACACAATACACAATACACCTCCAAAATATGCAATATTTGCAGTACAATACAATATATCTCTACAGTACAATATCCTCTTGTAGTGACAACAGCATTGTTAAATTTGTAGTCTAATGGTCATGTTTAGGAACACACAGCACTTGGTTGAGGTTAGTGAAAGATCAGTCTGGTTTAATACAGAAAACGTTCACTTTCATTCATTCAAGACATTGCCTCTGAACATGATCCACCCAGTGATTACACTGTATATTGTAAATGAACATCATTTCCAGCAGACATGGTTGGTTAGGTAACATGCAACACTTTGATATGCTAAACTGAGCCTGTCCTTTAAAACAGATCAGCATGTATACCCTTATCATCATCTATGACTCTCTGTGTGTGGCCTTATGTATGTTTACACTGACTGCCCATAATCCCTTCCTGCTATAAAAACATAAAAATATCATTCCACATCACACGCTTGCATGCACCTGAAACATCCACTGTAGATGTTGTTAATCCTCTCTTTACTGGAAAAAAAGAACCTGTCCTACAGGTAAGAAACAGAGTGTCTGTTGCTTTTTTTTCATGGCTGGGGATGTATTTGGATACTTGAGGTTTCAGGCCATGATTGATGACCTTGTAATTTGTGCTCCAGTACAGTATTGGTTAGTTCAAGGGTCAAAAAGTGCATGAAGGAAATTGAATTTAGGGTGTTGAGTTTTGACTTTCCTTTGAAAAGTAGAAATAAAAATAGCAGGCGCCCTCAGTGCTCTTTGACTGACCTCTCTGTCACATACAGAGCTCTTCTTATGCTGCTACTGTACATACATGGCAGCGTTTTACCACTGCCTTGATGTTCCTCCAAGTACTGAAGAGAGAGACTCATGTTTGAAGCAGCTCTGAATTAATATCTGGTTCGAAAACAGCTCTTTAGAAATGTCTTCCTCATCCATCCCAATAATGTCAAAACATTTAGCAGAGCTGAGAAATCTGGACTTGAAAAGAGGAAGCAAAACAAACACAAAGACTAACCCTATCTCTTATCATGATAATAATGTGTACACACCAGGCAGGGTTATGTTTTAAACAAAAGTTTGCGCAAGATGTTGGCCTACATGAAATCAGTTCCTCCACTTTGCAACAACTTAAACACTAAGCGTATATTTTGCAGATTATACAGTAGATGTACCACCAGTGAGGCTCATTTGGCAGCACGGAGGAAAGTGGAACCAACAATTCATCCCTGTTATTGAGCCGAGGGTAACAGATCTGCAGTGTGTCCGCACCGAGATGAAACTGTTTAGACACGCTGAGACAAACACAAAGAAATGTGACATTTATCCCTGACAGGCCTCTTGTTTATAGTGTGGATTTGGACAGAGGAGGTGTTTTCATTTCACGATGTGCTGCCAGGACTTGAGACATGTGAGAGGAGGGAGGATACAGAGAGAAAAGGTATTTGTTGAGCTCAGATGTTGCAGATATTAGTTAGAAGAGTCTCGTCAAAGAATAACCACTGTATATCTCCAAATGCAAATGTGTGCTGCTGAAGTCTCCTTTCCAAAAAAAACAAACAAACAAACAAAAAAAAAACACATTTTAATTTGAAAACCATTTAATGTGATAAATTCACATACAGTAGGAACATATGATTTAGGACATGATAAATTCATTTATGTAGTTTTTGACATTTTATGTTCAACTTTGTGCATTTCAGATGTAAAAGCATTCATGCTTTTTTGTAAAGGAACATGTAAAGAAATCCTCACAAGTCTGGAATGATTTCATACAATAAGACTGAAGTGGGAGAAAGCAGAAAAGAGCCTGTGTGTTTGCATGTTGAAAGACATCGAGAGACTCACATATTGTGTGGGGTCAGAAAGGTTACATAAACACACTGTGCGACTTGGTTAACACACTAATCTCTGTCCTCTTTCCTGGAGAAGAAAGGAGGTTTTGTTGAAGCGCAGCGATGACGTCTCTTTGCTCACTCTGCCAAATGCCATTTAGTAGTTTGACTGGAGAAGCTCTACTGTCTCTGTGGCTGAATCTTCGCTCTCTGATGTTCAATGCCTCGTTCAGTTCTGTTTGGCAAACCTTGACCTGCCAGCTTTTTTTCATTCTGCAGTCATACCAAGTTCAGTGGCACACCTTGTTTGCAAGTAGAAACACACATACACACCTGTGCCTGTGTCAGAGAGATAGATTTACTTCTCAACGGTGTAATGGGGGAAAAAAAGACTTTGACTTTACTTTATTACAAACCAAAATGTGACTACTGCTCTCTTTTTATGTCAGGAAATTTAAAGTATGATGATACTGCAGCTATTGTGCATTTTTCTGTCTTTCGAAATAACCACTGTTATTTGAGCATTAGGACTTGTGCATCATGATAAACAGTTGGTGGTTTTACAGTTTGTGCCATTAAACCACTACTGAAGAAGAGGGCACAGTGAAATTATGTACTTAAAAAAACCAAAAAAACTAATGTTTGTTTCACATATTGAGGGGTGTTACAGTCTCCTCATCCATTCACACATATCAGAAATTTTCCTCTGCCTTTCACTTTTATTGCAAGTTTTTTTTTTTTTTGGTGATATTTTGATGTTTTTTCCCTTCAAATATCGGGTATTTATACACCCAACAAAAATGGGCATAAAGCCAGGTGGACATTAGTGCAGTTACAGTCTTGTATAGCCTGTGAACATTCATGACATTTTTTCCCTTTTCCCAGTGATCTCTATTAGAGTTAGCAATTTAAGCCTCTGTCCCGCTCATTATCTGGAAGGACCGATTGTACAGTTAAGTTTGTTTTTAACACAGAAAGAAAGCTAATATAGCTTGCCTACATCAGTACTGATTTCCACTAGAACATCCTTTTTTCCTCATTGCTAGCTTCTTCCCACACTGTACGAATCAGCGGGGTTAAGCTAGTGTTAGCTGTGTGTCTTCCCAGGTAACCAGTAACCTAAGAACATTGTATATAACTTGTGATGATTCTAATCATGGCATGGAGTAAGTAACTAACTAACTACAGAATCACAGAGAGACATATACTGATATATGGTAGAAAGCAATGGCTAACACCATCAGCTTTGCAATTGTTTAACTGCCTGATTGAAGTGATATGAACTATTTTTGGTGTCCAACCACACAACCAAATTACCAGTAGCATCAATGCCAGTCATTGGCAAAAATTCAAGCCCCATTGAGAACACTCGTGTAGAGGGTGCTATCACTGCAGAAAAATAAATACAACTTTTCTTCCTTTTGGCAAGTACAACACAACAAGGATATATACTGATGTCTTGGCATTTTAAATTCAGTTTGACTTTAAAAAGTAACTTACTGAGATCACAAGAACTCAAAACACAAAAACCACACACACCTGGCCTATTATGATCAAGCTCCCTCTTGCAGTACACACATGTCAACTCAACTTTCTCTAATAATGCAAGACAGAAAAGCTGCAGCTTAAAGCTCTCTCTTTTTCCACCTCTCCCCAAATATCCATGGGCTCAAAACAGTGGGTCATTATGGAGAGTGATCAGTGAAAGGGCCCATTGATTTGAGGGGCTGGGGGAAGGTCATGTATGTACTCACAGGAGAGAGAGAGAGAGAAAGCTAAGGGGCGAGGGAAGTCATGTATGGATGTATGGCAGGAGACTTGGAAGTGCAGTGCTCCTCAGGAATCCCTCCAAAACATCCACCCATTTCCTCCTGTCTGATTCACTTTCATTTCATTGACTATGGCTTTTTCTTTTGCAAGCATTCCTTCAGTTTTGCTACCACTCCATTTGTTTTTAATTAGTGACACAAATCACTAGCACTGGTGGGTATTATGAAATTACTTTTTATTTACTTTTTGTCAGCAGCTGTTGAAGCGACAGAAAATGGGCCAAAAGTCCAACTGAAATACAACTGTATTTATCTTCCCTCATTTTCTACATCTCATGAAGGGAAAAGAAGTGTGGCTGAGAAAACAGCCCTTCACCTCACCTTACAGAAATGATATGTAATCATACTTACGCACATTGACTTTTGGTTTTAAATTATTTTCATTCACTCTCACTATTCATTTTGTCTACAATTTGTGATACTGAAACAAATCTAATCCCATACTTATGTGACCACATTTGTTTTTTATCTGGCAGGGATTCCTCAAGTGGTGTACAGTAGGTCTTTTTCTTTTAGTGTAGGGTGAGAAAGATAGCAACATAAAGCAGACTGTAGTAACTGAATGCAATTCAATTCAAAATACTTTTTTTTTTGCCCTCTTTAAAGGAGCTATTTGTAATTTTTGGCTATTGGCTAATGCTACATAGCCAATGTTAGCATTAACAGCTGTTTACTTACCTGTCTAGAGGTGATGTTGCCAGTTCAGTGTCAAACTTCAGTCCACTCACCAAGAGCTGTCTTCAGCAGCAGACATATACTAATGTTAGCATAATAACCAGCTAGTCCTGGCCACTAGCACTGCTCAGAGTGTATTATCAGTCTATACCCAAAGTGACCAACTCTTACACCACAGCTGTTCACAAAACCAAACGTCCTTTTCTTTGTTTTACATACAGGCAATCTAAAATACAATGCTAATGGCATTAGCTTAAAGAAATCATAAAGATCACATTGTGCGCCATTGATGAGTTTGATGGAATGGTTCTACTCCTATTGACTATGGGATGTGTAACTAGCAAAGATGTAAAGAGGATAAGATGCTTAAAGCGGTATAAAACGTTGCCTGTATTTAAGAGATGACTATCTAAATGGAAGAAAAAAGCTGATGAGAAATCAAGAAAAGAAATCTTACTCAGGTGCTTTGTTTTTCTATATGGTCATGTAGAGTTCAAAATAAACAACTTGAAATTTAAGTTTATTTTTGTCTTTGTCTGCTGCATTCTTTCCATTGAGCAAGAGTTGCAGCTCCCCTGTCCACCGTAAATAGCCGCTAACTCACCGCATCAGCCTTCAAAAACCCATACCGCTCAAACCTGCATATGAACTCTGTGCCTTATAGTTTATACAGGCAGGTGCCAGTGCAATCAGAAGGTATGGTTTCCCCACTCCATAGAGTCTGGCTGTAATTACACTTAATGACCATGTTTGTGAATCCTTTACCATCAGCTACAGTGCAGGAAGTATGGCCAGGTGTTGCTGTCAGTATCCAACAGAATAAATGGAGGTGAGAGAGAAAACCATGTGTTTGTGGGTGATTTGATTCTCAGTAATTGTATTTGTCTTTGTCTGCTGCCTCCTCCTCTTCCTGACCAGAAAAGCCCCACAGGGATAAACAAGAGTCAAAACACAGATGAGAAAGAAAAGATGGCTGTGTATGATGCAGACTGCATGGATTGTGAACATATATTTATGAAGTTCCTCAATGTGTGTGTATGTGTGAGTCAGAAGTTGTGCCTGTTATTAAGATGCAGTAACAGGAGATTACATCTTTAGAACACCTGGTTAAACAGGGTCATGAACAGTTGATTAAGATAGATGATGCAAATGAAATCAAAAGGAAACTGCATGTAGCCGCTCTAGTAAGCACATATATTACATGATCACAAATCATTCTGTTAATATTATAACTAGAAATGGCTGTAGGGCCTTTTATTCTATTACATCATCTGTAATCGTGCGGTTTTATGTTCTGTTTCATCATCAGCAGAGCTGACAGTGACCTTTGACTGGCCTTGACTGTTGGCCATCATTCACCTACTGAAAACTGAAAACTTCATTACATTCATTCAAGGTCTAATTTAAGTAGTTTTGAGTTCAAATGCCTCTCTTGCAAAAAGTTTTTCTTTCTCTTCTCAATACATTGAAGTGGCAACACACATAAGTGTGAAGGTAGAAATGATCACACAAAGGCTTGTACTGGCGGGTCACCTGGGGTTTTTTTTTTCTTTTGATTTGGCTGCTAAATGTTGTGTCTTGTGGCTTATACCTGATTCATGAAAGCCTTTAATATACATTTGTTGTTCTACACCTGCTCTCTGCTTACCCTGTCGAGGGACACAGGAAGTGAGGGTTTAAGTGTCAACACTTAAACTGAAATGAACAGAAGAAGATAAAGTGAAATTTTGGACTTAATTTAAAGAAATAAAGTGTAGACGTAAAAATCCTTCACTTTTACTCCAACTCACAAACTTGAATAAAACCTGTTTATCAATGCTCCCAGTTTCAATAGAGCTAATGACTGCAATACAGAAAGTGAAGCACACACCCTCTGAGACATCATCGCATGACTGTACAAAATATCACAGTCATGCTAGCTAGGGGAATATGTGAGTATGAGAAGTTTTTGCCTATTTTTTGCATCTGGTTTGAATATTTGATATGTTATTGTACTGTTTCTTTTTTTCCCTTTTTTGCCAGAATAAAACTGGTATTCATTTTATTTGTTTTTCCACTTGATTTTTAAAAAAGTTTTTTGGGCAGCATTTTTAAACCAGATACCAGAGAGAGATTACGGAAAATGAGGGGGAGAGGGGCCAAATTTTTCTACTTACTTTCTCTGATGTACCTCCTCTACTTATTTTCCCGGATGTACCTCCTCTTCTAGCAGTTTTTTTTTTTTGTTCCAGTTTGGTTTTAATTTTTGTTTCCATTTTACCTCATACACATAAATATAATAAATGGAAATATTTAGAAACATCTTAAGCTCATTGTTATTTTCACATTCATAATTGCTACAAGGGATATTAATGATTTCAAACAAACAAATGTTTTTTTGTTTTTTACTTTGAACCACACATTTGAATTTTTTTAAAATAACAATTAAAATTTCAATAAAAACATATCACACACTAACACATAGTATGAATGACAGAATATCTGTGGGAAGTGTAGTGTTAGCCAACTTTTAGCTGTTGGATGACAAAAGCATTTTACAATGTGAACTTTCTCTCTCAATTTGTTCATACACACGACATTATAACCAGGAAGGCAACTTCCCTGACAACATCCAGCTGTTCCACTGCTGTGATCACCTTCAGTAGGTGGGCTGATGGTACTTCCCAAACGCCCCCTGCATTCCTCATGCTCTGCTGCTGCCAACTGGCATCGTGCCTGAACCTCAAAAATAACTTCCAGACTTTCCTCCTGATACAGACGCAGATGGCAGATGTTTGTCATTCAGATTAGTCACTCAAACAGGGGATGAATGCCTGATAAACAAGGTGATCAGGAGGGGCTTGGTTTTGCCCTGCTATATAAGGACCTGATTTGGCTTCAAACACTGATCAATATCAAACATTGACCTCAGCAGTGCAGCTGCCACTACTGGCTAATCTTTCAGCATTCAAAGCTTTTTTCAGCTTTCATTATTCAGCTATTTTCCATCTTACTGGTGTCTGGTGAAAACTACATGTTTTCAGGTTTGGCAAATTTTATCTCCATAACGTGGAGGTTACATTCAAAACATTCCTTATGGCAGTTTGAAGATACCACAGACATTTAATAATGATTTGCAGTCAGTGATATACTTTAAACCACCAACGAACTAGCCTACTCAGTTTTTGTTAATGCCCATATGCCACCTTTCCACCTTTTAAAGGCCCTGAAAACATATTTTCTCAATCAGCTTCTTACCATAGTGATGGGGGTGATTATATACTTTCCTGTCACTTTCCTGACAGAGTTCTGTATTTGTGTGTGTGTGTGTGTGTGTGAGTGTGTGTTTGTGTGCTTTATGTGCTCCTCTCATTGGTTAAAAGTGGGCAGGGCTCCGTTGGAAAAAGGTGACATCACTTACTTCTGTGTGCCAATCAGAAATGAAACATTTTAATCACAATGTAGTTAGTGGTTTGTTTGCTGATGCTTGTGCTCCACTGTCAAATCAACCTGATGATGCAGAAATGCTCAGTTTCTGAGAGTTAAACACTTGACAGACCTACATAATATCCACAGATATTTTTTCTTCTAAATATTAACTTGGATTCTGACTTATTTAGTCATGAATCTTAAATATTATAGAGAAATTATGGGGGGCTTTAAAATATCCCAGCACTAGAGAGAAGGAGGTTCTACAGTGAGGGGTTAAGTGTGTCTGGATCAGAAGCTGCTGATCAGAGAGTGAGCTGTCTCACAGAGCTTAGTCAGGTCTGTCCATTTGGCAGAAGTATGACGTTGACTCTGAGCCTTGAGCACAAAGGACCCTGCCACTGTGTCTGTTGCCAGAGGGAACCATGCAGCACAAACCCCATGTGACCCCATGTGAACCTCAACAGCCTGTTACTGGCACTGCATTGAATAGTGCATGTTTATTATGTATGTAAATAAATGCACAAATGTATTGTAGATAACACTGTATTTCTAGTTCACCTGAAAGAGAAAATAATAAGAGGCAAGTTTTCAAAACATCACAGAACAGGAATGTCAAGGCTCTTTATATACCTGCCATTTTACATGCTCAACAGCACCTAGAGAAATCAAAGAAGAAACAGAGATATCAATCTCTTCACTAATAGCAGTGTGATGATATTGAAATACTGCCACAATGTGGCATGATTTATGTCTGGATGTAACAAGTTCAGACATTTTCTCCACTCGAGACATTGAATACACAGTTTTATGTGTATAGATGAGGGAGGAAGACACAGAAAAATAAACCTAATCAACATAAGTCTGAAAACCTTGTAAAGCCTGACCCAGTATAACAGTGTCTGTGGACTCAACTACCTCTCATACACTGCAGACACACTCTAGATAACTTTATCAGTCCAATCCACTTCACACTCTTGGTATAAGCTCAACTTCACTGTGCTATCATACCTCAGATGTCCTCACCCAGGGTTCAACCTCCCTTTATCTCAGTGACACACACTGGCAGGGAATCCTCTGTAATGAGGGCGAGCATGACAGAGCCAGTAAAATAATTAAAACATATGATTAAGTAAATCATTTGAGGAAATTAAACATAAATAGTGTGAATGCCTGTGCTTCTGAACAGACATAAACTTTCTCTAGCTGGGTAGAATATACTGATCTGATATACTGACAAATCAGCTGGTTTGGAGCAGTCACCTCATGAACGTGAGGTGTATGGACTGAGGGTTGAATAACCTTCCTCCCCCCTCCCTGAGTGCCATGGTATTCTTGACTGTCAAACACACTGCTGCCTAATGTTGCATAACTTTCCTGCTGTAACCGTGTGAAGGCTGAGGTTTAACCTTGGCTTCAAATATCCTCACTCTTGTCACAGCCCTCAGACCCATCATGTTGTAAAATAATCTTGGTGATGTGTTTGTTGTGACAAATGTCATGACTCATTAAAACTCTGGGAAAACTGCGGGATAATGTAAGTCATATATGGTAATATGAACAATGTTCATTTAAGACCTAAGAAATTCACTGTCAGTCCTGGGAATGCTGACTGCACAGTGTGAACGGTTACTGCACTACAGGTATTATCATTATCACTGCTGCTGCTAGTGCTAATATTATTTATATAAAGCTCCTGTTACCACCACATTGAATTAACTAATTTGTTGCTGCTATGTATTTTCTCTGATAACGCTTTAGCTCTGGTCAAAAATTGTTTTAATGTATTTAGAGTTTCTTACTTAAGCAAGTAATAAACAGTGTGGATTCATGTAAATGAACTCAAATATGTGGTTTACAAAGGTAGTGGGTTAGCTTGTTTGTTTCACCTTACATTTACTTTTTAAATGAACTATGCTTAACACCTTTAAAATAAGTTATGGGGGTTTAATTCATTTATTTAGGATATCTTCACATTCTCACACTCCCATAAATCAGCAGTAGAAAAATCCCGATGCAATAATGTGCAACTATGTCAATTTCAGCGATTATTTAAGCTTAGTTTCATAGAAAATTGAAGCCATAAAGGAATAAGGTGGTGTATTTTGGTTCAGCTCCCCCACTGCGCTCCAATAACCAGCCTCCCATGCACCTGTTCAGTGACACTGCTCGAAGGGACTTTGCTCATATCAAGACCTCCAGTGAATTACAGTGTACAATAAAACATCCTTATTGATAACGAGACTCTGGCTCTTCTTAAATCGAGTGACTATATAACAGACGTGCGACCAGAGCTCTGTGGCTGGACTTGCGCATCCACTTGTTGAGTTCACAATAGTTCACCGGCGTCGCTCTATTTAAAGAGGCAACAACATGACACACGGTCTGGTCAGACGGGAGTCGGTGGAAACGGAGATGCAGAAGTCCGGAGACAAAAGTAAAACCTTCGTGTACACCAAGAAGAGGGGCTACGATGTCACCCGAAACCCTCACCTCAATAAGGTAAGTGTGGACACACAGTTGTGTGAGTTTTCAGTTTGTTTCTATGAACAACGTTAACAAGCTAGCTGTTGCCTTCAGGTGCTGCAGGAAATGGCAACGACCAAACTTAAATGTCAACATGACCGAGGAAAGATGTGGCTGTTGTGTAGTGTCGTATTTTACAAGCTTTAGCTAACTTTTGGGGGGTGGAAAAGGCTAACAAGTAATGAGCTGTAAGCCCACAACAACGTTTTGATAATAAGTAGCTACAGTGCTAATGTTAGAGGTTGACACCTAGCTTATTAACGTGTTAAGTTTGGGACATATTCGGTGACGTTCCTCCTTCGGTTACTATATATGAAGCAACCATCAAGAATGTTTGAGATATGAGTTATGCATTTCATAATTTTCATGTCACATTTTTTTATTTCTGGACCTCCCGCCGGAGCCCTCCAGGAGTTAGTGAACGCAGCATCAGCTAGAAGGTTTAGGTATCAGCTTTAGACGCAGTTATATTTAGATTTAAAGAGACCAAACGCTGCTGTCACGCAGAGAGGGGCTTTTGTTAATATTGCCTTGTCACGTATTCCTTTACAGAGAAGTAGCCTCGTAGTTGTTATTGCATTATTAATGCAGAATGATGACTCAAGCCCAGCTCCATCCCCACAAACACTGCAGCCTGTGATTCAGCATATTGTGACATGCTGCTGTGAGACCAGCGGGAAAGCTGATATCATGCCAAGTATGATAAAGTCACTACTGCCCCTGTAAACTCCTTTACTAAAAATATATAAGATAACAGCTTGTTTTAACTTTCTTTTCTTAAGGTAAAATGAGGAACAATGTTGGAAGTTGCTTAATCATGCAGGAAATAATACTGAGCATTTTCCTTTTAGCCTAGATCATGAGATAAAAGGATGACTTGGCGTGTCCCTGTTGTGGTAAAAGCTTTTCATTGTGGTCTGCTGAGTTTTCTAACATGATCCTTATGACCAGCCTTTGCTTTTGAATTCGCCTGATGTATATTTTCCCATGCTGTAAATGTGCCTTTTACAAAAGAGCCTCTGGCAGCCTTTGAGCCTTTCTAGTGTTTTCCCCTGGTTTGCGTGGTGGGTTGGGGCCCCAGAGGTCAGGCTGTGGTGACAGGGTCTCTGTCCATGGTGCTGACTGACCATCAAAACAACTGGCTGAACTCAGGGTCACTTTTATGTCAAGTGTGCCCCGCAAACACTCTATAATCTGACTACTCTTTGTCACTGACAGGGTAATTTTAGAACACTTGCAGTCTATTTTTTCCCCTCTGAGCTGATTTCTGCACTCTCACAGGCCAAATATGTTTCCCCATTGGCAGCTGTAGGTAAACATTAAACTGCAGGCCTATCTGTGGCAAATTTTAAAGCTATTCTGGTGTATTTTGCAGTGAACTCTCTGATTGCACTATTGCTTCACAGTCTGATCACTGTGCGTTTTCAGTATAAAAGCAGTTCCAGTCTGATAAAACTTGCAGGGAGTTTACCACAGCTGAAGCAGCTGCCAGCCTGGGTGGTGTCAACACTGAGCTGATAAGTGAGACAGTGGAGTTCAAACAGGCCAGTGTGTTTGGGGTGAGGGGTGGTGTGGTGGTGGCTGCACAGAGACCTGTTTGTTAGGCAACTTAATGACTCCACTCCTGAGACCGCCACATACTGCACATCTACCCTGTGTGTGTTTGCTTCCATGTGTGCAAGTGTGCATGGGTGGCACGGTATGTGTGGTGAGGTGTGCATTATGACTAATGGGAGCAAATTAGAGCACCCTTTGTAATCTAGGAAGATTCAAGCAACACACAAATGTCATGTTTTGTTGTGCAGTGGTTGTTAAATGTGAAAGATGCCATCAAAGTGTAGATCATGTTAGTTCAATCAGTCATATAAACAGTCTGTGTGTAGAGCTGTAACAATTCAGAAAATTCCCAAATCCCCACATTTACTTTGGAATATATTTGATAAAATAAACCAGACCAGATGTCATTGAGAAAATGGGCACCTCTGTGTTACATTTTAGTTGGAAGTCAGCTGGATTGTATTATAGTAGGAAACAGAGGGCGATTCTGTTGTTGTAGCTTAGAAACAAAATATGATAGAAACTAGAAACAACAAGCATCCTCTTCGTGACATAAATTATAGGGTTTATGGGAAGTGTAGTGTAATCTGGAGAGACACTAGCACTATGATGCCTATGATATTTAACAATCACACATCCTGAAGAACCTGCACAACCGGATGATTGTTTTACCTGCAAAAAGGACGTAAAGACAGGGTGTAAAGCTGTGTCTACACAGACAGTGTCATTCACATTTGATGGAACATATATGCTCCTATTTTAGTCAATCCAGCTCTCACACTACTATCCACCTATAAACGTGTCTTGAAAAAAAAAATCAGTTTTCTTCCTTTATGCATGTAACTACAGTGATTGTATGTTGGGCAGTCAAAACACAGGTGACCTACACTCAATACTGTGCCTGAATGCCTCCTGTATAAACACAGTGGACTGAGGTGGTTTCTGCTGCAATGCTAACATACTGCTCACGCCGTGCCTCCTGTGTAGACACAGTATAAGACAGGTATGAGAATAGTGACAGCATTACATAATATGGTGGATCTTATCCATGAAAGAGTAGTTTGTTTAACTGCTGCAGCAGCACATTACAATGCACACATAGTACATTGAGGATTATCAACTGGATTTTAATGTGATAATCCATATTAAGTCTCTGTCTGTGGTGTAGTGCGAAGTGGTCACTGTTGTGATGTTTTGAACTGCACATTCGACTACACAACTAGTGCATTTACACATTTCCTCTTTAACTTTTTTCTTTAGCCTTTCATTTTACATGTACTCTACATTCTTTTATCTCCATTTGATTTTCTTAGCTGCCATTATGTTCAGCCAGCTTGTAAATTCTCTTCTGCAGCAATGTCTTTCAAAGAATGTCTGGTGTCTTCATATAATATAAAACTTCATATTAAACTCATTTGCATCTGTGTAGCTAGTCACTTGCTGACTATCATTGTGTTTTCTGAATACTTCAGAAAATAAGCTTCAGTATTCAGGCAATATCTGACCCAAACAGGGTCAGAGGTTTCAGATCAGAAGTGCTGTCTGTAACAGTGGCTTGGTGTGCATTTGGCTGTGCTGAGTAGCCACTCTTTGTGCCACCATCTTGAACACCCATTTTTGATTTTCTGCCAGTGAAGTTTGCATTTGTTTAGAGAACTGATCTGATTTGAAAACCCTCTCTTTAGTCTGTGAGGTTAGCTGTTTGTGCTAGATGTCAATCCAGAGGCCTATAGCTTCAGTGCTTAGACCTGGCCCAGTAAACTGTTTGTTTACATCTCACTTTACACCTTGGGACCCTGAATGGACCCAGTGTACATGAGGGCTCCTAAAGAGGGCTAAACAGGTTGACCTAAATCCATGTGGAAGCACGACTGGTCTACCACTTAGGATGGTATGCTATGTTTTGTCTCTTTTAATGAAGTTCAGTTGTCATCTGGATGTTCAGGGGCCTTGTGTGACAGAAACACAGAAATCAAGACTAATTTTAAAACTAACGCATACAGTTCAGTTCCTTTTTTCTTTCTTGCTCCTTTCTCCATTTCCTCACTCTTTCTTTTGAGTGTTGTTAAGAGTAAATGTTACGAGAGCCTCAGCTCTTTCCTCTTCATTTTTATGAGAAGGCTTTTCATCTGACTTTAAAGTCCATATTAAATGAGCTCACAATTTGTGCTGTTTTGTTGTTTTGTAAAAAGGTGGGGTTTAGTAAGATTAATTACAAAAGAGAACTGGGCTACAGACTGTCAGAAACAAGGATCTGAGGAGCCTGCTTTGACAATTTGTACCAACAACAACAATTTGTTCAGTCTGAGAAGAAAAACAAGGGGGGTGGTGGTTTCTGTAACTGTGGTAAATTTTATTTATTTTGACTAAAGTAAAAGTCTAGCTTATGCCACCGATGCGCGTTTTTACAAAATGACCTTATTTTGTGGTTTGAAGAGATACCAAAACATACATACAGAGTGATTGTTGTGTCTGATCAACCTTGCCCTCTCATCAGTTGGCTAAAGTGACCCAAAACACAGACTCCCTCAAACACACAAGGTTAGAGTAACAGCAGAAAAAAAGGTTTCTTATGCAGCCAGGTGAACCATCCACTGTCAGCTCTGTACATGAACTGGGTTGAGGAAATTGGAGGAGAAGGTAGGAAATGACTGCTAAAGCGTGTTAGTGGCCGGGCACAGGCAGGCTTCTGTGGCTCAGGCAGTGGCACATTGTTACCTCCCCTCTGATTTCAGCGAGCCCTGGGGATGAGGTGTGTTTATCTCCCTCAGCTGGCCCACTTCACCTCTAACAGGAGCCAGTCACAGCACAACCTGCTACTATTGATGCTGAGGGACGCAGCGCTGAAAGCAGCCTGTCCTCACATCGACAGGCTTCGATTTCCTTTTAATCTCTCCACACATACACATATATACATGCAGAGCAGATGTATGGGCACACACACACACACACACACACACACACACACACACACACACACAGCTACCATTTTGTTACACGACTCCCTCTCCTCTCTAGAGGGGTGGAATCGATATTATAGGTGTTTTTGAAAAGGCCAACGCGTTAATAAAGAGATGCCGTGGCGGGTGCTAGTGTAGAAAGGGTTCTCTCGTGGAGAGGAAGAGAGGGCCACGGTCCACAGATTCTCTGTCTCTCTCTCTGCCACCACACACGAGGTATCTGTGAATCCTGCCCTCAGTACGCCTCTGACGCTGTCTGACCTTGAAAACAACAACAACAACAACCTCCTTAAACGCCTTAGCACCCAATCAGTGGTGTGCTGGTGTTTCACCACTGAACTGAGCTGTCGGTGTCGGGCAGACCAACAGATGCCCATTCAGTGGCTCTGTAATTATAAGGAGGTAGCCAGTCGTGTGAAGGTTATGAGAATAAGAACCACAGCTCCCGTCATTGTTTGTTGACCCTTTAGTTTTAGCAACTGTCTGGCAGGCACATTATACTTTTTGCACCAAACATCAATCCCCAGATACAATGACCGGTAGACTACAAAGACATGCTTTCAAATACAGTAGGCTAGTGAGTGAGAACAAAGGTTATCTAAGTGCCTTAGCACTAAATCCCATGAAACACACACTGATCCTCTTTGATTAAACAGTAACGCTTTGTTTATTGAGGTTTTCACTTACATTATGTATCATTTGAGCTCACAAACGCTAATGGAGAGCCCATGCTCAGACAGCTTTTGCAATTGGTTCATTTGCAAACTACAGGCCCACATTACATGACATTGCAAGATGGCCTGTCAGATGAAAGACGATATTATGAATCTCTTGCTTTTTGGCTATATGAAAACAACAATGATCAGATTGGCACAGAGCACAGTATGCTGTAAATTACACTGTCCTGACAATTTCTTGCAACCGGGAAGTCATTAGTTTCGAGGCTCATGTCAGATTTGCTTAGTTTTGGCTGTTACACTCTGACTTTTGCCTCAGAAAGATTTTTTTTTTCTCATCAGGTTTATATTTTCCTTCAACTGAGACCATACATAAACAAATTTAGCAACAACAAAAAGTAAGCTGAGCTTTTATTTCTAAATGAATATTTCTGAATGAGTTTCTGTGTGGTTCTAACCTCTCCTGGGTACGTTTTGGCTGGAGTTACCGTACAGTGACTGATCTGGCTGAGTTTTCCATTTGAGACACATACCCAGGCGGTCTGTACTTTGTAGCCCGATAAGGTTTGCTAACAGTGCATGATCCTAATACAGGAATTATGTCACAACTGGTGTGAAAGGTGCTACAGTGAGAAACAACTTGATGATCCGCTTGACATAAAATCCGCAGCAATCGTCTGAACTGATTCCTTTACCTGAGCTACCATATGTCGCATTGACACAAGGACAAAGTTTGTTTCTGCAGAAATAAGACTTATGTGCTTTGAGTTGATAGTTTTCATCAAGGAAGCATTACAGTAATTTCGGAGTTAAAGAAGGCCAAAGTTCCCATGGAATTTTGCTAATCTTTCAACTTACTATTCCCTAGGTTCGGCCCCTCCATCATATATGATCAATATTTCAATATTCAGAAAGTTATGAGCAAGGAGTTTTGTAAAGCATCTCTTGACTTATAAAATTAGAATAAACAATATTTAACAATGCTAGCTGCAGGACAAACAATTGCTCGAATGAGAAAACATACTACACCACTCTTGCAAGATAAATAAGGAAGGAAGGAGTGTGTGTGGACTACAGCAAGAATATATTTATATGACAGCTACGTTTACAAGACAATGAATTGCATTCTATCTGTGGAATAGTTCCAGCATACAATCACAGTGTCGAATTCCATTGGATCTTGTATAGACTAAAAAATGGGATATGATGTGTTTAGTGATGAGGTTAGATAAAAGCAGCCACATCGTGGAGTGTCTTAACAACTGTTGATGAATTGCCATGAGGGTCTCAGATATCTATGGTCTCAGGAAGATGAAGTTCACTGCACTTGGCAGGATCCTGACCTTTCCTCTGGCACCATTGTGAGGTTAACTCTTTAAAAGGAAACATTGATGTGATTGTATGAAATTTTATCAGCATGTTTAGCAGTTACGGAGCCTCTAGCATGGCTGTGGACTCCTTAGTCTTGTCCTCATGTTTTTGACAGAACCAGGCTAGCTGTATCACCTGCCAGTCTAATGCTTACATGTTGGCTCTGGGTTCACATTTATTGTACAAATATGAGTATAGTATCAATCTTCCATCACATTCTGGCAAGAAAGAGAAGTGTTTTCCCCAACCTTTCTCTTTGTTCAGACTTCACAGAGCAGCGTAATTACAATCCTCCCTAGGTGGACTGCAGAGCTCTATGAATATGTGTGTATACTGTTTGACAAGTCCGTGCGTGTGTGTGTGTGTGTGTGGGATGTCCCAGGTGTGGCCAGGTGTTTCAGGTCGACCGCACGCATAGCTAGTGACCCGACATTCCTCTGATGGACTGGAGTGGATCGGCCAGACAGAAAGAAATCGCACCCTTATTTTTCTCCAGTAACCAACCTGCTAGCTTAAGCTTTTCACATACACATGTTTACACACACATACACACACAGGCACACACATGGACACAAACACATACTCTAACATGGCCACAAAGTGGTTTAAATAGGTTGTTAACCTGCAGACAGAGATGTTTTTATCAATGTTTTCTTCAGGACTGGCTCAAATGTAATATGATCAGACAGCTGTCTGAATGACACACACACACACACACACACACACACACACACACACACACACACACACACACTTTGACACTGTTTCTTCAGCAGCAGGTCCTTCTAAATAGCCCCACTCAGCCTCATTTGTGGTTTTTTTTGTGAGATGGTCTCATTCGCGGAGAGGACAACAGAGAAGTTACACTTGTCCGTATTTGAGACAGTTCAGCCTCAATACCTTCCAGGTGAAGCTCATCTCAAGCATCCCTCCTTCTTTCAGCCCTCCTGTCTTTTTCTTTCTCTCCTCAATGCAGCTTTTGTCTGTTGGTATTAGACCGTGGAAGAGTGATGGAGGTCTGTTTATTTTGCAGATAGAGACAGGAAGAATTTTTAAGGGTAGTAGTAGATTTTTGTTTCAGCATTCTACAACATAGTGGATGTGTGACCATTACACAAATGATTTTCTCAAGGTCTGAGGAGCGCTGTGTGACTGATCCCAAAGAGTTTAGTACAGCCAGTAGTTGGAACTCATAAAACAACAACGAGGAAGGTTAGAATCAATGGATCAGTGATAAAGTTAAAATAACAGTATTTAAAATCAGTTATTTCCAAATGGACAACCACAAAGTAAATTTGCACAGTTTTGTGTCAAGCTTCCAGCCAGAACTTATTTATTAATTTATGCCTTTGACTAACAGTATTGTCTTTACAGTGCTGACATTTGAGAGAACTGAGACCATTAAGTCTAAAATGGAGAACGCTTATTGCAGCTTTCATTATCTATGTTTTGCACTGATTATTGTTCTCTCTGTTTGAAATAAAGTGCTTCACAAAAGAGGTAGAATAGTTGTTACCATGTGTCAGTCGGTACAAATGCGCCTTGAATAAATCCCAGAACTTATTGTCCCAATAGCAACGGAGCAAACCTATGCCACTGAGCTATAGTTTGGAGAGCTTCTTCTGTCTATGTAACTCTGTGTAAACAGTACACAGAAAACAGAAAAGAAGCTTGACTGATTAATTCACCAACTGGCAGGCCACAACAGTTAGGCTGCTGCGGGTAGTCGGCCAACCAGCTGTCCAAGTCCTGTCTCCATCCTCTGGGGTGGAGACTGGGCCCTAATTCAACATCCTACAGGTCCAGTCCGGCCTTTAACTCCAGATATCCTGGCCATCACCAGTCTGATTCATAATACATGCAAGGTAATTTAAAACAACAGCAAACCCTGCATAATTTTCTGAAATGAGCTGTCCCCTTTATCACTGTCTATGAACTCCTGCATTACTGCGGAAAGTAAATAGGGCTATTTCCTGTAATGAACAGCAGTGATGTTTGTTTGTAAAAAGAGGTTTTCAGGGTTTCTACTGTTCAAGGTATTTAGAACCACAGGTGGTAGTCATTTCTGGTTAACACAGAAACTTAGCAGAGAATAGAAACATCAGTGGGTCTCACATACACTTCTTTACTGATGCTATACCTTCTAATCGTAGTCACAGAGGAGTGAGACGGTTCATTGCACAACACAGAAAGTCAATGTATGTGTATATATTCTCTTGAAATGCTAAAATATCTTTATTGCCTTCTGCATTAGTTACAGAATTAGACTGTTATTTTTAGTGGAAATTGATTAGGCTTCGTGAGACCACAAAGAGATTTAATTGAGGATTTCTTAAAGGTATAAATAAAGTCAATGGACAATTCTATAATTGCCGTATAAAGATACTTTGTCTTATCTACTCACATCTTTTTTTTTTACATAGTTTACATATAGCTCAAGCAAGTGACATTAGTTTTATTTTTCATTTTAACTATGACCTCTCTCCATGATGACTCATCTGTAGAGTATTCCCGTTGTTGCTCCAGAGGAAGTTGAGACAACATTACAATTGAGTTTCAGTGAGTATTCAGTTGTTGCTTGAAAAGTGCTCTATAATAAAATGACATATACATTGTGGAGAGTATAATTTTGTGTAGTCAGGCATGCATAGCTGTTTCATCCTGTTACCTGGAACATGGCACAATGGAATGTTGAAGGCCACCATTAGCCAAAGTGAGTATTGGACCCAAGGCTCACAGGGTTGTAGATTTCTCTGTAGCTTTGACCTTCAGCAACACCATAGGCTCAGGACTGAGGTGTAGCATGAAAAGGGCTGCCTCAGAGATTGCAGCTGCGCTTACAGTTCAACATGTCCACTCCACCCACACCAAGCAGTGCCCCTCCCTAAGTCAACAGTGGCTCGGTTTCTCAGGTTTGACTCAATGTTGTCTGTACATCTGGGGTTGACACCTCTGATTTACATGAGCCCAGCGCCGAAGGCTTGCTCCTGATGAGGAATTTATGATGTTTTATGTGGGCGGTCCTAAAAGTCAGCAAGTTGCTAGCTGGTGGGACACATCCAAGGAAAGCCAGAAGCAAATTAGAGGTGGTAATTGGGGAGGAGCTGCTGTCTGATCTCACTAATGGTACATTTTGGTTAGAGATGTGCTGCTGTAGTCCATGTTGAAAGCTTTATATTAGATGCAAGTGAGACCAGGGGCATTGACACACAGACCTTCAAACACTATGTGGGATTTTATTTTCCATTACTTCTCTAGTTATTTTCCCTGGTCTTTCTGCCATGTTTATTGAAAATGATATGAAAATATAGCTAGAAAAAACACGTATAACACAATTCAAATGTAAAATTACAGTAAAATATGATTAAGATATGATTGTGATAGCAAAAATGAGGTAAAAATAAATCTACAATATGGCATAAACAACATGTCTAGAAACAGAAAGTACCAATGTTTTTCTTATTCATTATCTTTGGTAACCCACTTATCTTAGCCCAGAGACAAAATCGAAGACACATGAAATCTCTCATAACATTGCATTACTACACGTGCAGAAGAAATTCAATAACATTGTCACAGTTTCATACCAAAATTCGAGGGTAATGAGTCTCTGTTCCATCTGCATTAAACCCTTTTTAACCAAACAATTACAGAAAAGCAACAACCACTTCAACCAGGTGAAAAAAGTCATTGAAAGTAACCATTAATTGCTGCTACACCTCATCACATTGTGTCAGTTCCCACTTCAACCAAAAAGCTAACCTTGTTTACGCCGCAGCAACAGTACTTACCTGATATCATTTGTCAACCCAGCTTGCTTAAGGCTGACATATTCAGTGATGACATTTACAAGAGAAAGACACACATCAGTGTGTGATTAAGACCTGTAATTTAGATCAAACAAACAGTGAGATAGGAGGTCAAACTAAACACATGAAATTAAGGTTAAAAAGCCAGCACACAATTTCTGCCTTGATTACTCCTCATTTTGTTTTCAGCATGCTTTTTCTCAATGCTCCTATCTGACAGTGTTACACAGTGCAGAAATGTTGATAGAGAAAACACTAGTTATCTCTCTGATCAATGTGTTTGGCCCTCTGAGCAAAGTTTGAGTGCCATAGTGCTCGGCCTGCTAATGACCAAATTTGTTTAGGAACTGGAGTGCACATGCAGGTCTTCCACGGCACATTTGTTAGGAGGCATTCGCAGGGAAAAGCTTAGTCAGGCTGTAGGATCCCGAGAGGAGATGGATGGGAGCTGATGACTGCTCTTTCTCTTCTTCCTGAGAGGAAGGGATTTATTTAAACGGTTTTATTTGCAGGGCAATCCTCTTGAACCCTGCTATGGCTGCCATTTTAACAGGAAACAGATGGGGGGCATTTGGCCCTTGCTGAGAAAATGTACAAGATTTTGACACAATGGGACACCTGTTACTATGTGGCTTCACACTGAATGCAAACATATTCAAAAGTGAGAGCTTACATGGACAAAAAAATGATGCTGACCAGATATTTAGCTTCATATTCACTTCACCAAATCAGAATGAGGCAGGTCATTCCACCACAACCAGGAAATGACTTTTCTTATTATACCTAACTTATTTTTTTTAGTACAAGAGTTAATGATAAGTAATATTTTATTTTATGTTAGAGTTAGGGTTTTATTTTATTCCATGTCATTTGCCTTTATTGAAACATTTCTGTGCATGTGATCTTTTACTGAGCTGTATATTTTCTTCAGTTGTAGAGTGAGATCAGCCATCATGAGATATCTACTGTATCAAAGTGCCAGAATCATGTCAACAATAAGTACAAAGAAAAATCTATACTAACTTGGAAGCAAATATTTGTTGAACTCATTGGCCCATTTCCTGAGGCTTTGTACAATCTTTATATTGAGGTGTTGTTTCCGTTCTGCTCTAGAAATTATTAACAGTCTCTTTGTGTGTTTCATATGACATCCATGCCCTATACATTCCTGCACTTGGACATGGACTATAAATTTTTACTTTCCTGAAGCAAACGCTTTGCAATGCTAGTTAAAAGGCCCAGACGGCTGATATATTGTAGACTTATGAGGATTTTTCCAGTAAATAAATCTACAGGCCTTGTCATAAATGTTTAACACATTTTTAATGTACATTCATACTGAATGTAACTTTAACATTATACATTCAGTGTACACCCTCAGACTCTGGCGACAATCATCAGCCTCAGTGCCGTTGTCTCACATACTGCATTCAACGAACCATTTGTCTTGTACTTCATACAGGTGGTCTGGTGTTTCTCCCTCTGGCAGGTTTATTGGGCTCAGTGTGCAGTCCTGTCTGTCACTGAACACTGATGGTCTACTAACACGAGGTGGAGAGAGAAAGGAGATAATGAGCTGTCTTTGATTGACTCTAAGCCACCACAGCCTATAGGATATAGGCTAATGTAGTATGTTACTATGGATGAGTGGGTGACAAGGATAAAATCCACAATCACAGTACGTGTAATGTTACATCATATTATCTCTTCTGGAAAATCAATGAGAAACCTTTTATGGATACAATTACAGTAAAAAATGTGGATGCTAGTTTTGGCTAACATAGCAAATTATGTACCTGACAAATCAAGAATAGAATAGAATAGAATAGGCTTTATTGTCGTTGTACAGTTAAGTACAATGAAATTGTGGGTGCTCCATGAAGACAGACTATGCACTATAGAAGAGATTTAAATACAAATAGAAATATGAAAATGTACACAATATATAAGACGTACACAATATAATACAAGAGATGCAAAAAAATACGAGGATTACACATTTACCAGGGAATTTTATTTTCATGGTTTCAAGAGACAATGAAAATGCTTTGCCTGTATACAGTATAGTATTGCTACCTGCTAAATACCTGCTAAATATGAAATTCAGACAAAAATGACTTAAACTTACAAAAGCTGGGCTCACGGAGGATTTATTCCTTTCACAACTGAAGTGAGCCACACCAATGTGAGCCACACCAGTTTTGTGCCTACTCCTGTGCAAAATGCTGTCCAGGAGCTTTTTTTTTTTTTTTTTTTTTTAAGGAACTAAAAGATTCCTTTAGACTGTTGGTTGCCTAACCTAACCACCTAGGAAGAACAGGCAAATTAGCAAGCTGTTCCACTCCAGTCCAGCAGGTGGCGGTAATACAGAAAACCATACAGTAACAATGATACAATATGAAGCGATTCACTGGCAGCATGCAACAGCTACAGCAAGCAGCTACAAAGTTTTAAAAATTATGACTGAACGAAAATGCTGCAGCACTTGACCAATCAGAAATGTTCCGCGCTACAAACCCCACCCCAAAGGCTCCTGTACTTTTCCTGGGACTTAATTTAAACCCTGGTGCTTGCAGTGGACATGAATGACTATCTGCAATATGACTTTATTTTTTTACATTTTGTCACTGTAGGAGAAGCACAGGTGTAAATAATAAAATGAATAATGACCATTTAGCTGCTTTTCTGTATTTTGCATCCTGACTCACTTTCATGGCTTATTGGGGCACTTGAATAGAATGCAGCAATCCCTAATGTTTATAACACTTGTGCTTTTCCCACAATGACAAATGAGAATGTGTGCTAAACACTGGATTCAAACTCAAAATGGCTTCAAGTTCTGTATTCTGGGCTTGTCTAGGATTTAAGCCCAGGACCTTTTATGCCCAAAGTGAGAATCATACCCCTAGATCAATGAGCTGCACAACGTCCGTCCAAATAAATGCTGCTCTGGTCATACATATATAATAAAACCTAGTTAGTGTAAGGTTGCCACATTTAATAACACGCCATAATTTGCCAAATCCCTGTGTGTCATGTGTTCATTATCACTCATGTAGGTGAAAGATTTTAAATGAATAGCAGAAACAAAAATGCCATCTCTCTCCCTTTCATGTGATGTCTTCACATCACTTGTTTGTGTTACCATGAAGTCGTTACAGGAGTTGCATTGTGGCCATTTGTAATGGAATTTCCACAAGAGAGGGGACGTCCCCTTTAACAGTGTAGACCAGCTGTAGGTAGCCCTGGAGTATTTCAAGGTTCTCCTCAGTGCACCAAAAGGACACACACACTCCCTCTCACTGTTTCTTACACACACACACACACACATAAATTCTTGCACATGCATTCATGCATACAAGCATGCACATACAAAATAATTTACACCAGGTTGTGCAAGGTTTTCCATTTTTCGATACTACACCTGCAGGCAGAAGGCAGAGCTCATAAATAAACCTCCCATTCACTCTCTGTGTACAATTAGGACCATTTAAGAAAACGTTCACTCTTTCTTTTCAGCGAGAGAAAACAGTTTAGTGGCCCTCAAGGTGGCCTTTGTGAAATGGTCACCCCTCTTCACTGAGCTTGTTACCGTGCAGTTTGTTAGTTTTAGGTCAGGTGTTCATCATGGTCTCAAACTGAACAGGAGTGAGGTGTTGGAGAAATGGTTTTTAGGGGAAAACTGTTGCACCTGTCATGTGCTAAATAGAAAACCAGTCATATTTGTTAGAGTACAGGGGTCAGCTAGCATATGATTCTCTGGCATGTGTGGTGTTTTGAAATGAAGTCAGTGTGTAGAGGGTCATTTTGGGGCCATTTTGTTCGCCTTTAGGATGTGTGTCAGTGCCTCACCTCCATGGGAAATGAGCACAGACATCTCTGACCTTTATTATCACGTTGTTGCTTCAGACTTTCTAACTCTCCTCTTGTCTTCAGGATGTTGAGGCTACAGCTAAGTATGCTCAGATTTGCTTTGACTGAAGCATATTAAAGCAAATGTCTAACTCAGTGGACTTTTCAGACTTTTTTGACACATTGTGTACATTCTCAGAAATTTACAGCCGTTTTGGTAGCCATGTGCTTACATTTGTTTTTGACTGGTTTTTGACGGACTTCCAGTAAACACATGTTAACCATGTGTCAGCCTAACTGTTCCGCCTGCTCCATTTAATAATCTGATGCTCTTTCCTGGCTCTACTTTCAGAGGACTCCCTGATTGAGCAATATCCAAAGCAAAGCCATGCAGATGATTGTATTTCTCATGCTTGTCCTCATCTTAAACATAAGCAACAGCAACCAGGACTGTAAGCAGAGGACATTTATTTGTAGGGGAGTGGGTCAGAGAAATCACTGTTTGATGGGGAGGCGATGAGCGCAGGTAGAAGTTTGACAACACTGTGATGAAAATAGTGACAATCAGCAGAATTGATTAGTGAGGTCATGTCCTAGCTGAGCGGTCTAGGTTTTTGTTGTGCTAAAGTAACCTCAGGAAATTACTTAACCTCTACTCACCCCAGGAGCACTGCAACCTGGCAGCGAAGGTTGAATTCTCCTTTGGGAAATTAAAGTCTTTACAAGTATGACAGATGTTGGAGACCAATACTGTAATAAGTTGGATTCAACTGTGATCACTAATTGTTTCATGTATTTACTTCATACGACTGTGGAGTTATGCATTAAATATATGTTTAATAAGCTTTTAAGTGACTATTAGCATTAAAAAATAATGTACTTTACAATTTTGTACTAACATGAAAGATGATTCTACCAACTCACATCAATCAACTTCCAATTTCGACTTCAAATATTCAAAGCAAAATTTTTCTTTCAGTAGATTTCTATGTATTTATTTTTTTGTTGGGTTGTTTTCATCATTGTTCTGCAGCTAGCTCACCACCACATGCAATTTTAAGTTCCTCCTCCATCTCCATTGGCCATTTCATTGTTGCATAATTGTGTCCATCATCAACACACTGAAATCAAGCAATTAATGCAATAAGATGTGTTGTTGTTGTTGTTGGCAAAGTGTTTCCTGTTGCCAACAAATACTATGAAAAGACAAAGACCAACAATGAACTGATGAATTGAACCTACTAAGTATCGTTTTCTTTAGCTAAGGCTGATATATCTCTGTGCCATAGAGTTCCAATATATCACAGGCTGACATGTTCCTGCATTAGTATCAGTGTGGGCGCTGTAGTTTATTTTTAGTTAATCTTACATACACCACCACCATATATATCAACACACTATATATATATAATGGAGCCTTATACATCAAACATGAATTTGAATTTGAAAAAATTGTTACGTTCTCTACTCTGATGAAAAAATCATCACAAAGAACTATTTTGTGAATACACTATATACTCAAAGCCTGGTTAGAATCAGTATGTCGTATGATATTGAGACACAGCTTAGGTCATGTTTCTCTGAGGCCATATGTGAGCTGCTCTGTAGCCACAGCAGGACGACTCTGTTTCAGGATAGATGGCCGTCTTGCGCTGCTAGTGTTTTCACTTGATTGCTGATGCCTACAGGATTTATATAGTGTAGGATGACTGCTATGGCCATCAGGAACAATGAGTGCAGTGATGCCATTAGACTTGCTTCCTTCAAATCAGGAAATGCATTCCTGTGAAGCGTGGGCCCAATATGTAGCTCTTTAAAAAGATGTGGTTTAGGTTTACCATGAAACCTGCAGAATTTGTCTTTGTGAAATCTAAGAACATCTGCGGGCCGACCCCATATGGGTGTACGATTTAGATGATTGACACAGAAGCTGATCCTAAGACCCCCCATAGCATAAGAGATATCCCATTATTCAGGGTAACAGCTGGATGACTGACAGCAGCCATGCTCTCAAGCTCACACACAGGTCTTCCTAAGTGGTTTTGAGAAATGATAGATGAAGGGATAGAGATAATTTATGAGAGGGGAGGACACATATTTCTGGGGAGACTGGAGATAGTTAAAGGGGACGGTTCAATAGTTTGAGTATGAGGTTCAGTAGTTGGTGTGGACAAGAACCTGTCCAGTGCTCACTTCCATTCAGATTCATGACTGCTGTATGTTTTGCAGATCAAACGCAAAGAGTGAGCGTGAACACACACGCATGCATATACTGGCATGAATGAATGCATTCATTTTGCCCTTCACTCCTTTTTTCTCTCTTCCTTTTTATCACTCCTCCAACACACACTTTCCCACTTAATCTAATGTCAAATGTAAGAGAATGCATGAGAACACATCATACGTCACTAAACTAGGTTTTGTTGACTACTTCTCCTGTGTGCCAGAAAGCACTAAAGACCTCACTGTAGAGGTTGAACACCTGCTTTCTTTATCTTTTTTCCATCCCCAGTTTGACCAGAGAGAATTTTGTTGAAGGCCAACACCAATATTTTGGATTGACGCTGTTAATTGCATATTCAGTCTCAGTTAAAGTTAACTTAAGCATTTTCATGGAAAAATTTCCCTTAAAAAATCAGGAATTCACTAATTGTAACAACGGTTTGACTGAATTAAACTGCAGACATTGCAGTCTTAGTATATATATTATATAGTAGTTTCCTAGCCAGGTGTGCTTGGACCTCAGAGGTGCAGATGGCAGTATGTGGAAAGACTGTGGTGTAAAAATGATGGATAAACCAGAAATATTTAGCTAAAAGTAATGGATAAATGGTTGAAATAATTAGCTAAAATTAAAGTCATCTCTCTGCTCTTTCACTGGTCCTAGCAAGCATTGGTGTGGGGCAGGGCATATTCATAGATCCAGAATTTCTCAGTGAGGAAGTAAGCATAGATGTACTTGCAGTCTTAATTGAGTCTTAATAAAACTCTGCTGTCTGCCCCATAACCCCAATCTTTTCTCCTCTACCTTCCCTCTGCCTCTTTCCCCTGCTCTCTTAAGCCTGCTGTAGTTGAAACTCACTTCTCGGTCTGTGGGAGTCTGGTCAGCTGAGGTCTTACTCCCACAGTCAGAGAAACAGCAGTGGGATCTGGTTGGTGTCATGTCTCCAATAAACCGCTCCTTAGGCTTTTTCAATGTACAGTCATCTAGAGTGTTGCCTCTATGTGAAATCTCTGGATATTTTCAGTCGTCCTCTGATTTTTGTACACTGCTGACACAAACCAGAAACTTTCCCAAACCATTTGCTCTTAAAAGCAATGTCCTCTTCTTGATAAGCTTTATTTTTGCAGTAAATCAATGAAACCTCTCACCTTCTACTCTTGTGACACTGGTTGTGGACATTTTATATGTAGCAATTTAGATTGAAGGACAACAGCAAATCCTAAATATGTTGGGGTATTATGAACTTCACTCCGGTCAAGTTCTGGTAGTGCTGTTGTGTTTAGGTGTCAAGGTGTCAGCCTCTTCTGTTCCCCCCTTTCTAAAAGGAGGTAAACCATCCCCTTTCATGCAAACAAAACACTGAATTTGAGGACAGGAACATGTGGAGGAAGAAGGCAAAGGTAGCCTTGAATGTACGAGCCATATGATTTGAATAGTAAAATTTGAATATTTCACTCTCACCCGCAGTGGTCACAGTCAAAGCCACACTAAAGCATCATTTGGTTTATCAAAGCACAATGAGAGGCCACTCTGCTTCAGAGTTGGGGACCTGGCAAAGATTCAACAAATTTGAATTGGCTATCATGAACTGACATGGCCATGGGTAAATGTACTAAAGACCATGTCATTTATCAGTGTTCCAAATCAGATGTCTGTAAAAGATTCTAAAACAAAAAGGGAAATGCTCACCATGGTGCACATTCAACAGACCAGTATCCCATGTGTGTCTTTTGTGTGAAAGGAGTGTAAATCCGGTGGAGGTAGTAAGGAGGTTCACCATCACTGACGAGTGGACCGCTATGTGGTTAATGGTGCTTTTATAGTTTCATTGCTTCCTGTGTTCTGGGAAGATTCCCTGCTTGTGACCTCAGTCGATGGCAGATGTATTTGGAATATGCTGGGATCCTCTTCCCTGTGTGAGTCCCAGTTTTTCACTTGGACAACTAAAACAAGTGTAATTTTACCAAACAGTCTCGCCTCTGCTTACAGCTCAAACCACATTTGAGCAGGAAACAGCCTCTGATAGGCTCTTGCCTGCAGTATAGATCTCTCTCTCTCTCTCTCTACGTGGCAGCACCAGAGAGAGGCTGAGCTGAGTGTGGTGGTGGTGGTGAGTGGTCTGCTGGTAGTGCTGTTATATAACAAAATTGGTCGGCTGGATGATCACAACCTAAAAGAGCTGAGAATACTGCTGATTCGTTACATCCAGTGAGCCTGTCACCCCACCAGCCAGACTCTGGCAGCCTGATCAGTTTGCCTTTGACCTTCATGAAAGAGCAAATCCGCCTCCCACTTTTCTTTCTTCTTTTCCCGCTCTTTTCTTTGTTTTTGTCGCCCTTCAGCCCACTGTTTCTCTCATCTTTGGACTCTGTCCTCTAATCCCAACTATGATAACTATGGGATAAATCTGTCATTCCACTGGGCTCTTCACTCTCTTACTCCCACCAGCTGTTTTTACAGAGTCTAGACACACACGCTGCTATTGATAAAACAAGAGGACGCCATGGTGTGATGCTGGACAATGAGGACGTCGTGGAGTGTGGGTCCTCTCCTGCAGCAGGATTAAATGGACTCACCGTTCATCTTGTTTTTTTTTTTCTGAATCAGGATTTAGTGAAGCTTAGTGTGAAGTGTGTGTGTTTATGAAGCATCACAGTGTATGTACCTGTGTGTATACTGTACGTCCACATGCATAAGCACAAGGCTGTGTCTGTTTAGGAAGACTTCACTTACAACATCACTATTTTTGCATTGTGTGTATACGTGTGTGCATGCATGTATGTGTGTGTGTGTTTATAAACACTAGAGTGGGGATGGAGAAGGGGAGGCATATGACTCAGTCTTTCCTCCAGCTGTTGGCTTCAGTCTCCCCCAGTATGGGCCACTGTCGGCCAAACCAGTGAACTCATCAGGAGGCTTCCTGTGATAGCAAGTTTCTAATTCAGTTTCTGCTGACTCTCAGTATATACTGGTCTCCTGCATGAGCTTTGGTTTCCAAATGGGCTTACTTTGCATGTCTGAGGCACATATTGTGTCCAGGGTTAAGAATAAAGATGTCACGTGGACATGTCTGAGACCTTGAGGCAAGAAACTTTCTTTGTTTTAATGCCAAGTCCAAATCTCCATCTTATTATTTGTTTTTTTCTTTGCATAGATACCATTCTTTTTTGCTGATTGCACCAATTCATATGAGTAACTGAGATGCTACTGTATGATGCACGCCTAACAGTGAAAAAGAATCTTTTGTTGGAGCCGAGGGTGCACTGCAGGAGAACACGTGGCAGTAATAGTGGGGTAGAATAGATGGCGCTGATGGTGGTGTTTATGGGAACGACCTCAGAACTGCTCTGCTCCCTGTTTAGTCAGCTGCAGAGAGGTTGCTGGTCTGAGGAGCTCTGACATCACCTCAGAAGTGAATCCAGATACAGTGGTATATGGTGTAATAACAGCGTGGGCGTACTCAACCGCTGTAGATGACTTTCTCACAGTCCTGTTCAGTGTTACGCAAATATCAGCCCCCCCACGGTCTCATTTCAGGTTTATTCAAAGTCAGCTTTTGTATTGGCAGCCATTGAAGACGTGCTTCTTTGTGTTGCCAGCACAACAGTTTTCCTCTCCTTGCTCTCCAAGTGGTAATAATATGCAGTACCATTCCATTAGCTGGTCACTCACTATGTACGCAGGCATGAGGCAGATAAACCAATTTCCGTGGGGTAAATCCACCCATTAGATTCAGGCTGACAAAAAATCAATAAAAAATTCACAGTACATGCCATGGTGCCATGCCAGAGAAATAAATAAATGCTTTTCTTATTGTACAGTGGATGATTGAATTTGGTGAATCTTTGCCCACTGTTTTTTTTAAAAAGTAATTTGTAGTCCAATACAGCTCATTCAACCTGAAAGTCAGCATGTCTTTGTGACTTCATGTAAGTTATGTGAAATTATTACTTGTGTCTTCTTTAAAGCATGACATAATGAGTGCGTAATAAAAAGGCTAAGACTTGGGACTTGAATTGCGACTTGTTGGTCATGATTTGGGATTTGACCTGTGACTAAGCAAAGTTTTTAGACCTAAAGGACAACTCTGGTATTTTTAATCTGAGCCTTATATTGCACTGTTTTTGAGTGTTAATGATTGATAAGGACAAAAATCACAAAGTAACTAACTGATCAAGGCAGCAGTATTCCAACAGCTCCTGTGTTCTCTTTGCTAAAATTACTGCTTTTGTCAACAGGGTCTGGGAGCAATGTATAGTGATGTTTCTGGTTAAACAAAATAGGTCTTATGCTTTAATAAAAAAGGTCTGTCTCTGTAGGACTCCTATCCATGATGTTGTCAGCCACTTAAAATAACAATCTGAGCCTGTCAGTGGTAAAAACTGGACTTTACAAACAGTTGCCCATTGGATTTCATTGCAGTAGCTGGTCACGTTTGCTTGTATGCTGCTCTTTCACACTGCACATATTGCAAAGATATTTGTCCCTATCAATCATTTTAAAAATACCAGCGTTATCCTTTAATAATGACTTTAAAAGCAGTACTTCTGTCCTGTTTCTGTGCTCAAAGAATGTGGACCAACCTCATCCAAAGTATCACAGAATCAATTTCCTGTCTTGTGCTGATTAAAGACCTACATTAACACCTTTTAAACCTCCTTATTACTTTTATAGCTTTGCAGTGTGACTGATGTGGTTTACCTGTTGTAAGTATAATGTGCTACCCCATTTAGTTTTTATTTTTTAGCCTCATGAAACACTCTGGGACATTTTGTATTTAGATGCCTCATAAATGCTATTGACTTGATCTGAATCTTGAAGTTCAATGTTCAGAGGAACATTTAAAAAAAGAAACTGTGGTGGCACTAATGCAGCATGAATGCAAGACAGATGAATGAGGGGAGGCAGGGTTAAGATGGGTATCAGTAGACATCACTTTCAGCAAGTGGTTTTACTGATAAACAAGTCATACAAGAAGGCCATCTCTTGTAGTGCTTCAGCTCTCCCTCATGAAAAGAAAGCACCCCCCCCCCTCCCACACAGTGTTGAATAGAGAAGTGCTCTGTGGCCACACACATCTCTGCCAGGCCCGTATCACAGTGCCAAACATTTGAGCCCTCTCCCTGTTGGAGGCCTGTGGGCTTTTGTCTCCGTGTCTGATCTGCAACTGTGGTTGAGAGAGGCTCAATGGGGTAAGGCCTCCCTATCGTGTTGGGCTCAGGTCTCTCTCAATAGGGGTTGTTTCTCCCAGACCAGAGGGCACTACCATTGAAGTTGCAGCTCAGAGAACACACAGGGAAAGAGAAGGGGTGGAGTGAGGCAACATCCAACTGTATGACAGTTTTTTTTTTTTTTTTTTTTTTTTTTTAATGGAAGTGGGATTTTTGTGTTGGTGGGTGGCTGTGAGCAGGAAGGCCCCCCTTCCTCTTGTTATCTTATCTGGGAATCTCACAAGCCGAATCAATCATGGCCTTGTGTGGAATTACATCATTTTAAAGTTTCCCCAGAGAGGGGAAAGGCTTTTTAGGGTTTAAAGTGTTTGGTTCAAGTTTTTCTTTGTCAGCACATTGACAAAAATGTCCATCTGAACCAGCTATTTAGTCTCATAGTGAGTCATGAAACCTTGTTTTTCTTTCAAAAAAGGAGAGAAAAGTAACAGCTGAAGAAATGAGGAAGAGATTATTTCATTTTCTCCTGCTGCGACTAATTTTCTATGCCTTGTTGTTGTACAGTATATGCACTGACCTTGTGTATTTTTTTAAAGATTTTTGCAAAATTCTCAAATTTGTATTAGAAATAGTATAGGATAATATAAAGATACAAAATATGCTATAGATTTGTTAAATGGTAGAAATTCAATAGCTATCCCCTTAATACCTCCGTTTGCAGTCTCACTGGGAACTTTTGCAAGGGAGACCAGGCCAAGACAGTGGCCTAAAACGTTCTTAATAATTGAGAAGGCATAAGTTGAGAACAGAGAAAATTAACAAAGGAGTCCTTCATTGTAGAATTAGCAGTAGTGTTAAATTCTGCCAGAAATATCTGATTCATCCATTTGAATTCAGTTTGTAGTGTATTCTAAATGGCTGGAGCAGAAAACATGACGGATTAGTTCTTATAGGGACACACAGCAGGTATGCGTCATTTCATCCAACAGTGATGGCAGGCTGGCATTAGGCCACTGTAAGAAACTTTGCAGATTTATGAGCAAGACTGTTTCACAGCAATATTAGATTTAGATTTTTAAAATATTTTTTATGTGTGAAGTGATAAAGTGATGTGATGAGGTGACTTGATTTGTAATGTATTTAATTCACTGGATTAGCAACAACACACACACACACACACACACACACACACACACACACACTGCCCTTTTATTATTTTAGCTATAAAAGATTTCTTGCATGTCAACACAATATATTTTGCTATATAAATATATTGATATATTTACAGTGGCTATACTTGCTGATGGAAGTCAGCATTTTTGTCTGAAAGGGACACTTAAGCGATTTAGTATTGCTCTCCCACAAAGCTGGCAGACTTGCAGGAGACAGATTTTAAAAAGATTGGTCCAAATCGAGTCAGCAGAGTCCAAGATATTCCAACATTTTGTCCCTCCTGTGAATCAAACTCCAAAAATACTGGATCTTTCATTTCCTGTGATACAGTTAGATATAACCTCTCATTAGACTTCCACTTTCCTTCCCCCACATGCCCATGTCTTTCAAACTTAGTGCCTACAGTGTTATAAATTTGTAGTCTTTGGGCCAAGCTCATTTCTTACACTTTCCACAGTTTCTCCAAGGCCACAGAAAACACTGTTTGGCCTTTCATGTCACTGACTGTATGACTGGTCAAGATGACCATTTTTTTCAGTGCAGACAGTGCAAACACATCAAGGGAGAGTTGTGTGTGAGAAAATTTTATGGACATTTGTTAATATTGTAATAAGGAACCCACTCCTTCAGTGGAATGAAGGAGGAAACTGTGACTGTAATGAAGGGAGTGGCTCTGCTGTCAGCCGTTGTACAAGCCTGCTGTTAGACTGACCTCTGTGTGGTTATGGCAGAGAAAAATTAAAAGGTTGAGGTAGCAGAATGTTTAACTTTCTAAATCTTTACGCTGAAAAGTTGCAACGAACCCACCCTTTGAACTCCTTGGGAAGCGCAGAGAGGCATTTCATCGGTTTCAAAAGAACTTGTGCATTCACCTCTCTTGTTTGGCCCTCTGGTGAACTAATTAGCTGTTTCCGCTCTGCTGAATGTTTTGGGGTGGGCATGGCAGCAGTCCGAGGCTAAGGGGTGTCACTGCCCACTGGGTAGATTACAGGTTTGGTTTGTTACCACGGCTTCTGGAACATGGAGTTGCGGGCATCACATGTGTTGGCACAGGGTGCGGGCACCTCAGATGTGGTAAGTGACATGTGGAAGCTTTCTAGGGTTTATCCTGCCCAGCCCAGTTTAGAGCTCCAGAGGGGAGAGAGAGCAGGCATTATAGCAGTCAAACCTGTACTCAGACAAACAAACATAGGGATGGTTTGTGTATATACATGTGTGTGCATGTGCATTTTTGTGAGTCTTTGGCTTTGGACGTGTGTACGTTTGTCACTACTCTTTGGTTTTGAAGAACAGGAACCACAAAAATACAGTTAAGGAAAATGGTGACATATGTTTTATTTATCACTGATAAATCTCTGAATCTTCTGTATATGTGTATCTGTGTGTTTGTGTGTAAATGAGAAAACACACCAGAGTTTGAATGTACTGCTTGATATTCTTGGTGTGAATTTGTCATAACAGTTCAACAGTAAGATGAAAGCTTCCCCCTCACCATCTTGGACTATGTTGAGTCAGTGTCTTTCCTTGATGACATTGAGAAGGCAAACATAGAAGAGAACAGAGAAAATTAACAAAGGTGTCCTTTATTGGAGAATTAGCAATAGTGTTAACATGTGGACTGAAAGAGTCCAGCAGATAGAACCTTGGAATTGCAGAGATTGGCAGTTCTGTTAACACACAGATGACAGGGGTGTTGCCAAGCCAATATTCAAGTCAAAAGTCAAAGAGATGTTAAACCTGGCCTCACTGGTTCCCATGCTTTCCTATCCAAACTCTGCAAACCATGCACTGCTAATCTTACTTGCCATGAACCCCACCCCCCCACCCCCTGCTTTTTTCTCCCTCCATCATCAGTGCCCAGCCCTGACCTAACCAGCCGTATCTTCAATCATGAAGTCGCTCTAAAGGCCAGGGTTCCCTCTGTATAGCCAAACTGTCTGCTCCTTTGTGGGCGATGTTAATTGGTCATTTTGGGTCCAATTGCATGATGTTATCTATTTCATAGCTATACATGCCTTTGAGGGCCCGTAGAGCTGTGTGGGTAATTGCTCTTAATGAGGTGTGGCACACTCTCATGGGTCCTTTCATTCAAATTGACTGGCTGTGATATACAGTAATAATCTGTTTTTAATCTCTAGTTTGTATGTATTCTTCTTAAGACCGTCTGTCCAGCATAAAGTGAACTAATTGATTCATTGATTAAAGCAACAAAATAACTGACTAGTATTGCATCTGCCAGATTTTTGATGTGAGTTATGAGTTAATTGGTTTTACTCACTCCCTTTTTTTGCATACACAACAACAACAACAAAAAAACAAATAAATACATACTCCCTATCCTCCATCCTTACGATTTATGACTACTGTTAACTATGGGACTTGCATATGAAAGACAGATTGTGACAAAAGCTGAGATCACTAGCTAAACAACATGACGCCAAGCGAGGGAGTGAACCACAGTTTCTTCTCTGGCTTTAGTAGAACCAGAAAAATGGCCAATATTTAGCCAATTATACAAAAATAACCGAAAATAAATGAAAAGGGCTGTAGATGCTGCAGAGGCTGCAGCGGGGATTATGAAGTTCCAATAAATCAAACAGTCTGACTGTTTCTTTAGATTCACCAGCAGCACTGAACATCACAGAGACAGACAGTTGATGTTACGAACACCACAGCACACAGTCAACTAACACACACATTAAAGCAAAGAAGAGAGAGTGAGCCTTGTGCACCTTGAAGTCCTCCACTATCTACTGTAGGTTCAATTTTACTTGGTCATTCTCAGGGATTTTAGTTGTGACAGCGATTGTCACAAACAGCAGAGCAGCTGTGCACTCCTCACTCAAATTAGAAGTTCCTAAGTAAATGTAGAAGTCACTGCTGGAGGATGATCCCAGTTAATTAGTTCATTTTATTGTGCTGTTGTCCATTTTTTGTACTGCTGTCAATGAGGCTAGGGGACTAGGGGGTCCCCCCAGGAGTCAAAACTGAAAGGAAGAGTGAAAATGAATTCCAAAAACTTAAAGAGGAGAGAAAACACTAGAAAAGTAAAATGTAAGCAGAAATGCTTGTGTGTGTGCTGATTATAGATCTGCATGCCCAGAGTGTGCAACTCTGTTACTGTGCAAGTGGTGCAAAGAGGGCTGTCTCAGAAAGAAGTGTAAGCCAGCATGAATAGTGTGTCTCCGATAATTAAAGGCTCATGTGTGAGGGTATGTGTTTGTCTGTGTTTTTCTTTTTTCAGCATTTCAGTGTTCAAGAGCAAGTTGTGTCAGGACCGGCCATTCCTCGACCAGAAAGGGTACAAGAGAATATAGGAGTGCCTCTCTGAGTGTATCACAGCTAATGAAAGAGCAGTGTGAGTCTGTGTGAGGACTGAATCTCATTTTATAGCCTCATATTAAGCTCAGTTTGCCTCATGTATTTTAAGACTTTTCTCCATATATTCCTCATGGTCAGCTGTGGCAGACGGCAGAGCAGTGGTGCGTCCCAAACACACATGGAGTCTGAAGTGAACAGCTGGCTCCCTGAAAAATAGAAAATCTTTTTTGATAATTGGGGAAGGTTGTAATTCAGAGCTGCTTCTGCCTATTTGAGGTCCGTTAAGTACAGACTGCTTCAGGAACGACAGACGGATCGGGACTCGTACTTTTGTGTCTGAAATAACCGATGCCCTTCTTGCAAATTTTGCTTAGATGATTTAGTCCTGTGAACTAAACATTATTTGCAAGCATTTATCTTTGCATATTCTCCTGTGTTAACTTGTGTATTAACATACAGTAAGTCCTGATCGATTGCAGACAGAGAGCAAACACAAAACCCATTTCTTTCAGATGTTCTGCCAAAACAGAAATGGCGCTTTTTTGCTTGTTTTCTTCTCCTACCCTCAAGAATCACTGTGATTAAATCTAAAATCAACCATTTGTAAGCCATCTGCTTTTTTATTCAAAATAATGTACATCTAATAAGATTTGGAAGTGCGTCTGTGGTCAGCTCTGATGGTCCGTCTGACGTCAAAACCGCCAAATTTTATTCCAAATGCCTTATTCTGTGTCGTATGCTTTTCTACTTCCTTCTAACAGTACGTCTCGTGTGATCAAGCACATTTTTTTACAACCTCAGGACTGTTTTAACACAGCCAGATACACAGAAAGTGCCGGTGGCTTGGAAAGGCTGTAAATTGTGGTGGCGGGGCCAAGCATCCGTGGATGTGATCCAAAACAGAGACGTTTACAGCGCAGCTTCTGTCTCAGCAGTCAGCAACAGTAGCTGGCAAGTTGAGGCTGAGGTTTCACCGGGTCGCTGGTCTTTTATAGATGGAGAAAGGATTAAAAATGCCCACCATATCATGCCTGACTTGCAGAGAATAGTAGAGAATGCTGTTCCCATTTTAAATATGGACTCAGTTCTTGTACAGGGCACTTTGGGGACAAATTTCTTACTTTTTAAATGCATCACTTTTTGATGTCACATTAACACACAACACCTTTCCTCAGTGAGCTCATTGTCTGCTCTGTGGAAGAACCTCACAGGTCAGAGGTCAGACTCTCCAGGGTCAAAACCTTGACACTAAACGTGTGCGTGTTTTCAGGGGTCAGTGAGATAAAAGGCAAAGTAAAGGTCAAAGTGAAGCCGGTTGTTAGCCTGGGCCTTGTTGTGTGTGTATTTCTGTGTGTCTTTGAGGATGTAAGGTGGTGGAAGCCGACATCACACCAGTGTGTGATCCAGCGGCAGTCTCTCTGAACACAGATGGCAGAGGCAGAGAGGAACCCCCTCTGAGAGCAAACACCCTGACAGAACAGAGGACACGTTTGACCTGCTGCCTCCTTCATCACTCAGGAATGTTTGAACAGAAAGAACTGGTGAATGTTTTCCAAAATATTCATTTGTTCAAAGTTCAAACTGAGTTTTCAGAGCATACCTGAGCTGGGGAGGTAAATACCAAGAGTTCAGCAAGACTGACCATGATTGGGATTGCTTTACCAGTAGGAAAAATCTAAATATTGTATTACCAAAAAAGAATACAGAATTTTATGATACTTTGTATTATGATGCTATTTAATTTTATTGTGGTTTACTGTGTTTCTTCAAAGTACAAGAATATACATTTATATTTCATAACTCTTTTTTTGGACTGCCCAGACTTACAATTCAATACTTGGATTCAAAATTCAGTTCTTTATTGCCAGTGTTGTTGATGAGGGGAGCAGAAGTGATACATTACCATGTGAGCAGCATTTTTTTGTTGTCTGTTGAGATGAATTGGATTGTAACTACTTTATTAGGTGTTGGACACTTTAACCTGCAAAACATTAAAAAGGTTGCAGATAATGAAAATGATCAATGGTCAGTCATCGGGGACTCAGATAGCTAAAGGTTCATGAACCCGGCCTTTGTGCCTTCAAGGTCAGTGGCTCAAACACTAAAATCAGCCTGGAAAAACACACAGGGCAGGTGAGCACGACTCACCCCAGGAAGTCTAACAACTACTGAAATTATCCATAGGTGGTGTGCCCCTCAGCTTTAGACATTTACCATTTAACAAAACATTTAACACCCAGTGGTCTTTACCCTCTCTGGATATCTATGGATGTCTATGTTAGGCTGGTGAAGGATAATGGAGTTGGTTTGTGTGTGTGCTTGTAGGGCATGGCTTTCTCCCTGGAGGAACGTCTCCAGCTGGGTATCCATGGCCTGCTACCTCCCTGCTTTATCAGCCAGGACGTCCAGCTGCTCCGAGTGCTCAAGAACTACGAAATGAAGAGAGACGATTTGGACAGGTAAGACAAACACAGACAAAAATATCTTCATGGTGCAGCTACTATGACTTAGTACCTTATCTTCTATCGGCCCAAATCAGCAGAGTTGAATTTTCGCTTGATCCCCAAGAGGATTCTGCTGCCTCTGCGCGGACTGAGACATCTAACATCTGGAAGCCTTCAAAACACAAGAGGCAGAGTAGCGATCAGCCCTGTGAGATCTACATCCATCACCTAACAGCCTATATTTTACTGGGCAAATCTTCACACTGTTCTCTTCTCTTTTTCCTCCCACTTCTCCGTCTTCTCCCTGTGCTCCTTCATCTGCGTTGGAGTGTTTTTATAACCTCCACAGTGACCAAATGAAAACTTCAGTTCAGTTTTGCATGCTTCATTAGACGCTTAGGAGTTGTTAGCATTATGTAATAAATGTACCACATGCTAACATTTCAGTCTGGGCTCTTTGATCAGCGAGATCAGGCCTCAAACTGAAGTTATAGCCTGGTTTACTGTTTTGAATTATATGCCGACTGCTTAACATTATCTGCCTGTGAAATTGCCTCTTATTCCAGTCTCCATCTCTCAGTCAACCGTTCCTTCAGCTGTCACTCCTGATGTCAAGGGTGAGTAAGTTGCCTGTGAGACAGGGTCAACAGGAACTAGCCTAGTTTTCCACCATAGCAACATGACAGCATCAGCATCTACAAACAGCAATTATGAGCTTGTCATTGCCATTCCCATGCCCTATCAATGTCACTGACAATCTGTCTCTGGGCCTGGAGTGCGTTCCAGCTTTGGGCTTTGGTCCCGCAGATTTAGGGCTGCTGTTTGCCTGCCATTGCTCAAACCCACTGTGTTTACACACAGTCTGCTCCCCGACTCTCAATCCTTCTTTGGTATTTACTGCTAGACGCTGTCATTTATTTTTTATGACCGTAATTTTGAAACTTTCACTGCTTCCCGTTCTATTTTAATCAGTTATCGAGACTCCCACTTTTTTTTTCTTTCAGTGGAATTTGTTGTGGTTTTGAATTATTGAGACAAATTATGGAACAGTGCTGCATTTATGATCTGAGATGATGGAGAGAGTTAAGTATCCACTGTGACTGTGTCGTCGACAGAGGAAATGGATGTTCAAAAGCTTTGCCAATGAAAATACTGCAGTATATAAAATTCTACAGCTAAGGGGAAACGTCACAGCCAATGAGGTTCTTAGAGCCCAGTAACAAGCCTAAAATGAGCCTGACAGAACAGAGCCGGTTGATCACTCAAGCTAAAATAGATTAAGATAGAGATAGATTGTGTCCTGGCAGCCTCAGAAGGCTGACTTTAAAGGAAACACTGCGCTCAGTAAGTCAGCATGGATACTGCTTTATAAAGCAGTGTGTACTGTAAATATTCCTGTTTCCTGGGTGTGTGTAGTATTCACGCCTTTTAAGGTTAAGAATGGAGAAAGAAACCTTCCTTAATGTGTGCCAGCATCAAATCAAACAATAGCACACGGCAGTAATACTGTATGCCAGTATTTGACGTAGGGATGTAATTACAGTTTTGTCTGATGAGTCAGAGCAGCTGATTGACAACGAACAGTGAAGTCATCAAAATGTTACAACTTGTTTGAGCTGAGAGAAGAACCACGTGTGTTTTATTCTCAGGCTGTATTCAAGTTTCAAACAGAATTCAATCTCTGTCTCAGTAATTTCCTCCATTCTTAAAGCGGCACTTCACCTTTTTTATTTTACACATTAAGATCAGTTTATTTGACAAACTGCTTTCAAATCTCTGAAAGATGTATCACATCTTATCCGGAATCTAACGTCTGTGGCTTTGAAAGGAGCTTTCTAAAGGATAAAGAATATAAGGGATATCTCACTTAGGGCTGCAATTAGTGATTATTTTTTATTATTGACTAGCCAGGCAATCATTTTTCAAATTATGTTATTATAGAATAGTATAATATTTGGTTGATAAAGGATCAGGGTGACTATTTCCTTTAGTGCAAGGTGACTTCTGCAAAATACTCAGTTTACTATTTAAGATGCAGGAGCCAGTAAAGGCTTGGCATTTTGCTTGAGAATGGCTTAAACAATTAATTAATAATCAAAATACTTGCCTGACTGATTAATAAATTATTGAGTCATTATTTCAGCTCTAATCTAATCTCTTTTACCAGTCTTCCTTAATCTGTTTCTCATACGTCCTCCAATAATAAAGTCCTAGAGGTCTTTAAGATTGCATAAAAGATGATGATTTGCTCCTTGCTTCTTTCTCGTGTAGTATTTTATGATTTGTACTGTACCATATGACTGTAGGCTTGCATGATGAAGATGGCCCGGAGATATAGATTTCATTGGAGCAAAACATATTATCTGTGATCAACCCTGTCTCATTTTTATACAACTAATTTGCACAATTGCAACTGTGACCAGATTATGTTTTTTTTTTAATGTAATTAAGATGTGTTGTTAATCTACATATTTGACAAGTCACAAATATGTTGATACTGAACATTTCCGTAAAATGCTCATACACAACATATTTGTTCTCCACCAAAGTATCTGCTGTTACACTTTTTCATGGTCATGTTCAGGCACTCACAGCACTTGGTTAGCAAAAGAACTCTGGTTTAAAAAAAAAAGGTTCATAGTGACTTCAGACACAAGGTGTGTACTTACATTTAACCACAACCACAGTTTCCCCCTAACCTTAACCAGACTTCTGTTGTTGCCTAAACCTAACCACAGATGGGACTATCTTGGTGAATCTTGGTCTCTGATGTGACATTCATGCACTTTATACACTTGCTGTCCACCACAACCACCTCCTGACACCTCTGCTGCTGTTAATAAATGTAGCTGACCTCATGACCACTCATCAACCACTGATACAGGCTAACATCATGTTGCTGTGGTCAGGGAAAATTTCTCTTCAATTGCTGGCCTCTGAGTGCTGGGAACGTGGTACTAAAATGTAGCATTTCATGTGAAAACTAATGAATTGAACTTAAAATAAAATACCAAAGGTCAACTTGCTTGGTTTTTTTCATAGCTTTCAGCCACAGCTCATGAATTTGCTCAGCTGGAGCAGTTTGTTCAGTTGTCACAGAGGGAATAAAAAAATAGAAAAAGGGTAGCATAAATGCCATCACATGACCTAGCTCCATGAGTTTGACATGTGGTTAAAAGCTCTGGAAAAAGCTAGTGATTGGACCTTAAGTTATCTTCTTGTTTTTTGTTTAGTTTTTTTGTTTAATGTTGAGCTGTTTCCAAAGTCAAAAATGAACTTTAATGTTAAAAAACCCAAATACTATAATTGAGTCTATAATGGCAAATAATCACTCAGTGGAAAAATAGATTTCAGCTCCATCATACGTCCTACAGAAACCTTTCATGTGATAAACTGCATGTGGCAGAAGCTAATTTGGTTCACCAATATGAAAACTGTTTTGTTCAACAGCAGCTGTCACCACCGTGTATTGTGCAGCTGCTGTGGCCCAACCTATAGCAGAGAGGGCGAACGTGTTTTTTAGTCCCTCAACAAGAGGCACCTTGTGCTCATGGCTTTATGGAAACTTCTCTGATTAGGAATAGAGCCCTTTCTGGCGTGCTCTGCTTAATTTGGGTCATATGCAAACCTTTAATTCTCAGTCAATTTACAGTCAGAACAAAGAAGTTATGTCTGTCTGAATGGCAGATTTTTATTTTGTGTATTTTTCCAATCATCATCATAAGCAAAAATACCTTTACAAGTAGTTACTGTGCAACAGAGCAGAATTATTTTCTTTTCTTTCCATCTTTCTTACCTTTCTGTAACCTCGTGGCTTGTTCTCTTGCAGTTTTACAGTACTGTATAGTTCAGTATGTATGTGGAGACTCATACCAAAAGTCTTAACCTTTGCCTCCCAGTTCTTCCAGTCTCCCTGATACATTTCATTCAAACACACACAAGATTTAACATCTGACTTTAATAAAGCTCTCCTCAGTTCAGCAGGTATGGTTAAAGATTAACATGTGGTGTTTTCTTCCCTGCTCCTCCCTGTCATTCCCAGATATGTGTTCCTGATGGGACTCCAGGACCGCAGCGAGAAGCTTTTCTATCGGGTGCTGTCGTCAGACATCGAAAAGTTTATGCCCATCATTTACACCCCCACTGTAGGCCTGGCCTGCCAGCAGTATGGCCTGATATTTAGAAGACCGAGGTGAGTCACACTCATAACATTTTTCATCCCTCTGGAGCTATGAAACAGCACATTCCCAAGCAAATGAACCTAACTTGCATTAGCTTATTTCTCACTGCTGTGAACAGGAAGTGGGTGATGCTATTTTCTCTCTCTGTTCCCACCCAGTCAATCTTCCACCACTCAGTTATTAAGTGTTTTATGGTATTGGCTGTTTTGTTGTTTTTGTTGCAGCACTTTGTGACTGCTGGCTGTGTGGCACCAATATTCCACTGCCTCAGGCTGCCTTTTCTCTCATAGAGTACACCGGCAAGAACTGCCCGGTCACAGGTTTATGCCAGTGACATGGAACCTAATGGTCACTTCACTTATAAATATTTGTCGGCTCAAAAAATCCAAGTCGAGGGCGGTATTAAGCAAACTGTGTTTCCATAAACCTGTTTTTATGTGCAAACAACTTGAGTGGGGACACTGAAAATATTAAAAAAACTTGATCTGTGTGGAGACTGACCTTCTTCAAATTAATACATGAAACCATAACAAATGCCACGTCTTCCACATGGCATTGTTTGAGGTTTGGCTGCAGCTCTTTCACTTACATAATCTCATTGCGCCCTCTTCTTCTGCAGTGGTTTAATGGCACCAGACTGAAGAATTGTGGCAGTAGCAGATGGAAACACACATTTAGCTGCATTTTCTTCCGCCAGTTTTCTGAAAATTTGGTTAAAGTTTGCACTACATAAGAAAATATGCAAAGAAATATGACGACATTTTGTAAAACCTGAAATAAAGGTAATAATCTTAAGGTTATAATTTAGAACATTTAAAGTCAAAACATCTTTTCACCTGAAAATCTCCCGAAGCACATTTCACAGGGCTGTGACATGAATGACCTACCAGCAATGGATCGTAGACCAGTGTCAGCCTGTGGTGTGCAGCCGATTTCTAGCAGGGCTGGGTACACTCAATAATGTTTCCTGGCTGAAATTCCACTCAGTCCACAGTTTTATGTCTTTCAGATTTTTATTAAATGTTTAAGATTTTCACATCCAGACTGCAAAGGTCACACAATAACCATAATGTTCTTTCTCCAAAAGCTGTTATAACCTATTTTAAATGTGTTTTGAGACTGAGAAACACATTTACATGGGCTAATATCATCTGTCAGAGTAGTGATTAATCAGCTCCATACCCAAACATCTCTGCTTTCACTGACAGTGAATGTGTTCACTTCATTTCTACCACTACAGTCATGGTAGCCTAGCTAGAGAGCACAACACATGTATCAGGTAGTGGGTTTATCTACAGGATATACAGGTTGACATATAAACAACAGGCTTGTTGACTGGGCAGGAATTTTCTGAACTTTTTTCTGAATTGTTTCACCTGCGGCTCCATTAATTGCTAAATCTGAAAACCTTATAGATTTTCAAGCATGACACCACAGTGTCAGAAATTGTTAATGACTTGATGTATTCCAACAAAACCAAAGCATGTTTATATTATGTTGGAACTGGTCTTTGATGCTATAAAATCTGGCACCAAATTTGGAGGTTGTGGTAGCCTGTGCAGCTGGAGTTTGGTTAGACAGCTCAGCTCCAGGCAAACCGCTATAAGCTACTGAAATCAGTTCAGGGTTCACCTTGAGTGGCTCTGGCTCTGCTGTTGGCAGAGAGACGTTCATTGGTTTCCTCTCCTCGTCTACTATAAACACACTTGCACTCTCTCTCTTTGACACACACATGCACACGTCTCTCTGCTAGTGTCTGTTTTCCTTCAAATAGGTTCAACAGGTCCAAGTCTCTCACTATCTGACAGGAACACTCCCTAAGCAGTTCCTAATAGATATCGAGTTGATATAGCTTTCATACTCAGTGCTGCATTCAAGGCCACATTCTGTTTTACTTGGCCCTGCCTCCCTGCATTTACACTTACTCAGGTGGTTACAAGTGTTGGGTTTGGTTTTACTCTAATAAGACTGATAGGAGAAAGACCACCCCGGTCAACTGTTCTTCACTGGCATTTAAGCTCACTGCTGTTAACTATAATCACTGACTCCTTTAAGGGACTAAAAGAATAGACGTAATCCACTATCTGCACGCCAACTTGCAGTGGAGAGCTATTGTTGGTAGCCAGCAGTGGTCAGTGGGTGTGATATCAAAAAGATATGTCAGTCCAAGTTTCATAATGATGCAGAGAGCAGACTTAGAGGTTTACTGAGTATTTTCCCCTTTTGTCATCTCCTCTCACACTTTATCCAGTGCTGGCTTCATTTATATTACCACCGTGGATGTGTTTGATTAGCTGTGAAACCCCAGTTTTTGTCCAATTATGTCCAAGCAGATTTATTAGAAACGCTTACCTTGGGTACACTTAAAATACTTGGAAAACCAAGTTCTCCCATGCACATAACTTTGTTACCCAACAGCTTCCCATTTCCCCATCCCTGCACAACTATGTGGAAAATATTCCTAGCATGCTTCCCTTCCTCTCACACTGAGCTGACTGGAGGAGTCATTTTATACACTCCCCCAGTCTCACAGCACAGTGGGCCAGGACCTGCTGCCAGAGCCCCCGGAGATGGGAGTTGGGCCTCTAGGAAATGTGCATCAGGGGTCAGTTAGCAGAATACACTGGGGACAAAGCCAACTGTCTCTGACAGATTTAGGTTTTCAGCCAGGCTGCTAGCCACGCCACTAGCCAAATGCAGGCTCATACAATGGTCTATGTTTCTTAGCTTTTCTCTTTGGTCCAGACTGAAATATCTGAAGAACTCTTGGAAGGATTCGTGGTTTGCCAGGTTGATGCATTGCTAGGACTTTAGGTTGCTATTTTGTGGGTCTGAATGAAATATCTTGCCAAATGTTGGATGGATTGCCATGACATTTGGTACAACCATCCATCCACCTGCTAATCCTCAGCATTGCCAGTGGTAGCATTTTAGCATGCTGATATTTTAGCACTTAAGTTCAAAGCATCACTACATACAGCAATTTCATAGCATACATGCTAAAATATTGTTGATGTTGCATGTTAGCATGATGTTGTTATTCAGTCCAAAGCACTTATGGTGCCTCACAGTCTCACACAGTCACTAAACTGGCTGTAAACTCTTAGTATGGTTTTATTTGATCTTGAAGGATCAGCCCATGTCTCTGATCTAAGCTGCAAAATATTGTTCTGTTTCTACCTAACTCTAATGCACAGGGACTTTTACTCACTATCATCCTCTAGAGATGCCTGTAATGGATTACTGATGCCATGTGTGTGTGCATGCGTGTCTTCCAGCAGGACCACCATAGTAGCAGATTAGGTCTCTAATCACTGGCTCTCAGGTATAAAGACTTTCTATGTGGAAGCAGCAGCCTCTCTTTGTCTTAGCCTGACTTTACCAGCTAATCTACTCCATGGAGACTAAACACTCCCAACACCAGGCTCTGTACCAGAGGCCAAAGGTCAAGCGCCATTAAGTGTCAAAACACGGCTGATTCACTGATCTTTAGATGGGGCAAATGCAGGAAGGGGAGCAGGAGAAAGGAACACATTCACATCATCAGAAGATTAGTGGACATGCCTACTTTTATTGGTTTGTACACTCATGAGCAGACACAGTGTTTAAATTTGGAGAAAGTTTGCCTGTCTTCATCACACAAAGTTTGTTTCTGTTTTCACCATAAATGTAGGTTGTGTACTTTGTTTGACAGCTGAAAGTGCTCAGTTGTGATAAATGATAATGTTTTGTAGCAGAAAAATGATTCCAAATATTGCATGAAAATAATTAGGTTTAGTTCAGTCATTTCCAGTGTCACTGTGCCCTCTGTGGTGCACTGCTATGGAGTGTCTAAATAAACTTGTAATGGGCCCTTTTAAAGTAAGAGACTGCCTGTTCAAGGGGCTCTTGAGGTAAATGACATGAACCAATCCATCTTACTGATGGAGACAGATGATCATCAGTAGCCCATTAGTGGATTCCTGGTTAAAGGTCAAGGGTTAGTAACTCTGTTCAACTACAGCTGTCTATCAGGAGCTGGAAAGTAAGACATAGGCATTCTTAAACTCCCAAGAGATGGGTTTTGGTTGAAGACCAGATGTTTTCTTTTATTTCCGCCACTCCAACTGTATATAAGACATGGGTGCTGCCTTAAGATAGAATACATCTATTTCATATGAACTGTTAACTTCATGTTGTAAACAGGCTGTAACTGAGATTTTCACTTCCACACCCAATAGAAATTCACAAGCTAGGTTTTTACAGTGTGATTAGTCTGTATGAGAGCCACTGAGAAGTCAGGCAGCCTTAAGAAGTAATCTAGATAAGGATAACAATGAGCAGCATTTAATTGTGAGTTTAAACTCAGTAATGTGCTGCTTTATCCCAGCCCTCAAATAGCACAAACAGCTACTTAAAGTTCATCTGTTGATATTCCATATTTTTAATGTCAACAAAACTCTTGAAAAAAGGTTTCAACCAATTACTATTAAAAACTATTATACTTACTGTACTAACATTAGCACTTGCTAACAAGTGTAGCCAAAGCCTAAGTTGCAGTATCTTATTCCTCAGATCCACTGCTGAAAATTGTCTCCCACAAATACACTATTTACCTGTCTTGGAGTAATTTTTTAAACTGTCCTCCTCTAAAAAATAAATAAATAGCAAGCCTATAGGATGAATATACTAGTTGTTTATTATGACCCATAGTTACGTTATTGTCAAGCGGCTGCAGAAAAGGAGGAAGTCAAGTGACTTAGTATATAGAACAACAAAGTCAATGTTCAGAGTAGGCTGGGGTGGAGGAATAGGTCAACAAAACATTGAACTTTCACACAGGACCACTGTTTGTTTGTTTTCTAGCCATGACCAGCCATGTGTATTATTACATATTACCATGATGATGAAGATCTGGTATGCATGTCACTGGTATACTCCTGTGGGTCATATCAGATGGCAGGGAGAAGTGACCTATACAGTTATTTAAGTTGGAGGAATTGTAACATTTGCTTAAAATGTATTACCCAGCTGATTTAAGACATTACTGAGCCTTTTTATAAAAATGAAACTGTCTATATCTACTCTTCTTTCTTTGGATCTTTTAGAAAAGGTTGGCTTGTAGCTGGGAGACAGACAGAGGCAGGGAAATTGGAAAATTAAGAAATGGACTAATGCATTGTTGGTTTTTGGTCGTCATGGGATTTGTTGATGATGACATATAGACATAGAATATTGTTGCTGAAAAAAATTACCTGTATCTGTCAATGATGACCTAGTATTATGTTTCAGTATCTTTGTGAGGTTGACTGTTAGAAGTGAAGTGTTATTTGATTCATTATCAACTCAGCAAAATTATCTGAATGCAGTTGTATTTGAGTCTTGAGATGCTGGTGTTTGAATAAAACCAGAGAGTGAGCTGCAGGAGGTGGTAAAGGCCTAATGAAAGGCATCAGCTGAAGCTGCCTCGGCCACCTCTGAAGTGGCACGTGCTGGATGATGGAGTCTTCCAGCCTTGCAGATTAGGGGCTTTTAGAGCTGTGATCTCACACCATTCAAGCCCACACACAGTGTTATACTGCATTTGTGTTTCATTTGGATTGATGAGCATCCAGAGCAAGCAGAAAATACCCTCGCCTTCTGGATGATTAATCCACATATGATTATTGAACCATGATGACCTGGTTAAAACCATGAATAAGAACTAACCGCTTATTCCACATAACTCCAGTCCATAGAGAATTTGCAACTGATTATGACTGATTGCATGACTTTTGCTGATGTATTTGTTTACCACATTTTTACTCTTTGGTAGACCATGAGAGAAGCTCAGAATATGCTTTGGTTGAATGGGAGAAGTAATGGAGAAGTGGGGAGGAGAGAAATGGTTTGGAATTACTGTGACCTCATGAAGAACGTGGCAAACATTTGGGATTAATTCCACTCTGGACTTAGAAGACCTTGTATAACAATATAGGAAGTTTTCGAGCCAGAGACAACAAAGAAACTTTAGGGCACATTAGACTGTAGCTCCAGTTTTCCTGCAGTATCCCTTAGTACAATAAATGAATGCATCAGCTAATACCCAACTTAAATCCAGAGCAGTGTTACGGTTTACTGTTTAAACATGGAAAGTAATCAAACTAAATATGTTTTCAATAACTGTCTACTCAACTAAGACTACCTGGCTGAATTGTATGTGACCTACAGTACCAGAGATCATTGCTCATTCAAATAGCCATAACTTTCCATGACTGAGAGTGGTGAAGCATGCCCAGAGAGCAAGGTGGTTGGATTTGGCTCTTTAGGAGAAAATCCATTTTTTTCCATTGTGTCTCTAAGAAACAACCATGAAATCATTACAAACATATTCATTTAGGTTTTTGGTTGGGCTAAAGGCTGTCAGCTTAAAAGCCTGCCTGGCAGTTTCTGTCACTATCTCACCTCACCTCAGAGATGTTTGGCTTTAGCCAGGCTTCCTGTCAGTCTAGATCCAGTAAGGGTCTGTGAACACGCTGGCTGTCAGGTCCAGGCTTCGTTAGCTGATCTGCTGTCCCTCAAGTTTAGAGTTTAAATTTGGGCGTCTGCTATAAACAACATTACATAAACCCTAGGAATGCCAGACATGGCACAGTAAAGAACACACAGCCAGCTGTTACGTCTGCTTTCACTGTTTATCTTCTTCAACAGTACAAGTAGTTAGCAGGGCTACCAAAAATTAGCCATCTCATGTGTTTGGTTGTCTCCAGTGGATACGTAACTTAAACCTTGTAGGTCATAGTGCCAACGCACAGCCTGCCAGCTCACAGCTAGTCAGATTTGGACACACCCCTTTGAATGACACAAAAAGGAAGATTTCTAATATTTCCAATAGGTTCTGTTTTTTTCTTCCTTTTCGTAATGTGATTTCAGTTTGACTTTACTGAAGCTGCTGAATGATACATTAATAAAAGTCGATTCTCCGTTCCCACCAGGGATAAAATTATAGAGCACAGCTCTTTTTGGATGCTACCCGTCACTGGTCAAATTTTGGTGCGTAGTAGTAATATTTCACCAGCCCACACTGGAAAATACAACTTGCCAATTATCCCATGAAGCTTATCTAATACTCTGGGTGAATCACACTCAGCCTGGTTTGTAGTTTTAAAGAAAACCCCAAGTGGTCTTAGCAGCATGCAGCAGAAAATTCATTCAGCATATGTCACACACACACTGGCAGGGTAGATACTCTCTGATGGCTTTAAAATGAATTTCACAGTGCATTCAAAATAAGAGGAGAATGGCATTTGATGACAGTGATTCAAAAGAGTTGAGAGTATAGGGATATTCAACCTAAGCTTAAAGTGAAACAAGTGCCAGAGCCTCCCCTACAGTAATAACCTGAAGCAGTATAGATGTAGCTTTGATCTCCCTGCCTTGTGGTAGAGCTATAAAACGTAGAAGTGGGAGAGGTTGGTGAGTTACGATGCCTTATGGAATAACCCTATGGTTGCAAATGTTGGCCACTTCCACTAGTTTGTCCTTATGCGCTTTGTATGTTTTAATGATGTTATCTTTTCTTCACAATTACTGCTGCTGGGGTCCCATAAATTGACGAAGAGCCTGCAAATTAAAATAAAACTGTGTCATTGCTTTATTGCTCCTGTCAAGGCTGAAATGCGTTTGTATTGCTCCGGTGACGCAGCAGATGTTGAAGGTGGTTTTTCAGAAGCTAGTGTAGGAGAGTTGCCAGCTCGTTTCACACCGCTGATCTGCTCTGGCCTCATTCCTGTGTGACTTGTAGCGGCCAGATGGGTATGTATGATGTAATACAGTGCATGTATGTAATGCATATATATGTATGTGGGGTAACTGGGGAGTCCCACATGCTGTCAGAGGTCGTCTTTCGGCCATGTGCAGACAGATTTCTCGCCACAAACTGGTTATTTCAAGCAATGTTATTATCATTGATATGCTTTCCAGTAGCCTCTTCAACACTGGAAATCAGTGGTATAGTGGTAACTGAAGATATAAGTCTGAAGACCGAACTAACCATAACCTTTGCCCAAACTGCTTTCCCTCACACTCATAAGAATATTGTGCATGAAAGATAAGATAAAGAAATACTTAAAGGACATAGAGTTCACATGTGAGTGCCAAATGTAGACAGATTAGTATTACATGTCAGATCTGATGAAGTGTACACACACAAACCACTACCATAGTGCATGGAAAAGTGCCTCACTAGTTTGTTGAATCCAGCTTTGTTTCCCCCTGGATTGAGTGGAAACTCCAAACCAAAATTTCCCCGATTCAGAGTCCAACCTTATTGGCACCTCATCATCCACAATCTCTGGTGTTTTCTTTCCTTTTTTGAGTCGGGTGTAAAACTCACATTATGGCCTCAACGGAATGATGCAAACATTGCGAAAAGTGCAACACCAACCCCATCAGATGCCCAACAGCTGCCACCATGTAACTTCAGTAATGACCTGATGAAGCTGTTTAGACTGTGTGGATTAGTGAAGACGATGGAGCTTGACAGTTTGTGGTCACTGAGCCCAGAGGCCCATCTGATTCAGTATAATGCCTGTTTTTCCAGGTGTGGCACTTTAAGCCTCAGCTCCAAATGCAACTTTTCTTTTTTTCTGTTACCAAGAATTACCATGGGAGTATGGGAGCCAAAAAGGGAATGATAAATGTTTGGATTTATTTATTTATCACTGGTTTTCATCTCTGTATTATGTAAACTACCCATGTTTATGGCACTTAGATCAGCTTGTGTGATTTTGCTCCTCTCTGGTACATCCTGGATCAATACCCAAGAAATATTACAATCTTTCCCCAATCTGGTTTAAAATAGTATGCCACAGATTTGGCATTGCACCCCTATAATACTGTCAAACTCGTAATGGTCCCCTTTAAAAAAACTGTTTGGTTAAAGTCAAGAAACCTCCATCATCATGGTTAAAATAACTACTTGGTTAAGGGAATAGTTTGACATTATTGGAAATGTGCCACGTAAGAAAATGGATACCACTCACATGTCTGTGTGCGAAGATTTAGCTAGAGCCAGAGGGCAGTTAGTTTAGCTTGGCATAAAGACTGGAAGCAGGGGAAAACTGCTTGCCTGGCTCTGTCCAATTAAAGGTAAAGAAAGCGAACAAGTGTGTGAAGCCACTCCATTTAACAAGTAGTTCTTTCAACCAAACAAGGGTTTCCTAACATAAATTAAATAGTATGTTTAAACCCATTTTTTTCTTACTTAACATAGTTTTGTGTGCCTAAGTGGTGGAAGATCACAAAATGCTTATTTGGGATGTAGTGAAAGGCAGTTAAGAAATGACTTTTATTTTGAGGACTTGTCATCTTTTGGGGAAATTGATGATAAATTTTTAAAAAGCTGTTAACTCAGTACCTAGAAACACGATTCTGTAATGCCTAGAAGACCAATAAAACTCCAAAACTGGGTCAACCTCATGTTGACATGGAACACCCCTCTCTGCTGATAAGAACTAAGACACCACTTCAGTATTTGCACTTAAATATGACCATGTATCTGGCGATAGTATGAGACCTACAATATCTGACACTAACATCTCTTAAACTGTTCTGCTTCTTATTTTTCAGTTTAAAATTTCCCTCTGCTTAGTTAATGGATGTGGTGGGAAGGCACAAAAAGCTAATTTCTCTTTGTTTTGACAGCTCCATCAGCTCTCAGCTTGGCCTTGGCTGTGAACACTTGTAGTCCTGTCGTGCATTTGGCCCGGGGTTAGAAACTGAAATTTTGAAGATATCCATCTGCACTCACAGGCTGCGTGAGTGGTGGAATCAATCAGAAAGCTTCCAAACTATAAACACTTTCCACAGATATTACATAGGGCAAATAAAACGTGTGATATCAGAGTGGTAATAGATTTAGGTATTATACTCAAGTTTGACTTTATTTGAATAATTTATTGGCTTGACTCAAGCTTGTAAAATGCATCAGTCTGGCCAAACTTTATTTTGCTGCTCAATGGGAAATCTCTGTGTGAGAATGCACGCACATGAGCTGCCCTCCATGACCTGTCCTTGTTAGTTCCTCTGATGCTTATATTCTTAGTGTCAACACAGCAGTACACTTAACTGGGAAATCAGTCCAACAGCTGGTATCTGCAGGGAGCTTGATCTGACACCCACTGGCACTTCCTAGCAAGGGAGGACTGAAATCAGAGACAAGAAAAGAGATTATTCAATCTACCAAAAATGTTACAAACCACTGCTATCAACAATATATTAATCAAAGACTCACTTGTAAGTTGCTTTGGATAAAAGCACCTGCTAAATGACTAAATGTAATACAAATGCCTAGAGTATACTTTGCACAGTACATGCTCATAATGAATGACATGTACATAATGCTATTGGAGGAACTGCTAATCCAATAAGATTTCTGTAGGACTCACGCTGAGTACTCAAATTCCGCTGTGCAATGAGATGAAAACACACAATAGTTTTCTTTGACGTGGGTTCAGAAGTTAAGACATGCTTACCTTTCAGTGTTTGGTACTTTCAGTCACTCCAGCAAATCTGCTGCACAGTTTGTTCTTTCTGCAATTTGTTGATGACTGCTAACTGATAAGAATTTTACATATAAAAAGAAACTTAAGTAATTTTGTAAAAACCTGTTTTATCCCAGCCAAGGTATTGTTAAAAATATGCATAATAAATGCATGCAATATGTCAAACATATTTTGGCAGAGCACACTGGATTATCTCTAAAACAGATCTCTAAAACCTGCTATTTCATGGAATTCATATATCTTCTTGTGCGTGGTACTTTCTGAGGACAAATGCTGTGTGTTTGTGTGATATGATGTTTATGCCATGTAGAATACAAATCAAAGGAGATTGTTTAGGATTCTGGATGTACATTAAGCTCTTAATTCTACAGAGAGTACGTAGGGTTTCAGTGTCTCTTTACAGGTCACATGACCATTAATAAACACAATGAATCAGAGAAAATTGATGCTCTGACCTCCTATGGATGATCTCACTGTGTGATGATTAGTTTTTGTGGTGACGTAGACTGGCTCTCCAGCTCTCAGTCTGACCTAGACAGGAATGAGGTTTGACCCCAGGTGACTTTCCCTCTCGACTCTCTTTGATCTGTTTTCATTACGAGAGACTTGACCTCTCCCCTGGTACCCTGAACGTTCACTTTGATTTAGGTCTCAGCATTACATCGGTCAGAGTTTCCTTGTTAGAGAGTTGAAAAATGTCACCTTCAGGGCGAACGGGGGGTTACATGCTAACAGGGCACACGTTCTTCTTGTATGACAGATGGTAGCACTAATCAAAAGCACCCATGACAAATGATGGAATATAAATACAAAATAAATGTAGCATACATTTTTGTGTTTATGAATTAGTAATTTTGAACCATTTAGTAATGACGGTATTTTTAATTGAATGTAGCATTTGCACAGCGTTGATAATTTGTGTATAGGCTCTGACCCTATCACTCCCCATAAGAACAAAGCTCAGCCCAGCAAGAAGTGGGGTGTGATGATAATAACTTTTGTCATGTAGTCCTCAAAATTGAACACTGTTTCAACACAGGATGTCTCAACTCAGTCTTAACATGGGAGAATGCTGTCTGTTTAACCATGAGTCAACATTCATTTTTTAAATGATGACCATGATCATCGCCCAGTGGTAACCACATGTTTATTATTGTAACCATGTCAATGAATTATTATTGAAGTTTCAAAATAATCTTGATAGTATTACTGAATTGTAATAGAAAGAACGGTGCCTCTGATAGTCAGAAGCTTAAACTGCTACAGTCAGGTCTAGCAAGTTCATGAGTAAGTCATTAAAAACCAGAGTTTATCTTTTATATCTGGTGAGGAAACTTTGAAAATATCAAGAATTCTAAACAGAGTTTGGCATGTTTGTTACAGTGATGGCACTTCCAGTTCTGAAAGCCAGGGATCATGAGGATTATACACTGTGTTTCAGCTCAGTGACTGGGGATATGCAGTCAGAGCTTCAGTCAAGTGATTGATAGGCTTTGTTTTCTGTACATGAAAACCACTTAACTGCTTGGATTCTGATCCCAATAAAATTAATTACCACTCGTGGCTGCAGATGCTGCTGTTGCTCAGCAGAATTTACATTTACAGTTCAAAGTAGTTTTTGTGCCTAAACCTGTTCTGGACCACTCCCAAATTTCACAGTTGTACCTAAGAGATAAGTTTAAGTATGAGAAAAAAAAAGATGAATGCCACAAGTTCTCTTAAATTGCTCATACATTTCACGAGTTCATACATGTCATGAGTTTTTTTACTCCCTATATTGTAAAATATACTGGTTTCAAGTTCTCACTGTGTGTCATATACTACATAAAATAAAAGCTCAGCTATAATCCATGAAGAATTGGAAACTCTTTAAGTACTTCTCCATCTGTTTTATAGCGGACACTAGTAGCCTGCTGACACCCCAGACATCCCTAAAATTGAATCCATGTTTTTCTATGAATGTCACAGAGAACACAATAGGCCATAAATCATTGTCATCCATGCTCAGTGATTTTACAGTATTCACTTAACCTGTCTCCCATCTTCAGTGAGCTGTATGTCTGTTTTCTGTCAAAAGGTGACCTGTTTGAATTTTAGGTGTCAGCCACTGTTGCTAACACAGAGCAGCAATTGCAAGTAAACATGCTACAACTGCTGCTTGCAAAGTCTGTTGGCCGAGGCAAAACCAATAGCTTTTGAATGTGACTTTGCATCCCACACGAAACATCACTGGCGCGCCCCAAATGTCAGGATGTGTGTGAAAAGGAGAACAAATGGAAAACCTGGTTGCAGATGGCCGAAACTCATCTAATAGCCAGCTGGGTTCATCAGGTCTGTGCCTCTGATTCCTTTAGCAGGGCCTTTCTGCTGGAATGGCCCTTCTCCTGCTGTTATGTTGCCCCATGAGTTATGTAAGGTTGGCTGAGAAAGAAACTGGACTTCCACAGCAGTTGTCTGGACACTTGACTGCCTCTCCTTCACCCAGACATCTACAGTAGATGACAGGCTTTGAAACCTCACACTGTCTGGTTGCTATTTTCATCACCTGCAGCTTCGGCCTGGGTCAGAGATTCCGTGTCTTTTTATGTTTTGCCTCAGCATGTTACCAGACGTGATGAAAGGCCTATCAGATTGGCTAAACTGTGTTCATTTTGGCCTTAAATTCTCTAGAGTTCACCCTCCTCTCAAAGTCTGGAAAAGCTTCGTGAGGGAAGATTAGTTGTTGTATGGAGGCCCGGGCTGATTTCAGTGGGCTGCAGTGGAATGAGGTGGGGGTGGGTTATGGTTTTCCCGAGGCCAGGGTCTGGAACTGGTCCTCGCTTGTGTAAAAAGAGGGTGATTCAGGCAGCATGTTGAATATTTGTAATGTGATGGAATCCTGTCAAAGTCTGAGCGTGCCACGGAGGGTGGGAGGCAGAAGAAGAAGAGCGCATTGTCTTTGGGGTGTCATACTGTATGGAGAGAGGAGGGTGTGAAGGGAAAGGAAAGAGAAGTGACTGGAAAGATAATTCCTGCCCATCACGTTTAATTTCCAAGTGATGAGAGCTCAGTGTTGGACAAAAATTACTAGGTTGTGTTTTCTTGCTGCTAAGATAAATTCCAAGAGGAAACACACATAAAAACACTCCCCTCAGATGTCCTACAGAAGTGTATTTTTCTGATTGAACAATCACAGCGAACTGAGGGCTTACATGTGCTTAGACAGAGATGGAGACATGGATTACGGGCTGGATAATTGTGTTTGTTGAGCTGATGTCAAATTATTCGCCCACTATCCGGATCCCTTTGTCGTTTCTATTTATTTTTTTCTTTTTGTGTTTACAGAGCACTTTTTCCTCTTCCCAGAGCTCTGTTGCATATTTAGTTTCTTAGACGATCATCCTTTCCATTGCAATTAGTTATTTTTGAACCGGGCAGAGTTCGCGTCAGCCCAGGCTGCGGCATGAACAGGGTTATTGATTGGCACTGCCAGACTCCCTGTTCTCACCGAGTTTTCTCCTTCTCCTCTATTGGTTCAGTCAGTTGCTTGGCTGCTTCATATGCTGCAGCATGAGTATGTTATTTGTAATGCCAACAGCCTCACTGCTTTGGCTTCTTTTACTTAATCGCCTTGGAAATTACCAGTATGAAAAAAAACAACAACTTATGAAGTTCTCTAGTTACAGTATATGGATACTTCTCCAGCAGTTCACTTAGAGCTAAGTGCAAAAATGACAATAAAATTCACAATCTCTGCTGAAAAAATGAAACAAAATAAAACAAAATCTCTTCTTCTTTTTCCCTGGAACGCCATTAACTTATTAAATACCACTCAGGAAAAGAAGCAAGAAAGTTGAAACCAGCGGTCTCATTGCCTAAATAGTGTGCTGTCAGTCCATTTGTACAGCTTGTGGTCAGATACCACATCCAGTCATAGAAAATTTCCCTGTCTCCTTATGAGTGTGCTGTGTGTCTGTGTGCAAATGTTGCTGTGCTGGGCTTCAGAGGATGCTGCACTGAGCTGACACAGTGGGATGACAGACACCAACCCAAACTGGTGTCTTTCCGGCAACCACTGGAGAAAATTGATATTTAATACAAATTAAAGCATGGAGCAAAATCCACAACACTGTTTATCCTCGTATCATGGCCATGGCGGAAATGTTTGGTTTACCTTGACAGAGACATAACCAAGACCCCACTGTAGCCAGTAACCAGCTAGTCTCAAATCCCTTTGTGTCTTTGTTTGTCCCTGCTTTGGGTGCCAGGAAACCAGAGTGTAATATAAGCGTTGCTGGTTGTTGGTTTTAAGCACATATACTCATGCACCAAGAAAAGAACTAGAACTAAGACAAGATCTGATTCATATTAAAAAAGTAGAGAGTTGAAACTGTGTTGTGTTGTTTTTGTTATCCATGCTAGCAGCATGGCTCTGCGGATGGCAATGTAAATCTGTTGATCTGTCAGTTGGTTCATCACTTACAGACTAAGGACTTATATAAAGATGGCTGACATGACTGCTCCCCAGAAGTGAAGGCGTCATCAGCACAAAGATGGCAGCAGCCATATTTGGGACATTTTGGCTTCATTTTTGTACAGTGGGAGGAAATGGAGAGGCTTTGTCTGTCTTTATATATGGTCACTGGTCCAGAGTGAAATGTCTCAAAAACTCTGGATGGATTGCCATGATGTTTTGTACAGACATTCATAGTCCCCAGTGGATGAATCCCACTGACTTTGGCGATCCCTTGGAGCACCACCACAAGAAAACTTTGGTGATCTTTAAACTTTTCATCCAATGCCACCATCATGGTAAATATTATAGCAGCTAAACATCAAAGCACTGTCATCATGCTGACATGCTCACTCTTTGTCTTGTTTCTATATTTGCTTGGTTGATTTATTTTAATGTAAAGTAGTTCTGTCAGGTGACTCACATATAATGGATTATTATGTAAATATAAAATATGAACAGTGTTGATATTTTGCATCTAAGCTCTAAACTTGTCACTCCACACAAGGAAGTACCAAGTTCAGAGCAGCAGGGAGTAGGGAGTGACAAGCATATCGTTCTGGGTCTTGAAATCTTTTTACCTCATTTCACCTGATGTAACCTAAAATCTTCTCTTGGTTTGGGTATTGTAACCTGTTTTATGTATTTTGTGTTACTTTTTTAGACGAAATTGTGCATAAGGGAATGAGTGTCTTTTAATCAATAGATATCATTCCCCACAACAACAGATATATTCATTAGACTTTGTCCAGTTGTTGATCCAATTTGTCAGATTGTATTCCTGGACTGATAATGACTGACACTGGAGCACTATTAATGTAAGTGAGTAATAGCTCCTTTCAAGCTGTTGTTTTAAACCGGTTAAAAGGGCAAACACAACTTAACTCTTTCTTTGTGACCATTTGAACCTAGACCAAGTGGTGAGTCGATTAATCTATTCTAATGAAACTGTACATATTAATGTCTTGTTATTGGCATCTGCATGTTTTTGTTTCTGTGACGGCCTGTTGAACTTGCCAGCTGTAATAAAATGATATCTCAAATGTCCCAGCAGGTCTGGCTGAAGGATCCTTTGTGTTAATTTTGGAGTGATGCTCCTGTTTGAACCTGTTTTGAAGAGCCATGGATCTCCACCAGGGAGTTCTTCCATTGAATAAATGTGTTTCTTTTTCTGTCAAAGGCAGACTGTACCTTGGATATCGCTCTGCTTTCATATACCATGAGTGTCACACTGTGCTAGAAGCCACACTTTAATGATTCTTCGTTACATGTTCATAGCACGAGCCTGTTTTGTGCATACACACAGCTCACTGTGGAGGATCTCAGTGTGATGCGTGTCATTGCCAAGTGAGTGCATGTATAGCACCACTACAATCCATGAGGATGACATGGGCTTACGTCACACAGAGTGCTAAATGTGTTTCATAATCTCTCTCTGTGTGAGTGACTGTTGGTATAAAGTTACTGTCATACCCCCATCTGAGAGACATACAGCTCCATATGGTTTGCATAACTTTTCTCGTTGCATAACCTTTAAGATACAGTAAGTTAGCTATGTCAAACAGCTAAGTGTAAATGAGAAAGTAATTAGTCTGACTGTAACAGTTTTCTGGGTCCACTGACAGTTCCAGCTGGCTGATGGCTGGAACACGTACAGAGATATGTAGACACAACCGTATCCACACTGCAAGATCTAAAAATCTAGTTATAATGCAAATGAACCAATGCTGTCTTGTTCACTTATGCCACTTGCAGATCACTGTGTTAAAAAGCTTTATATTGTAATGTGTTTTACAAATGAATCCCATGTGGTCATGATACATTTTCAAAGTACAAAGAAGCTGCTTATCTCAGTATGTGTTTTGCATTCCCCATCATTAATATGTTTTACTAATGGAACTACAGGTTATAATGTTTTCGAGCTCATGATAATGCTGGTCACCTATGTTTACCTATGTCTGCCCACTGCAGAGTAGTGGTTGCCAAAATTTCTGCTACACAAAATTCTTTGTATTTTTTCAGATTTTTCTTTATTTTTTCTTTCTTTCTTTCTTATTAACACTTGACGCAGTTCAGTGTCAGGTTTCACTCATTGATAGTTCCATCATGAAGCATCATAAATGCATTCTATGTGATCATGCCATATCATGCTTTATTCCGACAGTAGCTGTGGTTACATTCTTTCAATCTTTCATTCTTTCTTTCATTATGATGCTGAACATCAGTGTGCTGTGACTGAAGTGACATCCAGGTGACCTATTTTACCCTTATTGCCAAATAGGAGACTATGGCTGTGCAATATGTTCTTTTATTCACTGTGATATAGCAGCTGGTCATGGTGAGGGTGATTTTCAGTGGAAAGGCCTTTGCTGGAGATATTTTATCCTTTGAATACTTTTTTTCTTTTCTAAATTCAGGCATGGGGAGACATATTCTGGGTTTTATGTAACCCATTGTTTTGTTGCTTTGCCTTTGTCTCTCAACAATTAAATTTGCTCTCTGTCAAAGTGACATTTCAGAAGCTCTTATAAAATGTCAGGCATTTGTTTTTTTAAGTGAAAAAGTTCAAGTTACACATACTAACAAAACAGGAATTGTCTGCACTTGGTTGACATTTACCTCCTCCCTCTGGGCAGAGTCACACTGCACGATGTTGGCTTAGTTCAGCTCCAATTAGGGCCCTTTCAAACAAATTTAGAAAATCGAGGCAAAAATCCCCTGTCATAATTTTTCTCAGGGGACACAGACCAAGCATAAAAATCTGTCTGTTGTGGCAGATTTGCAGCTTAATTAGTTGGAGAAATCTCATACTGTGTGACTGTGACCTTTAACACTACTTTCACAGTCTTTACTCAGTGATTTGTGTCCATTGTGTCAGTTGAACCCTATGTGGCTTGCTAACTGAGGGCATCCAGCACCATGAAGATTAAGGTTATGCAGTTGGGGTGAAGAATGGTGATTGGTGATGTTTTGTGTGGACACGGGTCAGTGATTGGAGGCTTGCTTCCTCATGGGGCTCAGAGTTTGGGGTTGGGTCATGGTGTGGAAAGCAGCTTTTCCTCCTCTTGGCCCCCGCAGATCTTCTGCAGTCCCTGGGGTGTGTTTTGTGTGTTGGGCTGCAGGTCAGTGGTGGTGCTGTTTCAGGCCATCAGGTTGTTTTCTTTACCCTCTCTGTTCTCGCCACACTCTCTTACAGGAGGAGCCAGACAAAGCAGCTCAGTGCTTTGTGGCCTTCCTCTCATCTAGAAAATGAAGCGAGTGCTATTCACTGTGGTCACTTCAGCAGCAGCAGCAGTCTGACACACATACACACACACAAACACACGTACATTTTAACTTTAAGCATCAATATAAGGAGAAATATATGGCACAATGATTCCCAACCAGGGGCACTTACAGTTAAAATAGATAGCTGATAGCTATAATTAGTTGAAATAACTAATAGTAATGGATAATGGTTTTGGCAGTGTCGATGAAGGGGCACTTGAGTTCATCTGATGGGGCTGTGGGCGTACATTTCAATTCTTGATTCAATTTCTCCTTCAACAGTAGTCTTTATAGACTAGAAATGATGCAGGACATGTTGTGGTTTTGCTTTCATGTTAGCTTAACAACCATATAAGTATCAGAGGGCGGAATTTTCCTTTAACCCACAACCCAAATCCTAAACCTAAACTAGCGGCCAAAATGACCTCATTTTACAACAATGTTCTCACACAAATATGTAAAACACATTTTTTTCTACTTCATTTCTCTTTCACTGTCTACAACACACACACACATGCACACACACACAGAGCTCAGCAATCTCAATGGACTGCGGACAGAAACCTCTCATGTCAAACTCATCCCCTTGACAGCTGCTGTGTACTGTCAGCGATCCATTTCAAAATTCTCACTGTAAAAAGATCATCATTATCTTAACAGGCAGTGATGATGGATGTAAACCACGTGACTCCTGATAAGATGAGATACTATTGATTTGATCTTTTGCTGCTCTGAGCACTGTAAATGCATGACATTCTTTGAGGAGTTGGTTTGTGTGAGTTTGTTTTTCATACTGTTGGAAGATGACACAGAGACTCCTGCAGCTTAAACATACTTGTCAGGGTCAAAAGGCACGGGGTCGACAGCTCTCCTAAAAGCACACAGAAGCAGAAAACGAGAATTGGAGGAGGAGGAGGGGAACAATAGCAAACTGAACCTGAAATGTTTTTGGTAACATTAAGGTTGACAGAGATCAGGAGTTACATCAAGTCTGCCTGTCTACTTTGATCCATCTTATAAAGTTGTTTTCCAACAGTCATATTGTGGGGTCAGCCTTTCAGCCCCAGTGCTGCTCTCTCTCCCAAAATTCTTCATAATGCTGTTGCTGGCAGTGGCTTACACACAGCAGGCCATACTTCCCCCCTGTTCCTATTCCTCTCTCAGACAAATACATTGTATAAAGATCTTGTCCAGCTCCCTACACTCCTTTACAGCTGCACAGACATCGCTCAGAGCCTTTAAATTAACTACCCATGCAAGTAGCATACGTTTTTGCGTGCAGATGTGTAGATGTGCAGATGTATGCAGATGTGCATCATTATTTTGCCAGAGAAGTTGACAGGTGTTTAAAATGACAGATGCCAGATGTCTGTGGCCTTGTGACCTTTATGTGACCTCTAAAGCTCTTTGCACAAGCTTTAGAGGTCACATTTTCTTTTCTGTCCTTTCTCTTGAATGTGGGGGCGCTACTAAGAATTATTTTCATTATCAGTCAAACTGTCCATTATTTTTTCGATTATTCGATAAACCATGTAAATGTCAGAAAATAACGGAAAATGCCCAACCCTGTTCCCCACCTCTAAGACAGGCTGCTGCCTTTCCCCATTTCTTTTTCTATTAGTAACAGAACCACTTGCAGAAAGAATTAAACAGAATCCAACAGTTACAGGTGTTAATATAGGTAGATATTAGTATGAACTTCACTTATTTGCAGATGATGTTTTGATGTACTTAGCTAAATTGAAAATATCCATATTGTCTTTGCTAAATATTTTTCAGAATGTTCAGTGGTTTCAGGTTTTAATATTAATGTGGAAAAAAACGTGAAATATATATAGAATAGTAGTTAATCAGTCATTAGAATAGTTGGCCATCAATGCCCCATCGCTAAATATTGATTAATTAACAAATTATTTAATTGTGTTGGCTCAGTTTATGTTGAACATTATTTTCCAGCAGAATAATTTTGTCTTATTGTTCCTCTTGTCATGTCAAAATGCAAAGCACCAATGTGAGCACTGGTGGTAATGCAGAGAGCAAAAAAATTGTGAAGAAATCACTTAACATTTTTGTTAATACTGCTAATACTAGCTTATACTGCCTATTCTAAGGGGTAGTTTCACTGTTGTGTAGTACAGAGTTGTTTAAACTGCAGACCTCTGCATAGAGACTTTAAGTACCATTGGCTGAAAAAACACAGTCAGTTTCAAAAAAGGGCCTACAGTGTGCGAGTTCAGCCTAACTGATTAAAGATTAGAGAGGACACAGTGTTTATCTTTGGAGAGCAAACATGCTGGGCCCTGGAGCCGTTGATGTCGGTCGCCATGTGCGAGCTCTTCTGCCATTTAACTGCAGTCATTTGGTCAGTGAACTGCCTGACTGCCCATCACTTGTGCTCACACACAAGCACTCACACCTCAACTGAGAAAGGTTTGTACAGTATATCCCAAAAGCTGAGGGCTGTGCTTAAGTTTGGTGTAGGTAAAATGAATGATTATTACTGAATTTGTTTTAATGCTGCATATTAAATCTTTAACGTTTTCTCAACTCAAACCACACTGCTTTCAAAACATGTATTTTAAGGCAATGTCTGATGTATAGATGTGGGATTTCCATTTGTGAATTTTTATTTTTGTCTGTTGTGGTTGCTAGTGTGAAAGTGGAAACCTATGCTGACAGTGTACTGTACCTCACCCCGACTTATCAAAGCATTTTTTATGTGACACTTTTATGTCTCTCTCGTCAGCTCACTATATTTTATGCTTCATACTGTTTGCATTTGACATCTCTGTTTTCTTCCACCAGCACTGACCTGGGATGTGTTTTTACTTTATGAGCAGCTTGTTACAAATAGTGATGTTTTAACTGTCGCTGGCACATGAACAAGGTGTTGCCCCCATACTATAACCAGATGGATTGGTGGGGTAGGTAAGACGCTGCAGCTGGACCCCACACACAGAGATGATCTCTTTATCCTGAGATTGTTCTGGAGCAAAGGACATTGATGCCATGGAGCAAGAAAAGGATGGTGGGAGGGTTGGTTAGATGGGGGGTGATACTAAGATGAATGGATATTCAGGGAGCCTCAAGGGTCCAAAACAAACTCCCTACAGAGGCCCAGGGCTCTGGGCTCAGCATTAAAGCCCCAGGTGCCATCAGTATTCAATAAAGTCTTGGCTAGAAGAAAGAAAGGGTGAAAATAAATGACAGCTTAACTTCAAACAGTATCTGAGCTACAGCTTAAAGCTGTTCAAATCTTAGATAAGGAGTTTGTATGTACTACGTGTTAATGAGTTATGTGAGTTCTTGTGTTGCCATTGTTTTCTCTGAGATTATTTTAGTGACATTTTGCTTTATTGGAGTAGAGCATGACATGAAACTTGGGGGAGTGAAAAAGAGGAGGACAACTGGTCATATGTGATGCCTTTTGAATATATCAAAAGTCTGGTTTAATTCTTCTGCTAGCTTAAGTTCTTCTGTTTGTTTTTCTATGTTGCAGGGGGCTGTTCATCACCATTCATGACCGTGGCCACATTGCTTCACTGCTCCAGAACTGGCCAGAAAAAGACATCAGGGTAAATTAAATTACTCAAACAGTAGCACCAACTCTATGAACAGTATTTGATGAAATTCGTGTTGTTGTAGCATCATTACACTTTAAAATCTTTGGGACTGTCTTGTTCCTGTATGACTGCAAATGAGAACTAAAAACTGGAAACTACTAAAAATCAACAGTGAGCCATAGCATTGCAGTAGGTGACATGTTCTTTCAATACCATGGACACAGGCAATATATGAATTTGTTCTGAACGGATCCCTTATAATAAAATATGAAATAATAATCAATAATAAATCAAGAGGGATCAGGATGACGCAATATGACAACAGGAAATCAGTAACACATCAAACTTCAAAGTAAATGTAGAATAGAAGTGCACAACACATCCAGCACCAACATGTGTTTCTATGATGCTAAAAGACATAAATCATCTCTATGGGGTTACACTCCCAGAGGAGATTATCTAAACTGGTTACACATCTTTAGGATAAACTATGTTGAGTGATGGTAGTCCATGATAATTATCATAACAATGAGACAATAAGAACTTACTGTAATGTGATCCTCAATGACATACAGTTACTATTACAGGTTTTCTTTGTTGTTTGGTAAATTATACTCAAACTTTGATCAGAAAATACTGAAGAGAACACTGTCAGCTAAAAGTCCTGAAGATACTATTTAAACTATGTGAACTGATGGAGGCGGACTACTGGATACTGTCTAGATCAGTGTGATGATCAGTGTCAGCTGATGAATTCATGGATGGCCATTTGAAATATTAAAGCAATATCAGGTCCATTTAGTGCTTTAGAATCTCACTGAATGTGTTTAAAATATACAGCATTAAGCAGAGTTGAGAATGAAATATTTGAAAGAAAGATTGAAAGATCTGATAAAGTAGGTCATTGCACAGGATAGTTGTGGGCAGGTTGTTCCATGGTTTATAATAAAGCATTGCTATATTGTGTTTATATTTTGCTACTACAAAAAGAACAATGTTTTTATCACTACAAAGTCAGTCATCTTACACTAGGCTGTTATTAAAAACGGTGAATGCATTAAATCCAGTGATCTATTGGGACTGGTTCTTTTGACCTGCCGTTCTGGCCAATTTCCCAAAAACCTGAAATATTCCTTTACTTGTGTGTATAGAGCAAATATGTGCAAGTCATAATCTAGTCATATTTAGAATTACGAAACCAGCAGCCATTCCTGGCATGTCAAATATACCTGCAGCCTCAGGCACCTGTTCACAGCTGTCAACAGCAGGGCATTTACCTCAGGGCTGACATGCAGCCTCTCATTGTCAGGGTGGTCTTATCGTAAACTCACCTAATATGCCCTACTTTTAACATTCAATAGAGAGAGGGCAAATGGGAGCCAAGGTTGTCATCCACTGATGAGCCTTGGTAGCCTTTCTGTCAAATATTAACAAGTGATAGTTAGGAAAAAAAATTAGCTGCTAATGGTATTAAGTATAGTCATTATGCATTTTAAACATTCATATGGGAAAAGTAAGGAACTCTTTAAATCTGTCAAATTGTGGGAGGAAGAAGGTTGTAAAATCTTTGTGCCAGAGTTTTGTACGTCACGCTGATGGTGGAAAAAGAAAGACGCAGAATTAGGAACATTTCAAATTAAACACTTCTGCTGGTGATATTAAGTGTTGCACAATTGATTTGTTTCATGCTGTGGAATCAACCCAGAGGAATTTATTTATTGCTTAACAAGTAAAGTGAGTAGTGAGCGGAAAGCCAGGAGGGTGTAGGAGGACCTGGCTTACACTGAGGAAAAAAACATGTTTCTGAGAAGCAGGGTGGACTTGTTTTGGTGAAGAAGGTTTAAGTTAACAGGACAGGGAGGTAGAACTGGTGCTTCATTTATTTTCTCATTAACATGAATATAAGTTTGATATGAAATATTATTTAAGAATGTCCTACATATAGTAGCATTACAGACAGATTTAAATTGATGAGCTAGTTGGTGTGACTGCTTAACTTAATAACAATTATACTGATTGACAGGCGGTGTGTGTGACGGATGGAGAGAGGATCCTGGGATTGGGAGACCTGGGCTGCCATGGCATGGGCATCCCAGTAGGCAAGCTGGCCCTCTACACAGCCTGTGGAGGTATGCCACCACAGCAGTGCCTGCCTGTCATGCTGGATGTGGGCACAGACAATGAGGTAAGAGCTGAGGTCAAAACATTGGTGACAGACTCTTTACAGAGCTCGGCAGCCATATTGCTAACACCCTCAGGCAGTTATTTTGGAATCACAATACCACTCCCTTATATTGTGTCTGGCCTAGGCACATTGGTTCTCTGATCTAAGCCTACCTACGTGCTCACAAGGACAATGCTAACATGTTAGTATTTAGCCAATATACTGTTTACCATATCGCCATCACAGTGTAGTGTATCAGTATGCTAACATTTGCTTATTACCACTAGCACAAAGTACAGATTAAATAAACAAGATATGGTAATTAGTGAGCTTTGGAGGTGCTGGTCAGCTGACAGACACTCTTTATGCTAAGCTAAGCTAACCAGCTCCTATTTGTAGCTTCTTATTTATCATACAGACATGAGAGTGGTATAAATAATTTTCTCATCTAACTCTTGACAAAAGGAGAATTTCCTTTAATTAGTGTAGGCTTTTGCTTGTATGGAATAGTTTTAGTGTAGTATTGCCGCTTCAACTCAAGTAAAGGATCTGGAGTCATTTAAGAACAGTGAAAGCAAGACTTTATGCTGAGGGAAAATTGTTTACTATTTTTTCTTGCTCACCTTCCACACAGAGGTCAAAGATGACAGCAGTTTCAAACACTGACTGTATATTCAAAGCATCTGGGGCTGGTAGATTGTTCTACTCAATTTTAAGTGGATTACATTAAATTAGATGGAAGTCTGATCATCCCCAAAATTGGGCCATCATAGCCCCAAGTAGTAATGGTCAGTAATGATGTGCTCGGTGTCTACCTGCTCAACACTCAACTCTACTGCCTCAGACCCTTAAACTCAGAATAACGGTAAATGCTCTTAATCCCCTGTAGCCAGGTAGGCCTTGCTTCAGAAATAGCCAAGAAGAAGAAAACAAATCTAACACTTTACAACCAGGAAACACCCTTTACATAAGTGAGGTAAGCTGCTCCGTTGATGGATGCCAGCTGGGAAAGCACCTCTACCCTCTGCAAGCCCGTGAGAGTAGCAGCCAACAGAGCAGTAGTTATCCACCTGGTACAGTGGTCCCTGATCTCTATGGCAGCGTCTCTAGAAAGATGAGTCAAGCTCTGGGCAGGGCAGCACGTGTGTTTGTAGCCTTAAACAGACTAAGAATAGTCTGTGTACACTTCTATATATACACAACTCTCTGCCTCGGCCAAGGGCGTGGCAGCCTCAGATGCCTGTGTGCCCGACACAGCTGAGCTCAGCTTGTCAAGGAGCTGTCCTTCACTTTCCGAGACAGTCTTCAGATGACTCAGACCCTGGAGTTCAGTTTCATTCCAAGCTAATGTCTCAAGTGAATTTAGGATGAGGGATGTTGCTGAGGTTACATGAGTTTGCAAATAAAAGTAAACAAGAAATGTAAGTAGCAGAAACAATATTGAAGAGTAGTTATAATGGAGGGAGACTAAGAAGAAATAAATAACAACAGAAACAGTGCAAACTCCCCAGAAAGCCCATAAAAGATATTGCTACAATAGACCTTTTCGTGCCACTGGAGCAGGATTAAGAGCGCAAAATCGTATCTCATTCTGCCAAATCCTCCACCTCAGCTCTTTATCTTTATAGGCTTACTTATTAAATCTCTACCTTTTGACCTCTTCCTGTACTAGCATCTCTATGCATTCTAAGTCTCTACACTGACTCTATTACACTGAATGATTTTGGTTTAGGGCGATAATACCATCTGCAGGTTAGATTTTTGGGTGCAGGGTAGAGGTTTTAGACATTTATGGGCATGCCAACAGAACTTGAACAAGCTGTCTTAGCATCTTTGATCCATGCTTATCTTCAATCTGCTTTATAGGAGGAAGAGGTGAAGCACTTTTTGCATGTATAGAAGTGTGTATGAATGCTGAGCTCATGGATGACCAGTCTGTTACAGCTGAGATAGTTGTGTTGGATTTCAACCATAACAACTTCAAATATTTAGACATGTTGAAGGAATAGTAAAACACTCTGGATAATGCACTTATTTGCTTTCTATCCAAAGTTGAATGATAAGATTGATACCACACTTATGTGTGTGTTAAATACTGAACTGGAGCCAGGTGGCAATCAGCTCAGCCTAGCATGAGGACTGGAAGCAGGAGAAACAGCTAGCTTAGTTCTCTCCAAAGTTACAGAAAATGGTGGGACCTCTAAAACTCTTATTAAGACATGGCCCCTCATTTGTTTAATCCATACAAAAACAGACATGTAAATACAACATTTTGTGGCTTCAGGGTAAGTTATCTGCTGGCCTGAGCTCACTGAACAGATCTGCATATCTACACTGTAGCAGATAGCCAGAGAGCCAGAGATGGATAAACAATGGATAAACTGTTGTTTGTCAAGAAATAGCTGCAGCACATGCCATAAAACTGCAAATTGTGGTCTTTACGTGTCTGTTTAAACAAATGAGATAGTTGGCAAGATACATTTTGAAGTTTGGAAGGAGCCAGCTAGCTGTTTTCCCCAGCTCCCAGTATTTTGCTAATCAAGGTTAATCATCTCCTGGCTCCAGCTCAGTGCATCAAACACAGATGTGCAGATTTTGGCAGTGACAAATTATTCTCTAACAAGATTACTTTTTCAGTAATGAGTAAAGGATTCCAATTCATAATTCACTATTTACATTACAGTTAGCTTGTTTGCTGTCTTATTTGTAATTTGACGTATTGTTGATATCAGCTTGGTCTCTCTGTATGCTAGTTGACAGACTGGACCAGGAGCTAGCATTAGCTTGTTGGTGCAGGTGCTGCAGGTGATGGAGGAGGCAGTTACTCCCCTATCCAAGAGGAGAAATACGTCCCAATGCCAAAATTGGCTTATTTATAAGTTAACTGTCCTTAACAGGCTTGCTAACACTAGGCACCTGGTTTTGTTTAAAGTTGCAAGGTTTATTAAACTGCTGACTTCACTGTGGAGTGCTGCTGTGTGCGATCACTAGGGCCAATGTTAAGCTAGCTGTTGGTGGTCAGTAAATACCTTCAAAACACTGTTAATGTCTTCTTTTCTATTTCTAGATGTGTTAAACAGAAAAGATGTGATGAGTAATTTTGGAGGCTTTGGATTTGTCTAAAGGCACCTTTGACAGAGCTGGGCTGAGTAACAAAAGTGAAAAACAAGTCATGTAACTACCAACCTTTGAAATGTGTAATATTTAAAATTTTGATGTATTATATTGAACATGAGACTAACCATCCTTAGAGACTCTTAGAGAGAAAGACATAAGCTCATTTCCCATAATGTTCAGCTATTTCTTCAATGTTACATAAGCTATATGCAAGTAATTCATCAAATCGAAACTTGCCTGCAGGAACACACACATATGTAGTATTGCTGCTTATGCAGCTTTAAAAGAAACAGTTATAAAAGAGATGCAGTCTGCCTGGCTGTGGCCGACTTCTCCATTTTTCTATTATTCTAAAGAGATGACAGGCTAAATGAGTTGTAATGGGATAAATGGACTGGCTGTGTGTGTGTACATGTGTAGTTTTTCTGGACTGGCTTCATATGGGAGGCAGGCTAGACTGCTGCCCCTCGGTACTCTGCCTCTGTGATGCCTTCACAGTCAGAGAGCTGGGAGCAGATGGGGTAGGGGGCTATGAGGTAGTGGTAGCTCTAGCTAATTATTAAAATGACTGTTATTATGGGATTATATTTGTCCTTGAGTGGATATGGGGGTAGATATAGAGGCGAGCAGGCATGTATCCAAACAGTCAAACAGGCAGACCCCCTGAGCAAGGCAGACTTTGTTTCTCTTAACAAATAGTTCAACATTTTGGAACGTAGGATTATTTGGGTTTCTGAATTAGTTGAGATGATACCAATATTCCTATTTTATCAGTTTATGAGGAGGCTCTGTGCTTGTAAAACTGTAAAACTGTTTGCCTTAAGACATTCAGAAAGTGAGCCACTGCAGAGATGTTATTTTTCTTCTTCAGAGGAATGCGGTAGCTGTGTTATCTTGTGTGAGAACCAGCAATATACTCTCACTACCTGGGCAGCTCTTGTCTCTTTTCTCACATACAGCACACACAAAAGGTACAACTATGTATGCAGGGGGAGAGGCACAGAAAGTCACGCGCACTCACACACAGTGGGAAGAAAAATAAGCATGTTTTTAGTCCCGTTTTTACTGTGTCATCCTGTTATCTCCCTGGACTGTGTGTCTGTGTATCCCTTGGCCTGATGTCACCTGGACTAGCCTCAGCACACACTTACTCATGCTGAAATGAGACTAAGTGATGTCATCCTAGACAATATGCTGTTTTTGTGTGTGTGCCTGGTGGGATTTTCGTGGGTCAAAAGTTTGGTGTCCTTTCCCCCAGACAGGTCCAGGCCATTCTTGATGTCTGGCCACCTCAAAAGTTCAGCATCACAAAGCACCTGAATATAGCTTTATATTATTTTCCTGAAGTCTGAGAGTCATCAGTTTGAAACAGTGCAACGGGGCTTCTGTGTCTTTAGCATGGACTGTAAAGCCATACACGAGGATGAAATCCCTCCTGAGAGAAAAGGGGCTGTACAACACAAAGGACAGTTTAGCCAATCAACAGCAGATAATCTGGGAAAGACAACTCATGTCAACAGTTCAGCACAGTGTCAGTGAGGTCAACCCACTTGAAACTCACTCAGGTCTACCCCTTTGAAGTAGTTTTGTCACAGTGTATGACTGGACAGAACAATGAAATAATACCTCATCAACAGTCAATAGAAGATACATTAGCTGCCAGTGAACCTCCAGAGCAGAACATCTCATGATTTCAATAGCAGTTTTTTATCTCTCTCCTTGCATGCTGTTGCATCATCTTGTGAAATTACAACTGCAATCTCTCTCTGATATCAGTCCACTTCTCTGTGGGATCGCATGAAAATGTTTTGCTTGTTTTGGTTACAGCTGAACTTGGCCACCCCTGCTTCTTACAGTCCATTAAAACCTTGCCAGGAAATGAGTTGTCAACTTCAAATAAATACAGCCTGAAATAAACTTTTTGAGCTGCTCTTGGACATGGCAGTTTTTGACCCTGCCATGGAAAGGTGGCCGCTGCCTTGCCCAATCCTCGCTCATCTTAGTGGCACCCTCTAATTATCCATCTCCAGAAGTAAAGGTCGCCTGTCCCAATGAGGCATGACAGCGCTCCGGATCAGTTCTCCACCCTTTGCGATTGAAATTCCCTGGAAGTCACAGTTTGCAAGAGTTTCAAGTGTAGCCCATTTAGATTATGAGTCTTCCAAGATCTAGGTAGGAATCTGCTGTTTTTTGACACAGCCATGTTGTGTCAGGCAGGTGCAGCATGTCAAAGATCCGATTAAATATGAGCCGATACCTCAAAGCAAGTCTGTAAGCAATCTAACACTGCTAGGTTGCATTCACTTCCACCTAATTCATCACAGCTTCACTTTCTCTCTGTCTCTCTGCTCTTAATTGTCACATTTTTCTGCCTAATCCCTCTCATTCTTCAAAAATACTATGGTAAAAAGGTCAAAGGTCAGTCCTTCAGTGGTGAGTGTCAGTTCACCAAGGACTGTTAAGTTGAGGGAAATTTAAAAAAAAACAATACTCCAGACCTGTTTGCTTTAGCCACTACACTGTGTGAAAATGATTTACATTGCTATAAAGATGAAAACATTTTCAACAGGGTTATGGTTTACTGTACATGGAGATGTATCTGCAGATTGTGTGTGAATTAACATGACAAAATGTGTTCCTCAGTGGTGTAGTTTCACACATGGTTCCTATTACAGCAGAGGTCAAAGGTCTGCAGAGACACAGGTGTATGTGAGGATGTGCTCACATCATGTACAGCATTTATCTGTCTTCTCTCTCTAAATTTCACCTCCAAGAAATGTCAAGATTGGACAGAAATCACAGACACAGACTCCTCACATCACATACATTCCCTGAGTTCCTTGTACAGAGGGTTTATATTCTATATGAGCACGCAGGAGATGTACAAGCACTAACATATACCCACATATGTTTTTTTAATGTAGGCATCTAAATGTACAAAACTACCTGTCCCATTACATATTTTACCTGATGTAGTTGTGCCATAAATTGTTTTTACAGGTTAGTTAAGACTAGCCAGCTAAAATACAATGTATTTATCTCTGAATGAGGTTACTTAGGTTGTTTGTTTCAAACTATTTAAAACCATCTTCTCATACTTGGAGGTCAGGTTTTCACCGGCTCTATACAGCCACCTACCAACTATCATTGAGCAATGAGAGAAATCATTTTTAAAAATGGTCCACAACACAAAGCTTGTTTTTACGAACATGTGTGAGTTTGAAAGACATAGATACATGGAACCAGGCTGGAGCTGTTTAATGAAAAGACACTATAAAGTTGCATTCTGGGAAGTGTAGGATCAAGTGTGCTTGGAGCCTGATGCATGCTAGGGAATAAACGTCAGGATGTCCCCACTTTTGTTACACAGATTTTAATCAGTCTCTCGCAAGTCCCACCGCTTTATGAAAATATAGTCTAGTCTACAGTCATGCCAAAAATACTTACTATTTTACAGGTCTGTAATTTCCTGATGATTTTCAAGAAACTTTTTAGAAAGAATCAGACTAATTACTGTATAGCAAAAGTATTCTTCAAAGAACTGCTTCATTTAAATAAATGTAAACATTAATTACTCATTTATTATTGGAAACTTTACTTTTCATAAATGTTGAACTCTTAACTGTAGACAAATTTCACATATTTCATATTCAGCTCATGATTCATGTTTTGAAGTCCTTTCTGTCTCCTTCACCCTCAGCCCTTCTTGTTTTATATTCTCTCGCCTGTTGCTCTGACCTCTGCCTCCATGTGTTTTTGCAGGCACTGCTGAAGGACCCTCTCTACATTGGGCTGAGGCATAAGAGAATCCGAGGCCAGGCCTATGACGACCTGCTGGATGAATTTATGAAGGCTGTGTCGGACAGGTAAGATCACATCGGCCCTCAATTCATCATTTGCCCACTTCCTTTATGTGGTCTGTTACTGTCATCATAATAGAGACAGAAGACAGTGCTCTTTAAAGACAGATGTTGAGCAGTTTAGCATGGTCAGTTCATGCAGTGTGATGCAGCCAAATCTTGTGGGATTCAGAGGTCTGGAACTTAAGTCGCTGGTGATTCAGTTTTTGCTTCTTTGAACTAAGTTTTGGTTGCTAAGTAATATCAATCAAAACCCTGCTTACTGGCTTAATGACATTAACTTATTGAAAAGTGATCAGATAGCCTTGGTAACCGTTGGAGCTTTTGATGCTGAAGCTATGATGGCATGATTTTCTCCAGACAGATGGCTGACCCCTAACCCTGTCCACAATAATCTGAAATATTTATTAATCCGCAGAGACTCAGCTAATTATTGTTTCAGAAGTGATAGGAGAGTTTCTTTGTTCACTGCAAACAGGATATTTAGAAATGCAATATGTATGTATGAGGGCTGAGTGCTGAGGGGGCATGATGGAGCATGTAAACAGAGATGCTTACTACAATAGTGGTAGACCACTGGTTTGTAGAAGAATCTGTGTTTTGTCTGATCCTGTCTAGGAAAAATATCTGGCCATATCTTCCCCAAGCACAGAGGATGTATAATTCAGAGTTGTTATGTCATGCTGACATTCGTTAGTAGATCACAGTGAGGGCTTCTTTGACTTGGAGGAACAGCACAGCAAGTGCTTGCTATTCCATATTACTCATCACTCATTTAGTTTGCATGTGCCGATCTTATCTTTACCCTCTTGTTCTGTACTGACATTTGGAGAGTCATGCGCTGGGATTCTCCTCAGGACTTGTACCTCATGTGTTTACTGCAGCCTGGTCCTTGATGAGACTTTTGTATACCTTTTCTGTGTATCTCTGTGTCCCTGTATGCCATGGAGCCATCATCCACACACACACAATCACATACGCACATGGGCCTGGTTAAGCCTCGTCCTAACCCAGAGAGACTGGAGTCCAGAGGGAGAAGCCTGGGTCTGGGCCCCTTCCAACTGGCAACAGGAAGCCATGACTCTAATAACTGGGTGGCTTCTCAACTACAGGGAACAGTGATGCTTTTTTCCCCAAAGGAGCCAGATTGGCGGAAAATGAATAATTATGGGCTCAGAGATTGAATGAATGATTACAGCTCTGCAGTCTTTTAAGTAATATTCGTGTTCAGTTTTCTAAGAAATTAAAACGAACTCAAATACTCCAGATCGACTCATCATCAATGAGCAGGAGTCTGCAGGGATTTTTTAGTCCTCCATTTAAAAATACTTTAAATGGTGAGTGGTTAGTGATGCAACCGAGTGTTTGAATACAGGCCATCCTCCTATTACCCAGAAAAGAATCTGCTCCCTTTGAGCAATCAGCACGTTTTCTATTGCTTTTGTCTACTGGCAGAAATAAATGATCTCATAATCTCACTGCTCCTGCACATACCTGCAACATTTTAAAACCAAGGCTCAGTCGTGGTTTTAAAACTTTGAACTCTGTATTTTCTCTTTGGATAACACTCACCATTTTGTCACATTTCATCACACTTAATCCACGATGCATATTTTGTCAGTGTGTGCATAAAGGTGTTGAGAAGATGAATGGTGTTGAGGGATGTGCTGGAATTAGAAAAACTAGACAAACAGTAATTAACAGAAGAGTGGCTCAGTCACACCGCAGTAACACTTTGGACTTAATGGCATACAGACATTAAGGTAAAACCTTGCTCAACTTCAGTTTTACATGCTTTTAGAAGCTGGAGTGGGATTCATTCTTTCCAGTGACAAGCCCACTCTTTTTACTTCTAGGATGCAGCTATGTGTCAGAAAAGGAGAGAATGTGTTGGAGAAACACATTAATATCATACTGTATATATGATATAAATATTTAATCATTGACACAGGTATTTCAGACAACTTTATGACAAAAAACAACTGTGATTTAGATGCAGCCTTTGCCATTTTGATATAATGATAAACACAACAAAGCAAAAAGACACATGTAACATTGATATAATAAGTTTGACAGATAGCAAATATAGCCACATCTAACTGTTATGTCTGCTATGACTGCTAGAAAAGACCTAAAAAAGAAAACGATCATTAGTTACATAATCAATTAATGTATGTTTACTAATTTGGAAACTGATGCACAGAGGTCAAATCTGTAAAGCTGAGCTGTCTGAGAGTTCAAATCAAATACAGTAAAATAACAAAACAAAAACCTCCTCTTCAGACCTCCTCTGAATTTGACAGAACAGGCTTGAGGGTGTTCCCCATTCAAATTTGAGTAGCACGGAAAGACTACAGGAATGCCATCAACTATTTTAAACTCTTGGCACTGGGGGAATAAGGAACAGACAGACAGACCGATGGATGGATGGATGAAAGGAGCAACAGAGGAGAAAGAATGCAGAATGTGTCTGTCATTAATGACGGCTCTGGGATTTGAGAAATAATGTGTGCTGAGAGACACTGGCTCTCTGGAGAGTGAGAGGGGGCTGGGGATTTATTAAGGCCTCAGCCACAAAGCCCCGTAGGGACGGAGGTAACAGACAGCCTGTGTGTGTACACAGCCACACATATATATGCGCACAGGTTCGACAGCTGTGTTTGTACAGAGCACCCTTGTCTGTGACCTTCTTTGCTGAGGTCCTCACTGACTCTCTGCGGCCCTCATGAATGTGCTCTACTTCATACCTTCTCCTCTGCTCCTAGTCTCCCCCTCAGCGCTGGAAGTATATATGACATCCACCTACTTCCTATTAGCTGGAGATTCAGATTTCATCAAGTCTCAGATGAAGCCAGATTGTGTTTCCTGAAGGAGCTGGGTCACTCGTTAACTCCCTCGTCCTACAGAATGGCCCAGACGTAAAACCAAACGTCTGAGTGTTTCACCACATGGGAAAGCGTCTGACGTCTCATGTCTCACACACTTTTTCATACTATCAAACACTAATAATAATGTCACAAGCATTTACACTCAATATATTGGACTGGTTTGGCAGTAAGTGCCAGGAAACCCTACGAGTACAGCTCTAGAAAACAATGAGTCTAAGTGTTTTTCTTTTATGCTAATACCCGGGTTATTGTGGCAAGTCACAAATCATAGCCAAATAAAAGTTTTGAGAACAAAGGATCTTTGTATTGTTTTGGTAATGTGGCTCAGATAGCTTTAACAGCCCTGTGGTAGGAGAGGTTAGATTTCTGTCTTGTCTGCCTGTGTGGTTGTCTAAATCGATCTATAAAAGCACCAGGGTGTTTGTTATGCAAATGAATGATGACTGATCGGCTTACAGACAGAGTAGCTGCTATGGAGCCTTTAAAGACGTTGTTTTCATAATCTCACTCCAGAGCACCTTTCAGGATTTGTCAATATTTAAATCAAAATAGCTGATTTTGACTGTTGACCTCTAAATAAATCCTAAGGATGTTTTTTCATGCATGTTTAATCATCATTATAGAGAAATGCTTCAGATTCGAAGCTATATTGTCTGGAGCTTAAATTTGCAAAAACAGATTATAACTTTTTATGTTGAACTGGTAACAACCAGTTGCCATGCACAGACAAACATGCACTTCAAGTCATGTTTGTCCACCTGATGGATATAAATCCAATATTCACTCCTCTTTTAACTCTGTTTTCATTTCAAACAACTTCTGAGAGAAATGTTTGGCTTAGCTTGTGAATGTTCCACTGTGTTAGCCAGCTAACTGCTACCTTTTCCCTGTAATAACCACAACAATGAGCTGAAAGATACTATAAAGTCATTTAAAGCTGTGGAGAGATACAATGATAATTCCATGCAACGTCATCACAACAACTGACACCTTTCACATACATGTCGTCATGCGATCTATTGCTGCTATTTGTAATAGCAGCTTTAAAGTGGCAGGATATTTATATGACAATCTAAAATTGTTAATGTTTGTTAATGTTAATGTTCAAGATAGAAATTTCTACCATTTATATCTCTCCCAGCACCACACAGGGTCACAAAGGTGACATATACTGCTAGGTTGCATTAGGAAACCTTTGTTGTTGGATTTGTTAATAGGAGAATATTACTTAAGATTTACCTTAATCCTCTACCCTCATTCTTTATTTCTCTGCTCATTTGTTTTGCTCCCTGGGGAACCTGAGAAGCCATATCAGAATAAAGACTTATTGCTGTCACATTTTACATTCTTAAGCAGGTGTAGGGACAATTTTTCTTACCCGTTTTCTCATCCCAGTGACAGATATGGATGCTTTCCCACCAGGTCCCTTTTTGGTTTCCAAGCTCACTGAGCAGACTGGTGTTGACAAAGCACTGGACAGAGACAGAAAGTGATCAGTCTCTCTCTCCTGTCTTACGTTTAAATAACAGCCATGAAAGATGGACCAAAGTCATTGTTTTTCATGACATCAAGACTTTGGTGACTGGAGTTCCAGTATGTCTTGTGCTTGTTTTGTGCCATTATGTGCTTATTTAATGGGTTAGGGTTAGGGTAATTGTAATTGTAATAAGTAATTGTAATAGAAACAGACATATAAAATAGATAAATAACAAACAGCTAGTCAATTAGACTGTATATATTTGTATATGCGGGGTATCAAAAAATATCAATCAAGAACCATTAATAGGAACAAAAGAAGTACAGGAACTAAGAAGGTATTTTCATTTAGGAAGGATCTCCCAAGTATTTTACCATCAATCTAAAAGCAGACACTATTTTTATAGCTGTGGTCATAAAGGTGGGTCCCCTGTGCACACCTCATTCCCCATTTTTCCTACTTTTATTCAATCATCCATTCGTTCAAGTCTAGTGAAGGAATGGTTTATTTACCCTCTGCCAATGCAAAACAACTTAAGGCAAAGCGTCTATTGTAAAAGTAAGTTAAAAAACTAAAGGTTCCCAGTTTGAACATCTGCATTTTTCTTTGTTGCAGTTATGGTACATTTACGTACAATCTCTGTCCCAATGCCTCCATCTCTCTCTCTGCTGCTGAGAGATTAATGGATTCCTCACAGCACAGTCAGGAATATGGTCTGTGTTTTTCATCTTTTGGGTGTGCCCTGCCTTGCTTAGGTTACTGCCCTTGATACTTCAGCTTAGACACAAAAGCAAATCCTGCCTCTTTGTTCAGGGTGTTTAAAAAAAAAAAAAATCAGCTGGCAATGAGATGCATTGTCAGATTTCAGCGTTCCATTTAGAGGGTCGTCAAGGAAAGACAACTGACTTCCAGGGTGGATAGGAACAATGAACACAAATGGCCTCCAAAGAGAGCTTTGTACTAGGCAACACATACACACACACACACACATACACGCACACACACACACAAATCCTTGTACACCTACCTTTGTGGGGACATGTCATTGACATAATGATGCATTCCTTAACTTAACCTTAACCATCACAAATGAATGCATAAGCCTAACCCTAAAATCAAGTCTTAACCCTGAAACTGCCATTTAAACTTGTAGGGTCCAGCATTTTGGTCCCCATTATGCTTTTGGACCCCACAAGTATAATGAGCTCCTGGTTTTCAGACCCCATGAATACCATAAAAAAACACAGCTTTTGTCCCCAGTCGGACAAGCCATCCCCAATAAACTGATCTGTAACTTGTCCCCAATAGTAGCCTATAACAGAATCACACACATTCACTCACACAGGCATAATGTCAACAACACCCCACCCCCCTATTTTTGGGTTCAGACCAGGGACCAAAGAGCTCTCTGCACTGGGAAGATGTTCCTTTTCTTTCTGCAATCCCACAACCACAGATAGTCACTCTGTAGTTTATGGTCAGTGGATGCACATAAATATGCATGTGTTCACAGCTCAGTCATTCTCAGATCCATGTCAAAAGTCTCTGATCTTTCTCGACTGTCACTGTGATAAAAAGTTGCTTGGCAGGCCACATAATCCTCCTAGTCTTTACTGTAAATTGAGAATAGTTGCTGGATATTCAGCATGTTGTCCAACGTCTGCAGAGGACTACACTCTCAAGTCCACTTCTTTGGACTCTGAGCATGAGCAGCTTGGCTCTGCATGAACTGGCATGACCCCTCCAGTAGCGAGATGCACCAAACCATACCAGAGGGAGCTGCGCTGGCCATGGGGAAAGGCCACATCTATCCTCGCCTGTCGCCTCTCTCGTCTCCTAAAGCCCAAACACAATGAAAAGTTTATAGCTCCCTTCTTGGCCTCATTATTCCTCCTCTTCGCACAGGCTCCCAGTGCTTTAGTGCTGCTCTCTGCTTGATAGAAAACACATTTCCCTCCTCAACGCTACTGCCATGTTGGCAGTAATTCAGCAGGGCTGTCAGTGTCTGTATTAGGCGTCGGTGTCTTGCAGTGTGGCACAGGGAAGGATAAACACTGACCCAGCAATAGCACTCTCTCATCAGAACATTAAGTTTTATTACAGCTGAACTCAGGTCGCCTCTCATCCTGCATTTCTCTCCCGCTTTGCTTCCGCTCAGGTTCATCCTCCTCCTGCTGAAAGTCTAAGCAGTTTAGCAGCCACTGTAACAAGTTGGAAACAGCTTTAGTGAGTTGTACAATAACAGTGAAAATGAAGATCTGTTGCCTTTTGAGGTATTCATTGAGGTTTTATGAGGAGACTGAAAACGACACAGAAAGACAGAGAAAGTTAAAAGACAGTGAAGGAAAGAAGAAAATAAAGCAAGAAACCTTAACTGTAGAAATCCAGTGCAATGCAGAGGGAATAAAAACATTCATCCCCTTGTCACCTCTTCCTGCTGTTCAATTAACTCAGAGGGCTGCAGGTGTTTGGGACGGCTCGGTCTGTTTGCTCGGCCTGTTGTCAATTTCCTCCATCACTCACCGACTGAAACATGAGCACTGGTGTTTTTAATACAGGTCTCATACAACCTTGCCCTTCCTTTCATTGCTTCTTGCTGTGAAATAGAATTAATATACGTCATACTGCTCATCTTTACTTTGAGTCACAGCATTCAACACACACTAGTGCCTTTATCTCATATCTCCTGCTTTTGTTGTGTATTGCAAACAGATTAGTGTCAGTTGTTTAGTCTACTACAAAATTTTAAGATTATGAGGTGGGAGGGGACCCTGGTTCTTTTTCAAGACTTTTCAAGCTCATTTGAAAAACTTCACAATTGACACTGCTCTTCCTTGGGTCCCCAGCAATACACCCACTGTGAACAGTCAACTGGATGTGTGGTTGTTGAGAAAATTGAAATATAGACAGACAGAGATTCTGCCCTTTATCATTAGATGTTGTGAAATGAAACAAATAAGAGTCTGATCCAACATTTTTCCTCAGTAGACTCAGGACTAACGAGTGCCACCCTACAATATAAGAACACTACTGTTTATTTCTATGTTTTCTACACAGATTACCAGTTGGTGAGGATGCAGCTTTCTGCCCAGGAAACACAGCTCTGGCCTCCCCTGTTTTACAGCATTATAACATAGAGTTTATATTTAAGACTCATTTTACATGGTTCTCATTTTTAAGCGAATCACCTAGAAACACAGCCCAGAGATGGCGTTTGGAGCTCAGTTATGGAGAGCATTAGCCTCATTAGTTAGCACTGATAAAACCTGCCAATGATAGTTATCATCTCAAGCAGCAAAACTGACGCTTGCCAGCAAGGAACGAGAAGCCTGCTTTGTCTTCCTGTGACTGAAACCAAGGACTACTACACCACAAAACAACAGCTGATTTTGATTGGAATTTAGACGCAAATAGGATTTTAATACTGAGTATTACAAAATGACAAAGGCAGACAAGAGTAACATCTCAGTTACACATTATTTTTCCTACATCTCCTATTAGCCTTGTTATCCAGCACACTTTCACCAGTCTTCCTTTTTTCCTTTTTATTCTTTCCTTTTCCTACAGTTGAAAACTTGTCTTTCATCTTCAGCAGCAGATGCACTGAAAACATCCAGTAAATTCCTCAGCAGAGGTTCCATCTGTTAAAAGGCATGGGAACCTGCGATTCCTTTTTGTCGCTGCTAAATCTAATTTACAGACTCATAACGCTGGTTTTATGGCTTATTTTTGTTTTATGTTTTTGTAGGAGCTTATTGACACAGGCTCCTGTGTTATGGTATTGACTACATGTGATAGGTGGTCTGAGCAGCATCTTGTAAAATTGAATACTGCTGGTTTACTGGGCGACTGGGTGGGCTCTGTGCTCTTTTCTTTCAAATGCAGTGTTTTTTGTGATTTTGCACCTTTGTGGAGGTTTGACCTCCCTCGTGGAAACTCACTGTGAGGTGCTGTCATACAGCTAGTGTCAGTTTGTCAAATGTCTGTTAAACTAAACAGTGTACAAAGTCTGCAGCATTAATTTTCACTTTAGACATTACTTTTAACAAAAGAGAACATTGCCTTTATTGAATTTGAAACATGTTCATATAGCTGTGCATATTCAGAAAAGTGAATACAACACAAGCATCCTCTCTCCTCTTTTCTCAACCTGTGCTTTGTAGTGTAGTGGGAGAGCGCCCCTCTCTGGACTGAAACAGTCTTTGAAAGCAAAGGTTGCTCTCTCTTTGTGTCTAAAAGTTTCTAAAATTACCCTTAATCTATAAGATAATGATTAGTTTCATCACCTCCTATATCTAAGGTCTCTGTTGGTTCAGACAGAGTAAATGCAGCTCTTCTTTTCACAGGTATGGAATGGACTGTCTGATTCAGTTTGAGGACTTTGCAAACATTAATGCTTTCCGTCTGCTGAGCAAGTACCGCAACAAATACTGCACATTCAACGATGACATCCAAGGTAACCACATGATCAGTATGAAAATATGGATAATATTTGTGGAAATGAATCTTGTGTATCTAAATCCATTTTTTCACTGTAACATTAAAAGAAAAAGAGGGAGAGAAATGTAACATGCACAGCTGTGTGGAACACCTCACTCAGTGCTAGCGTGACTGAATGTTAACATTAATTCAGAATGAACAGATGAATGTACCAGCATAGCAGATGCAGGGTAAAATTAGGTTTGTTCCCTGTAAACATTACAATTTAGAAAAAAACCCTCAGATTTATTCACTTCACTAGCTTGTTAAAAAAAAAAAAAAAAGAAACACACGTGCCCCATAACTGATTTAACACCTTGTACAATGACACTGAGACACATCAGGACAACACATCAAATTGGCACAAAAAAAATTCCAGTCTAATGATTTCTGGAGGAGCGGTTGTTGAGAAAATCAACAGAGATTCCTTTATTTATTTTAAACTACACTTACCATGGTACCTTTTGAATCTGAGACACAACCCTTTGAAGATGTCACTGATAACACTGTCATGGTCACGGTCATGCTACAGCTTGACGGGCACTGCAGGAAATACATCTGACCTACTTTTTTTCCTGAACCACATTCCACACACTCTATCACCCCTGGAGTTACAACAGTAACATCACTGTCATAAATCCTATGAAGAATATCAGTAAGAGCAGATGTAACTCTTACATGTTGATGTATATTCCTCAGGTACTGCTGCTGTGGCAGTAGCTGGACTCCTGGCCGCCCTCCACATCACCAAAAGCAAAATGTATGACCACACAATCGTGTTCCAGGGTGCAGGGGAGGTATGTGCAGCACAATTTTACAAGTTTAACTGAACACAAGAGGTAATAGGAAGACAGTGGCAAATTCAATGTCCCTCAGTTTCTTGGGATTTTCTTGAATCATATGCTTTAAATCATCAACGTCCTGGTGGTATAGGGTTTACCGTGGATTTGCAATTACCCGAATTTGAGCCCATCCAGGGACATTTGCATGTCATCACCAGTCTCTGCCCCGTCATTTCCTGTCTAATAAAGGCAAAAAGCAAACTATAACAGGAAAAAAATCAGGTCATTTAAAATATGATCACAAGTAAAGAAAAAAAAGGAAGAGTGCGGTTTTCCTTGCGTGTGTCACTTTGATATTGTGATTTCACATTTCAGATCAGATATACAAAATGTTAAGATTTTGCATGTGAATTAAACGCTGCCAAAGTTAAAGCACATCCTCTTTTATCCCTTTTTTCTTGCTCCCAGGCAGCGATGGGGATTGCTGAGCTGATCACCATGGCCATGGAGAAGGAAGGACTCGCTAAGGAAGAGTGCTTGAAAAAGATCTGGATGGTCGATTCCAAGGGTCTCATTGTCAAGGTGTCTTACTGAAATCCTGCAAGCGCACATGAATCCATGTAGCCTACACATGCTGATGTAAATTCATGAATTTAATGCAAAGCAATCGCAAAAATTAATTCTGTAATTTCTAAAACATGACAGACACATTAAATCACAGGTAACGAATATCTGAGGGTGGAGCCTCAGCAGTTTGATATCAGAGCTACCTCCACAGTCCAGAAAAACACATTTCCTGTGGCTCGTTAATTTATATGACAGAGGTCTTTCCTTGGAATCACTGCAAAAGGCTCTCCAGAGGGTTATACATCTGTTTTGTCCACAATATCCATGTTTTTTGTGTTTCCTCCCTCATTCCTCCTCTTCACTGTTCTCTCTTCCCAGTCGCTTCATTGCCTCCTTCTTTGCATCTTGTCTCTCCTCCAGTAATCCTCCAGCCAAGAGGAACACTCACAAGAAATGATTCCCTCAGCACTAAAACTGTTAGAGAGCAATAACAGTGACTCCACACACTGAATTCAGCCATGTGTTTCCACAGATGGTTTTTAACATCCCCTTCTTCCACCTGCTCTCTCTAAATCCTCAGGGTCGGGACCACCTGACTCATGAAAAGGAGAGGTTTGCTCACGAGCACCCACAGATGAAGAAACTGGTGGATGTAGTTCGGGAACTGAAACCCACAGCTATCATTGGTAAAATGACAAGCGTGAATGTTTTCTACCCTCTGATACAACATGTAGGAGCGCCTCCAGAAATAGCTCCCCTATGGCAGCAGGTATACCAGACCTTCACATGGAACGCACTGTACTGGACCTTTGTCATCATGGTTACAATAATAAACATGCTGTTATAAAACAGCCATGGTAAACAGAAACAACACTTACTACCAGTCTGAAGAAGTCCCAAGTCCCATACATCCACCCTGACCCCACTTTGTTGCTCTGGATACCACCTCATTTGTCCCCATCAGATACTAGAGGGTGCCTAACTAAATAATAAAATGTAATTGTGCTCATGGGTGCTGATAAGTTACTTTCACAGAAGACCTATAGAGTCATTTTTAGGGGAGGACAGTCTCATGCCTTCAACAGACTGCTTAGGGACCAGATGACACTGATGGGCTGGATGCAAGGCTCTGTTGTGAGAGAGGAATGATAGTTCATTAATTGTGGAGTGCTGAAGATGATCCACAGAATATTCAGCCTGTCTTTAAAGTTGAAAGACTAGAAAAGTTAGAAAAGCTGCCTAAGAAATAATTGAAAATTGAATATATTGCACTGTTTTTCTGTGTCAGGTGTGGCAGCTGTTGCTGGAGCATTCTCTGAACAGATCATCAGGGACATGGCTTCTTTCAATGAACGCCCAATCATCTTCGCCCTCAGCAATCCGACCAGCAAAGCCGAATGCACTGCTGAACAATGTTACACGTTTACAGAGGTACTCACTCTGGACACTCGGGATTTTTACTCCCATATATAGCCATGAATGATTTCTGATTTCTTATCTTCAAAATGGGTGAAAAATACTTTTATACGTCGCTACTCCACTGTGTGCTGCAGGGGCGGGGCATCTTTGCCAGTGGCAGTCCATTTGACCCCGTCACCCTGCCTGATGGGAGGACCTTCTATCCTGGTCAGGGAAACAACGCCTACATCTTCCCAGGTGTGGGCCTGGGTGTCACAGCTTGCGCCATCCAACATATTAGTGAAGAAATCTTCCTTGTTGCAGCAGAGGTAACACACTGACACATACAGAACATACACATACTTTTCAAATCTCTTATTTTATTATTAAATGATTGCATGAAATTTCATGATCAATTGTCTTAACAGTAACTCATGTCATTACTCTTAGTCTCACTGGCCCCCCTGAGGTCTCACTCAGCTGAGGAAGTATATATAAAATGTTTAATGAATTTTCTTCTCTATGGTAACATGAGGGATGTGTTTGCTGTTCAACAGGCTCTTGCTCACCTGGTGACAGAGGAGGACCTGGCAGAGGGAAGACTGTATCCTCCTCTCAGCTCTATCAGGGATGTCTCCCTCAAACTGGCTGTCAAGGTGAGAGCTCAGTATACACACAGCACACAGCAGATGTATCTCACCACGTCTGACTGAGTCCAGTTGTATTGTTAAACAGCAGAAACTTGAATTTCCTGTGTGTTACAGATCATGGAGTATGCCTACAAGCACAGCATGGCCACGCGTCGCCCAGAGCCGTCCGACAAAGAAGCATACGTGCGCTCACTCACTTACAATACTGACTATGAAGAGTTTGCTGTGGACTCATACCGCTGGCCAGAGGACAGTATGACTGTGCAGTCATGCAAACTTTAATGCACTGGACAGAGAAGAGACAGCGACTAACGACGTGCAATATCATCACAAGCAGTGATGTTGGAATATGAAAGAGGCTGTGTGTAGAATTTTCTCATTAATATATTACTGTGAAATGAATGGTGACAATACAAGAATTGACTGGAAACACAAGAAGCCACACTGTTACTGGTGATGTTTCATACTTCTTGTGGGTTTACTAAGAGTCAATGGGCTTTGTTTATTGTTATCACCTCCTTCGCTCCAAAGGTAGCATGGTAGTTAGAGTTAAAAGTTAAGTAAAGATGAGAGGGAGGCTAATTGAATGTGAAACAGATAGTTTATGAAATATATAAAATATTGCACTAATGGTTGTTATCTCATTATATTTTACAATAATATATTTAGGGGGAAAATCTTTCACAGGTTACTTTTAATTGTACTGTACTAGGGAGTTGCTTTATGACTGTGTCAGCTACAATCCAAAAACTCTTTGTCAAATAAAAATGATTTTTGATTAATGTTTTGCATGTTTGATTATTACATCTGTGACGACAAAAGACAAGGATGCATTGAGTGTTTAAAAGAGATTTCAATATATAATAAAATACAATATAAGTATTGTAGCACCCACTGCGTTTGTTTAACACAAATCCTGCTCCAAAGATCCTCTCACTAAGGTCTTTGATGTCTTTCCTGTTGCTCTTTTGTCAAAAGTGCAAGACAGGATATACAGACTATTCCTTTAATCTCTCACTTACACCACTTACTTTATTTGCTGCATCCCTGAAACACATTGTATGGTGCTCTGGCCTCCTCCAGAGGTCAACATATATCATTGCAGTAGAATTAGCAAATTGCATATCATTGTGTGGTTTTGTTATCATCTCTGTATGTGCAAATTGTGTTTTTTGATCTTTATCGTCAAATGGTGGCAAGAAAACTTTAATGATCCTGGAAACCCTCTCTTTAAATCAATGTCTAAATATGTATGTTGGTGTGGTTTGACAAGATTTGACTGAACAACCGACAAGCTGCCCAATTATTTTTATTCAAATGTTGCTAAAACAGAAGAATGTGACATACTCTTTTACTACCTGAGCCTCATCCACCTAAAACCAGTGAGGAGAGCACAGTGAAACACACTTCTGATCAGTATGTGCCATAATATGGTGGCAGTCTCCACTATTTTCTCTAAGTGGTGGAAAAATGACAAACTGCAGGTTTGTGGGAATATATTACACACACATACACACACATCTGTGGTGTATGTAAGCAAGCTACAATAAAAAACAGCAGGTGAATCAAACTGGTTTATGGTCCAGCAGTGTATTATGTGTCTGTCTGAATTAAACTGAGGATGATTTTTCATTAACTGATCGATCACAGGCTAGACAGTCAGTACCAGAGGCCTTGGCTGGCCCACTGCCCATCCCAGTCTGAAATCAATATAGAAGCAACCAGACCAGTCAGTGTCCAGTGATGAGCGTCTAGCCCCGGGCAAGACTCTGAGAGACAAACATTTGTTTTCCTCACTTTCTTTGCTTCACCCTCCCTTTAAATCCCCAAATGAGCCCAGAGCAACCAATGATCTGACATGACAATATGTCTCAATGTCAACACCATCCAGCAGTCATTAGCTGTCTAGGCCATAAATGATCCATCAGTATTTTAACACACACAGTAACTAACCTTTCCTGGGTTGTGTATGCATGTACTGTATCAGGACAAATATTTAACATTTCTGCTTCATGGAACAGACTGAGAGAGACAGGAAAGATTTCCGGGAGGAAATGACAGAAGGGTGACCTGAACCCAGGATGTCACGTTCAGGAGCCACCAGTATAGCACAGTGTGCCTTTATGCCAAATCCTGAATACAATTCTTTTTTATCAGTCTGTCTGATGAACAGAAGAAGGCCTAATCCTTCATCAACACCACCACCACAACTATGTTTGCTTCAGTTGATTCAAATTGGATGGTATTCAAGTTCTTATTTCTAGTGGTAGAAACTAGATGCTAACTTCTTCAAGTATTTTTAGCTGTTTAAACCACTCTTCCATTTCACCATTAATCCAAAACTTTAAGCAAACTATTTGAACGGTTAAATTAACTACTATATTACTTTCAGCTATAATGTCAACCATTTAGCTAACCATTTATCTCCTACTTTTAACTCTAATATTAAACATCTACCCATTACAATTTATTAATGTTAACTGTTTCAATCACCACAACATTTAGGTGTTTCAACTGTTTATTTATCACATTTAGCTATATATTGCTTCAGTTGATTCATCACTTTTAACTAGGTTTCTCCTCTAGCTTGCTAAGTAGTTTTTACACACTCTCAACTACCCAATATGAACATCTCTATATATCTTTATCTACCGTACTATCTACCCCAGTTGGGAATTAATGGTTTACAGTATGTATGCTGGTTTGCTGAAACTGTCTTATCTCATCTCTGTCTCTGTCACTCCTCCACATCAACCCACAGGCCTCTGTGGCACCTTGCTGGTCACAGACTGGCTGGGTGACTGGCAGCTGGCCCTTTTGACCTTGTTTACAGTCTCGCATTAAATGGCACCTTGCTAAGACCTTGTGTTCAAATCAGTAAAGCCCCTGAGGGAATGTCGCCTCTATGAGTTTGTCCACCCATCCTCCCAGGGGACCGTGCGACATTAAGCACAAAACCCCCTCACCCATCTGCCCAGCCACCACTGTACACACAGCTTGTCCTGCTTGCACTCTTAGGTAGCCACAGCATAATTCAAACACTATCAATTAATTTCTTTTCAGGACCCATAATTTGTCCCTTTTGCTTTTATTAATGTTAGTCTGCATCCACTATATATTTAACTTTTTTAAATTTGTCTGTTCACCTCAAGTAAATAATGCGTAAACTGATATATGTACTACTCTGACTATACAAAATTTTTATTGACTCCTATAAAACACCAGCAGAGGGCGTTCAAATTTATTGTTTTAGCAGACTGTATTGCAGCCATAGTAGCTGGTGAATGCCTGGTTAGAATTAGTATGTGGTATGATATTGAGACACAGCTTTTTTGGTGATTTGGTAAGTGATCACCATGGTACTGATAGATCTGATACATATATCTAACCAGTTTTGATTTGTTGTTACAGGACAGTACCCACAGGACAGAAATCAAGTGGCAGGATTTTACCTATTGTTATACATGGGTTGAACATGATTTGAATACGCACTCAGTAGACCAGAAGAACATGTGAAAGGAGTATAAATCCGGTGGAGGTAGTAAGGAGGTTCACCATCACTGACGAGTGGACCGCTATGTGGTTAATGGTGCTTTTATTGTTTCATTGCTTCCTGTGTTCTGGGAAGATTCCCTGCTTGTGACCTCAGTCGATGGCAGATGTATTTGGAATATGCTGGGATCCTCTTCCCTGTGTGAGTCCCAGTTTTTCACTTGGACAACTAAAACAAGTGTAATTTTACCAAACAGTCATACCTCTGATCTCTCTCTCTCTCTCTCTACGTGGCAGCACCAGAGAGAGGCTGAGCTGAGTGTGGTGGTGGTGGTGAGTGGTCTGCTGGTAGTGCTGTTATATAACAAAAGTGGTCGGCTGGATGATCACAACCTAAAAGAGCTGAGAATACTGCTGATTCGTTACATCCAGTGAGCCTGTCACCCCACCAGCCAGACTCTGGCAGCCTGATCAGTTTGCCTTTGACCTTCATGAAAGAGCAAATCCACCTCCCACTTTTCTTTCTTCTTTTCCCGCTCTTTTCTTTGTTTTTGTCGCCCTTCAGCCCACTGTTTCTCTCATCTTTGGACTCTGTCCTCTAATCCCAACTATGATAACTATGGGATAAATCTGTCATTCCACTGGGCTCTTCACTCTCTTACTCCCACCAGCTGTTTTTACAGAGTCTAGACACACACACTGCTATTGATAAAACAAGAGGACGCCATGGTGTGATGCTGGACAATGAGGACGTCGTGGAGTGTGGGTCCTCTCCTGCAGCAGGATTAAATGGACTCACCGTTCATCTTGTTTTTTTTTCTGAATCAGGATTTAGTGAAGCTTAGTGTGAAGTGTGTGTGTTTATGAAGCATCACAGTGTATGTACCTGTGTGTATACTGTATGTCCGCATGCATAAGCACAAGGCTGTGTCTGTTTAGGAAGACTTCACTTACAACATCACTATTTTTGCATTGTGTGTATACATGTGTGCATGCATGTATGTGTGTGTGTCAGAGGTGCTCACCTGTCATTTTTTGCAAGTCAAGTCTCTTACAGCTGTAAGGAGTGTTCTGTCATGAGTTTCCAAATGAGTTTACTTTGCATGTCTGACTTTTAAGAACAAAGATGTTTACATGAACATGTCCAAGACCTTGAGTCAAGAAACCTTTCCAAATCCTCATCTTATTGTTTGTGTCTTTTCCTTTCTTTTGCTACTTCCTGTGTTTGGCTGAGCAAGTACAACTACTGCACATTCAACAATGACATCTAAGGTAACCACATGATCAGTATAAGAATAGAATGCCCTTTATTGTCATTATACTAAAAGTACAATGAGATTGGAGAGCTTCTCCTTTCCAGTGCAAACATACAAAATATGCAGAAACAAATATATAAAGAAGATAAAAAAAAACAGTGCAACTCTATATACAATGAGGTGTAAGTGTGAATGTGAATGTATTGCACAGGTGTGTTGTATTGCACAGGACGGTTGTACAGTTAAATAGTTAAATATTAAGGTGCACTGAGTGAGGCATATTGCACAGTCTATGTTATGTTGATGGTGGGGGTCGTTGTGTGTGAGAGTTCAAGGTGGTGAAAAATAGGAATTTTAAAAATGCATCTTATATGTACTTTTTTCAAGGTAGCTAAACCCATGTTTTCAGTGTAATGTTTAATAGAAAAAGAGGGAGAGAAATGTCACATTTACAGCTTTAGTCCCCTAAAATGTAACATTCATTCAGAATTCAGAATCAAATTCATTCACTTCACGCTTGTTTTAAAAAGTAAGGGAACTGAGCATCAGAGTGGTGAAGAAAGGTGATTTAAGTGACTTTGAACGTGGCATGGTTGTTGGTGCCAGATGGGCTGGTCTGAGTATTTCAGACTCTGCTGATCTGTAGGGTTTACAGAGAATGATCCAAAAAAGAGACAATATACAGTGAGCGGCAGTTCTTTGGGTGAAAATGCCTTGTTGATGCCAGAGGTCAGAGGAGAATGACCAGACTGCTTCGAGCTGATAGGAAGGCAACGGTAACTCAAATAACCACTCTTTACAACCAAGTCTGCAGAAGAGCATCTGTGAACGCACAACATGTTGAACCTTGAAGCAGATGGGCTACAGCAGCTGAAGAGCACAGCAGGTGCCACTCCTGTTAGCTAAGAACAAGAAACTAAGGCTACAGTCACCAAAACTGGACAATAGAAGATTGGAAAATTGTTGCCTGGTGTGATGACACACACACGCGCGCACACACACACACACACACACACACACACACACACATACATATACATATATCATCACCGATGCTTTGTGATGGATTGTTGTGTTTGCATCAAAAAAGCATATAATTAAGTATGAAATATATTTCCACACATTAACTGTTTGTTCTGATGTTTCTCAATGTATAGGTGTATACACAGCATGTTATATCTTAAACTGGAGAATATTGGCTGAAATACAGAAGTTTTTTGTTTTTGTTTGTTTGTTTTTCTAATAAAGTTCTAATAAATCTAATGGGCTGAAGTTCAGGATCTTGATTTTGAAATTTTAACTGAAAGATTAGAAAATTTTGATGACATTGTGTTAAACAAACGCTCAGTATTAAATTACATGATGTCCGAAAACCCAACTGATCAGTTATCAACAGTTAATCATAGACTATTTCATCCGTACCCTGCAAAGACCAAAGAACTATAGCTTCATGGGTCAAATCAAGCAATATCTGAGCTCTGGGCGTGCATACTGATGACAACACTCTGGACAGTTTCAGTAACAGTATGGCTCTGTGGTCTTCAGCCTGAATTTTGTATTCCACTAATCCACTAATACCGGAAACTCACTGACTGAGAAAAAGACCAGCTCTAACCACAGTGGTATCATTAGGATCATCTGAAGGAAACCCCTTTTTCCTCCAGATGAATGCCTTTTGAATATGATGTAGAGCTGAAGTCCAGGTTACCTTCTGTTTTGGAGCAGGCTGGTCACGGTGGTGGTGCAAGACTCCAGTTCTCTAGGCCAGTGATTTTCAACCACTGTGCCGTGGCACACTAGTGTGCCGTGAGAGATTGCAAGGTGTACCGTGGGAAATTATCCAATTTCACATAATTGGTCTAAAAAACTTTTTTTGAAAATTAAGTAATTATTATTTGCCAATAATATGCCATTGCCGAGTGTGCTGTAATAGTATTGTCTTCCGTGTCAGTAGGTGGCAGCAGGTAGCTAATTGCCTTGATACTCTGAGACAATAACCTGTTAAGCAGCTGTAGTGATGCATGCGACAGGTAGCCGTGACAGTGATGGAGAAGTTTTTGAAAAGGAAAAATGCAGACTCCGAACTGGGCCCGGGACAAAATTCTGACCCAGATGAAGGCCCTAGTATGAACGGGAGTCAAAAGAAAGCAAAGATGGTGAACTCGAGGCAATACAGCGAAAGCTATCTTTCATTCGGATTTACTTTCACCGGGGACCCAACGACACCGACTCCGTTGTGCTTGGTGTGTGGCGAAAAGCTAGCCAACAGTGCCATGGTCCCAAATAAGCTTAGACACAAGCAGTCAGACTATTTTGTTCGCCTGCGTGAACACACGGAGAAACAGGCAACTTTTATGAGAAAAACCACAAAGGTGAATGAGAGAGCCCTCAAAGCTAGCTACCACGTTGCTGAACTTGTAGCCAAATCAAAAAAGTCCCACACTGTGGCAGAGTCATTAATGCTACCTGCCATTGTAAAGGAGATGCTCGGCCCTGACGCGGTTAAAGAAATAACTAAAGTCCCTTTCTCAGATAACACAGCTGTCATTTTACTTCTCTTCAGCCTTCACTGAATCCCTTGACTGGGTTAGGTACCCAAAGAGCTCATCATCAGTTGTTGGGAAGGACATGACATTACAGGAGCAGGAGGAACTAACTGAACTGAGACAAGATCGTGGTTTAAAGCTAAGCTTTGCTGATCTACCTTTGGACAGCTTTTGGCTGACTGCTGCAAAGGAGTTCCCCATTCTGCCAACAAAGCTATTTCAACATTACTCCCATTTTCCACGACATATCTGTGTGAGCTGAGCTTTTCAAGCCTGACTGCTATAAAAACTAAAAACAGAGAGAGACTGAGAGCTGTTGAGGAAGAGCTTTGTGTGTGTGTCTTCAATTCCTGCCAGGATATCAGCTTTGTGTTCATCCAAACAGGCCCAGATTTCACACTGAGTAAGTATAAATACATTGAGAGATTATATTGTCATTATTAGGCTACAGAGTGTAATTTTGTGACATTTTTGGTTGGTGGTGTGCCGTGGGATTTTTTCAATGTAAAAAATGTGCCGTGGCTCAAAAAAGGTTGAAAAAAAATGCTCTAGGCCACTTTTCAGTCAATACTGTGGTGGCATGGGTTTTCTCCGGGTGCTCTGGTTTCTCCCACATTTCTATTAATTAATTAATTAAATTAATTAATATTTATTTATTTGAATTTCAGTTTTGAAATATGTGTTGCTTTATGTTTAACTCAGCTGGTTAAATTAAACAGAATCAGCTCCAATCAGAATTGTCTGCAGAAAATCTATGAAATGTTCTATAATATAACATAATAGAGTGCTCTGCTTACAAGTGCTTGCAAGTGTTCAGTTTACATTTCTGTTTTGAAATTCATGTTTGTTTAACATTTGCTGGTTGAATGTCATTCTGATGTGAGTGTAAAGATGCTGGTCACCAGTCTGTCTCACCAAGGTGGAGATAAACAGACATCAGTGGTACATCCTCCTCATGTGTCACTCTTTAGTGTGAGTGACCAACTTCAAAATATTATGGCAAGGTGAAATGCATTGTATGGTGCTCTGGCCTCCTCCAGAGGTCAACATATATCATTGCAGGAGAATTAACAAATTGCATATCATTGTGTGGCTTTGTTATCAACTTTGTATGTGCAAATTTGTGAGTGTTTTATCACAGAGAACTTAAATGGCCCTGGAGCCCCATTGTTTTAATCAATATATAAATATGTAACAATCAGAACGACATAAAAAATGAAGTTTTATTTAAAGACTGTTGGTGTGGTTTGACAAGATTTGACTGAACAACCCACACACTGCCAAATCATTTTTATTTAAATGTTGCTAAATTCTGATTAGTGCACAGAAGAATGTGACATACTCTTTTACTACCTGAGCACACTGAAACACATTTCTGAGACTTGATCAGTATGTGCCATAATATGATGGCAGTCTCCACTATTTTCTCTAAGTGGGTGCAGATTTGTGGGAATATCCCACAAACCTGCATTTACACACACATACACACACATCTGTGGTGTATGTAAGCAAGCTACAATAAAAAACAGCAGGTGAATCAAACTGGTTTATGGTCCAGCAGTGTATTATGTGTCTGTCTGAATTAAACTGAGGATGATTTTTCATTAACTGATCGATCACAGGCTAGACAGTCAGTACCAGAGGCCTTGGCTGGCCCACTGCCCATCCCAGTCTGAAATCAATATAGAAGCAACCAGACCAGTCAGTGTCCAGTGATGAGCGTCTAGCCCCGGGCAAGACTCTGAGAGACAAACATTTGTTTTCCTCACTTTCTTTGCCTCACCCTCCCTTTAAATCCCCAAATGAGCCCAGAGCAACCAATGATCTGACATGACAATATGTCTCAATGTCAACACCATCCAGCAGTCATTAGCTGTCTAGGCCATAAATGATCCATCAGTATTTTAACACACACAGTAACTAACCTTTCCTGGGTTGTGTATGCATGTACTGTATCAGGACAAATATTTAACATTTCTACTTCATGGAACAGACTGAGAGAGACCTGAAGTCACTTTTGTGCCAAATACTGAATACAGTTCTTTTCTTTTTTTTATCAGTCTGTCTGATGTTATTCTGATGTTATTCAGGTTTTCATTTTTATTATCAGTGGTAGAAACTAGATATCTTAACCATTTATTCATTTTATTTTAGCTGTTTCAACCATTCCTCCATTAGCCTGCTTTTATCTATTCCACTGTTTATCCAACAGTTTGAACAGATTATTCAACTGAAGGTGTTAATTATTTATGCTATTTTACAGTCTTTCCTCAAACCTTTTAGTAACCGCAGAAGTATCCCCTTGGGTACAGATACCTCTGCTGCTAAACTGTCTCACAGTAAAATACTGTAGATCACTCTAATCCAACACTGCACTCAAAGCTGGTCCTGCTTGCCCTGTTGGGTAGACACATCATAGTCCAAACATCAACACAAAATATTCTCTCTAGTCACTTTTGCTTTTTGAATGTTAGTCTGTATTCACAATATATTTTACTTTGTTTAATTTACCTGTTCATCTTGACTGACTATGTACATAAGTGGATTGAAATTTGCAGGTCTATGAAGAACAATTCTATGAAAGACCAGCAGAGGGTGCTCTAATACATTGTTTGAGCAGGAAAAGGCCTTAAAAGGCACAGTTTCTGTCATCATTCCCTTCTTTCCATAAGCCTGCTGCAAATCTTCTTGCTAATTAATCAATATAATGACACAAAGTAATGACTACTATACATACCATAATACACCACCCTATAAATCATTTCATTTACTCTGTGCAAATTTCACCTGCTACATTTTCAAATACATATAATAATTCAGATGCCTGTATTGCTCCTGGTCATTGTATGACAGGGCCAGTGAATGAACATTATAGCCTCCATTATAGCCTGAGATGAGTAAATTGGACAAAACCTATATGGACACAATATACACAATTGTCTATAAATAGCTAAATGAGATGAATTACATTATGCTAACATATAACCTATTGCTGGCGTGTTCACAACCAAAAATATCATTATTAATATATGCATATATCTAATAGATTCTCATCAGAGTTAATATCAAAAAAGAGCTAACTGAGCGAGGGGCTTTTAAATGACATTTTGATTTTAGATATTTTTACTAAACCAAAAATATCCACATTTTACAGTCCATCACCTCTTCTCAGTCAGCTGATCAGTGGTAGTTGCCTGGAGTACTGACATTTTGTCTAACTTATGGACTGCTTTTTTAATATATTATTCTTAATTTTTGCCATTAAATACAGGTCCCAAGTCTAAATAAAAATATACTGTAACAAGTAAAGAGATTCTAAATTATTTGGATAAAGTGCTTTGCATTTGTTTGGGACATGTGCTTCTTGAATTGTAAATCAGTGTGGTAGTCTGCTGTACAACAGTTTACACTTCAAGGATTTTATACACACACATGCTCTTCGTTTTCGACGCACAAAGAGCAATATCCATGTGCTGAAGAAGACTACAGGTGACTGCTAATATGTATTGATTGCAGAGTACAACTAATAAATATGAACAGAATGTAACCTACAAGCAACTTTTCTATGCCCTTTTGAAATTAACCTATTTATGATGGCAAGCTGTATGGTAGAGTGGAAGGATCAGTGTACAAAAACTCCCTGAAAGAATAAAGTAGTGTCCTCTGCCTCAATCTTACATGAATGGTTCATTCATTCTTTGAATTCTCTGCATCTTGCTGGTACTGCATGGAAACTGCAAAGCAGCCACACCGACTGTCAGCATCTGCTAAAAACAGTAGATTTGGGGCTCAGGTGAATATCTGAGTTGAAAATGATTCACTGTTGCTGAAACAAGGGTGTTATTGCTGTGCTGGAAAGTTAACAAAGGTGACTGACTGTCAGCATATATCCCAAAATGTAATCTTCTAAAAGGCACTGTTATGTTAAATGTAAGATTAGATATTTAATGCAATAATTCAGTATCAATCTTTTATATTCAGTTAGTGTCTTGTGTACTGTGTTTATATATTACCTTTCTTTTTATGAAGTGAAATCTTGAATTCTTGAGTTTTTAATTAGCTGTCTGTAATTCATCATTTTTGGTTTGTGAGGCTTTCTTTTAACATTTACAGACTTAAATGTCTGTGAAGATAGCATGGTCATTTAGAGCAGCATGGTGTGGGCACCGTTTGACCTTGCTGAATGGTGCCTGAGCAGAACATTATCAGCTTCATCCCTGACCTCTGACCTTCCTATGGAGACCAGTAAGTAACCAAAAGACAATTAAGCTTGAGGGATCAATAACACTTGCATCAGAAACAGCATAACTTAATTTAGTCACCTTTTCTTACTGTATAGAAAAGAACCTGTTAAGTCTTGGTACTAAATATGATTTGTGAAGTGGGACAACACGGTTTGCTACACAGAGTGACCTTTATTTTCTCAGCAAAGTCAGTGCCCTTTCTGGCTGGTGGTGAACTGAATGAGGACTGTTACCAAGAAACCACCTCTGTTAGCAGCCTTATACCATTCTGCTGTTCCTGTGAATGATCCTGTGAGTAATTTAGAGAGACGTCTCTGTTTTGCAGACACTTCGTGAGGCCTGCATGTCGCACAGGTTTTAGTCTGAGAGGCAGTGGTGGGCGCAGGTTTCCGACAGCCTGTTGTTTCTCGGGCGGGTACCACGCGCAGATACCAAGCAGGAGCGCCAACGCCGTGACAACTTTTCCATAATTAGATGAGGCCTTGTGCTCAGCGTGGGGATTCTTGCACTGAAATCTAACATGACATGTGTGATCACGACCCAGAGTCGTGTTTAATTAATTTTTGTTGCAACACAGGGCACACAGACATCATTCCCTGGAGCTCTCTGTACTGAAAAAACCCAATGTTCTACTAAAATAGGCCACTTTGTAGCATTTTGAGTATTTAGATGTATGTCCTTAGAATTTAACCTATGTTTTAGGCAAACATCAACATGCGATAAGAGCAGGTTTTTAGTCTTTAAGACAAGGATTCTGTTTACCTATCTTATATTACAAGAGTAGGGAAATTAGCATGTTAAGATAACCTAGTTCGGTTAAGCTACACAGCACGTTGCCTTTAGCTGTTCAGCATGTCTTTGCCGCCTTTTGAATGTAGGCACATGCTAGCCAGGCTTGTGCTTATTATTCTGCTGCGACCTCCAGATGGATCAACACATGCTGAAAATATTACAAGCAAGACATTTGCATGTGACCTAAATCCCTCACTTCTGCTCCACCATGCAAAAAACAAAAAAAGTCAATCCAAATACCTTACTTAATGATCCAGGAATGGAGCATTTGTACCACACAATCTATTTTTCCCATACTAGGAGACATTTGAATTAACTGATTTTGGCTGAGTAGTTCAAATTGCGTGTTGCATTTTAACTCAAAACAAGTATGAATCATTCAGATTTTGCCAACTTTTTACATATCTCTTACCCCATTTAGAAATTAACAGTGCTTTATTATATTGGTGTATATTAGTCAGGATAAAGAATAATAGGCCTATAATTAATGCATTGTTTCATTGTATTATATTATGTAATGTGCACGTGTGTTTTGTCATTTGTATTGCATGTGATGAATGGATGTTTTTAAAGTTTGAATAGTATCTTTAATGAGTATGGACCACAGTCCAAAATAAATTGAATTGATTGATTGACAAAGAAAGGAGAGCCCACCATCACACTTGATGCACTCAAGACCAGTAAGAGAGCACTGATAATAAGCCTGAATACACTCTGAGGCACACTGTTGGCTGAAATCATATTTAACATGCATGCGCTTTAAGATATTAACATGCATGCATTTCCAACAATAGCCTTTGCTGTTGTTTTCTGGATCTTCATTAATTCTGTAATTGTTTGCTGCCAGTGATTTACTGCCAAGTTTTGTGCACATCAAAGCATTTTCTCTTTTTTTCTGAAACCAGACATAACCCATTAAATTAACATGCATATTGCATCTTGAGCTCAATAAGTTGCCTAATTAATTGAGGCAACAACAGCTTGTGGTTGTTATGGGTATAAGAAAGTAGTTTGTCCTCTTAGCTTGTGTGGTCATGGTGCGTGTCCATCCTGCCACATGCATGTTCAATGTGTGTGTTGCTGATTATAAATGAGGACAGTGAGGTGTATGTGATGGTAATGCAGCCTCCAGTGCTCTCCTTGCCCATTAATAACCAGGTTCCCTTTGAACGGGCCACGATGAGCGAGGTGGCCTCTTTTTTTCCATCAGTTGCAGCATGCAAATCCGCCTGCTGTGTTATCCCCTTAACTGCTCAAGGGTCCACCTGAGTTTGTCCACCTGATGGATGAATTAAAGAACCTACAAAGGCTTTATTTTTTCTTTTTGATCAGCATGTCACAGTGCTGTGTACTATCCCAACAACACAGACCGTGCAGACTGTTGCACAGAATGAATATTGGAAATGCTTTGTCCATTTTAAATTATGCTGAAGACCAGGAGTTTCTCTCAGCACTGTGCCCCCAGTTTGTAACACAGGCATTCAACTGAAGATTTATTGTTGCAAAGCCCAAGCTGAAATAATGACATCATCAAGGTTATTTTTTTTTAAGCTTTGAAAGCTCCACAACAACAACAGACATTATATAACTTGTGACAAGTAGAGTAAGTGAACTTGAGCGTCAGCATCAGCGTCAGAGAAGTGAAAACTAGTTTGTTTGGTATTTTTAAGACGATACAATCAATATTTATATTATTATGACTCATTGTTAGAATTTAATAGTGTAATAACTGACTTTATAATGTTATAGGAATAGCTAGTTGTGACAACCCCACAGAATTATCGCCCTGTTCTGTAGTTCCCCTCAGCTCTAAGGAGCATTTTTGCATCTTTTAGCTAATTGTGGTTTTTCACCCATAATTTTACTGTTTTAGTTCACTCCCACCACTGCAGATAGACAACATTTGCAGTCAGCATGGTACAAAGCTGCAAAAGAGCCTGATGTTTCCCTGAGGAGTTGGTAAAGACAAAATCAGAGCTAAAATAGAGAGTGAATATTGGACTTAGATTAATCAGGTGGCCAGGAACAGGACTTCAAATGAATGCTAATGTTGTCCTGTATTCTCTGGATACATAATGTCTCAACTGTAATGTCTCCACAATAAGTTCTTCACACATAACTGTAGTAAAGATCCCTGTTTTCATCTACAAATATACATCCTGATGTAACCAGTTTTACATCCCAAAGGTTGTTTAAAATCATTATCCATTGTTCTGGTCATTGAATTTCTCACAGGCCTCTAAAGAGCACCTGATCAGACTCTTGACCTTGTGTTGAATGCTGCCTATGCTTTCCTCTACTCTAACCACAATATCTCCATGCAAATGGTCAGAGAAAGTAGCTCTGGTCAGATTATTTCATGAAAATAAAGAAATAAATAAACCAGAATAGATAAACCATTGATAACTGAGGACAACACTAAGTGTTTGTGTTCCTGTCTTGGTAAAATAATACTCTGTGTGTGTGTGTGTGTGTGTGTGTATGTGTGTGTGTGTGTATAGGGGTGTGTAGGTGTGTCCGTCTTCTGCTGGCTGCATATGGGTGGATAGCTCATTATCTATTGTCAGCAGGCACAATGGCCTGGAGGCCAGGCTGTGCTGGCCCAACAGCCCTGAGCATAATACCTGTAAACAGCGAGCAGCCTAATTGAAAACAGTCTAGCATCACTGTGTTGTCTCATAATGACAAAGCTGATGAACAGGGAGGTGGGCTTTTAAACAGACAAGCATTATATGTCGAAAGGTGGGAGTGTGTTCTACATAAAAGGTTGCAGGAGTGAAAGTATCGATTTTTTAAATTCATTCATTCATATTTTTCCTTTTTTTTTGACTGGTTGTCAAAACACAGGTGCGCATATCAATATGTTTTCAAAGTGGATGTTGTTTGGTCGCACAAAAATGAAAAATATTGACACCACTAACTTTAGATAGCTGTACATTCACTATTAGACAACATGTCAACATGAAATACAGAATCAGATGATGAGCAGCATTGATTTGCAAGAGTAGCTTTTAAAATGTTATGCATCAGCTCACTAATGCATTTAACCCTCACATTGTACAAATGTGTCCGTCATATGAGCCTTTAGGCACTAAAATCAGAGATTTAATAGCCATGTATGTTCCAAATGAGGCCAATATATGCTTTAAATGATGTACATGAGTGTGGAAATGTCATTCATGTAGGTCACTAAGTCTACATCCATACATCACCTCCACCCACCACGATCTTGAACAGAAGAGGAAGTCGATCTATGAAAAGAGCTTTGTGTTATTCGTGCTTGACTGTGTGTGGTCTAAGTAACAGTAATCCAATCAGATAAAATACTACTCAACATACAAGTTTTGCCAGATAATTCAGCCGCTGCGCGCCCACCACAAATTCACTAGTTCCCTGTCAACTTGTTGGCTTCCATTACACTGAGCTCTGATATTATGGACCTAATTCTTTTGATGCTGTTGATACATGTTGTTTTGAAGGTTGATGAAATGGACAACAAATGTACAGATAAAACACCGGAGAAACAAAGGTGAGAATAAACAGCGCTGCAACTATCTAACTCCGTGTTTGCTGATGTGCTATATACCATATATCACACATATCACCGGACAGTGCCGTACTACTCTGGTATTGTAGATCAGGCCCTTTTTGGTCTTTCAAAAACAGCTCAGAGACGTTTATAAAAGAAAGTCTGCATTACTAACTGTGGGTATGGAGATTGAATACATGGGCACATACCTATTCAAACAAGTCCTCCAATCAAAATAACCATATAGGTGGTTTGTCCCTGCCCTCAGATACGACCCATGGGGTGTACCAGTGACAGGCATGACAGACCTTCATCATCATGGTAACAATAATATGACCTATAGAGCATAGCGGTGGGCACCAAACTAAAACTTTGTCGTCATGGTAACAGTTACACAACCCATTGGAGTGTACCAGTAGCAGGCGTACTGGACTTTCATCATCATGGCAACCATAATAAAGACACAGTCAGGGTTGTGCAAAGATCACAATTTTACAACTTTAGGCAAAAAAAAACTGTTTGATTAGGTTTCAAAAAGACTGACAGTCTCACCTACCCAATAAAGGGATGCTCTCAGATTGCATTTTGGGAACTGTAGGACTAAAGTTTTTTGGACCTTTACCCACACTAGGAACTAATAGTCAGGATATCTTGGCCACAGATTTCAATTACTCTCTTTTTAATCTGTCTCTTGCAAGTCTCCCAAGTTTGTGAGTTTAACACTAAAATCTCTGAAATACTAATTTAATGAAGATATTTTTTCTCTATTCTTCTTTTCACTTTTTCTTTTAAAATGTCACTGAGATTAAAATCTCTTTTTCAAGAGAGACCTTGGCAAGAAAACAGCATAAAAGGACAAGGCTTAATAAATTCAACGCAGTTCAGATTCAGATTGAGAGGTAAAAGCTTTGGGATATCCTGAGTAATTCACTCACTATTTCTCTTCCTTTTTTAGGCTTTCTAAAACCAAAAATAACAGACCAAAAGTGTAAGGAATTGTTTAACAGTATGTGTTAAGTGTTCCAACACAGCATGTCCAGCTAACAGGCTTACTACCTACAGTACGATTGCTAATACAGCTTTATCAAAGGCAAGCAACAAATCATGAGTTAAATATTATTTTGTGGAATTCACATATCATACTGAACCACATATAATACTGGGACTAACTGCAATACAAAAATAATACTATTCCTTTATTTTCGTGTCTTACATGGATCATCAGCTGTGAGGATGCTGACCTCACTTAGGACTGAAAGCCTCAGTCTTTTAGCCTGATAGCCATCAAATACAAACTTTCAGAGGTGTAGTTTCAAAATGAGTCAGCCAGACACTTAACCTAGCCAGCTAGCTATGATAAAATATGTTGGCAACAGTTGTCATTTTAGCCACTTTTCTAACTTAGCATATGTCCTAGCTTAGCAGGCTTAGCAAATGGTCAGTTGACAAGTTAACCTAATGGCATTGTTTGTTAAATTAAATACATTTTGAGGATTTTTTTTTATGGGGCAAAGGTTTCCAAATGTGTAGAAATATTTGCACATCAGATCCCCTAAACTGGAACACAACAAAGAAGAAGGTATCTCTCTCTCCTTGTCTCCTTGCCTGGCTATTTCTCTGTCTCTTTCCCTGTTGACCCTGCCCCGCTTCAGCCAAAGACACGCTTCTTGATGCTCATGGCGATGCTCTCCAGATGTTTTGTAGTCCAGCTCTTTGTCCACAGAAAACAGGGAGGGGTAATCATGTGACCATAATGTGTCTGACCATGCTGGTCTTTCTGGGTCGGTCAGCCTCTCCCTCCCTCTCTGCTGCTGCTGTTTTAGTTCCCTGAGGTCAGTGAGGCTGGTCAGTGAGGCCACATGTCCTGAGGCTATGGGTAAACTCAGGCAGGTCTTGGGTCTAGAGGTGCCGCCTTACATTTGCAGTTAGTTGGTCTGAAGAGCCTCTGTGATGGGCCTGGATGTGATCGGATCCGAGTAGCACTAATCCACTGGGCTGGTTGGGGCGGGTTGGGACTCTGGTGTCCCATTAAGTTTAGCCTGGAGGATCATAAGGTTACAATTTGAGAAAGAGTCTGGACTAGCCTTGGGTAATGCAATCTGAAGGTCCACAGCGCAGAGATCCTTGTAAGACTACAAGGGAAGAGAAGAGCTATTAGACTATCAGAGTGACAGACAGAGAAAGAGAGAGGTGGGAGAGTTAGGCTTATAAAATGAGAGGAGTGTTCAGGCCTGGAAGTACAGCTGAAAAGCATTTATCTTACCCTCACACGTCTCGACTTATCACTGAATGTAACAGTGTGGGTATACATTCACATGTTTGAAGTGAAGGGCATTTTAGGGTGTTTGGTGGTGCATGTGCAAATTTCTAAGTAATATTTTACATTTACATGCACAAAAACAAGGCTCTGGGTTTGGATCATAGCCTTTATTTACTGCATGTTGAGTTAGGGCGCTCTCTCTTGTGTTTGTCAGTTACAGTCCTCTCTGAGAGCTCCAGTTTCTTTGACCTTCCCAGTGACAAACAAGACACTTGCACCACCTTGACCCCAGTACTGTTATGTGTAATTGTCCATATATGAGCCCTATGATAGAGATCTATTTAGGGGCTTTGCCTGCTTTCCATCCAATTTATGATAGGGTGAGTTCCAGACACTCCTGTGACACTCAGGTAGGGGAAATGAATAAATTAATGACTACAATATAACATTAACACTTATATCCATCCAGTAATATCCATCATATATTTGAATTGTCCTGACTTGTATTAGACTTGACTTTGTCCAGGGCAGTGACATGCTGTCAGGACAAGCAAGGCAAGCAGTGCTTGACCAGTTAGTATCAATTAATATCAAGTAGAATGATACCAAAGTGGAAGCAATGTATCTCTTTACATCTTGGAACAGTGTTCCGTCCCATAAAGGGTCTAATATTTCTTGTTTGCATTTTGTAATTTATTGCCCTCTTGTAGCCACAGAGAGCTGCTGTCTCTGGAAGCTAGGTTGACTACCAGCCGCTGCATGTCTCATTTCTGGCCTTTTTGACAGGTGTGGCTGTGTCCCTTAGACAAAGGCTGCGGCATGTCTAGCAGAGGGGGGATTTTTAAGCACATTGTGCATAATCCTGTGATCTTTGATGGGTAACCAGCTATAACTAGCAACAGACAAGTGTGCTTGTCAAGCCGCCCTTGAACTCCACTTCCACCATTCTGCAATCAGTTGTCTTTTCTTCTGAAGCGTTAAGAGGTAGTAGGTAGCAAGTAAATGAGCAAATTACACTGTGATTTATCATCTCAAAGTTTTTTTACTGATCACCATCAACGTTCTTTCTGTTAATCAAGGTGTAGGGTTCTCTGAGCAAGATGTGTGGTGGGTTTGAGAGGTTTGAGACAGCATATTGAGGCATTAAAAATACAGGGTTCTGCATTGTCACTGAAGTGGGTCATTGTCAGTTAATGATGAATATTTTGAAGATCACCGTAGAAGTAGTATGTAGTTGGTTCTTCAGCTCTGTTTGCCTATCTATTAAAGTCACCACATGGCACTGGTCCAGTGCAATGTCATTAGTTCAAACCTGACCTTTAATCCTAAAGGGGGTTAAATTAACAAGGTTTCTAACTTGAGTACCATCTATTGTCTGCGATACAAGTTTTTCTCTAAACACTGAGAAGACTATTAGCCCTTTCTACTGTATCTCCAAATTCATTGGTGACCTGGTTTGCCAGTAGTAAAAAACACCACCCTTTGTTCGACATTTACAGGTAAGTAATGAAGGACTGGAGGATGTGTAGAGATTTAGGCCTTTTTTTGTTAGTTTAATGTGCATACCTTCAAGACAAACTGGGTTTACTGTGAACATCATTGCTTAAATTAAAACTGATGTAATCAGATTCAATTATATCCTGAGGATATGTCCCCTTTAGGTCCCCTTTTTTTCTTTTCTGTTTCAGGTCTCAGCTCATGATATTAATTGGGTCCCATTCCAGCTCACTTTATTGAACATGACACTCCAAACAGGCCATGTCTTTATATCTAATAATAAAGAGAAAAGTGAAGGAATGAGAAGAGAAAAAAACAGAATAATTAAAATTAAATTACTGACCAGTTGATCTGGCAATTGTGGTTAATTAGCCAGCACGTGGGGAAGTGTGAAAATTGTAGCAGGCCTGATCTTCAAATGAGCATTTTGACACTGTGACCTGTTTTAGCCTTCAGGGGCAAAACAGATGTTTAGGAGCGGTGTGTGGTGTGGGGACTTCACACCATCTCACAACACACACACACACACAAACATACATACAGTGAAAATGAACACTGACATGTCTATTACAAAAGGCAGATGCTTATAATGTCATTTTTTAAAAGTCACAAACCACTTTCAAACCTGGGATGCTAAGGTTTTATAGTAATACAACTGAGCCAGCAAAGTGCAGGTAGAGCTGACCAATAAAAGAAACAACTGTTTGATTATTTCTCCTCTCTGGAGAGACAAGGACTGTCTTCAATGTTCAATTCTGTTTAGCCATGTGGTTTGTATGTCTGTCTGTCTGTCTGTCAGCCCACCACCTTGGCCCAGACTGATATATATATATATATATATATATGTATATACATACATACATATATATATATATGCCTTGAAATTTGATGCAGACAATCATGTTCCTCAGAGGATAAATCCTACTGACGCAGGTGATCTGCTGACTTTTCTGGTAGTGTTCAGTGAAATGTCTCGGCAGCCACAGGATGGGTAACCATGACATTTGGTACTGATATCCATGGTGCCACAATGAATTGAGACAAAACTTTGTACAACATTCAACATTACCAGAGGGTGAATCCTTGTGGATTTAGTCATCCCCTGATTTTTTCTCTAGTGCCACCAGAAGGTTGACAGTTTATTTTTTGTGTGAAACACGTCAACAGCTATATACAGACAACTTTAGCGATCTCTTAACTATTCCTCCAGTGCCTGTAGTGCCATCATTGGGTCAAGATTTTGATTGATTTGCATCAATCAGATGCTTCAAAGCCTTTTATTGTGGGCTGAAATGACCATGAAAATTATGTTTAAAAAAAAATCCTGGGAGGTATAGTTCATTCTGATGTGGCTATAATGTGAGTTATGACTGAATGCATGGTATGCTTCACTCCACTCTAAGAGAGCAGGGTCACTTATACTAGCAATCATAAAGATCATTTCAAAAAGCACAACTAAAGCTTTAACTCAGCATGCATTTGAAACAGTAAATACATTTTGAATATGTATTATATTAGGGCTATTACAAGGTGAAGCCAATGTGTTAAATTATGCAGAAAAGAAAACAAAATGAAAACAATAACTCTCCTAAATATAATTCAAAATACATTTTCTTAGGGGGTAAAAGTCTTGTGTTATCTATTCCTGCTGCAGAGGCAGAACAGAACTACCTGCCGTGAGAAAGCATAGTGGCGCTCGTGTTGTGCTCTGTTCCAAACATAACAGCTTTCGTATGGCTCAGAGGATATTGAAGGAATGAATGTTATATGCTTCAGTTCCCCACAGTAATAAGCGACGTTGAATAGTCACAGACAAGCTGATGATCCATATGAAAGTCTGTGTCAAAGAAAGGCAAGGTATTAATTCCTGCTGGTGATTTTGCTTTTCCTTGCATACATGTTTATTTCTCACATGTCAAACGAACAACCAGACTGATAAAATGCTGTATTACCCTATCACATTTTAAGGTTTCTTCAAGAATAAATGCCTTCTTCTGCCTTGGTGAGAAGACCTGATGAGGAATGAAGTCAGCCATTACCGTAAGTCTTGTTAGGGGTACAGTCAGCATTATCTCTTCAGCACCAGATTCTTCTGTTCTCCTATTTACACTAGTTTACCAGTTTCTTCCTTCCTCCAAATTCAAACATTTGGGGATGCATAGCATGACAGTTACAGAGCTTGTTCTGTTCCCTGAGGGAATGTTAACCTTTATGACATAGACAAACTGCTAAAATCTTTGGCTATGGTCAAAAGTATCAAAATGTGCCCTTGTTGTAGTGTTCTCCTCTAGAAATTTTGTTGTGACACAAACCTTGAAGCAGTGGTGTGCTTTATTTGCAGTTAGATAAAGGAAGACTTGTATTCCAAGACTACAGTATGACCTCATTCTCAGCTCATGAATTGATTTTATTCAGAAGTGGAGAATTTGCAAGGCCAGTATCTTTAAATTGTTTGATAAGTTCTTTGAGAGAACAGAAAAATAATCAAAATAGCCTATTTGCCTTGCAATTTCTTAATTCTTAAAGCAATTTGTCCACCCCACTATACAATTCCCTCTGCTGTATGGCATGCTACAATAGGGACGAATGTGTTTACATGATTCTGACTGCTCCTGGGGTCATTTGCGTTACTTGTAGCGGACCCTTTCAGTTTCCAGTTCAGTAACATTCTGTATTTCTTTGGACAAGTCATTTGGTATTCTGGCAGTCAAGTGATTTCTAATGGTGAACTGTCAGGTTCTTCCATGTATGAGGTGTGAATGAGAGTGGGGACACTGTGATGGACACTCATCACAGGGCGCTTGTTATGGGGGGGCAACTATCTGTGGTCTCCATGTTCTGACCTTTGTGAGCTTCAGCTACACTGCAGCATTCATCAGCCATGACTCTTAAAGACCCAGAGGCAATGTACAAACTATACTAACCTTTAAATATGGACATATTGACAGAGTACACAGAAACACATTTTATTATAGGATAGATCAAAATTTTTTAATTTTCACATTTTAATGCAGCTTACACTTCTGTGTTTGATTAATTATAAAATAGCGGTAATCTTTAATGATTAAATAATAAAATAATGCTCTTATTTTGAAGGTATCTGTGTGGAAGGCTAATTAACAAAAACTGTGGTGCTCATGTATAAAAATATGGTAAATAGGTGTAAAAACTATGTCTCAGTTACAGTACATTGTAGTAAATGATTTGTTAGCCAATTATTGTTTGTTGAGATTATGTAATGTCTCTTCAATTAAAAAAGGGAGAGAAAAACTGTCCTCTAGTGATGCAAATCAGATTTAATAATTCCACTAAGAAATACAAAAAACCATATAGATTTTTATGAAGAAAAAAAAATATTGAAATATATTTAACCATGAAATTCTGATGCCTTTGCTTTCTGTGAAACTGCATGAGGACTAATGGGAAAAAAATGTAAATCTTGGGATAATTACTTAAATCTGTAAGAACCTGTAGAACTGAATTGAAATGTTATTTGTCTGTGAATGTTATTATGGACAGTCGGCCATATTTTATTGTCAGGCCATCACTGTCCTCCAGTCAGATCAAGTAAAGAGCCAATTATAGAGACGAGACACAGGTTGCAAAGCTGGTTAAAGTTAGTTTGAATTGTGAAGCATTGTCGTGTTTTACAGTTCCTGCAAGGGAAAAGACTGGGGAACCAATTATGATAACAAGAATACTTCCTCAGGAAGGGAATGGAAATAATGAAAGTGAGGCTTTCCATGGATTTATTCTGCTTGATTTGGTTGGTTTGCTGAGGCCAAGATATTCAAAAACAGCTCTTATAGCCTTAAGCAGTATTATTAATTCATAATAAAAAAGAAAGAGAGAGAGTAGGAGAACATGGGATGCATAGCAATAGGAAGATGTTTCCTTGAACATGCACTTGAATCCAGTCCGATGCACTTTTGCACAGCGCAGTATGCCTGTCTGAGTTCACAAGCCAATCCTCCCTCCAGGTTTGAAAACTGCACTGGCCTCTCACAGACCCCAGGGCAAGGCATTCATATGGCAGGCGAGCAGCATATTAGACACATATGGTGCCGAAACAGATTTAAGAAATAAGCTGTCATCAAATAATCAAATCATTCATGTTTCAGAGAGCAATAATGGAGGTATGTGAGCAGATATGTCCGGGACCTTTCCTAGTGTGACGCCTTTGTGTGTGCTTAGTGCGCCTGTGGACAAAGGACTGTAACTGTCTCTTCTCCTCTCTTCTTCACGGTCACACGCAAAAGCATGCAAACAACAACAAGATCATCAAAAAATTACCGCAAACAAGCTCGACTCTGATAAGGATGCTGATTGGCCGGTTGATAGAAATTAGATACATTTTATAGCCACATTAGATCCATTTCTAAGTACAGCTGCTCAGAGGACAGTTTATTTATGTCCAGTTGTAAAGGAGATTTTCAAAAAGTCGAAACTAAGGAAAATGTCAACATTTAGACTCAGAAAAGTGTTGCTGCAGGTTTTATTTACTATTATCCTTATTTTATGTGGTGCTTTTATATCATCTCTCTATTTCAAAGTCTAATCTAGAAAGGTTGCATCTCATAAATAAAATTTTCTTCATCACTGTTGACACAACCTTAAACTTTCTCTCTAACTGCAGTTCCCAACAATTCTAAAATTCTGGGTAAGGTTACCAAATGATTTATGAAAATTGAACAGCTTTTAATACAATTCATTTTTATCTCTTTCAAATACATTTACAAAATACATCTGTTTTCATGGCAATAAAAAGCATGGAATTGGCACCAAATAGGAATGTAATAGCTGAACGCATGTAAGACTAGTAGTAGTGATAGCTAACACTTAATTTGCTGATAAGATGACTGCTGATCAATTCCCACTGGTCCAGATAAGCACTTAAATTAATTCATTAGAGCCTTAGCTGAGCAGTGGCTGGATATGATGCACACTATGCAAGCACTAGAAAAGACAAGCCGCTCTCCCTGTACCCTGTCTGCACTCATCCCATCAACGTCAACAGATCGCAGTGTCCTCACTGAGAAAACAAGCCAGCGCAGAGGAAAAGGGGGAAAAAAAACACGCACCACTCCGCCCACCAAACCCCAGGCTCTGCTTTTTTTAACCCACGCCTCCGCCTCGGCCCGTGCCCCGCCTGCTCGCCTGCTACACCCCCCAATCCACCCCACACCACCGCCACCCACCCTCCACTTGCAACCCAAGGCCATGCGTCCATGCTGTGCATGACAGCTCGCAACATCCTCTGCCACAAATGTTATCCCAAAACATCCACTTCCGTGACCCTATCAGCACATAAAACCTCCCCGCAACCTCTGATGGAGTGTGCCTCTCACTTTTTTGAATGTGTCAACAATTTCTGGCTGGCTGGCCAGACACTGCATCCTGGCAATGTTGGCTGTGTGTGTGTTGTGTGCCACTGTGTGTGAACGTGTACCCATGTATATGTCTGTTATTATACTTGCTTATGTATGTTTGAATATATTTACGTCTTTGTGTTTTTCTGTCTTTTCCTACATAAAGCAGGGGGAAAAAAGGCCGTATCATTCTTCCACATCTTAATCAGGAGCTACACACAGGAGAGGGCCACTGCAGCATGGACCTCTCTGATCATGTTAATGAGGTCCCCTGGCTATGCAGTCATTGAAGTATAATTGACTTGTTCGTCTCTTATCTTCCTAATAGACACTCTGACCCAGAGCACGTTTATTTCGCTATGAGAAATGTCAAGAAGAATTGGAAGTTTCCTCAGTGTGCCCATTAAAACTGAAGGCATGCCACCCTGTCTCCAGCCAGCCAGGACTGCCATTGGCTCCCTGCCTCATTATGCAGATGCCAAACGTAAATAAATGATTTGCAGATCACTGCTGCCCCCACCATTCTCCCCCCACACCCGCCCTGTCCCTCTCCCCAAACTGTGTTTTTTTCTCCTCTCCCAGGACCGGAAAACAGGACAGGAAGGAGAGACGGAGGGAGCAGAGGAAGAAGCAAAACTGTCCAAGGAGCACCGTGACAATTTGTCTCTCTGGAGCAAAATAAATAATACATAGGTAGTAATTATAATAAGACATGTCCCTGACTTGAAAACCTGGCGAAGCGCATTGATGTTGTTATGGCCACGTATGTCTCCTGGCTTTCAGGACCTATCAGAATCAAACAGAGCTGTGTGTAATGTGGAAGGACCAAGAGGCCAGCTGCAAAAGCAGGCGCCAGGCAAGGGCAAACCAGTAACTGTGGTCACACGCTTGTGGATATGAGGGGGAACATCTGTGTGTATCAGCAGCCTACCGTCCCTGCATGTCCACCACGTCTTCTCGGTCCAGTTGCAGAATCGCAAAGAAACTGCTTTTGGTCACAAAACATTGTTTGCTGAAAACTGTCTTCCTTAGAAAAGCCTAGTTTCTGCACATTACAACCTCTGTATCAGCACTGTTCCAAAATTCCTTGTTCTACAACTCTCGTTTTAAGAGACCTTGTTTTATAAGTGCTTATAAAGAACCCTGGGGATGCACTTAAAGATTGTTTTATTTCACAGAAAAAGTTTTCATTGGGTATGATGATGATGATGATGATGATAATGAGAATCATATCACTCTGTTTTGCAGAAAGAAATCTTCAACACTACAAGAACAACAGGATTTTTTGGTAAGTAACAGTTAGGGCACATAGAAGTTCACAAAGGTACAGGTGACAAATTAATCATTCAAAGCCAATAAATAAACATTCATTCACTAAATCTCAGTTGTGGGGATTTGCTGTTTTTTCAGAGCTTATTTGATGATTGGCCTGCTGTGCAAAATACTTGTTGATGTAGGGGTTGTTTTACTGTAAAATGTAAAGGAAATTGGTAATAGAAGGGTAGCTACTACTCTGAGAAACAAGACGGTGTCTGGTGTCTGTTCACAAATTATTTATAGGCTATCATTTTGAGAGTTGAACATTTCTACATGCAAGCATTAGCCAAATATATCTTCTTTTAGTAATGTATTCAATAATTTAAGCAACACATGGCCTACATGTGGGCCTAGCTAATGTTATTAAAAGTAAGTTAGTAGTCTAGTTTCCTATCCAGCTACACTTGGTCACAAAGAGTTATAGCTAATGTTAGCTAGCATTAATGTTAGCTGGGCTACTTTCACGAAACAAAATAACTTTTATGAAAACTGAGAGACATTACTTGTCAAACCATTTTGACATTGCTGTACATACTGCATTGTGTTTGGTGATCTATCTAAAGAAACTTATCTCAGTAGTTTCTTTAAATTACATTAACATTAAGATATTTGATATTTACAGTTGACAGTTAACATTATTTAGAAGTTCAACTAATTAGCTTGCTAACAGTTAGCTTTAGCTAAGTTACATTTAACCTGACATCCAACTGACACAATAGAGTATAATTCAATTAATGCTAAAGAAGCAGAGATGCTCTAAGTGAGTGAAGTGAGAAAAATGCCTACATAAAAACACTGAACTCAACCTAGGTTGGCCAGGTTGGTCATCAAACAAATTTTAACAACCTGCCCAAAACAACTTTTATCCACCCAATTAAATGAAACAAACCAAAAAAAAAATTAAAATAAAATAAAATAAAAATAAGAATGATTTTTTGATCATTTGGATTTTTCACATTTTACTTTTCATGTTTTTGCATCCAACTATATTTAATTCAGTTCATTTGCAGTTCAGTTCACTCGTATTTTCTAAATAACATTTACCCCAGTGAAGTTGTAAATACTGATTCAAAACTTCCTAAAACTAGGATAGTTTTGGTGGGGAAATAGTGACTCTTTTATGTTTATTTTGTCGACTTAAAAAGTAGTCAGATTTGAAATAAAATACATATATAATGGGTGTACCACATCCCCAGATTGCAGTGAGGACAGAGGACATAGCTTCATTGCCCCCAGTCGTAGCAATGGCCAGAGCCAGGGTTTTAGAAATACTGAGGTTATGAGTCAAAAGCTGCACCTCATGAGGAATTTTTTGACTCGCCACCAAAAGACACTTCATGTTTCATCTATTCACTTAACTTTATTTTTTCCCTTTTCTTTTTTCCCTTGCTTTTGCACAGCATTTGAGATTTGAAACTGCCGTATCTCAAGGAATTCACCATAATAATAATTAAAAAAATCTGAATGTACTCAAAAAAGCCTGAAATGTAATTTTCAAATGAAAACTCCTTAACTTATTAAACTTGCACAAATGCCCAGAGAGACACAGAAAACAGTAGCTCAGTGTCCTCAATAGAACTGCTGTGGTGTGTAAATATTCAGTGATTACAATATCAGTCATACAAGTGATTTAATTTGTTGAGGACATAAAAATGTTATATAATGTTATCTTAAAGACATAAGAACTTACAAACCTCAATATCGTTTATAAGAATACAATAAGAATATAGTCGTCCACTTCACTTTCTATTTGTAAGGGCCGGGATCCCTCTGTCATCTCTCCTTATTTAGCGTGCATTAATGAGATGACTGTGGCTGCCTTGTGTGCCCCCTGAAATTTTTATTTTCTGATCAGCTTCTGTGTGATCGCGGCACTGGCTCTGCCTTGACTTGGAGACATCATTATAGTAATTACCACAAGCTCTAGTAGTTGCAGGCAAATAATTCTGCCTGGTTCATCCCTCCTCCCCCTCCTTGCTGCAGCTCTACAGAGGAGGGGAAATTACATTTTTCACCAAGCCTTTTTGTTGTCTGTATTGTGACAGCGGTCATACTCCATCACATAGTCCCTCTCTCAGCTATGAATATCCCACAATTGGATTAATGGTGAAAAAAAAAAAAAATCTGGAGGAAACAGCCTATTTACCGCACAGTCCCATACCACCTTTAGTGCGTGAATAGGTTTAGTTCAATGACTACTTTTTATTTGCGTTCATCTCAGTAGTGGTTCAAAGATCATTTTTAATTAAATGAATCTGGATTGAGGGATTCCAATTAATCTTTGGCAGCACTGGTGTTGCCACAAGGTAATAATCCCTTTCTCAATTCATCCTATTAAGACGAATTCTGAATCTTTTATTTGATGGTTTATATTTAATGATGCAAGGAGAACTTCAAGCAGTCAGACATGAGTCTTGGATGACCAGTATCCATTTGTTCTGTGACCTGTGAGTCCCTTTCTAAATCAGAGGAGGCCAATTGTATGAGGGAAAAGCCTTCAGTAACACAATGTGTAAACTTCTCCCAGAAGTCCTTTTGAATTCTTTTTTAATTATGTGTGTGGATCCAAAACACAAAAACTCATTTTATTGTGATGTACTCTGGCCTGCACAGAAAACAGGGGCGCAGCAGCTCTGCAGTTGTGGACCTCTTGACCTTCAGAGATGTGGTAATGGAGAGATGCATGAGCAGTTGGATGTTCTGCAGGTTGGGAGAGTTTGGAAAAGCTTTTTATTTTCTTTCTTGACTATACAACCCAGTGGCTCACTCACATCTATTCTTCTTCACAACCTCAAAGATCTACAGTGTTTCGTAAAAAATGAAAACCAGAAAGCAAAAATGACCCTAGCTGCCATCACTATCAGAGCCTACAGAGGATTTAAACAGACATCTTTACTTCTTCTTCTATTCTGTTCTGTTAGTTCTAGCTTGCCCACGCTATTCTTTTCAGCAACCAGCATTTCTAAACCAATTATTTAGCATGTAATAACAAACATAATTACCATATCTTTTATTTTTTAAATGATTTTTGATTAAGCTACTAAAAACTGCACTTTAACACCACGCTGAAGCGTACTAGAGTGTTAGCTTGTGTGCAATATTTCTGAAGTGCCATTGTTGTCCCTCACTTGTTGTGCGCCACACTAACTCTCTATTTAACAGATGAACAATTAAGAGAGATGCAATTAATGCAAAATAGATAAAGGAGAACTGGTGAAAAGAAAGGCATAAAGAAAACCCAAACAAAAGTGGGATAATATTGGCTGAAAAACACATTATATTGACCTGAATATCAGCACCCACTTCACACACACACACACACACATAAATACATGAGCACGAGAGGGACTGAAGTGTCTGCTTCATATCCGCGGCATGAAGTATACAAATTAATGGTCTGCTCAGATGGTCAGGGTGAGAGTCTGTTTGTTAGACCTGACTGTAATTTTGGGGAAAGGGCTGGATAATTTTTCCACTCTGTAATTAGGTATTCAAGCCAAGGCCACGCTGGTCACTGTCTACATCTTCTGTTCTAATTAGCCCAAATTGAACAATTTATTTCTCCCTTTAAACCCTAAATCATGCCCTAATCCAATAATAATTTATATCCAGAGGAGTGACACTGACTCACCTCCTACTGCAGCTCTTCATAACACAAGCTCATCAAGATGAAATTTCAAAGTGCAACTGATAATCATCAGTGGTAGTTCAGAGTTAAATGTGTTAGGTGTAGCAGTTTGCCTTTTATAGTTCCCATAAGTAATGTTACTTTACAAGCTGTCTTCTCTCCCACAGCCTGACTTTACTGCAGCTTTGCCTCTGTTTATAAAAATACAATTAATTATATAGTACACCATGAACTAATCCTAATCCTTAATATACAAGAAGCTTACATTGTATTTTATTAACAAGAAACAAGGTGGATGTGCACGCATGGATGTCAGTCACACTCTACTTCCAATGTTACTTACAATTTCAAATTTGGAAGCTTGATTTTGTCATTTCTCCCTTTTCTAAATCATCACTGATCACTGTTTGTTTAGATTTATTTCTAACTCTGACTCATGCCTGTATTTCTATTGTGCATTTCATTGCTGTCCATTAACACCACACTCAAAAATAAAAGGAACTGACACCTCCTCCTTTTTCAGTTATAGAAGTACTACCTACCAATAACTTACATAGTAGGGAACTAAGACAAAGCTAACTTTAGTTTTTGTTTTGTTTTTTCTGGAGGTATTTTAAAATAAAAGTGAAAACTTGGAAGTCATATAAATGACATAAAATACATTACAATAATCATCATTTCAAGCCTCCACCAGAAAATTTTGATGGTACTTGTAAAAGCCCGTATAACCACACACATAATCATAGACATCTTCTACATGCTGTCATATTGTTAGGCTATAGTCTAGGATAGACAATACATATAACTAACTGTACATACGTCTAACAACAACCCTTGTGATGAGAGATAACAACAACGTATGATAACTGTGCTGGTCCCTCAAAATAATGAAACAATAAAGAATAAAAAAAAGAAAAAGAAATATCTGTTAAATGACCCGAAAGCTCAACAATTATAGAGCTATTGAGGCTGATGTGAAGTTAAATCTATGCAAAAAACACTAGAGATGCAAAATCTGATCCAGTGTTAAGTGCATGTTGTCAGTTTTTCAGCTTTACTAATACTAATACTGTATGTTGTATACATTCATATTTGATATTGTGGAGAATGTTTAATTATCTATGCATAGGTCATATGTAATCTTCTAAAATCTGTGATTTAAACTTGTGTAAGTTAACACTCAACTACTCTTTAATGTCAATGATAATTTTGCCTCACTGCTTCCTTCAGTTGTACATGGACACAAATTTACCCTTAAATTTGAATTTAACCAGAACCATGATCTTTCAATAATCTTACCTAAAATGCTTTTGTTTCCTAAACCTATCCTCAGACGGGTCTCTTGATGTGAATCCAAGCCTCTCGTGTGACAGTTGTGCTCATTGTATGTTGTTTCCATTCTTTACTTTCTGACTCCTCACTGTATTCAAGCATTTTGAAGAACTTCAGAAGAATACTTCAAAACTCAACAATTTTAAGTCTGTGGCATTGCAGGTTGGCTTTTTATCATCCTTCAACTCACTCTTCTCTGAACTGAAAAGTTCATGTCTGCTCTGTTAATGATCCAAAATGAATTCCCCGTGAAAAGTGAAGTTATAATGGTTATTGAAATAAAATATGTCAACCCTTCCTGTTTTTCTCACTAATTTTTAAATGATTAAGGCCAAATTCTATGACGCACTGCACTGTGAAGCCATAAAAAACACAGATGAAGGTTAGCAAGCTTTCTTTCTATTGTCTGCGCTAAGTTTAAAGAGCCTGTGGATTTTTATACAAGTCAACAAATAAATGACTGTGATATTTTTTAAAATCAAGTAATGGCAAAACCAGCATTGTTGGAATTGTGTGGTGTTTACTTTTTGCCATCTTAACATTTCATTTCATAATTTTGAGGCTTTTTGCCGAAACAATATCTGCTTGAGGCAATATGGTAGATTATTGTCAACAGCTGCACTGACAGAGTGACTCTGGCTACTGCCTTTACCAGTTCATATTTATATAAGGAAGTATCAGAATATCCTCTTCTCCCTCTCTTGGAGCAACAGCAGACCGCCATAATTCCATCTAAAGTTTGGATAGATTAACATTACAGGGGGAGGTGGAAATTAAATTTCCATTGCTCATCATTCTGTATTGTATTGTAACCATCAGGAAATTACAGGATATGCTTTGTACTAGTGATATTTAGGAAGGCCAAAACCAAAAGAATCCCAAAGTGTAAAAGAAATATGGGTTCAAAAGAGGTTATCAATATCTACCTGTAGCTGACATTACAACAGCACATTTGTTGACCTTTTATGGGGTCTTGCTCTTAATGACTTTAATTTATTTATTTATTTATTTTGCTTTTCCTACATGATGGTGTTGGTATGTTTCTAGATTAGCAGAAACAGAAAACAGAAACAGAAACTTTTGAGTGAAAATAGTCCAAACTGGACTATTTTCACTCAAAAGACAAATTTCACTGTGAGGTGATTTAAAAAAAGAAATAAAAAAGAAATAAAGTAAACAGAAAAGCAGCTCAGAGAAAAAAAAACAGTTTTTGTGTCTGAGGTCCACTCCAACTCAAGGATGCCATTCCAGATGAATTACAGGAGGACCAGTGAGTTTTGAAAAACAGTACTTGTGGCTGTCATTACTACTGGGATAGTAGCTAAAAATTCCCCACATACACACTTTGGACAGGATTAAAATCAATGACCAACATAGCTAATCACCCCATGTCCCCAGGAGACATAAATTCAGTTGAAGTGGACAGTGAAAACCAAAATAAGAATCCAGTTTATACGAGTTATTCTGATCTGACCCTGCATTACTTATGTGAGCAGACCGTAAACATAAACAACTATTGTATTAAATGGGACAGATAAACACACACACACCCACACAGATGTATGTGAGATGGTAACCTTTGCCCTTTCACTGATAACCACAGAATATTACCACTGATGTTAGAAATCACTGCTTGGACCCTCTGCAAGTGTCTCTGTGTGTAAACAGTGTGTGCCTTTTTTCTTTTTGTGCATCTGTGGTAGTGTGTTTTCATTTGTGTATGAATAGATTATGACTGTGGGGGTGCACATGTCCTTGAGTGTGTGTGTGTGTGTTGTGCCTGTGTGTGTGTGTGTGTGTAGGCTGTGTGTCCATGTGTGAGCGGCAACGCGTGTTGAACATGTGCTGGCGTCTCTCAGAGGAACAGCAGGGCTCTAATAAGGACTAGTCCTGGATGGCAGCTGGTAAACTCTGTCCTCAGAATAGGTGTCCTTTATTCACACACAAAGGAATGCAAATTAGTCCTAGTGCCGAGTGGACACTGAGAACAGATCCACATGGCTCACACACTTACTCTCAATCGTGCATTGAGAGTTGCACTGCAATGCAACTTCCCTCAATCAAAAGAAAATCAAGCAGGACTAATGACAAGGGCAACCCACACAGCTGTTTTGTATGTGTGTGTGTGTTGGTTGGGGTTTAAGGAGTGGGTGGGGGCTTGTGCTATCATATTCTCAGGGTCCAAAAATCAGGACCCACCATACTTGTGGGATCCAACAGTTTCTTCAGGACCAGAATGCTGGACACCACTAGCCTAAAGAACTGTTTGAGGGTTAGGACTTGGTTTTAGGGTTAGGTCAGAATAAGGTCAGGGTTAGGCACTCAGGTGTGACGCCCAAGGTTAGGTAATGGGCTAGGGAATGCATTGTGTCAATGACGGGTCCCCATAGATGGTGTACAAGGATGTGTGTGTGTGTGTGTATGTGAGTTTAAGCACATGCCACCAGGGGTCATTTGCTGCTGTGAAAACAAAAAGTCTGGTAAAAGTCTCAAGAACTCAAATCACACACGAAGATACACACACACACACACAAATCCAGACATACAATCAAAGCACTTCATTTTAAAACCCCACCTGAGAGCTAAGTATGGAGTACCTACTGGTGACCTCAACATTGCTCTTGCTTTGTTTTTTTCAAATAGCTCTCATACTTTTTCACCACAGCAGAGCTGAGCTTGCATATAGATATCTTTGATGTATCCAAACACTAAAGCTTTAGCCCTTCAGCTTGATTCTCAGGTTCATATAAATGTCAAGTACAGGTCTTTCCTTAGCAGGTCAAATTCAGCCATTCTTCCTACAGCATTCAAAATGGGACAATTTATCTTATTTGAATTTTGTGCCACATTGATTTAATAACGGTGCTCATGGTCTATGTTAAGAACCTGAGGCCTTGGAAAGAAGCTGATGGGTTGAAAGAGAGTACAGAAATGCATGTTCACATGAGAGGAAATTATCTGTTGATGACATATAGAGTATGTGTTGTGAATGTTCGTACTTCAGGGTCATTATGAAAATATAATATCTTTGCATTCTGATCAGTGAACTGCTAGTTAATGAACTTGAAATCTAATATCCAGAAATAACAGACAAAACACTGTATATCATTGAGATATAAGTGAGTAATAAAAATGTACTTGCTGAGATCTGGCAACACCACCACCAATGAGTAAGATGGCACGAGAAACAGCAGTCAGATGTGAATGTCACAAGCAGTCAGATGATCAGAATATACACCCATAAAGGCCAAAGGTCAGTGATAAGGTAATGGTGAAATTATTCCATAATTCGATCACAGTTTACAGACCAACTTCATGTAGTTCAAGTTTGACCCGATTTCTATATGCTGTAGTTGTGCTTGTGCAGTTTTCCTTAGAGGACACTAACATTTCAGGTGCACCAATCCTTGCTTTTTCTCCTGACCTCAGGGTGGAATTTCAACAAACTTTGTTGCACAATTGGTAAAGTCTCAAAACTTTTAGAAATTATAATGATATGTTGTTGTTCTTGATAATGAGATGACATAGTAAAGACTGTCTAATTCCTGCATCACTACAAAAGACAACAATGCAGCGTAGCAATTTACAGGTGGTATGTTAGTAATCATAACAGCTTGTGACCTGGTGATCTGGCTGTAAACTGATGTCATAGCTGGAGACTTCGTTGCCAAGTTAATATTATCTTAACCCTTGTGCGTAAACACAAGGGATTTTTCATGCTGACGTGAGATGATTGTAGGATTCTTTTATGACTAAGAAGTATCAGGTGTTTTGAAGATACACAAAAAGGGTTCAAGTATAGAGCAGTCAAAGCATTTTTGTAATTTTGGGGAGCTATCAATTTTAGGTGTTGGGAAAGAAAGCGCAGGAAGCCCCTGATAGGTATTTGTGGCATGGTGCCATATAGAAAATGGATTTCATTCTGAGAATAGCATGAATGGATACCCCGTCAGATGCAGTGAAAATCTCAGTGTGAGGCCAGTCAGACATCAAAGGTGCCAGTTGTTTCTCAAACTGAGGGGGGGGGGAGGAGAGAAACAAGTAGGGACTGAAGAGAAAGATTGGAGATGACACCGGATCTCCAGGAGTGTCACTTTGTGTGTAATAGGTGAGTATGGTATCTTACTCCCGCCTTGGAGAGAGAGAGAGGAGAATACTACATGACTTCAATGAGACTTCAGTAATTACTTATTACTGCATTGGGCGGGATGAGATGGGCGATGAGACCTGAGGCGATGCCTCCTCCATCTGAAACCACCTCTGGGTATTTCAAGAACATCCCTATAATGCTCCAAGACAAAAGTCTCATTACAGGTAATTGAGTGGACTGCCCATATCACCCCCCACCACCACCACCACCTCCCCTTTCTGCAAAAGCCCTCAATACTTTTATCCCTCTCATTCAACAGGAGAGGCAGCCTGGGAGAGGGTTAGGTACAGACCAGAGGAAAGGGCTATTACCGGTTAGATACCTGATCATGTGGCTATACCGACGCTTTACTGCACTTCTCCATTCATGTGGAGTGGCTCACCCAGGGCAGCAATTACCTAACAAATGATCCAAACTGGCCTTGTGACAAAGTAGGTGGACTGACTGAGTGACCAGCTGCACTATTCTTCTTTGCTTGTGTGTGCATGCAGTATTGTCCTACACGCTTCCAAACAGTGTAGAACTGTGGGTAAGAATATGAGGATGCTAATTTTCGTGAACCAACATCAGGCATCAATAGATTTTTTCCAGTAATTTCAATATAAATCAAAGAATGGGATTTCTTTATTACGGAAAGGATATGGGAAAAAAAACAAAACAAGAACAGCAAATAGTAAACAGATATATATAATAAAATAAAACAAACTATTTATAAATGAACAAGAAGAGGGAAGCACGAAAAACCTGCTCCTGGAAAAAGCTCTTGAATTTATAAACTGGGTACAGATGACTAAATTACGAACTCAGAACTGAATGTTTTGAGGAGCAATGAGGAATTTCATAACCCTACCTGTGACAAGAGGTTTAAAAAGTGATGATTGATGATGACATTGGCACCCAGAAAAGCATGTTTTTGTTGTTGTTTCCTTCTGTACCTCTGCATGGTAAATTCGCCATGGTGACAACAGTATGGATAACATTAGGAAAAAATGTGGTTAAAGTTAGGCAACTGTAAATCTTTGGTTTTGCTGACTAAATGTTTAAAATATTCTTGTTATGATAACTCAGAGGCAAGTGTTAACTGCAGGTCTGTCATGGCAGCCAAACTCCTTATCTCCTGTGTGAATCTCAGACACACACACTACTTTGATGCAGTGAGCTGAATGTTACACTGGAGATAAGTCGAGGTGTGAAATCATCCCATATGGAATTTCTAGAGAATAAAGCATGAGTAAACTGTATATCTACTTCAAAAGTCAAGATTGGGATAGTAAAGAGGTAGAACCAGTGTAGAATTCTACTATTTCACCATCACAAATGGAAATTAACAAAACAGCTACTGCAAGTAGCTATTCTTAGTTTCTTCTAGTCCTGCTACTTGATGTCTATCAAGGCCAAGGACAGGTGATGATAATAGATGAACTAAGGCAGAAAAATTGGTTTTACTGTAAATTTTCTCTCTATATGTTATTCTTAGATGTTTGCAAGCGGAAAATGGAAAAGATGGTTGAAATGTTTTGATAGTGTGCATTAATTTATTTTATAAGTCAAGAAGCAAATAATTTACCAAAGATACAAAAGGACAGATACAAAAGCAACTAAAAAACCAAAACAACCTGAGATAACACCCTGTAACTTTTTCACTTTAATTAAACTTCTTTCTTATCTAAAGGCAAAAACATTGAGTTTTCCTACCAGTTGTTACAGGTATTGTAGGTCATCTGGCTTAAAAAATCTCTCACCCTAAGATCATTTCATCAGCCTAGGTTTCCAGCTGAGAGTTGTAAAACACCTGGTGCTGTTTCATATGTGTCCACAAGAACAATGATAAATTCAGCAGCAGCATACCAAATGGTATTGTTATTTCACTTTGAAAGCCCATATTGGTCACACTCGGCTATCGCACTGTAACACGCCTCCCACCCATGCCCTGCTCCCTCTCACCATGAGATCGCCATGGAGCTGGTAACAGTGGTGGGCTGGTCGTTCACAGATCAGAGGCAACAATGGCGCCTTCCTCAGCTGCCTTTGAATATGTCACTGTGGGAACAGCATAATCAACCCCATGTCACCACCAGCTGCTTCATCCGGACCACATTAGAATAAACAACAGGCGAGGAAGAAGCAGAGGTATGTAGTGACAAGTGGGTAGGAAAGGCAGCAATACACTCGTCTGCCACCAATGGAAAGATGATATTGTTCTGGGTTATTTGGCCCACTGTCAATGCTGTGCTCCATCTGTGACCACTGGTGAATGAGGAGGTATGAAGCACAACTTGAGCCAGTACCCAAAGGGTAGAGAGGCATGGAGAACCTCCTCTGTCCTTCTCTGTGGTGCACAGCCTGTAAAAGCACAGGCTGGTCATGTTTTGTTCAGGGACAAGGGCTCCAGCCTATAGCATCTTATGTGAGTGCAGGGTTTTCATCACACAGCTGACCTTACCTTTGGATGTACTTTTTTTCAAGACCATAAATGTGTGCAAACAGTTTGGTTAATACAGTGCCAAAGATTTACCAGTATATCCTTGGATGATTAAAAAAAATATATAGAGAAGGCAAGAGAAAGAGTGATGAAGTAGCCCAAACACCATGACCACAAGAGCAGCCATTGTTCTATATAATGAATGGTTTCTGGCAGGGATATGTTTGACAACAATGGGGTGTCCTTGGAAAACTCAGACAGATTATGAATAGAGGTTTTGTCAAATCTTTAACAAAGGACCAGTACTACCTGTGCCAAGGAGGTTATGCTTCCAATTTCTCTGAGGTCAAACACAGGTCACCCTCAAGCAGACCAAAATGTAACATTTTGAGAAAAGCATGGATCCAGAAACTCCAGAAGTCATAATGTGTTCAAATCCCCTTGGATAAACACTGGAGTATTAAAATTTACCACCACCATCTCCCATATGCAGCAAATTACATTAAATATAGGTTGTTTAATGCATATACCACTCCCTATTCATCCTGTTTGAAGTGCCCTCTCACTAGCCAAGATCTAGTCTCATCTACAGTACCTGTGAATTATACAAAATGATGCATTCGCCATTGATTTCATCAGTCCACTGTAGTCGCTAGTAATCCCATTATAACATGTCTGTTAGTACAATAGCCAGATATGGCCTGAATAAAAGAAGCCTTTCTTTGCCTTGTCAAAGGTAGGCTGTCTTCCAAATTACTTCTTCAGAAGTTAAAAGGCCCACTGCCTAATCAGTCTATTATACCAGACTAATAGATGACCAGTAATTGCAACTAATAACTTATTACTCATCTACACAAATATTCTAATAGCTTGTATTTAGAAGCCAATTTTTTCAATGGACATAGTGAGAGGGAGGAGGGGTGCTATTCACGAGCCAGACAGACAGCAACACAAAGAAATACTCCCACAAAGGCAGCCTAGAAAGCAACCTGTAGCATGTTTTTTCTTCTCTTAGCTGGATTAATATCTAACCTTATTCATGGGGATGTGAAACCTCAGCTTCGTCTTCATCTCCAGAGCTGTCTTGCAGCAGGGCTTTGTTTGGTGCCCCAGGCCCTTTTGAGAGAGAGACGGCGTGGGGAATTACAGATAATGTCCTCTATCCTCTATCCCTGCTAGCCTGCTAGGCCTCAGACATAGAGCTCAGTGGGGACCACAGAGGTGGACACACTGTACATGATTTGAGCCACAGCAGCCATTGTAGTACCGACAGGGCTCACAGGTGGAAATGCATTCAGTCACAGCCAGGCTGCGAAGAATTACCTACAAGACAAAAGTCTAGTGCACAGTACATGGTGCACACATTTGTTACAGTATCTGTTGTGATGCAGAGAGTGACCATCAGCTGTACAGACCAAGTGAAAAATGTAATCAACTGCTCATTATATATTACTCAAAGAAAAAAAGAATTCTTTACCAACAACATCAGAAGTTATCAGCTACAAAGCACCCACATTCACACGTCTCAACTTTTGTATTTAACACATGAAAAAAAACAGAAAATGGTACATTTTAACAAGTCAGCCTACATTTTGGAGGAGTGCCTCTTTACTCACCATCAAGTTTGCTTAATGTTAGCCTGGGTTATTGCACACAGCACTTCAGAAGTCCTGTGGTCACACACCTTCCAAGTCTGAACAAAACCAGCTAATTCTTGAATGTGGGCTTACCAGTGGGTAACATTAGCAAGCTTGCAAAAACACACAACATGTAGATACAACAACTTTGTTGATCCAGGAACTGCAATTCTTCTCTTTTGACAGTGGATAGTCTGCAGGCTAGCAAAGCCACTGCAACTGAACTCATCTCCTAGCATGTTTACTGCTACCTGACCACTATTGGCTGTGCTAGCATTTACCCTACATTTGTGTTATGTGCTTTTTCATCAACATCTTCTACAGTTCAAGAGGACAAGCTAGCAAGGCTACTAAAAACTGTCCGTTGTCTGACTCTTGCTTTCCCGTGCCAGTACTAGACCACCAAGACCACACAGAGAGACCAAACTAATATCAACCTTCCCTCAAACTCCAGGTAAGACAGCAAACAAGATGGTAATGGGCAGTAATTGGGATTAGTAGAGTGAATTAGTGAATTTTAAATTTAAATCCTCTATTTGTCCCTGAATAAAATATCACAATATATCACATGAATAAATAATGCATCACAGTGATACATTGAGCAGAGATTCTTTATCCATTAAAAGTTGCATGTTTAACATACACATCATGGTGCATAGTATGTAAACATGCTTTGGACTGAATCTACACTTGGGGAAAGCATCATTAACAAATATGTTTATTGACCACAGTGCATTGAGGATTGAAAGGGCAGAGTACAATGGGGGTAGTTAAAGGGGCAGGACACACAAAAACCCACTGGGAGTATACAGCCCTTGCTGATCAATGACCTCATCCAGAGTCAGTTTCTCTTTCAAAGGCGGCGAGACCAAAGAGCACTGGGGCCTTTTCAGCCCCGCAGATAACAAACCAACACCAGACATCCAATAAAGAGACTTCCACTTCATTTAAAAGCAATTAATATTCTTGGTCGGCCAGCGTGATCCCTTTGGTGTGGCAGGTCTGTACACGCCCCCTGGACTGTAATGGAGTTGACTGGTTAACTTTGAGTCTGTGGCCACAGTGTTGGCTGCCTGGGTGAGAGCGCTGATGCGCAGTGGGACACAGTGTTTAGATCAGAGTGAAAGGACCTGTCTCACAGCTCACTGCACCCAAAAAGGACCTCCTCTTCTCCATCTCTTTCTCTATACGTGTCTCGCTCTTTCCATCTCTCCCTCTCTCTGTCTTTCCCGTCCTTTTCTCTCCTCCACGTTCTCTCAGAGTCTACCTCGGCTTTTGTTTTCTTTTTTTCCTCTGTGTCTTTCTTTTTTAAGTTCTCTTCTCCAGTCAGTATGAATTGGCTTTCAATAGGAGCAAGGGTTTAAATAGTTAGCCTTTGTAATGTTTGATAATGATTGTCCCCTGAGGATGTGAAAGACAGGCTGGAGGGAGAAAATATTTTGTTCTTTTAAGCACACACCCGTACCCACAACAAGAGGTTATAAGGAAGACAAATAGTTGGGTGATAGAGTTCACATATATCACATAATATTTTATATGAAATATATATACTGTGTGCCTATACATTCACAGCAGTTGAAAATATGGTGGAAATACAAGAATACAATTCATTACAGCCTTGTAGAGCCTTCAAAGTTTAAAGAGTATGGACTTACTTATTTGACAAGGGTCTTCATTTGACCTTTTTACTCCCAGCTACTGCTTGTAGGTGAAGACCTCTCCCAGTCGAGCAGTCGAGAAAAACACAGCCTGACAATGACACTGTGAACGACAGACACAAAACATACAAGAAAGCCATATAAATCATAAAAATCAAGTCAATTCACTGTATTTGAAAGAAAAGAAGCCTTGGCAGTCCTCATGTCCTCAGTCAAAGACGATCATGAGTGTTAATCCATCCAGGTTTTGTCTAATGTTGTATAATATACAGACAGACAAACATATTTACGCTCTCATTTACACCCACAGCTACATTAGTCTTGGGAAAAAAAAAACAGCAGCAAAGAGGAATTCTATGCAGTCACAGGGAGGCCATGCAAATATGAGATGTAATGATGACCTAAATTGTTTGCCATAGTTGAGAGCACGATAATCTGAGAGTAGAATATTCATAAATCCTTCGCTAGCAAGCTAGCATTAGTTTTGTAAAGTTTGGTTAATGTAAGAACTAGTTTGTGAGGTGAAACCCATTTTAATTCAACATGTATAACTAGTTTGAACTCACAAAGACCTGGTGCAAGAAACTACTGAGGAGTTAACTGTGCTAAGGAACATTATTATTTCCTTAAGAAAGTACCGTGATATAGTTTATTGTTGCACAAACTCTTCTTATCCACAAGTATTTGAATAAAATGATATGTTTATATAATGTACATTAAATCACAAGTCTGCTCCACAAACCACCTCACCTAACTCACTGCCTGTCATCCTTATCAGACACTCCATTTACAAAGTGAATGATAAAGTAAAACAAAAAATAGCAAAGATTCACTCAAGTATTTGGTTTCCATTTAGAATAACACATCTACACACAACAGAACTCAGAACAACAGAAATGTAAAATGAAACAAAAATCCATGACTGTAGAGTTTACTTTAATAAAAGTGGATCCTCTGCTTTGGTTTCCATTAAAAATGTAAACTTAGCACACATACTGTATACAATAACACAGCAGTGAATGTCCTTGGGTACTGGTTTGCCTTCAGAGACCTTGTCCAGCAAGTTGAATGGTAATGACTAGTGCATTAGCAGTCGCCTGGTTGTTTACTAGGCTGATGGTAATGAGGAAATCAATGGACCACATTCAACACATCTTTAGCCACAGATAAGTGAAAGATAAAGAGCTTTTCCAGAAGTAGAGCTTATTCATTCCCAGCACTATGAACATCTTTTTAGCATAACCCAAATCTCACGCCTCAGCAATGTCACCAGAAATTATAAGTTGACCAGTTAACTGTTCTCTTATAGACTGGCGTAAGCAGCCTGCCGATAGCAGCTTGTAGCAGCCTGTGGGCTTCAATTAAATCCAACTTTTAACCCGCCAGTTAGTCGATGAGAGCTAGACCTGCTACCTTTACTGCCTTTCAGTTGTTTCACCCACTCTGTTCCACATCAATACAATACTCCATTTTGTACTGAAGAACTGTGATCTTTGAAATGTTGCAGTTCATCCTGATAAATGTATACATTTTCATTCGGGCGTCTCAGATTAACTGAGAAGTTAAATTATTATGAGTACAACAACACATTGCTATGTTTACTTATTTTTGCTTTCAGTCAGTGGCACAGCCGTTACAGCGATATCTTTTCTGCCTTAAAGAAATGGGTCAACATTTTGGCAGTTATGCTTATTTGTGTAGCCTGAGCCTGTCGAAAGCTGAAAAATCTACCTACCAGTACCTCTAAAACTAATTAACACATAAATTATATCTCTCATGTATCTGGTTGTTAAGGCTCCAGGAAGTTATTGTTCCTGGCCATGAAATAGTCCTGCACATAACCCTCATAAAACCACAAATTGTTGCCTACTCCACCTGGTTTACCTTGTCCAGGAGAGCAGACTGCCAGCAGGGAAGATGCCACTTCACATCCACTTTATCAGATGTCCATCAATAGGACCACATGTCTACCTCAGATGGATGCCTCTACTCTTCTCAGATACTCAAAGTGCCAATCCTTAGAAAATCACTGTTTACTCAGCTCGGTAACGGTAAAGTCTCTCAAGGTGTGGGTTTAAATTTTATGTGTTTGTAACTTGGACATGAATAGACTCCTGAGCTTGCATGCCTGACTGCTTGATGTGAGGGACCTAAACAATAGGCATTTTAGTTTTCAGAAACCTGCGCAAATGAAAATTCATCCTCATTATTCACGACATCAAACGGGGCTGGGGCCCAGAGCGGGCTCATTTGCAGCTGAATGTGGGAGGCAGTGGAGACAGTGGCCTGTTTAGCATGTGTTTGTGTTGCAGAGGTGGTGGAGGAACGGAGGAGGAAAGGGTACCAGTGGGCCACAGCTGGTGTGCCACAGTCTCAACCTTCTACCTGCTGCTATCACAACTGACAGGCTGGGCCACGACCAGGGACTAATAGTCTCTCTCTGACTGAAGTTGAGGCTGTGGACTCTACCCACACACCAACCCCATTACCTTCATGTCTGCTTGTTTATCCATCAGAGCCAAAGTTGTCAGCTTGTTTCTTCTGTTACTATCTATCATGTCTCCCTGTTTGCTGACCTGTTTGCTTTTATTAGTGAGAAGGACTAAAAACTGAAGTAGACTGTGCCCCCCACCATAATGCACGGTAGTGCCCTACTTAATTTTTCCCTTAAATAAAACCAGTTCCTCTGACCTTTATGCTACAGGCAGTAAGAGGCAGATGTCCATCTTTCTGATTACAACTTATGTCCCTTCCTTTACCTCCTTATATAACTCCCAACAGTTGTGCACGTGCATGCCAACATGCATCAATTTCCTTTCATGCTCCTCTTTGCTTTTCTTCTTGCATCTGTGTGTTTCATCCCTCTCTGCTGCTCTGTGAAACCAGCTGTGTGTGTTTACTCTACCTGGTTTACCTGCTCCAGGAGAGCAGGCTGCCAGCAGCTGCCCTGTCGCTTCACATCCTCTCTGGCAGACCCACATCATCGCCAGGAGGACAACATGTCCTCCCCATGATTTATGGTCAATGGGTGTACAGCTAGGTCACTTTTAGTTAACAGTGGTGTGTATGTGTTTGCATGCATGTTGCATGCACATGGAGCAATTTGTTCCATCTCTTTCAGCTCTATTTGACCAGTTGTGCGTGTTGACTTTACCTGCGTTCATCTCCTGGTCTACCTGCTTCAGGAGAGCAGACTGCCGGCAGCCGAGCAGTCACTTGGCGTCAGCTCTGTCAGACCTAAAACAGGCTGAGAAACTGAGACAAGCAATCACTGCCTCTCTCTCAGACACGTTTATTTTACCAACCACTTTTTTACCAGAAAATTGTGTCAAGTATTCAGCAGCGTAGCAAATACAAATCTTGCAGTACATGCTTAAAAAAAAGACCCAGCAGTTTTTTTTGCCTGTACAGGTTGGTGAGTACAGAACATGGATTGCGGCCTTGAAATAACAATATAATGACATCATATTATGCTTACTAGTTCTTCCTTCCCTTTTGTCTGTGCTCCACTGTGAGAAAGCAGGTGGTGCAGTACCCCCAAAAAACATTAATGATGCTGAAACCATTCTGTCTATTTCCTAATACTCAGTAATGACAGATATTGTATACTCTAACCAGTGGTTCAGGCCTGGTCCTCAAGGAGGTTGTGCTTTCTGTTGTCTGTGCCTCCATCTAGTTACTAGCATTCATCTGGTGTCACAGCTCAAATCACTGATTAAATAAAATAAGAAAAAGCAGGCTTTTGGTACTGAGAACCACAACTCTTAAAGTCACAATCCTTAAAAGCTTCATCACATAAAGCCAAGTTTTGATACTATTTATGGTTTATTTGTATTCTGCCGTAGCTACCAAACATTTTATACCCAGTAGTTATTTCATTTAAATGACATGTACATGCATCAGACGACATGAGCAGGCACATGTGAACATTGCATGGAATGACACAGTTATGTGGGAGAGCTGGTCTGATTTTTGTTTTGATAGAAATTTACAAAGAGGACATAAAATTTTCATAATCACTGAACAGATTACCTGCTCAAAGCATGTTTCATGTCCCCAGTGACAGATAAATGTGTTAGTTTGAGGGAAACAGCATGGGTTGTATATACTCTTAGGAAGGATTATGACTTTAAAGATTCCCCTCAAGACAACGTGTAAAATTTGATTTTGAATGATTTGAATGATATTTTGTGTCTAAAATGCTTTACCTCAAAAAGGTCAATTATTCCATTGGAAACTATTTGAATTGTATCTACTAATTCTCCTTCACTGAAAAATCCATAATCTATGAATGGGCAAATATTTGTCATTAAGTGGAATACAAGATGCCAGGTGTCTTATGCTTCAATCCCCACTCAGTGTATGTTCACTGGAGGTTAGATCCCACATCACACTTGTCTGAAGTTTCATACTAGACCATGGTTGGCTGCAAAGTAGTTGTGATGTCACCAAATCATGATCTGTAGTTGTGTAAAACTGAGAAACGTTCCCTCTTCAGCGGAAGAATGAGAGAGTAGTCTTCAACATCAAGGTCCATACCTGCATCAGCTCCACAGTAAAAGTCAAACATTTAAGTCACAGAACAAGTCGCCATTTGATTATTGTTTAAATTTTAAACTGCCTTTAACTTGCACAGCAGAATTTGTTTGTTTCTGATCAGTTTGATATATTTCATTGGAAAACACCATTAAAATATTTTTTATCCTTTTTAGGATCATCCAATGTACAAAAAACATCACAAACGTCACCTCTGGTTTTAGTTTTAATTGCCCTGGTTTTAAGATGTCTGTCTCACATATTTCTGTTTCTACCCCAAAACAATGGAGGTGAGTTGAATTTCATCATTGATGCTTAAAATAAATAAATAAATAATTAAAAATAATTCATAGCAGTGTATCATTATACATTCTGGTAGATTTTTTTCCCCTTCTGTTTCAACTGTTATCTGTCCATTAATGGTTTCTGTGTTACTTCCAACATAGGAACTACGTCTCAGTTGAAAGTATATTCTGTGAATCATCCAAACTAGAAAGGTCACTTATTGGGCAGTTGCAGTTGCTAAATGAATTTGTAATTTTTCACAGCTGTAAGGGCCAAAGAAATACTTCCATTTACCTCCATTATATTAGGATGGCAGCAGACATCTCAGAAACTAATATTTAAAAACCGGGACACCAGCATAATGTGCATGGCTTGATGATACCAGATGTAAGTAAGAAAACCTATTTTTCTCTAATTAGTGTCCTGGCCCTGCAGTCACTGAAGCAAACGTGGATGAGCCAGTTGACAGACTGAGGAGCTGACAGAACCATCCTGAAGCCCAGTACATTCAACAGCAGGGATAGAGGCCTGAAACATACTGCAGATCACAGTAAATTGTGTACACACTGGTCATTCAACAGTCGGTCTGTATGTGTCAGGTGGGAAGACAGAGAGTGAAGGGAATGCCTGTGATTTGAAGAAAAGAATTCTAGCTGGCTTTGCTATTCTACAAAAAATATGTGAGCCTTGAGATTTTAAGCTACAGTTTTTTGTTGTTTGTGGCAACAGAGGTCTGAGGACTCCTCAACATCCTGTGAGTGATTTGGAGATTTTAAGTGGAACAATGTCAAATATGAGGCAAAAGCAAAATAACAAGTTATCTTTTTAAACATTTTTTGGCATACTATTGTGTAAGAATCCTGACAAAGAATTTGTATTTGTGGTTATACATTCTAGTAAACTGGTAGATTTTTTTCTCTTTTTTCACCGTAGTAATTCATATTTTTCTTGTGTCCATGATCAAAAGTTGCAGCAGTAACAACAAGAAACTAACAAGAGAGACAAATGTCGTGTGACTGTGTGAAAATCTGGCTGGTTGAAGCTATTGTCAACATAAACGCTGACGTCCCTGCTTGTTCTCTGGTGGATTATCTTGATGTGATACTATGCTGTGCATTTTGTTATGGTGGAATTTTTAACAAAACTAAGAGTGTAGAGCCAGGCTGGTGGCTCTGTGAAGCTGTAGGTACCAGCTGTGCATTTGGGCTGAACACTAATGCTAACACTAACATACCTACAATGACAATGCTGACAGTAATGTACTGACATTAAGAAAGTGTAATGTTTACCATTTTCATTTAGAATGTTTGCATTCATATTATCATAGCATATTGACCTTTGCTAAGTGTTACTAAACCCAACCGATGATGGTGCTGGATGACCGCTGGAAGACCACCAGAATCAGGATGATTCATCCTCTGGAGACCGTGAATGTCAGTAGTAAATGTCATGACAATTTTTAGATATTTCAGTTCAGAACAAGCGCTGCTGCCATTATGAGATCTCCTAATGTTCAAAGAGATGTGGGACAAAATCTAAAGTGCTGATTATGTGCAAAAATGTGAAGCTTCAGCAGTCAATTTAGACAAATCAAACAGGGATCTTCTAAAGTTGCAGTCCTTTTAGTACCAAATTCCTTCTTTTTGTTTCCCTAGACAGCATTTCTGTAACACAAAGAGGGGAAATTACTTCCCAAACTTTAGCTTCTGTTAAAGTTTGAAATGTCTTCTTCCACAGAGGGCAGGGCAAGGGCTATCAATTTTGTTTCCTCCTTCATTCACACTAAGATTGCTTCAATATTGAGGGTCAGCATAAGCATGAGGAAAGATTACAGCAAGCCAGATCTGTTTCAGTGTTCATATGGGCACACAACAACAGACTTTAAAACAAAGAGTGACCCTTATCTCACAGGATACATACAGACGTTTATCACACCACGTACTTTAGATGTTGCTGCCTCCTTTTTACAAGAAGATCTCTCTCTTTAAATTGTACTTTGAAAATGGTGTCAAGGAGAAGAACATAGTGTCAGTGGACATGCAAAGTATGAAGATTTTTTGGCTCATGAGCCTTTCTTAAGCCAGGTCTGGGTCTGGCTATGGCTGTTATTGAAAAGGACATGGTGAAAATGCTGTGTAGTGCTGAAACAGACATTGACTTTCCAACTGCCCTAGAAATGGGATGTCTTAACCCAAAGTGCAGGCATATTGTTAGCTGGTATTATCGCTGTCGCTGTCAGCAACAACATCAGACCTGATGTTTTTCACCGGCATTCCAACTTTATTCCTAATGTTCTTCGGCATTGACCTTCATCATAAACTGATGAATATCAAATTAATTTTGAGAATACAAACACAATGTGAGATACAGGCTGCCAGTCTTTCACCATTAGAGCTTCTAATAGTTGATATGTCTCTGAATATATCCGTGTGTTCAGACTGATTATAAATGAAGTTCTGCAGTATTAAAACTGTATTTTCTGCAGTTTCTGTGTTTTGAATGGTATTTGTTGAATAATGCAACAAGAGATTTTATTCTGATCTTAATCTCTACAATACTTTAATGACACATTTCCCTTTCAGCTCCACAGCATCCAGCCTTTACAGTCCAAATGCAACAATGTAATGCATACAGTACGTTACGGTTAATTCTACAAAAAAGGGGCTGAATAAATGGCACGACATGGCTGACCTACAACTATTTGTCCCTGCCCTCCCTTACTACAACAGATCCAGTCCAACACCACCTTTTTTTCTCCTCAGATTTCAGCTTTTGTGTCCTTGCTGTAATCGTATTCTTTTTTTTTCTGTGCACAAGCCAAGAACTATTGATCGAGTTATGTATGATGATAGGGCACCCAGTTAAACACAGCTTCTTATTCTGCCATTTGCATTGAAAGCATATTTTAAAGGCTTCTACAAAAGAAAGAAGAAAAATTGCACAGATAAGCAGAGACCTTATGCTTGCCACATCGGTGCAATGAATAGCATATTTATTCGTTTACAATGATACGAAGCTGAAATATCTGCTATCTTTATCATGGCTCGTCCATTGGTTTGTCCAGTTGAAGCAAGTGGCTGAAAAGGATTCCTATGATCAAGGATACCCGCACCAGGCTTTAGAAGAGATTCATTTGTAGCCTGGAAACAAGTCAGCCTCGGTGTGGTGGCTGGCCTGCCAGTGAAGTCTGATTTTGGATCAAATTCTAGGCTGGGAGTCAAACTCTCTCTCAATCAAACTCTTTTTCCCCAATGTTCCCACTAATGAACGGCACTAATTGATTGAAAACGCTGGTGGGAGGGGATGAGCGAGCAGGGTGTTATAGTGTGAGAGAGTGAAGGGGGTTTGAACACAAACAGTGTCTGGATCTGGTCCAGGCTGATGCGGGGGCCCACAGTGGAGAGCCCTGAGTATTGTACATAGAGGAGGGAATATAATACAGGGTACAGTGAACACAAGGGAGCGGACCCATAAAGGGACAGTCAGCTCCGACCCTCTGAAGCTGCTTCCCTGCTGAGAGTGAAAACACTTTGTGGTTAATTACAATAATTCCTGTGGGCTGAATCATGGTGTGCATTTGTGGCCAATTATAATGAGAATACATGTTTAGTATAAATTCTGGTGACAGATTTCATGTGCATCACACTGGCCTTTTCTTCTTCTTGTCTTAAACTCACATAAGCGAAGGAATAAATTTATTCTGAGCCACCTAGAAAGTAAATGCATTACATCACATTCAACTGCAAGGCACCATGTTGTTTTTTTTATAGATATATCCTTGCAACCATGTTAGCTTGGGCATCACTAACCCCCCTCTGTGTGGAAGAGTGGGGTCAGCGTCTCCTTGGAAAAATCTAATTTGATCACCTTTATGTGCAATCACATTCTTTCCAACACTGTCCAAAGTTAGTGACCAGCAGGTGAACAAAGATCATGCAGCAAATCAAAAGCTTTGCTTTGTCATTTTGGTTCTATCTTTACCACTGTGGGTGCCTGACTCGCACTCAACCCCACCATCCATTTTGAGTGCACTAATGGAAAAACCTCAAGATATCCTCACTGCTCCATTTTGGGCGGTTGTTAACTGGGTGGAAAAGGCCACATTTTTCTGAGAGAGAGTCAAAGCTTCCACTCATATCCATTGAGGCGTAAGAGACAGTGCTTGAAATGGGGTAGTACTTGCAAGTACCAGCATGTTAGATTTTCTTTATGCAGTATCACTGCTTTCTATTGAATTTTGGTACCCATGGTAAAGTTTACCAAAATAGACACGTTTATTGCTCAAATAAGTCATGAAAAAAGCCAAAGTGATGGAGCTGTAAGAGGTAGAATATGTGTGGCTTGCTTAGAAAATTTCAAAACATCAGTGGTCAGTATCCAGGTATCTTGTGGAAAGTCTTTAGTATTTTGTGCACATAAATTACAGTGTTACTAAGTAACATGTTTTGGTAATATGAATACTTTTTGAGTAATGGAAGGATTACATTTTGAAACTCAGTAATTAGATAACAGTCACTACTTCCAGTTACACTTCTCTACTTGACATAGGCTGTGTGTTCTTAACTCGCTTTTTAACACTACCCACTGGTAAGCCTACACTCAGGATTCTGTATGGTGGAGGGTACATGAACCCTGTAGCTTCACAGTAAGGAAGTTCCCTTTTCAGTGTTGCATGCTAATAATAAGCTAGTCGATGGTCTGTAAATACTCAGGCTGGCTGCTTTTTAAACCATAATGATTTGGAATTGTTGAGAGACACCTACGATGCTGCTGAGAGCTGAGAGACAAACATAACTGAATCAGTAATCAGTAGTGCTATTTTCAGTCAGTAATATGTTATGAGTAATTGATTACCTTTAATATTTCATAATACAAATTAATAATTAGTACTGTCATCCCTGAAATACTGCAGTCTGCAGACTGCTGCCACTGTATATTTTTGCTTTATGTCTTATAAGATTTTAAATTTGAGTCATTTTATGACCTAGAAAATCAATGTGCTGTATGTCTGATGATTAGAAATCAACAGCAATTTTTACAAGTTTCCTTTTTCCATATTGCCATACAACGATGTGACAAAGAAGACACACAATATCTTCAGTGTATTGAAAATGTGAAAATGTCAGATTTAGATCATCTGGCCTCATATATAATCCAAGACTATGAAAAGAAAAGGTGGAAAAAAATATGTGTGTAACTCTTGTTATATGTGTTTTTGAGTTGAGGTGTTTTTCCATTGTCACCACCATGAAGATACATTCAACATAGGTGACAGGGACAGGAGAGATTAAATACAGTGGCACACTATAGGTAGTGTCTTTATAATTATTACATAATGGATTCACTGTGTAACACCAAGGTCACACTTATCTTTACCACCTTTACAGTTTATAAAAATGAGCCAGTCATTCACCAGTGGCCAATTTAAAGTATTGAATTGCCAGCAACTGTCATTGTGGGTTGTCTGCTCATTATTTGTCTGCTGCACACAATTGTGTGCAAAATGAAGCATGGATGCAGGATAGGTGCAGGGTGAAAGAAACTCTGCAGCAGCTACCAGTCTGCCACATTTTCAATCAGGAAATATTAACACATCATTGAGTTATACTGCAGCTTGTACTGCTTTAAGTTTTAAATTTGTCCAGATTATGATAGTGTGTACCACATAACTGGAATGTCTCAGAGATGGCGGCAGTTGTTTTCTCTGCTCCTCTGCGTATGTGAAGTGGAGGCAGTTTGACTGGTCAGTGGAGTAGAAGTGCGTGGAAAGCAGCCGCTGAAATGACAGGACACCAAGCCTGCTGGAGTCCACCACATCCAAATAGGAGATGGCAGCCTTTTTTTTCTCCCATTTCAAAATTCACGCCTTAATGACTTAACAAAACTGCAAAGGCTTGTGGGAATGCCAATGATGAAACATGAAATGCAAGCATATAAAAAGACACAAATTCCTTGGAGTATGCTAGGAATTTCAATATTAATGTTTTAGATAGTTTGAATAGTTTCTCAGGAATTTTCCTTTAAAGATGAGTTCTTATATGATTATTTGCAAAACCATAAATCTTTCACAGGAGGCAGTATTTTGCACTGAACACGTTCACTGTTCATGCAGTGTAAAAGTACAGTTTGCTATTAATACTTACATAGTTTTACTTGAGTGACATTTCAGTGCAGGACTTTTACACTTGCACTGAATTTTTTACATTGTAGTACTTCTACTTTTGATATAAGAAAAGGATCTGAATAATTCTTCTACCTCAGGCAAAAAGACACCTCATATCATATTTTATTATTATTGTTGTTGTTGTTGTTATTATTATTATTATTATTATTGAAAGGACCAGAGGAAGAAAAGAAAAAGACATTGCTCTCTCTATCCTTGCTGATCCTCACACGGTAACAGGCCCGACTCACTGAGCATTGCTGCGGGTTTATTACTGCGTCACAAATGAGGATTGTAGCACTATGTAAGGAAAAAAAAAATCTCTCCAAATTTTTTTCGATTTTTTTTTTTTTAATTCACTCGTCCATCTGTATATAGTCTGTTAAACTGCAATCTTGAGGCTGATTGTATCTCACACAGCGTGGACCATACGGTCTCACAGCAGATACATTATATAAATAGTCGTAAAGTCGCAGGAAATGAAACAACAAAACACAGAACTTAATAAATATTTGCGTGCAGATTCTAGTTCACAAAAAAGAGAAAACCTCAAAACAACACTTCAGATTTTTAAAATAAATTTATTCAAAAACCAACAACTTAATAGACAGGAGTAAAATATTGTCCTCGCAGACAATATCACTTATAAACAAACGTATACAACACTTCTCCACTCAAATGTGAAATATCATACTTTACACGTCTTTACATAGCCTATAACTGCAATCAATACATTTTCTCTCTCTCTAGAAATAATTCCTTAAATTAACTGGGTGCTGCCGCTGCTGCTTCTTTAAGAACAGCCCGCCTCCGCAAGAAAGTGCAAATTGAAGTACAGTGTGTTATTCGGTGAGGCGCAGGGAGTCAGAGATCCTCAGCGAGGGGATGAAATGAATAAGTTTGATTATAACCCAGCTGAATTGTTGAGAGGAAATGCCCATTGCTGTTTTTTTTAAAGTGCAACTAACAGTTCAGAGGGAAACATGGGAATATTATTGTTTATTCACAATAAAAACAAAACCAGAGAAGAATCATATAGATCATATCATCTCCCAGAATGTGTTCACATCCAGTCTGATGGAATGTAGTGCTTTTTTCTTTTTCCTTTTCTTTCTTTTTTTCTTTCTTTGTTTTTTTTTTTTTTTGTTGTTTTTTTTTTAGTGAAGTGGCTCTTTCAGGGGGAGACATATCACAAAAGACAGTTCTGGTACCTTTTTACACTGCAAAAACATATCTAACTTAAGAAGTCATTTAGTCTCATATTCAGCCTTGATTTCTTTTCCTAAAAAGCGACTGAAAATGTTTGTAACTGAGGTTGGATTGGATCATTGTTGTTCTTGTGCGGTTGTTTGGGTGGTTTTGTAAAAGTGTCGGCGTTTGACAGATTTATAACAAGAGAACAATAATTTTGGTGATTTGCATTTCAGACGAATGAAAATAAATGTCTACAACACTTGCAGATTTTGAGCTTTTTTTTTCGTGAATTTGTGATCATGAAAAACCACACGAAAACTTTATTTGGAGGCCATATGTCCCCTTTAAGTCAAAAAGTAATATTAACATTGCAAGTTTCTGGTAAATGTAGAGATGTTGCGTAGGTCAGGTGTCCTTGGGTCACTGTAATGTAAAAATGCCAGACTTGATACAAGACTGAATGACAGGTTTTTGTTGTGTACACCATTTAAAGACAATGGGCAGTCTCTCTATGGGCATGAAAACGTCTCAGTCGTTATTTTTGCTGGACTCTTGGTCGCTCTGGTCGTCAGTGAAGCACACGTCTACATCACTGTCGTTGTCGCTCTTCTGCTCCGCGTCCTCGAACAGGCCGCCCGCTTTGTCGTCCAGTTTCTTGACGGTCTGTCCCGGGTGTCTGGATTTGACGTGCCTCTCCAGGTCCCGCCTCCGCACTAGCACCTTACCGCAGAAGTCGCACCTGTACGGGGTGTTCCCCTCGGCGTGGAGCCGGATGTGTTTGTTCAGGTTGCTGGGGTCTCCGAAGGGCCTGAAGCACACCTTGCACTTGAGCGGTTTGTAACCCGTGTGAGTCCTCATGTGGATTTTCAGGCCGTATTTTCTGGAGTACAGCTTGCCACAGTACAGACACAGGTGTCCCTTTTTAGGTTTACCGGACCCGGCGTTGCTGGGGGCCCCCGCGGGCATCGAGTCCAGCCTCGTCCGGTTCTTCTCCGCGGCGATTTCGGACAACTGTTGCGTGTGCATGGCGATCTCCCGGTCGATGTTGGTGATGGAGCCCAGGTCTTGGCTCAGTGAGGGCGCACCAAAGTAGGACATGGACTCTGGGTACTTGAGGAGGTTGCCGAAGTGGAATTTGAGCGGATAGTAAGGTGAGCTGTACAGAAGCTCCCCGTTATAGACGGTGAAGGGCATTAGTGGGATGTTACAGTCTCCCCCATAAGTCTTAACACCGTCGAAGTGAGGGAGAGAGAACCTTTCAAAATGGAGTCCAGGGGGCATTTGGGGGTAACGGGACGGGGACAGGCCGGAGTGCATCCGACTCTCTACGTGCTTAAAGGCCGAGGTCTCCTCCATGTGAGGCAGCAACGGGAAACCCCGGACCGCGTTTGTGCATGGCACCATTGAAGATGTGGCGTCCATAATTGCAGGTGAGCATTTTGGAGGATGGCTCGCTCCCCCGTTTAGAGTCTCGCCCACGTTGCGGATTGGTTTCATGTTCCCAATGAGTTTGCTGAATCCCAGACCGCTCATCTTCCCGTTGGCGTCCTCTCTGGAGGCGTCCGCGCCGGGGACTTTGGAGATGCCGGTCGGCTTGAAGGCAGAGCGCACACCCGGGTGGAAGCCCATGCTGCTCAGGACCGAGGACGTTGCGCCCAGGCCGAGGAGCTGTCCCTGGTTTCTGGCTGTGGTGACGCTCATGTCGAGGGCCCTGTCCTGCTCCTCGGAGCTGCTCTTCTTCGACAGTCCCGCTTTGTTTAGAAACGACGAGGAGGACACCGCGCGCCTGCCAGAGTCTGAGATGGAGGAGTTACTGTGACCGCTCCTCGGAGAGGTGGAGTTGTTGGGGATGTCTCCAGACTTTGGTGACCTGCTGAACGTCTCGGTGCCTCTGGCCTGCTCGCTGCTCACAAACCCCCGCCCGTTGCTCAGGGCGCAGTGGAAGTGCACGTGGGCCTTGAGTGTGTTCGGGTATTTGAATATTCTCCAGCAGTACCAGCAGATGTAACGCTCCTCACCTGTAGACACAACAGCAGACATGACATTAATGATGAGATGGATGCGGATCATTAGGTGACACAACACAGCGTGAAACGAGTCAATGCTGATGATGTGACGATTAACAGTAGATTCCCACGCGTAAAACGCCAGGCCCGTGCGTAAAATGAAAATAACAGGTTTGGAAACCTGTAGAGACACGACCTGTGAACGCCTGCACGGAGAAATACCACCCCTCTTCCCCTAATTCCACCATAACCATACACATCACGTGCACATTAATTGAATAGAGAGTGATATAATAGAAAATACAGATTTTTTTTTACAGCGCACTGGCGTCAAAATCAAGAAATTTTGTAATAGAACATGGCCATATTTCCACTGAAAAAGAGAAAGATTTTCATCAGTCACTGCCGCACTTCACCTGATATTTAAATTTAGGCCTAATGGATATGATCCGGTTTCTAAGATCTGATGCCAAATGGCAATAGACCCGGGGATCCATCTAAATGACCCCCAGTCGAGCACTCAGAGGTTAATATAGATGTAATGATTTTGTAATCCTCATACGGCCCATTGTTTATGATCGCCATCAAAAGAGCAAACGCCCAGCCCAATCTGGCGCTCAGGAACCGACGCATTGAACGCGGGGACTTTCCCTCTCTGTGCTCTTTCCCGTGGAAGTGACAGCAGCTGTTGCTTGAAATCGCAAGTCTCCAGAAACAATGGCGCCGGCCCATCTGTTGACGCCTAATAATGGGAGCGAGCGTATGTCCAGGAGCGCACACGGTGTGTTGGGCCGGAGAATCAGGGCAATATACACCCCACATAAAAGTTAGCATTCATTAGGCCACAATACCTTAACGCACCCACCTAATTTACCGTGAAGCACTTGTTTTTGAATTTATTTGCTTTTGACTACATGAATATTAATGACGCGGTGGCATTTGTTAACCTCCGTCTCGAGGCTGAATCACCAGCCTCTTCTTTCACGGTCGCCCAGACACGTTCGTTTCTGCTTTTAATTGCTTTTTTATTCTGTGTTTCAAGCACCGTAATTACTTTAATACTTTTTTTTTCTTTCTCTTTGATATCACTTCAAGCTTTGCCGTTTTGCTTTTCCATTTTTTTTTTCAGCCGGTAAAGAGACCATTCCAAACCCCCTCCCAAAAAAAGAAGAAAAAGAAGAAACTATTCAAAATCATCACCTCTTGAAGGAATTTCCTGCAGCCTATCTGTTGTTAATAATCTTTTTTAAATAACGGATTAGATCCTGATGGTGTTTTGCAAAGATTAGACATTAATCCCCAAGCGCAAATTGCAAATCCCCACATCATCACTACAACCCAAACAAATGGATTAAAAGTCCAAACACAGATCGAAGATAAAACCCAACCGAACAATCTGAAAAGGAAAAGTGATACATCGGTCGTAAATAATATTGAGATTATGCCAGAGAGTCTTATTACACTTCAAATGTTAGGCCCTGTGTTGTCAATCTAATATTTCTGAAACACGCTGTGCGCTGCTGACCACTGAAAAACAAACCACCTCTCCACATCTCTTCCAGTTGAACTAATCTATCTTTACGTTTTGTCTTTTTCTTCCAAACTAACGTTTTTTTCTTTTAATATTTCCTTCTCGTAATGCTGCATTAAATAAACTAATAACTACCCAAAAAAGAAAGAAGAAAAAAAAAGATGCCTGGAGAAAAGAAAGAAAAGAAAGAAAAACCATCCAATTGATTTCCATATCAGAGCGACAAAAACGGGACATCACGGGTATTGGCAGTCATTTAACTGTGCAGTGATGGAGCTCTCAACATGTCGATGACACAGTCAGACCTATCTGTAGCTGAGGGCATGCTCACAGCCTCTGTGGACACAGTTTTTAAATGGCCTATTGAATTATCATTATTATTAGTATTATTATTACTATTATTCAATGTCAAATCTTCTGCTTCCACTCAGACATAATAATTCAGAGTGCGCATTATGATGGTCATAACTTTCCCAAGCAGCGTCGGATTAAACTGGTTCGCCATTATTAACAGTGTGATTTACCTTTCTCGTCGTGCGTGGGAGTGGCCGTGGTGGGGATGTCGTACCACTGGGCCAGAGGGTTGGAGTACCAAACACTGAGCTCCTCTCCTGCAGGGATTTCTCTTAGCACACGGTAGAAAATCTTAGAAAGGGAAAGGGAAAAGTGGAGCAGAGAGGCTGGAGTTAACTGGAGGGTCTAAAAAAAAAAAAAAAACTCCACCAGATTTGTGTGTGACTTGGTAAAAAATAATGTTTTTTTAAATTCACCTGTCCACCAGGTAAGTCCGATACAGCCTCCAGGTTTTGCTCTTGACTGTTCCTGGCGGCGCGGATGAATCCGATCCAGTCTGGTACGGGACAGCCCGACTCGTCCACAAACTCTCCCCGCACCAAGCGGATCTACAGGGGCCAGAAAATGAAACATGAGAATGAGCTTTGCAACTGAGCGTACAGTAAGACAGGGAAACAGAAAAACAAAAACAACTACGTGATGAATTTAATACCCATGTACAGGCCGAGTTAGAAACACATCTGGCCTGTTTAAAAGGTGCAACTTTCTCCCGTTTTCTCTCCAAATTATATTCAATAATCCACCCGCTTAATGTTTTCATTCGTTTATTTCTTCATATATATTTAATTCAACAAATTAAGCCTCAAATATTGACTTTCAGATGAAGTACCTGGAGGTGCCGCGCGGCCACGCAGGACCACAGCGCGCTTAATGCGTCTTTATCCGCTCTGCTGATAATTTACTAAAGAGAATGACACACGGGCCTAATTGAGTTGATATGGGAAACGAATTTGAGGAGTGTCAGAGCGTTTCTAAACTGTTCAAGGACATTAAAGATCGAAGCGTGACATTTGACACAGAGATTGCACCTGATGATCGCCGGCAGCCCCGAGGCCACGCATTTAGACGCATCAATCACAACCGCTGACAGCCTCAACAATAACAGGGTGCGGTTATAGATGCGCTCAAAGCAGCAAATTGTTTACTACTGTTTATGTTAAAAAAAGAAAGAAAAAAAAGACTGTGAAAGTTTTTTGAGAGTCTAATTTTTTGATCATTTCTGAAGACTTTTATTTTCTAATTCTTCGTTCTACTGTTAAAAAACACTACAGGCCGCTGTTAATCTGAATAAGTCCAGTGACTTCAGTGCAGTTTGCCTGATTTTATATTTTTATCATTATCGTATCATTATTAATTTCATTATTGCAGTTATTTATCAGTATTTTTCATAGCCCCGGGCAGTGGGCCTCAGTGGCATCTTTCTGTGGCCGGATTACATTAAAATTAAACGGCTCATCGGGATAACAGGCCCGCCAGGCAGTGAAATGTGAGGCGGCTGAGGGCATGAAATCCCACACAGCAGACCCGGGTCGCCCATTAGGCCGGTTAAGTAGAAGCACAGACTGACAAGTCTGCCACTAATGGAGCTCAATTATTTCCAGCGTGACAGGCCAAACCAATTAATAACCGAAGGCCCGATGGAGTTTGACAGAGCAGCTTTCAAATCCAAATCCAGCCGGGCCAGGCGGGACATGCTCAGATTTAAAGGGGATTACAAAACAGTGTTTACATTTTGCTCATTAAAAATTAGAAAGGAATGCAAAATATTTTAAAAGTCACAATTTGATTTTCAATTAAGGGGAATTGAATCAGTTTGGAATAACTGCATTGGTGATAAGTAAAGACGTAAAAGTTTATTTTGAAATATCGCAATGCAGCTCTCATAGACACTCAATGCCCCTGATTAATCCACTTTAAAATATTTCAAAATAAGACGCCTTATCTGAGCTACACAATAAACAAAATAAAAATAAGAAAAAGTGTAGAATTAAAGCCATTTCTTAAAGGGAAAAAATATTTTAAAAGTTTCAGTGTTTTTAACTTACCTTCTTCTTGGGTCCAACTTCTTTACGATCCGACACGTACTTCCCCAGTTTGAAGATGCACGGTACCGGTCCTATCCGGAGCCCGGCCGGGATGCTGCAGTCAGCAAACACACTGACGGTGGTGGTCGCCCGGGTGGCTTGCATGGCGTGGGGTGAGATCAGAACCATGAAGACTGATGGAGACCGAGAGGATGAGAGTGCAGGGGAAGGAGGAAGAGGAGGAAGAGAGAGAGAGAGGAGAGAGGATGAGGACCGTCCGATATCCGCCCTCAAAGTGACACGGTGGCGTTATGCTCTCCGGCTTTTCTAGTGATGGTGCAGGCAAGGTAGCCCCCACCGCCCCGACTCCACTCCCTCCGCACACACACAGCCCCCGACCTCTCCAACTCAGGATGCAAGTGTGTGTGTTGATGCAAGGGTGGGGGGTGCAGAGAGGTGATGCTGTGCTATGCTAGGTAGTTTAAAGGGGGAGGACCTAGAAGTGTGTGTGTGTGTGTGAGAGAGAGTGAGTGTGAGAGAGTTGGGCTCTCCCAGCAGCTGTGAGGAGAGGGAAAACGGGCCGGCCTGGTCACATGGAGACTTTCCCTCACCCCGCCGCATAATGAATTGCTCCAAAACGGTCAAGAGACACAAAGGGCCAGGCGACCTTCCCATCCCCAAAATCCAATTTGTCAAGGGCAGAGAAAAGAGGGTGCAGAATCAAAGGTCCACAGCGACCATTAATCCTCAGCATGTGGCTTTGTCCTCCAGACAGTTCCGATATTTTAACTGACAAATCCACTGTATAATTTATCCATAAATCCTCACCCTTTTCCATTCTTTCCTTTCAGGCCAGGTTTTGGAAATCAGTGGCTACTTTAAATCTACTTGGCTGGCATTCTTTGGGTTTTATATACTTCAAAGCTTCTTTATTCTGCCTCCTCTTTTGTGTCCTTAGTTTAACAAAAGGAGCAGGAAAGTTTAGAGGACTTGTTAACTTCTATTGACTCTCGGCGTGTGCCGGGTTGAGATCAGGCAGGTACTGAAAAGGCAGAACCACCAGTAGGAAGAGGAAGAAAAAAAAATAAGCAGCACCATCTTCCCAATGCTCACACACACACACACACACACACACACACACACACTTGTGGTTTTCTTGTCTCGTTCTCCTCATTCAACACGGACTGCAAACGGAAAAGAAAAAAAAAACAATTACACGAATCAGTTATATTATTTTATTAGATTTATAATGGCAGATCATTCCTGTGAACTCATCCAGTGAAGAGTAAAGATTCATTTGAATTATTTTTCTTTCGCCTAAACTGAATGACCAAGAAATCCAGCAATGCTATAAAAACAGGACAAATTCACATGTAGCAAATGTTCTACGGGAGTATTCTGTGTATGGAAATATAATTATGAAAAATAAATATAGAAAATATTTTTAGATTTTAGTGAACGTCCCTGTAAATCCATTATCAAATCCCAGAGGCACACCATAGGAATACAATACTGAGATTAAATGATTGATTGACTATATGACTTAAGTGTCTTGATTGATTGATTTTGCAATAAAAAAAATTCGTGTCCTATGAAAACCACGTATCTCCAAAGATTTTTATAAGATGGGGGAAAAACAGCTTTGTCTCTGCTGTTTTATTTAGCGGTTTATGTAATTTACTTAAAATAGTTTAATTCTTCAGGTGATCTGAAAAATTCTAAACTGCCAAATGTGGTCATCCTTGTTTTCACTGCACAGTGCACAAAATGACACAAAATAAAAAAACTCAAACGCAACATTCAAACTTTTTTGGAAAGAACTCTAATGGTGAACTGGAGCCACATTCAAATGATCATACGTTTAATGTCATATAATATCATACAGACGTGGCTCCAATGACAAAAGGATCCAGAAATAATGAATTCCTTCTCTGGTTGGCATACAGCATTCAACAGTATTAATGGTATGACTGGGGGGAGAGGGAGCCTCCAGCATGTGTCTCTGTGCAGCAGGTTGTTTAAAGTCATTGGAGGCTTTTGATGCTGCAGTGATGAGTCTGAACAGAGAAGAAGAACAAGAACCTATGGGTGATCAATTCAGACCATGAACGTGTTAACCTTTGACCTGTCCACTGTGGACTCTGAATCTCATGTGCACAACTGAAAAGTCCTGCAGGCTGCCTGCTGATTTATTATTATTATTATAAAAGAATAAATCAAGAATAAATTAGACACTAATAAAACAACTTACAGCTGCATTAACTTTATACATTTAAATGCTCTTCAGGTAATGTAACATATCTCTCTCTCTCTTTCTCTCTCTCTCTCTCTCTCTCTCTCTCTCTCCTCCCCGCGCTCCTCCACAGTCGAAGTCAAAGAGCCTGAACGACACGCGAACAATCTCATCAATAGGCGCAACGTTTGCACCCGGCTGTGTGGTGGGGTTATTTATTAACGCCTCGGCATTTGCGGCTGGTTCCCATCCACCCCTGCGCCGCCTCTCTCTCTTTCTCTCTCTTTCTCTCTTTCTCTCTCTTTTTAAAGCCCCGCGCTCCTCCACGGCGCAGTGAAAATTAATTATCCTCCGAGGAAAGAGGGAAGAAGGAGAAGACGTTTCCCTTTTCTCTGTTCACGGAGCAGTCGCTGGGGGTGAATCCCCTCCCCGCTCCACTGTGCGCTCCCGAAGCTCCCGAAGAGCGCTCAAAAAGGCTCGGTGTCAGAGTGAAAGCAGTGTTGGGAGCAAATGGGATGGAAAATTAAATGAAATTAAATGGCTTGACCGGCGGTATTGTCCCTCCTCCTTTTTAAAAAGAAAAAGACACATTAATTACATGGTCGGGTCTTTACTCTGGGACAATATTGCGGAGTCAATCAACAGCATTCTGCAAGTGCGCTTCTCTTAAATGAACCCCGCATCTCTTTAATGAACTTCAATAACGACCTGAGAAGAATCGGAGTTTGGGGAGAGGAGGGAGACATTTTTATGGGCGGCTCTGCTTGGCTCTTGCCAGCCTTCTCTCTCTCTCTCTCTCTCTCTCTCTTCTTTTTTTTTTAGGACTTCAGCTGTCTAAACGGTGGGGCTCTGATTTAACTGGTTGGCCATTAATGAGCCATGAATATAGAGGAACAACCTGTCTGCAAAGCATCGCGGTAAATACAGAGAGCAATGCCCCACCAGGGATCACCATTCATGCGCCCTGACTATACCTCAGGGGTGCCAAGGGTTCACCACCACCTCTCCTGGACTGGTTTGAATGGCCTACCATTTAAGACCCCTCCGAGCTCAGAAGAAAACACATTTTTTATGTCGACCCATAAACTTTGTTTGGGTCTATTCACGAGAATGAATTGTCCCACTTAGCAATGTGGCCTATTTCTCACAGATTCCCACGTCTTGGAAATGACTTTGTGTTTGTCTAAATCCATTTATTTCTCCACATGTAAGCCCGCACCTTCTGCACCTCTCACATTCATTTGGACACACTTCTCTTAATTAAAAAAAGAAGACTTAAATCCTTGTGGTTTTCTGGACAGCCTGAACTTATTATTATTCCTTTCAGATCTGAGACGCTCTCAAAACAGAAAAAAAGGCTTCAGACAGGTCCATTTAATTTTTTCTTCGCCTTTCTTCTCCTCCTTTAAAACAACCCCGGTCACGTATAAGGTGTTTTAGTCTCTGAGAAACCTGGGGAAAGACGCAAGCTGCACCAAAGTCAGACCAGCTGCCTTGATGCGGGTGGGACATTTGCGACGCGTTTGAATAGTAATTATGCTTGTATGGGACTCCCACCAGATGACATGATTGGGATTTTAACCCAGACTAATATTCAAAATCGCATTAGAGAGGAGCCGAATAAACGGCACCTGATTCAACGCTGTTCATGCGTGATTTCATTCAAAATGCCTTCTCTCTTTTTTTCCCCTCAGAAAGGGGGGGCTGCACCATTTCGGTATTCAAAGTCCCTCAAAGTTTTTTGCGCCTGGCTTTTTTTTTTCAGGCCACATTTCCCTGACTTAAACTCACTTTGTCTCGCATGAGGAGGCGCAGATAAAAGCGTGTGAAGTTGCGGGAATTGATATGTTTCGGTGTACCTTATAAATTCATACCTTTTCTCACTCGAGCGCCCCAGAAAGAAAGTGTCACTCAGGCCGATTCTCTCTGCTGTCCAGCGCATTTAGCAGGAGATCTATTTGAGAAGTTCATTCCTAGGCAAATGTATGCAGGCAGGGCTCGGCATGAATAGAGCAGCGTGTCAGCCGACCCTAATTGGGATTTAGCCACCCAAAGCATATGCACAAAGTGACAGAAAATCACAGGTTTCAAAGGGAGTCCCAACTTTTGCCCTTCGTGGTGAATATAAGGAGCTCTTTCCCTCAGCTCAGAGTAAAACACCATTTTTCTTATAGGATGAAGGTTAGTGACCCAATTGGCTATGCGGCGTGTTTGTGCAAACTAAAAGCGTGAGCAAAACAACTAAAATGGCAAAGAGCATGTTTAAAGACATGTAACCTTGACTGGCTGTTTGAATAAGGTCAGATATTTTAGCCGAAGTCATGGTTATTATGTGAACAAATGTCTGGATAATTCTAGAACTGTTTTCATTTCATTTCTTTTTCTGAGTAAAAATTTAGAAATATTAAACAGAATTTTGTAATTTGTTCCGACCAGTTTACAGTAAATGTGTAACAGCAATAATAATAATAATAATAATAATAATAATAATAATAATAATAATAATAATAATAATCTCTATCTGCCTATCATTTCTGTCCTTTTTCTGTCTGTTGTTCTTCTATTTTTTAGAAAATGTCATTTTAAGGAAAGTATTTTTGCCAAATCACTGCTTGTGTCTGCAAATGTGTCTGCATATATGAAATTTAGCAAATGTACGTTTTATTTATCAATTTATTTATTCATCTGTTTGTTTTAATGACCAGACTGCAGACTCGTCTTTTCCGGTGCGTCAGGACGAAGTACCATGGAGAGCTCCGCATGCCGCGCACACACACACACACGCACACACACACACTCGCCCTTGTCTGTTAATTATGCTCATAATAAATTCAATTCCTTCATATAGACGTGAAGTGCATTTACCTCCATGAACTTAAACGTAAATATATAGGGTAAATAATGTATAAACATCTTTCGGGGTGGTTGCACATTAATAATTTGCTGGAACAAAAATGTGATCTAATGATATGACCGTCTCGTGGCTCCTCATTATATCTCCGATTGACAGTTTTAGGTTCAAACTAATTGTCTCCTGCGTATTCGGTTGGGATGAGCTTGTGGAAGTGATGTCCGAGAGGAATATTGATTATTGTAACATAAATCCTCAGCTAATCATTCTAAAAAATTGTAATAGTATGATAAATAAGAAGCTGGTGGTGCTCTGACTCCAAGAACAAGGCGAGTTTAAGATAATTATATTTCCTAGTCTTTATTTAATTTTGCTTTTTTACGTTGTTTGATTACTTGATTAACAATTCTGTAAAATGAAAGAGTACAACCTTTTTTAATAATTAATAATCTTTTAATGGCTAATATAAAACACTTCAGTTATTCAGACTTTTTGTATGTCTCTTGAGTGGGAGTTGCTATTGTTTTGATGCATAGATTCAACTTGTGTTGAATGTGAAGCAAGAAACATTAAAAATTCTGCTTTTTTTCTCCATTACTCTAGAAATTTACATCTTTATCAAAAGCACAACACTTTGAGGTCCTAGTGTTTGTAATGTGGAGTCATTTCATTTCATTGTGGAATAAGAATTATGGTTTTTGATCTTTACTTAACTTTAGTCAGTTGTGTCCCATTATAATAATAATAACACTGTAATGTTATTGCTGCCATAATAACACAGGTCCTCTTCTTATCTTTGTTACAGTTTCTGTCAGAGGATTGGTGTGTTGCATGTTTCTGCTCCCAGCCCTTGAGTGGGACACTGAGAGTGTTTGGCATCTGCTGGCCAGATCCAGTCAGTACCAATCAGTAGCAGGAGGAAAAGGTGTGGATGTGGATGGAATGAGGACAGAAAACGGCTGTGTGCCGTCAGTCCACTGCAGAGCAAAATCTGACTGATAGATTCCTTAGCCCTCCAGAAAGTGTCAGGGCAACTGCCTTGACCCTCAGGTGACTCTGTCGCTCTCATGTGTTTTGCTTTTCCTTCTCTTCCATCCCTTTTATCACTCTTTCTCCTTCTAAGCCAAAGCTATAAACGTAAGCAACATCTCTATCAGTTGAGCAAAACTATATTTTCACCAGCATTTCATATAACTAGTATTGGATAATATTCAGTGGCCTTAAAAGCCACCTCAGACAAAAACCTAAAAAAAGACATCAAATAAAAGAGAGACGAGGTGAATGAATGCTGATAGCTTTATTTGCAGAAAAAAGGGGGAGTGTAGGGCACACAAAAGTTTAGAGACCATGTTTAATGTTCCTAGGGCATATTCAAACCAGATGAGGTGAAGGTTTAACTTTGTAGCAAAGGGTCATTTGTGGTCTTCTTGTCCAGGGCAAAGGGCGAAGGTCAGTGCCCAGACATGGGGTTTGGTCAGTGCAAAGCTCAGAGGGGCGTGGAGGTTTCAGGGTGAGAGGAGGTCACTTGGGAATTTGTGCTGCTCACTCGTCGTCTGAGTCATCTGCCGCACCGGTGATGGTGTAGGTTTGTTCTTGGTGGTCCATCTCCAGCACGTCACCCTCATTTTTGACTGTTCTGTCAGGGCAGAGAGAACAAAGAGAGGGCTGAAGTGGCCAAAAGAATTTTGTTAGAACTGTTAAACTGGCAGGACCTCTGAGCAGCTGTATGCTGGCCCTAACACTAACTCTGACATAAAGACACAAGTCATTGCTTCTTAATCAAGGGAATGTCTGCAATATTTTCTGAGTTTGAGTGCTGTGATAAAAAGAGAAAGAGAAGTGATACCTGATGGTACCTTTACCTAATGAGCACCGTCCTTCTCTCCGTCAGCTCCACAGCCTGCTCCGCGTAGGCCTCAATGTTGCTGTCATATCCATCTGATCCATATCTCATCCCACTGGTGTCACCAACTCCTCCACCAGTCTTTCCCTTTCCACTGGTCGTTGACAATACAACACCTACATTATCTCCACTGACACCCTCAGTTCCTCCACTGCCTCCGATTCCACCACCCATTCCAGGGTCTTTGCCTGCATTCCCACTTATTCCTCCATCAGTTCCATCACCCTTCCCTTCACCTGCACTGTGGTCGCCAATGCTAACTGAACCAGTAGAGCTACTACCTGCACCCATTCCAACACCACCCATGCTGCTGTCACCCTTGCCTCCAGGACCAAATCCAATTCCCCCAACACCAGTGTTCACACCTCCAGCCCCGGAGCCCAGAACTCCAGTTCCCATACCTCCGTCACCCAAACCAGGTCCAGTGCCCAACCCCCCAATACCAGTACCAGCGCCACCAACACCAATGCTTCTAGTACCCTGCCCACTAACGCCACTGCCAACACCACTAATTTCTCCTTCCCTACTCTTCCTGTCATCAGTGCTGCCAGCACTCATTCTTCCACCCAGTCCTCCTATAGCACTGCCTGAACTTGTGCCCATGCCTCCTGCACCCATGCCCCCACCCATTCCTCCTGCACTCCCCATGCCTCCAACACCTGCACCACTGCCTCCTACCAGTCCGCCACCCATTCCACCTGCACCACCCATGCCTCCTCCACCATAGCTCACCCCAGAACCAATAGCGCCCATGCAAGAGGTGGTAAGAGACAGAGTTTGCATCATTCCAGACAGCCGCAGATCCTCTCCCTCAATCAGTTTTCTGCAAGGAAAATACAAACAATGACAAAATGATTACTTATACTTATACCTATATCGATTTTCTGGTGGCTTTTTCTTTACCTGTAAGTTGTGATCTCAATCTCCAGAGCCATCTTGATATTCAGGAGGTCCTGGTACTCGCGCAGGTGCAGCGCAATTTTCTCCTTCGTGGATTTCAGCTCAAGCTGCAGGGCCTCAATCCGAGTCTGTCAGGTTAACAAAGCCATGAAATTACCTTACGACTGAAGGAGTGGTGTGACCAGGTGTGCACCCTGTGACTACATCAGTCTACATTTACCTGCAGGTCTTCCAGTTCCTTCTTGTATTTTTCTTGCATCTCTCGAATCTGGGCCTCAAGAGCATCATTCCTGGTTCTCAGGGCATCCAAGTCACGTTCTTTGCTTTGAATCTGGAGATATTTTAACATGATTTTAGTTATAATTGCCTCTTCCGTCTTCTCATATTCATTTTCACTTTTGACACTCACATCCTTTTTGGCACCCGCTATTTCTTCTCTAATGCTTCGAACCCTATCCACGTGCCTTGACGTCTTCTTGGTTAGATCTTCAAACTTGTTTTTGTACCATGAATCCATTTCCTAGAAATGAAGGAAAAATTCATACAATTTAATTTGGAATGCAAAGGATTTCAATGCATACTCCAGTGCTGATATGTGATTATTCTACCTGGAGATTTTTGGCTGCAATATCATCATACTGGTTTTGGATTTGCTTCAAAGCAGCTGCCAGGTCGGGCAGGCTGAACGCACTCTGAGCCGTGGCATGAGCTGCATAGATTTGTTTCATGAGCTCATCAATTTCCTGGAAAAGACAGATATCATGAGTAGTCATCAAAATGAAAGGTAAACTAAAAATATAATTCTTACATGAAAATGTCATCCACCTGTTGATGGATCCGTTTAAGGAATTCAATTTCAACTTCCAATTGCTCCAGCTTCTTCTCCAAGGCAATGCGTGAGGAGGTGGCTTGGTCAACATCCTGAAGAACACACACCACTATTATCATGTGGTTTTATGACTATAAATTAAATGTGATGAAGAGGGAAATATTTAATAATTAAATGGACCCTACTGGACGGAAGGTCTCAATGTCTAACTCAGCTTTCTTCCTCAGCTCCACTGCCTCCTCATATTTGATTTTGATTGCCTCTAGTTGAGCAGCTGTGGACTCCTTAGCCGCCAAGGAAATGTCCTGAAAACCAAAAAGCCATAAGTAATGTGTTCGTTTATTTGATTTGGGTGTGTGCAGGTGTGCAGATCAGCCTCTTTTGCAATTTATGTTTTAACTTCAAACCTGAATGTGTGTGTGTGTGTGTGTGTGTGTGTGTGTGTGTGTGTGTGTGTGTGTGTGTGTGCAAATGCATGATCAAGCCATCTCATCTGTGCATAAAACATAGCTGAAGACAGCTGTACTCCATGACACCTTAACACGCTGAGGCACCTCTCCATTTGCCTGCCAGACATAAGCCTGTTACCAGGTAAGGAACCTTGAAAACACCAAGTTAACGTCTTGTATCATTGCTTGGATGGCTCTTCCTCAGATTAGAGAGGTGTATACCTCGCTAGAAACAAAGAATTCAGTCTTTCTGCTCTATCGAGCATCTGAAATGTAAAAAAAAAAGAAACAGGAACAGTGTGCAGTTTGGATAATTCTGTCTCACCCGCTGAACTCTCATCTGGTCAGCGATCTTTTTCAGCTCCCTCAGCTGTTCCTCATACAGGAGGCGCAGACCTGACGGCTTCTCAAAGCGGTTCTGGTAGGCCTCGATCTCTGTTTCCAGTAGCTTGTTCTGCTGCTCAAGTGATCGAACCTGTGAGAACAAGAAAACCTCAGCTGTGATATTTCAAGTGCGACCGAACCAGACACTGTCATATTTTGTCCTGTCCATGTGCTCACAGAGGTGGGAATAATATGCCCCTATTTTTCAGTAAGTCAGTCCTGATAAAAGATATTTATCTCCACTGATGGAAAACATACAGTGCTTTTACCTTGTCAATGTAAACAGCCAGTCTGTCATTGAGGACAATCATCTCCTGTCTTTCACTTGTGCGAGTGCTGAGGAATTCCTGGTTCTCAGCTGCAGCCACATCCAGGTCCATGGCAGTCTCTCCACTAGGCCCAACACACACCATGGCTCCAGCACTCACACTGAAAACACACAACAACACAAATTAACCTCAGAGCCACAGAACTCAGCTGTGAAGGAGGGGAAGATGCTGTATCATGAGATAGTGTGAATATTTCATGTAATAGAAATGGCTTGAAAGAATGCTTGAGGAAATGGAACATTTTTGGATTTTTTTTCTTTATTAGTTCAGTTCCCCCAAGGATATAATAAGCTAACTGTATATAGCTTTCTTACTCATACACTCTGCATTAGTCCATATGTAGGGACTGTTCTGACCCAGCTTACCCTGCTCCAACCATGCGAGACCTGCGTGCAGCCGAGGCAGTCCTTCTTCCCACTGACTCCACACGCATGCTGCCGACCCTGGGTCTGCAGGAGTAGCCGGCGGAGCCATGACGGGCCTCTCTCCTGGTGGGGGATGGGCTGGACACCCTGACCTGATGGGACAAGCTGCTGCTCTCCTCAAAGTGACGGCGGTAGGATGAGATCCTCTCTGGACTGCGGCTCATGGTGGTGGCAGCGACTGAGTTTCCTCTGATTCTCGGAAGGGGAATGAAAAGAATACTCCAGGTCTGTCTGTGGTTTTCTGCACTTCACTGCTTCCTTGTCTGCACTGTCTGATCGTCAACCCATTCTGAGATTTTATACCTCCATTGCCTGTCATGCCCCTGCTCCGTTCAAGACAGCCCAGTTCATGAGCCAGCACCTGTGGAATCTCGAACCTCTGCACCAATGCAGTCTTGACCTGCTGCTCAGATATCTGTCAGCAGCTTGTGAGGAGCTGATCTAGGATGGGATTGCAGCTAATGGCATCAGTGGAGGATTCACCTATTAGTCCCTCTGCAATATACAGAGAGTGATCATGTATTAGACTCCCTTTTATCAGAACCAATAATAGGCTTTGCCAGAGTTACGGTACATCCACCACCTCAGTGTCCACAGCATCACTAGGCAGCAGACAGCAGCCAGGCAGGCAGGCTCCGGTCAGTCATAGCAGCCAGTAGGTGCAGGACTGATGTGATCTGCTCTGATGGGATGAGGGACTTTAATTGAATGCTGAGCAGAAGCTAGAGGGTGACCTGATGAGGCTGTGGCTGCAGAGGAACAAAGAGCCCTGGCAAGATTTGACATAAATTAGTACTTATTAGTCTGGTCTGTTTTCAACATATTAAAAGTTGAGTATGCAGAAAAAAGAAAAAGGGAATTAACCGCTTCAGAAGGAAATATGGAGGCAGAAGAAAAGGGGGGGGGGGGGCGTAGTCTGGAGTTTACGGTTGACATGGCACAGTGATATGAGGGGAGAAAACAGTGGTCAGGCCTGAGCAGGGCGATTCTTCATTGACACCTACCAGGTCACTTGGTCAAGGGTCAGTAAGCACTGCACTGTCCTTAAAGTTTACTGTAAACATTAAACACTAACTGCCATCAACATTAACCATCATAGAAAACATGGCACTAAAGCATAGTACACAGAGAGAACACCACAGAATGACCATAATACAGACTGTAACCTGTCCTACAGCCAGATGGTGTCAAAACATAAAGAACATTATTCAAGCTTTTATTTATTGTTCTTGTGAACTAACTTGGATTCATTTAGCATCTAATCTTTTCCACTGACCTCAGACCTAGCAGCAGTGTGGGACTTTAGGGAAGGGGTGGAATCTTTCATTCATAACCATGATGATCTATCTCCACTAATTCTTTTCATGTTGCAAATACATAGCATCACTCACCACTGTGGTATTTTCATGTGGTATATTACAGTATTTATGATGTCTCATCTCAAATGTCAGCAAAACCCCACCTTCCATATTTCATTTTACTTTGCTTTCATCAATAGTTAATATATAATAATAATAATAATAATAATAATAATAATAATAATAATAATCATAATAATAATAATAATAACACACCACATAAGGAAATAATTTGTTATATAATACACAGTTTTTTTTATTGTACAGTGATGTTACTTGTGTTATCAGTCAGTCAAATCTAAGAGAGGCCTCACTCCCTGTTAGACCTTGTAGGAAATGTTAAACAAGTGTTTAACAAACAATACAGGGGGCATGGACATAATATCTTTCAGATCAGTTATTAATTCTATGTTCTCCTAATGTAACAGCCCAAATGATAGAGTCTAGCTATGAGTTGGATTCACAGATCTGCTTTAATAGTTAAATATGAACAATGATGGGGGATTCCCTTGCCTGCTTGGAGAATACTATTTAATACAAGCACAAATAGTACTTACACCTCTGAGACAGATTATTTACTCATGGATCAAGGAAGTCACTTAGAGGTTGGTTTCCCACTCACTGTCATCACGCTGCTGCTAAGCTTTGTGAGGCATTTGCATCATTTATAAATCTGATGATGAGAATATTATTTGTGTTGTGTTTGGACTTTCAGCTCAAGCTGTAAAAGGGTAAATTAACAGGGAGCAAGGTCCATGGCCACAGACGACACAGAGGGATTCTTCGCAGCTGAAAACAAACACATTCATTATCATGGATGACGAAGGAACCTGTTAATGTTCCATGGAGGGTCAGTGGCAAATTCATACAGAGAAACCATGGAAATTAGACGTAGCCCTTCAGTACTGTAGATCATCGGAGTCTCAGCGGCTGTCACTTCAGCAAGCCTCTGCATGCCTATTTATATCACAAATTATCCAAGTCAGTGTCTTCTCGTGTCATTTGTATTAGACCTGCCCAACACTGTCCCTCTGTTGTAAAAAGAGAAATCACAAATATCACTCAAAATTAAAATTTTATTTATTGAATTATGTTGGCAACTGTACTGACTGTTGCATCTATGAGCAACATGCTATTCAATATTTACAATATTTAAACTGTTCAAAATATGCAATGGAAGACTCATTAACTCACAATAATACACAGTTATGTAGTCATTTGCATAGTTAGTCTGGAAACAAAAAAAAAACTTCATTATGTACATTGCCTGTTCATAATTGTGGTATTGTGTAGATCAGCCACTGGTTATATATGTGTTTGTGTAGGTGGTAGTTGTAAAGGGTTTATCAGTGGTTCTATCTGAAACAAATTTAAAAGAAACTTCAAGTAATTTAACCATTGTTTTGAAAACTGTAGCAGCAGACGTGATTGTTGATGCATGTTGAGCCCTCTGGTTTCAGTCTTTGGGATTCACAAATGAGGAAAACAACTTAAATCACTGGCTATTAAAACAACAGAAAAGCATATGAACTTTTAAAAAACCCTTTACAAGACTCCTTATTATGCACTCTCACTTTCCAGTTTTATCTTGAGTAAATTAGAAAAGGAGCATTAAATATTGTTTTAGCTCTTTTGTCATCCCTGGATCAGTTATGCTGTTCATTCTTCACCCAGTCTTGCCATCCACCCGGGTAATGCTGAACACTGAAATGGCAACAAAAGGAAAAAAATAGAATGAATTGTTGCTTACACAGAGACGCGTCAGAATAAAACTGCATTTGTGTTTGACTTAACTGGTAATCACACACAGTAATACACTGCATTTAATAATTTCATTGTTAGCCTCTTATGCTCTTTTTCTCTTTTACTGGAGATGTGGTATGTGCAGTGCATGATGGGTTGGCATTATGCAACAACAGGACAATGAACTCAAGCTGGCAACACTTAAAACTGTCTCGTGAGGAAATATAAAAGTCAGCAATAAACTGTGCTACTACTTTAACCTTTACTCAGACTAAAAAACAAGAATCAAGAATGAGTGATTTTGACAGACATATGCAGAGAAAACATGTCTCACTCTTTGTATCCCAGCGAAGCAGCTGTGTCGAGTGCGTTCTTGCTGCGGATCCCGGCCAGACAGGTGAACACAATGTTATCTGTCTGCTGAGGCATTTCACCATCGTACTTCTCTTTGAACTCATCTGCACCCAGCTGGAGGGCAGTGTTCACCTGTCCCACTGCAAAGACAAAGGCACACAGACAGGTCAAGTGTGGTGTTTCTAGGAACTGTTGTAGTAGTAGTCTCAAAGCATTGTGACTATAATAATCATCTGTGGAATGTTCTACTATTTACCAGGTTGTCCACAGGTGTTGTCCATAATGAATTTAAAATTATCTAAATTTTTGTCAAATTAAAGTAATGTTGCTTTCCACGATAGAACACAAGGCCTGAGCTATTAAGCTATGCTTTGTAGGAGAGACTTAATGATTTAGGACATTCCCAAATTTGTTGATGACCTGCAGACAACACAAACTCCTGGATACTACATCTCTGTTAACCCAACTCTACAACTATTTTCTGTGTATTTTAGATAGACACTCACAGGGAACGTTAATCGACCCGGGAATGAAGCCGTACTCTCTGAGCTCCCAGGGCTCTCTGACATCTATAACTACAGCTTTCCGTCCGGCCAGGAGCTGCTTCAGCTGCTCGTAAGTCACATCTGTGCTCGGTGGCGCTGAACTGAACCTGCTACAGAGCAGCAACTCTGTGGGTGAAAGCAAAACAAATAACATGTGATATATATGAACAAAACATGACAGCGAATAACGAGCTAACGAGCTGACGCTTGCTTGGGCAGTAGATAAGCTAACAAACGACTACAGCGCTAAATGTAAAACTCACTGTTGTAACCAGGATGAGTGTTGACAAGGCTGGACGCTGAGCTTCGTCCTCCGGGGACACAAGCTCCAGGCAGGACGGTGCTGTTCCATAAAAGCCGCGGGACAACCCCTGCAAACCTCCAACATCTTCTGAGAGCCATGTGTGATTAGTTAGACTCTATAGTACACTCTGTATTAACACTTCGCCAACATAAATCCGTATTATCGCAGTAATACTGCGTGTGACGACTATTAAAAGTCACACTGCTCGAGTTCACCCTTTCCGATGTTGACCTGCGCGTGCGCAGTAGTACGGATCACCTTAAGGACAAAAATAGTCTCTCCTCTGACTTTATGTCAAACTCAAACGCATTCATTAACCTAATATTTTTAAGGACAAATCATTGTCAACATAAGCGGCATGCACACAATGTAGCTCAAACTAATGCACACAAGCATTATCAAAGACGTAACATCTGACGCATTCACAATCGTGGGAAAGATATATTCCCCCCATCAACCATGATCTAGAACTAAGTTATATCTGTTACGTTAAAAATTAGCTACACCATCTAAATAAATTTGTAATCTTATGACACCAAATGATTGAATTTGAAAATGTGATGATGATCCCACTTGATTCATTTAAATTTAACAGAAAGACACATAATATAATTCACTTTGCAAAGCAGGACACATTTTCTTCTTAGAGTTAGATAGTTTCACCAACACTCTAGTTTTTTGGTCTCTGTAAATTAAACATAACAATATACTGATCATCTTGTATTTGCGTGTGTCTTACAAAACTCAAGAAAAGCACTTGGATGCAAACCCGTGATGTTTTGCCACCTTTCCTTAGATTGTCCATTGCCCCTGAATGCAGCATTAGGCCAAACGGAGCTGCCGTAGTGCGTCACATGTTGACTAGTGTTGCTCGTTGATGCTACCAAGAGCTTGACAAAATTCATAAAGTCAAAGGCAAAACCGAAGAGTTATTTGGATACTGTCCTGTAGTTGTCGACACTTTTCTTTTAAATGCCAACATCTCCGTGTCCTGTTGGATGAAACACACCTGTTAATGTTTTATTTATTCTGACAGACTAATGTAGCTAGCCTGTTTGCTAGCCAGGAAGAGTTGACATCTCACTGTTGGCTGCAGGTTAGCTAACACAGTCAACATAGGAGCTGAAAAAAAGAGGTGAGTTTATACTAATTTTTGCTAAATCTAAATACGGAAAAGCTATTAATTCACTCTTTAAATTTATTTGATGAACGACAAAAAAGCCTCATATTCACCTACTCTGGACGGTCGGTGCTAATTGAGGCCTTTTTAACCGTGCTCTTGCCCATTATCAGGTAGTTATCCCTAATATATCACTTTTCATCTGAGTGGCTATATTTAGCTTGAATGACGTACTATGCAGACTATACGTATTTACACAGTAGCACTTTTAGTATTGTTTTGGCTCATTAGTCCTGTACAGTGATTAAGAAATGATAATTCCAGTGGGACATCTGACTGTCAGCTTTAAGGATGCTTGAACGTCGCCCCATCTATGTTGGGTGAACAGTATAGAAATAGTATAAAATTGTAAAGTACCACAGTCAGGCCAAGTCAATCATCTGACCTCAGTCCACCTGAGAAGGTGTTTTCCAAAGGTTTGTGCTGAGGTACAAAGGCAACACAACAGAGATGTGTCAGTGTACAAATATGTACAGATTTCACTGTAGGTCGTTTCAGTGTATTGCATCCTACACTAAGGAAAATGACAATGGAAGTTAGAGACAGTGCAAGCTTTGCTGAGTTCAAGTATTGTTGTTGAGCATAGTTATGTTGAGGTAGTTTCATTCTGTGTAGTAACACCTCTGTTTATTCTCCATGTACCTCCAGAGCTCCAGATGCGGCTAAAGGATCCTTTCTCTTTGAAAGCCGCCGATATGACCAAGCGGACTAATAAACCGAGGAAACCTCGAGATGAAGAGTCTTCAGATGAAGTCAGTGGTAAGTCACTGAAACAGCACTTGGCACTAGACTATTAAAGTTAAGGTTGTGAGTCTTCATTTAGCGTAACCATGTTTACCTCAGTGGATAGTAAATGGGATTAACTCTAACTAAATTATACTCAAAAAGTAAGATATGTTTTTATTATACTCTGTAACACTTGGTACACCCAAGTAATGTACCAAGTACATTCATTTGACTGCCTATGACAGATTCCAACATTGGAAACATTGGTTTCAGCTGTACAACAATCTATGTAGTGTTATAAATTTATCCTACTAAATCAGGACAGTAAGCTGTATCTTAACCAAGCATGACTGCACTAGTGGAATATCCATAAGAGTGGACTTATCTCACAACGAATAGAATATATGCTTGTTTTTTGGGGGGGAGGTCCCACCTTGTGTAATTTTTCTGCAGGTGCTTTGCACATTGTCTCTCTTAGGAAAATCACTCAGAAACTCAAGCTAGTCCCTAGAATTGACTGGAGAGAAAATTTATCATTATAGTATATTGTAGTAAAATATAGTGCATTATAGTATTTTATTTTATTTTTTTATCAGGGTTGACTTGTCAACATGTGAGTAAGGCAGTAGACCTGAGCTCAGTGAAGAAGTCGGTGCTCTCTAGCGTGTGGTTGGTGTGCTCTGAGTGCCTAAAGGAGAGGACCATGATCGATGGAGAGCCAGCAGCATCACATGACATACTGGTTTGCTTAAAGTGTGGTTTCCAGGTGAGATTTGTTTTTCTAAAATTTGACAGTGAAAACACAGTGCATTGGACACACTGGGGCTGTGGCTGAGCAATACACACACAAACACATAGAGACGAGTGACAAATTAAAGTGCAATATAAAATGTCTTCGTAAGGTGTGGGGCCACCACCTGCCACCAGAACAACTTCAGTGTACTTTGGTATTGAGTGTAGAAGTCTCTGAACTCTACTGGCAGGACAGAACATTATTCTTCCAAAAGATATTCCCTTATTTGGTGTTTTGATGATGGTGGTAGCGAGCTCTGTTTAACATGTCTGTCAAAAATATCCCATAGGTGTTCAACTGGGTTGAGATCTGGTTACTGCGAAGGTCATAGCATATGATTCACATCATTTTCATACTCATTAACCATTCAGTGGCCCTTGGATCGTCATCCTGGAGGAGACCACTCCTATGACAGGACAGAAATGTTTCATCATAGGATAAAGGAGATCACTCAGAGCAACTTTGTATTGGTTTGCAGTGACCCTCTCTTCTAAGGGGACAAATGGATCCAAACCTTGCCAGCAAAATGCCCCCCACAGCAAAACAGAACCACCAGATCCTACCATATTACTGTAGGGGTCAAGCATTCAGGACTGGACTGTACTCTTGGAGTATGCCACACATGCACTCGGCCACTTGTTGAGAATATGGTGTAGGATGACTGATCTGACCATATCACTTAAGTGATACAGTCATGGCCAAAAATATTGACACCCCTCTACTAATTTCAGATAATGCACCACTTCTCCCAGAAAATCGTTGCAATTAAAAATGCTTTGGTATTCACATGTTTATTTCTTTTGTTTTCAGTGGAACAACAGAAAAAGCAGAGAAAAAAAGGCAAATCTTATATAATTCCACACAGAACTCCACAAACGGACTGGACAAAATTATTGACACCCCCAACTTAATATTTGGTAGCACACCCTTTGGAAAAAAATAACTGAAATCAATCGCTTCCTGTAACCATGAATTAGTTACACCTATCTACTGGAACTTTGGACCACTCTTCTTTTGCCAGCTGCTCCAGGTCTCTCAGATTTGATGGAATGGATGGTGCCTCTCTGTTTTTTGTGTATATATGAGGGGGCTTCAAAAAGTTTGTGGAAAAAGGACAGTTGGAAAAAACGGTTTAAGTTATGATGTTTATTTTTGCATTGCAACATGCAGTTTGTGTTTGTATGTGTGTGTGTGTGTAATATATTAACAGTATTGAGGGAATAATCATGTGTAAACACACCTTTATTGGGTGTTTTGAATAAAAAAATGTTATTTGATTTTATTTTGTCTAATTATTTAAAAAAAAAAAAAGCTCAACAATGCAATTAAATAATGTTTTTACTGGTCTGTTAAAATGTAATAGCATGTATTCAAGGCTAGTTAGTCTAAAACTTTGAGAAATTTCAATAATAATTGAGACACAGGTTATTGTCATAATTTGAAAAAAATATGTTTGTAAAGCAAACAACAGATATTAGGTAAATATTTACTCTTACAGTGTATTGTACACTGTCAAAGGGCTTACAAAATGTGGCTGTATTGAGATGGGAATGAGTGAGTCTGACTATGCTTTGTGCAGATTTTAATTAAAATTATTTAAATGAACTTTCTCATAGGGCTGTAACCACACTGGGATTCAGCATGCTGTCAAGCACTACCAAGCTTTCCATCCAGAGTCTCACTGCATCACCATCAGCTTGAGCACATGGAAGGCCTGGTGAGAAGAACTGCATTCATTGTGAACTGTAATAAATAAGCTAAGACTGCACACACGGTCAGTGCCAGTCAACTTGCACTGACATCTGGTAACCTGGTATTGAATGTTTTTTTCACTCCTTTGTGATATTTGATTACATTTCTAAATGGGTTTCCACTTCAGCCAACTAATTCTGTTGTCAAATAATGGTTCATTTCAACACTGGTTTCTTGAATGCTCTTAAATTCTACAGCAACTTAAAATCTTTCTGTGTCTGTCTATGACACTCTCATTGTAACAGGTGTTTTGAATGTAATGAGGAGCTCTCCACTCACTGTAACAAGAAGGCTTTGGCTCAGTCCCTGGACTTTTTACAAAAGCACTCTGTCAAGGCAACATCAGGTAAGGTGTTTGGTAACATTTTTGAGGTTTGGCCACCTACTAATGTTGAATTAAGCTTTTATTAGACATGTAAATCTTCACTGTAACTTCAGCAACGCAGAAGTCAGTCCAGTTGTTTTGTAGTTTAATTACTTATTTTAGGGTTTTACACAAACATTCTTTCAGCAAACTGTCTTCATTCATTCAAGAGAAAATAGTTGAACAATACGAATTGTATTCTTTCAGTGGAAGAGATAAAAAACACCATGACTGCATACAAGACCATTACTGACTGCCTTGTTGCTAGATCAATAACTGTTGAACAAAGTGACCTGACTTACCAGGTCACAAAAGTTCAAGTTTATGATTGCCAGTTATTCACCTACATATCAGGAATTGACTGCAGTACACCTGCCCCCCCTGGTGGCAGTGGTTGTCTGAATCCCTGGATTTAACCCATCATACTCTATGTAGAGACAACCCGCATATACATTATACACATTAGTATTAGGATAATACTGTGATGTGATGGGGAGACCACACTGTGTTATAGGCATGATTTCTTCTAGATGCAGCTACTTATACTTTGAATCACTTGGGTTTTAAGAACCCCTTTCCATGCCTTATTAGCATAAAAAAAAATAGGACACTGCATCTTTAGTCTTTAAAGCATTTTATTTTTACAGCAGATGGTGTTCATACTGACGTTTGACAGCCCTTTCAGTCTTATGCCTTTCACCTTACTCAGGCCACCTGAGTCCTCCTCTTCCAATCAGTCAACCATATATGTATTACACCCCACTCCAACCTCTGTACTTACAAACACATACATCCTCTGTTGTTGCCTCCTTGTACCTGTCCCAGTCTGTGCTGGCATGCTGAGAGGTTTCTTAACAGAGTATAGCTGATCAGGATGGTGGGCAACATCACTTTTAGTCTCACTGGCTGCCTCAGCTTAGCCCCCCTGCCCGGTGCCAAGTTGCCAGTGGCCAGAGGCCAGCCACCCAGGCCCAGTCAGGCTGGTCCACCCATAGCCATGGCTGCAGAGTTGTGGGTTTGATGCTGCAGCAGTCCTCCACCCTCACCCTCACCCTGCATGTCGCATGACTGCACACATTAAGAGGAATTAGGCGCTTGAGTGATGCTTCCCGGCTGGGTTCCCTGAAGAACAAGAGCAGCTGTGTGGGGTTCAGCCTCTGTTCTGTTGTTCTTTGTCTTTGCATCACTATCTGTTTCTGTCCCTTGCTTCCTCTGCTGAGCTGCTGTATGTCTCACCACCTCTGGGCCTGTGCGCTGCACTAGTGAGAGCCAGGGTCCTCAACAAGTCAGAGTGACTAGATCCTAACAGCTGGAGCACACTGACTCTCAGTGGACACACACACACACACACACTTGCAGATAAACATACGCAGAATGATGAAAAGAATTCAAGCAAATACCCTATTTTCTTTCAATATATATAATACATTGGCTGGCCATCACAGATGATTTTAAGTTTCAGGAATATACTTTGTTGAAATCCCGTGGCATAATGTAGTCTTTATATGTATGGTATTCTTTGTATTCTTTGTATTCTCTTCCTGGAGCATAATGTGAATAACTCCTATTTTCCAACTTCATTACATAACTGAGGAATCTGTACATTCTTGTTGTAAAATTGAGAGACAGTATATAGTTTGAGTTGTTCTTTGGGCAAACATGACCTCTCAGAGTATGAGAATGAAACAGCAGTATTGAAAAATTAGACCTAAAGTTGGTTGACAGTCATGAGCTGGACAATCGCTACCTACAGCTTTCCCCTTTGCCTATTTAAATTACCTGTCACCTTTCTTGCCACCCAATTGTTCCACACCGGTTGGCCAAATGGGTATAGAAACAGGCAGTCACTGTTACAGCAAAATAGGCGGCTGTCGTCTGTTGAGGAGCTTGTGAAATTGCATTTCAGTGTGAAGGCCAGGTTTTCAGAAAAAAAGCTGCTGTTGTACTCTGTTTTTCCTATAGACCCCCAAGCACAAAAGAGCCCCAGCAAGGATTTTTTTTCAGAGCCCATAATAATTTTGTACAACAACAGCTCAGGGAAGAAAGAAAGTCGATTAACTGTGCTCTCTCACCATCAAGGCCTTCAGCTCAAGTACCAGAGTCCCAGTAAAAAGCTAATTGACCACAGGGAGCTAGACTCTAGCTTGTAACACAGCTGGGGAGTCTCTGTGGAGCAAATTAAAATGTTCTGAATAGATCAGAATCAGTCGCTCATTGGAATCTGTCAGTTCCTTCTTGTTTTATGTTTATTATTATCAATCACTGTATTACTGTACTGTTGTGTTGCTGCATTATGTGTGTTATTATAATAGGTGTGTATTTTCTTTTTTTGCAACATTTACAACTTAATCAAAATATAATAAATAATAATAATAGTTTATAAAATTGTTACTCCAAAGATTTGATTCCTAGCTCTGTGCTTTGAGATGGAGGGTATATCTATTAAACATATGACCTTCCCCGTCCTTCAAATAAATCTGAAGAATATAGATGATAAAGCAAATAAAACAGTAAATTTCAATTTGCGTCTGGTTGAGCCGACTAAAATGTCTTGATATTTTAAACTCCTTGACAATATGTAAGCTCTAAATATCTCTATCTAAATATTTATGCTTTTTTTCTGAAATGTCTTAACAGGGGAATTAAGGTTTTTTTTTTTTTTTAAATCAGAACAAAATATTTAGACTAGACCCCTATAAACATTGTTTCACTAAAAATTAATGATGTTAATTTAAGTGATATTCTATGGCTGCTTTCCACTCAACTCAGAGCAGAATTATATGAAATTAGGCTCTGGCAAAATATGTAAATAGTCCTTCAAAGTACTGTTACAAATAACCAACATAGTCAGTCACAGCATGAAACACATCTGTTGTTTTTCAGCTTCCTCTCAAACTTGTAGAGTTATTCTTTTCCTGAGAGTTCCCTCTTTCCCAAAACACAAACTCAATGACATGTCGAGATACACAGTTATATACCACTGCTGACAGCAATGAAATGCACCGACAACCTGCAAAATTGGGCAAGAGTATATTGTCCCTTCTTTTCATCTGTGTCTGCCTGTCAAACGCACGAACACATACCCACACCTACACTCTATTTGTTATTTCTCCTTTGAAATAACAAATTGAAACTGTTGAAACAGTGAAGTAGGCCACAGGTTTACTGAGATGTTGTAATGTTACTGTCTTGTCAGTCATCATTAAATGTCTTGGGGATCTGCTGTACACCTGTGCATCAACCTTTCAGATTTTAAACCAATAATGAAATTAGTTTGAGTGCTGTCAGTGGTGAAGGTTATTACATGCTAATGTGAAGGATATTTACATCCTGTTTGTACTATAGCTCTTTGGCTCTGAGGTCACACACATACTACAGGGCTCAGTTTTTCCAGGATTGATATCTCACTGATATCATTGACTTCCTCTCTGAGAGACATTGGTAAAAGGCTGAAATGGAAGATCATTATTGTTGTATCATCATTGCACTTTTTTTCACCTGGTTTCCTGCCTCTGGTTGTTGATTTTAGAAACCATAGTTTTCAGTATACTGTCAGTTTAACTTATCTGAGTCAGTAGCCAGTAAGATGCTTGTCCCCTGGTGGTGCTTTCATGGAGGTAATCAAGGGTGATTTTGTCTTTATTCCCACCACCGCACATGAAAGTAGGCCAGATAGTGGGTAGCAAAAGCTGTGTGTTTACATGAGTGTGTTTGTGTCTGTGTGTGTGTGTGTCTGTGTCTGTGTCTGTAAGTAACACAGCACTGGCTTCTCTTGGCCTCAGATGGCAAGGAAACAGGCTTTTCATGCCCTGCAGTCACAACAAATTAGTGAATTAATAAGACATTTGGTGTTGCCTGGCCTTCCTCTTGAGTGCCTGCTCTGCATGAAGGGAGCTGGCCTTGACCCTCCACAGTGCTGCACTGGAAGTGAACATGGGGGCATGAAGCCCACTGGCCATACAATTTGATGCTCTCTCAGCCCAACTGTGAACCACATTAACAGGGCTTTAATTTTTTTTTTTTTTTTTTTTTAAACAGATTCTTGTTTTTGCCTTGATTATATCAGTAACATTTTTACTTTAAGCAGCTGTTCAACTAAAATATGCCATTGTGTTGGATCTGGTTCACTAAATTTAAGAGAGCAGTATTGGTGTAAAACAAACGTGAAAAGAGTACATTTTGTTTATGGCCTTGTTTCATGAGCTTGAATTTTCTCATATAAAGTCTCATATCGGTCTTGCTGCAGCTTGACAGACTGTCAAAAATAATGCAAACGTGCATGACAGAACAGTGTATTTTATGAGAGATTTCAGCTAAGCTTGCAGTTTTTTTGTTTTTGAAGTACTCTAGCACTGTTCTCTGTAAAAGTAAACAAGTTGCATGTTTCTTTGTGTATCTCTTGTGTGAAAAAGAGCAGGGAGTGCAGGAGGTGTTGGTGTACATGCATGCATGTGGATGAGCCCAAGCACCGTGATGCTTTCCTCTACCCTGGGGAAAGGCTCCGCAGTGTCACTGCTGCCCATATTCGGTGGCTGAGCAAGGAGGGCCAGGTGGTGGTGCCGAGTGCAGCACAGTCAAGCGTGGACGCAGCGCATGCTGACATTTGCCTTCACTGACTGCTGCAGGGAGAGGAAAAATCTGCTTTTCCATATGCTTGTGCTCGTTGCAACCCTTCCCTCCACCCACTGCTCCCCCACTGCCCTCTCCTGCCCCCCTCTCCCCAGTCTCAACCAGATGGCTCCCTGAACATTGTTTACCTTGGGTGACGGTCCCAGATGCAGAGCGTGTCCATAGGCATCCCCATTCCGCCCAGTTAGTTTCCTCATTCCTCTGCTCCCTCTTAGCTCAAGTGTCAGTCATGGCTTTTAGACTCAAGTCGCATTAAGTCTGTTGGTTTTGGGTCTCTGTTCACAAACACCACAAGTAGCCACACTCAGTTATACACTCTTTCTTTCTCTCAGTTACTTCATCTTTGGCTCAGTTGTTTACACTTGCATAAACTCATCTTGTCACACCTTCCTGGTCTCACACCAAATCTAATAATTCAGTTTGTTTCTCCAGTTGTTTTCCATGCATTGTGTGTATTGACATATGGGAGCTCCCTTATGGCTGCATATTGAAGATGGAAATAGGCCTCCAGATGTTGCCAGCACAGAGGGCCAGATGCATTTAGCACCTCTGGGTGGAGCGCCACAACAGCATGTTGTCCCAGCAAGCTGAACCTCGCCCTTACCTTCTCGATCCCAAAGCTACAAGATAACCTACAGGACTACAGGACAGTGCTTTCCTCAGTTCTTATCAGTGTTAAACATTTTTCAACGAAAGCAATGTAGATTTAAAGCAACATTGTCACAACAAAGAAAATATAGTAATGCCGCTGACCTTAAAGAGACTATGTGCTCTGTGTGTGTGTGTGTGTATTCAAGTAATTGTGATTTTCTCCTCAAATCTGACTGACAGAAAAGTTGCCCTTTTGCTTAGACAACTTTGAGTGGATTTTGAGTGAGTATAAAATGCAAATTGCCAGGCCACGAGTAAAAAGCCCAAGGTTCACATTCCACCGACTGTGACCAGGGCACTCCCGCTAATGTCCTTGGCCTTGAAAAGGAAAAGCTGTAGGTTGAATAGCTTTTTCAATAAACGTGTTGTGCGGAAGGAGTGGTTCTATGAATTGAATATGTGCTAAGGCAAGGCCATTTTTGTGTTGAGGAGAAGAACGGTGAGAGTAGAGGTGCAGGTTGTTACGATGATTATGATGGTTTGCAGTTCAATTGAATTTTCTTTGCTTGGGCATGTTTGGGTTCAGGTCAGTGACCTCACTGCTAGCCTGCTCTCTTGACTGGCTTACATAGCTGAAGTGCTCATGGACCAAACTCTTTTTGTGTTTACCAGTGTTTAGTTGATTTCTCTGGGGGCCTTAAGGTACTGCCATCACTCCCTGCAAGAATTTGCCATTTTGCACTGAAATGTCTCATTATCAGGAACTTGTAGTTTTATTTATTATACAGTAAAAAACACACTGAATTCTTAAAGAAAATGATAGCATTTCTATCATTGTATTTGTACAGCAATAATATTCTAATTAACATGAAAACATTCTTTGTGCTTTGACCTCTACAATGAATTAAACCATTTTGATATTTTTTTCATCATATTGTGTGGTTGAGGTCTTGAGTTGCATTAGAGCAAACGTTGTATTTAATTGGCTAAAATTTAATTAACATTGATATTTACTAGAACCAAGCATTAGAAATCATATTGACCTCATATTACCATACTATACTGAGCTTGTCATCCATTATGGAACATATAAAGTCCTGGGTGCAATTACCTACTACTTCTTGCACATAAAACACTGCTCAACATTTCAGTCCCTTCTGACCGTTATGGCACCAATGCAAAGTGTAGGAAATTTGTGAAATGTCCATTATCTGTTGGATAATGAGAGAGTGAGCCACAAAGGGTTGCTGTTTGACCCAAAGCTGTTTCTTTAATCTCCCTTTAAACTTACTGATGGTTAATGTTTTCAGCAAAGTGCACCTCATTCTTCTTAAGTGAACAAACTGTGTGCATGAGGACTTGAACCTCTTCTCCTCTAATCTCTATCACTAGTTAGCGAAACAGTAACTCCTAACATGTATTGGTAACATTGGTATTGAGTCATCGTGGTGCTTTGTTGCTAGCTGTTGGCACGCCATCAGCTCACACATCTACAGTACCTACTCTACTCTGTCTCCAGCATCATCTGTATGACACTGTCAGATTCTGACCATCTGTGTCTTAGTTTCTGTTTAAGGTTAGTTTTCATTGGTGATCAGGAGGAACAGCTGGCTCTGGAGAGCCGTCTCTCCAACCTCGGCCCCCACCCCTCCCTCACTAACCAGCGGAAACTCCTACAGCTGTCATCTGCTTTCCCAAATGACCCAGCTTTCCTTACAGCTGCCATCCTAGCACCCTGCTCCCAGCCCCAGTCTCGCTTCAAGGCTAAGCCCAATTTTTTTCTGTATCTAGCCTCAATCCTAATTTAAGGGAGGCTGATATTTTTCCAGCTGCAAGGCCGATTTCCACCCTCAATCTCAACCAAGTTGTCAACCCAGCCACCATCTCAGCTGCAGCTTCAAGCTTGGCAGCCAAGTCTTGGTGTAAAAAATAACTTTAAAGTAAAAGCCAAATTAAGTTTAGAAATGGAATCTTTTTGTCAAATTTGAAGACTATCCACACACTGTAACCTCATTATGTTTCTGTAACTTCCAGGCTTGCACCATATCTCTTGTATTATTTTATCAGTATACGTGGTTTTTGAGTGTATTGTGGTGCATCACAGATTAGTTTTCTTCTGTGTCCCAGCTGCATCACCCAAGATCATCAAGCTGCGAGAGGAACCATCAGATTATACCGAGCCACCCAGAGGCAAGAGCCCAGTCATCAACAGCACCTTGGTCCCTGTCAAAGGCATCAATAACCTTGGTAACACGTGCTTCTTCAACGCTGTTATGCAGGTTGGTATTACAATAAATAGGTTCAAACGTAAATATTTTTGTGTATATACATTTTTATCATGTATTTTGAAATATGCTGCAGTAATATTACTCGACTTAGTCAGAATGAATACCTTAAGAAATAACAAAGAAGTAGGAGTGATTGCAGGTGTCTGTCGTTATAAATCTGAAGCATGATCATGTTATTTTAAAGTGGATTTCTTACTGCAAATAACCTGCTTGCCAGTCACTGCTTTATCTCAAGAGACCCTGTGATACGCTAATGAGTCACAGGGATTTCCATTCTAACATGACAATATGAATATGTATGCCTTTACAATGCATAAACACTCCTCAAGAGGTGCTTCTTAGGAGTCTGGCCTATAGTAGTAAATTATGTTTTACAATGACTGTGATTATGAACAGGCTAGGCCTTGAGATTATGTTGAAGTCTAATCAGTGCAGCAGTAAACACAGTGCTGGCTTGGACACATTCACCAGCCTATGCAAGAGTGGCACTCAGTTGGTGCAGAGCATGTTCACCATACGACACAGCTATAGAGCCTCCCCAGTCTTTCTCTGGTCGTGTCATCGTGACTGCAAACTGACATGCCTCTCCAACAATGAAGCTGTTTTTTTTCCGCCATTTTGTTAATCACCCTCAGGGCCTTCCTCGTTGATTGAAATTCGAGTGAGCACGCTTTACATGCTTTTCCCTCCCTCTCCCTTTCTGTTTGTATTGTCTCCTTGAAAATTGCAATCCTTCTGGTGAAAACACATAATTGTCAAAAGATGAGCTGTGTCTGTGTTCACAATGCCAGCTCTATTGTGTGTTTTCCATAGCAACTGTCTTCATTGCCAGGATGTGACAAAACAAATATCTCTTGTAAGGGAAAGAAAAGATGCCTCTCTAACATGAAGGGACAATGACTGCTTCAGGCTATCTTCTCACCAAGGATCTTCTCTACATTTCAAACTCACAGATCATAGATAGATTTGAAAGCCTCTTTCAGAGTAATGAACTCACCACAAGTTTCTTAAACCCTGCTAAAATGGAGATAACATTTCACAAGGGTATTTTAATTGACCACGTTGAATTGCCACAAACTAAGTGTGACTAGAGTTTCACATCTTTGATGGTTTCTGAATTTTTTGTTGTCTAAGATATTGTTGGTGGATGTTTTCATCCAATGAGTACCTAGATCAGTACATATGACCCGTTTTATGCTCTTCTGATTTTATGAATGGTTTTCAGTAGCTTAACATTTGTGTAGCCTATGTACTCCCCCCAGTACTATTCAATGGATGGTTAAGGGTTATAGAAATGTTAATAAACACTGAAAATAACTGTGTTCTGTCCCCACAGAACTTATCCCAGACGCACATGCTCATTGACCTTATCCAGGAAGTGAAGGAGAAAGGATACAAACTGAGGATCTGCCCCCCTGTCGAGACCAATCTGGTACAGTTTGCTAGAGTTTGTTCTCTTCGTTTAATCTTCTCTAAACCACACCACACATATACTAAAGCAAATACTTTGCTTTTGAAAATGCATAAATATAGTAAAATGTAAAGTGACCTTTCTTTTCTTTCTTTCTTTTTTTTTTTTTTTTAGTGCTCCAACATATTTTAGGAGGTAAAATTGAAACATTTCTATGAACATTTAAGAGAACTGTTATTCTGACATTATTTAATAAATGGCATACTAATCTAAATACTTTTTTATTTTTTCATATAGTTTGGCAGTGCATAAAAAAGTTAGAGCTGGACATTGCTTTCTTATTGTGTTGAACTCCACAATTCCTGTCATAACTTCAAATTTGGAAACACATGATTCATTTTCATTTTGTCTCCACATCTTTCAGAGTCCGTTGACGGTAACGCTTCCCAGTCCAGAGCCACTGACTGCGGCCATGTTTCTCTTCCTCCAGAGCATGAAAGAATCAGGGAAAGGCCCAATTAATCCCAAGATCCTTTTCAATCAGCTCTGCCAGAAGTAAGACTCTACTCTTCATACCAGTTGCTGTGTCCTTTCAGCCTAGATTCTCTTGTTCATTCATGGAAAATGTACATGTATCAAAACAAGTAAATTAAACTAGTGACAGATGACAAATGACAGTGTGGATGATACCTGCAGCACAAAGTGGCAACAGTTTGTACTTTTTGTGTCTTCGGTTATGAAATAATAAATAACTACTGCAACTCTTGCTACAACCCCACTGATCTCATAGAGGACATAGATTATTTAGAACCATTGAGGAGATTAGAACAGCCATTTTCATTTTCTCAGTTTGTATAATTAGTACCTATCACCCATGATGATACGCTGCCTTTCTTCTCTGTATACAAATATCACGGTCAGTGAAGTCGTCAAACTGTACCATAATTGTAACTATTGCAATTCCCCATCATTACAATGGCAGTGTACAACACAGGAGCCACAGCTTTCACCTGCTTTCATCCCCTCACTGTGGTGGTGACCACTTTAACCAGCCAGACCCAGGTAGCACCTGGTCCCAGCTGAATGCCTTTCACGCACTTTAAGCTTAACATACACTAAAACACACTGAAAGCACTGTACCTTGTTAAATGCCTCGCAGCAGCTAGCTATTTGTAGCTCTTTGTGCTTCTTGCCACACTGCTGTGCCACCTGTGTCATGTTTGATCCAGAGCAAGGTCTAACAGGCTGTGTGACAGGCAGAACAACAGCCATACTTTTGTGAACTGAACAGTCGTTCTGCTGTCTTTAATGACAGTGTGAATGTTTGGTTGGCTGGGTTCTTGTTTGAGCATGGTACACTGCTGGTTGGGTCCATTCTGTGTGTCTGTGTGTGTTTGTGTGTATGTGAGTGGAGGGGGTCTTGCTCTGTTTAGCAGTGCAGGTGGGTGACCAGGGCATTTAATGTTGGATGACTGGGTACGTCTCTGGTGTGGCTTTGACCATTATTCTGGTACCTAGCTTTCATCAGATAGACCTGTGTGTGTGTGTGTGTTGGAATGTGTGTATGAGGGCTGCCACCTCACCTGGTACCACCTCAGCCTGTAACACTCATGCAGGCAATTGTGCATTCAGACAGCAAGCATTGCACACACCTTTATGCACATGCATCTAATTTCAAGTAGGGCTAATCTATTCCACTGATTTGCATTTGAATAGAGAGATATGACTTTAAGCCTCAGCACCCATTTACCATATGCTACACTTATACCACAAGTGAACTTTTATTAAGGCTAGTATGTCATTATTTTGTACATCCATACAGTAAATGTAAATATGAAGCCTAATATTCACTTACATCGTTTTCAGTGCTACAGAATAGTAGGAAACAACATCAAATGTGGAGGAGTTATTGATTTCAAAACAAAAAAATATGGTATGGCCTTTTTTTTTTTTAATCCTTAAAAAGTCTTAGAAGGAATTAAATTAATTAATCTAAAGATAAGGCCTTAAAATGTCTTAAATCAGTCTTACAGAAGTCTTAAAAATTCATGGGAGTTAGGATTTTATTTATGTATTTATTTTTGACATTTTATTTTAAAAATCTCAAAATAATATTAAAAGATAAAAATTAAAACAGTTTACTGAATGGCTAATCTCACATTACGTCACGCAGATCATGATAGCTAATATAGGCCTTCAGTGATGGAAGTATCCTGGATGAGGGGGCCAGCAATACGCTGGAGTTACACCTAGTTCACCACAACAACAAAAAAAAAAGAAGAAGAAAAAGGCATACACATATTTTGTTTCCGGCAGAATGCACAGAGCAGGTCCCCTGTCTGCAAACTTTAGCTGTGTAAAATTGGCCTTAAATTTTATTCTGAGTGGCAAGAAAAAGTCTTAAATCTAATTTGCCTAAAGCTATAGTAACCCTGAAAGAATCAATTTGTTGACTACAAGAAAGAAGCAAGTAAAGTGTTTGGTCACTTTTTTTTAACTTGCTGCAAGGAAGTCAGTATTAGGTGATAGAATTATCTGAGCATCTTTTGCCAAGATTTCACCAGTGGTTGCTTTGCTCTGTGTGTCCTTGTTAACTTCTTGAGAAGAGCTCCTGATTTCAAATAGTGGCAATGAGAGAGCTGAGCCATAAGAAGCCAAAAAAAGGCAGGTAAAGGTAAAAAATTCAGTTGTTGCTCACCAAAATGTCTGCATCAAATCAAAAGACAAGAAAGTACCAGAAAATCAAGATTGACTGTGTGTGGTACTTCTTGGTATCCTAACAGACATTCTGATTTGCAAAAGCTTTTTAAAAAAATTCTATAAGCAAAGGATACAAGTAATCTGATCCCAGCTTGTCAAATCTGAGTGTTTTCTGCTTTTCTTTGTTTTATATGATTGTAAATTGAATATCTTTGAGAATTGACTTTTTGCCTGACAAAGCAAGTGGTCTTGAAGACATCACCTCCAAGGAATCTTGGGGATTTTTCAGTTTTCTGACATTTTATTGAAGAAATATTTAATGAGTTAATTGAAAAAAAAAACCCTATCAAATGAATCAATAATGAAAGTAATCACTAGTTGCAGACCTGTATAGATATGATGTTTGCAGATATTGATGCACTTGCAGTTACAAACACACACAAACTAGCTGAGTTCCTCTTGTCCATGACCCTTACCTAAAGCAAGCCAGTTTGCTTTGTTTCCACTATCCTGTGAAGCAAAGATACAGTTGCAGATTTGCTGAAGCACATTGTTTAAAATGAAAAAATACCTCAAAATTGTGGTAAAAATTTTACCAGTGACATCCTGAAGTCTTACTTGTTTTAACAATTTAGAGGAAATTCTTATTTGATTGATTTCAAGAGCTTTTTCATGAGAGCAGCTGTTAGTATTCTGGGCTCACAGAAGAACTGGGGATTTATTACACTCTCAAGGTTTTACTCATGTATATGCTATTCCCTCCAACATGCTCAAAGTGTACATGATTGCAGTTGCATTCAGAACTAGCCAGAGCTCTTAATGTTTCACCTCAAGACTCCTCCACACAGCAGCTCAGCTACATTCAGTCAAGTCTAAAGCTTTGAGCTGAAATGACTGCAGAAACACGTCTCAGTAAACAGGAGCAGTTCTTGACCATTTTCTAGTGACCCCTGTGATGGCTGCTCTTTGTAAATATACCCTGTCATCCTCACTTGTCACTGCCGGCTCTTGTCACTTCAAGAGGGTTGGGTCTGCCCTTGGCCTGTGAGGGCTGAAAGCGCTTTTCCATTTCTCTTTCACTGACTTACCCAGTATGTTTGTGGTGACAGGCAGCTTAATGAGGCTTTCTGGCTTGGATCACGGCTAGTTTGAGTATTTATGTGCAACAGTGGAGACCTATTGAGGCCAGTTTTATGCGTATGTGTACTATATGTGTGTTTCCACTTGTGTGCGCACATGCATTTGACCAGCTGAGTACCCCAGAGCCTGCCTCTTCCTGCTCTTCCAGCCAGCGGAAGTGGTCTGGTCTGTGCTCGGACCCATGCCAAGCTGTGTGGGTTGGATGGTCAGCACCACACTCTCTATCTGGTGCCAGGGAGGGTCCCAGACTGCTAGTCTAAGCTAGACTGGGAAAAATAACATTTAATTAAAGGCTAGCATATTTTTCCAGTTAGTCCTGGGAACTTGGAGTCTGAGGTCACTTAGGAACCAGGGGTTTCAGACACTACTTTTGTTAATCTAAAGCATTATCAAGTGATGAGCTGTTATCACTATCAGTTTTTTGGATGCACTACCCATGTCTAAGGCATAAACTGGACAAAGAGGTCACACAGGAGCATTCATCTACACCTGCTTCTCTCAAGGACTTGATTAAATTTTCAGGATGGCCACTGGACTCTTGTATTGCAAAAAAAAGAAAAAGAAAAGTACCATGGCGCTCTCTCTATCTATGTGCTGTGTGTAAATGTGTACATACTCACATCTTTCAAATGTTGTTCATAAGCCTTTATGAGAAGCCTTACATCCCAAATAGAAATTGCAGAGGACAACAATGGATTCCATCTAGTGCTCTGGTGTCCAAGACACACACACACCTACATGAACACGCATACAAGTCACACACAAAGAGGCAGGACTGGCATGCTGCTCTGTAGGGGACAAAGATTTCAGGTTGCAGAAAGGAAGCAAATGTTCAGTTGGTTCAAAAATACTACAAATACTGGCTTGTGAACATATGCTGAGCCGAGAGCTGCAGTCCAGGGATTCTAACTATACAGTCTGGTGATTCAAGTCCATTCCCTTTGGTCTATCTGTGAATGGGATGAAACCTGAAAATAAGGATGTTGTTCATGATGTTCATGTTCAAAACAAAACCTGTGTAATTGAGCACAATTTGATAACAAATACATAGTTTTAAAAGAAGCTGAGCACGAATCCTCTATTAAGGCTGGTATCACATGGTTGATTTCTTGTGACACTGTTAGTGTTGCCCAGAAGTTAACTTGTTAAAGTCCAAATGAATGTCAAAGTTCAAATTAATTTTACTCTCACATAGAGATTTCAGGAGAATATGATCAGTCAAATCAATTACATAAATTCAATTAATTAAATCAATCAATCAATCAGTTACATTAAGAAATTGTTGCGTGAGTCAACAATGTTGTCTTATTTTGTTAAATTTTTTCTTTGTCATGTATTAAAGATACAAGAAAATTTGCTTTTACATTTAGCATTTTCTTTGAATAACGTTGTCTATTTTACATATCAGTATTTTATACAAAGTCAGATTTGCCTTGCTCTGGCCAATAATGGTACAAAACACATTTTTATGAAAATATTGTAGTTCATTGAGTCACATTGCTACAGTGTGTGTATGTGAGTAAATGTTGGCTGAATTTATTTTGTGAACTATGTGCGGTTGCATTGTGTTGTTCATATGTGTGTGTTTTGGGGGGAGCTTGTGTGGTCTTGTGTCTGGTACTAACTCATCCGGCTATTAATTGTGTTAGCACCGCAGCTGTTTGCAATGGCCAGATTGAGAGCAGCGCTACAGGGCCCTTCTGCTTCTCTCCACTGGGATGAGCTTCCAGACCTCCTCATTCCCACTGATCCCAACCTTTTTTCCCTCTATATATCGCTCTGCGTCTGTTTGCTCTTTTTTTCTGTCTTCTTCATTTTATCTCTTATTCTCTGCTTGCTTATATTGCTCTGTGCCTCTGTCTCTCATGGGAGATTGACAGACTAGTTAAAGGGAGACATCCCTTCACATGCTGTTCATTTTTAGAGCTGGCGAATAAATGGCATATGTGCTCCCCACCAACCCCACCTCTTTATCCAGCCCTGTCCATGTGTCTGCACGAAATGGGCATAAGAAATGGGAACCGTGTCGGCATGTAAGGGTAGGGGGGTGACTCCAGACCTCCTGGTTATGACCTGTGTTGAGGGCAGGTGGTTGGCCATCTTTTCCCCAGCCTTGAACAACATTGGGCCACATGTCATCTTGTCTCGAAGAGATGCGTCATTTTTGCATGAATTCTAGGATTATAAAGGCCAAGAATTGCCTACTAAACACTTCATAGAGAAAACATTGTTAATAAGTGCACCTGTCTATGTTACAATACTTTGCAATATGTTATACTAAAAGTTCTATCATAAAGGTTTAATGAGCAAAATCTGCCAGTGTTAGATTAAATTTGATCTTAAATAAATTCTAGTCACTCTCTAGTCACTTTTGTTCTGTCACTTTTGTTCTCCTATCAGTTTAAACTGCACAGAAAAGACTTAATGGTTAAATAAAACCATGAATGGCTGTGAATATTATGACCCAGTATAAGTATTAATAAATCATTATTGGACTGGTATCATCAGCCATTTCAGAAAACTTTCAGTGTTTGCCTTCTCTAAGTGACAGGCAGTCTTTTAATACTAGACCCTGAAGACTACTGATCATGAAGTAACAGTGAAGAACCTCCCATAGTGCCATTAAAGGGGTTAAGCCACCACCCCAGCACCCCACCCTCTGAACATCATCAACATTTGACTGATAGCTGCTTTAACCATGAATGTGGCCTCTTGGTGTGTGTTGTGCCTGTTGGACCAACCTGTCCTGTGGTTGTGTGGCTGGCTTGGCCCAACAGGTTGCAGTGGCTCTAGCCTTGGCTGCCCATCTGCCCCTGGCATCTGTCCACACATCTGTTTCACCATGGACAGCCAGGGGACGGATCCAAGGAGAGCCTCCCCTCTAACCACTCTGGTAGTAATGTAAAGGATGGAGGTCCACCCTGCTTTGCCAACAAAATGCTCAGCAAAAAGTCAAGGAAATAAATTACTTGACAGCCAGTGTGGTAGAGCTATGGTTTAACTACTGATTATTTTTCATGTTTGTTCTGCACAGGGCACATAGGCCTTGTATTGAACCCTTGTATTCTCCAGGGATAACACATTGGAACAAAGGTCAATCATCTTATTTGATGGTCTTGTTTTTTTTTCTTTTCAATTATAGAAAACATCATGAAGATGGGATCTAATATATCAGTCACATAACTGATGGAGGTCATTTGAACTTTGTTGGGAAGGGATATGAAATGAATGAAATGAAATGATAGAAATGTCACAAATATTGTTAGCTATAATGGCAGGTAGGACTTCACAGAGACAATGGTGAAAAGGTGGTTTTCTGCTTTTTTCATGTTTCTCTTTAGATTTGAATTGTTTTGTGTATGGCAGTTTTCTTTCACTTGACTTGAAAATGTGTGGCCGTGGTTAATAAACAATTGAGTTTTTTATTTATTTATTTATTTATTTTACTTTGAGTTTACAGATTCACTCTAGCAATGTTGTTTGCCTGTTATCAAATATGTTCTACAAATGGGCGACATATTATGCTTTTGTTATGTTATTGTCTTTCATCTCTATTGAGATGTTGGATGTCCATGTTAAACATAGCCAGAGTTCCAAAACTGGAGGTGTACAAATATTAAAATACTCCCTGTAAGACAAAAAACACAGGCTTCAGTCTGCTCCTTTCCAATTTTTTTCTACTTCCCCAATTTGATTTTACCGTTTGACAGTTAAATTTTATTGTTGTGTCCACAGATCACAATGTAAACTACACGTTGTTATCCACAGTATTTTGAAATGGTCCCATACAAATACTGACGCTTTGACAAACATTTTAATGCATCAATATGGCAATAATTGGCTGAGGAGTAAAAACTGAACACAGTACAGTTCTCACTGTGTCTGATACTTTGGTTAATGAGCACTTTTTCCAGTATATACATTGTAGGATTAGTAATTTCACCCATGAGAAAATAATGAAGTCCATAATGTTTCTGCTTCATGATGGCAAGTACTACAGGTCTGATGTAATAATTATAATCAGGATAATATGTGAGGACAGTGGCGACAGCACTTACTATACTATTACTTGAGTTAGTTCTGTACATTTATTAGGTACATACTGTGCTTAGGAAGTGCTAGCATCACTGTGTGTTATTGCAGACACAACAACAAATGTCTCTATTGTTCTTGACTTTCATTTGCTTTTTTATCTTGTTTTTCCAGAGCTCCACGTTTCAAGGGCTACCAACAACAAGACAGCCAGGAGCTTCTACACTACTTACTGGACTCCATACGAGTAGAAGAAACTAAAGTGAGCTTACATACAGTATACAGTTTACACACATGCCCGTATTTGACTGCCTTTAACCTTTACTCACATGCTTTTTCCAAGTCCACAATTGGGGATCATGTTCTTTCAAAGTTTGCTAATGTTTTACTTTTTGCGGGTCCTTAAAATCTGCACAAAGTGTTCTTTTGCTCATGGTATTTTAAGTTTCTTTGCAGATACATTTTGGAACATTTAAATAAGGACACTGTCTGTGCATGCTTAGTGTGTCCAGGGTCCTAAAACTTTCTCTCAGTTTCTAGCCATGCTAATGTAGTCAGTCCCACCATTCTCAGCATTAATCAGCATGTTAGAACTGTCACTGTGAACATTTGACATTTAGCATTTAGCTCAAAGCATCACTGTTCCAAAGTACAACCTCACAAAACCACTAGCATGTTTTCTTAAATTTATTAAAGTTGACTCAGGGAATTGTATTTTGTTTTTTTAATTTAGCTAATTTTGTTTTTCATGTTGGGCGGGATAGATGGAAGATGCATATTTGTTTTATGATGAACTGCCCTGAACAACAGTATATATATATATATATATATATATCTCTCTGTAAATATAACAACCTAAATTTGTCATCATAATCTAAGACATTTGGCTGTATGGCTGTGTGTTTGTGGGTGGCTGTGCTGTGTACGCTCACATAACCTAGTGGCTCTTTTTGCCTGGCTTGCTGGTTTTTGTGTTTTAACCTTATGGTGCCATGTTTTTGGCAAGTACAGAAAGCCCCCACCCCCCAACCCTTTACAGGGCAATTAGGAGACCCCATAGCAGAGCTGGCCTCCGTGGCCCCACCAGTGGCTATGTGAACCAAGGAGGAGAAGTTAGCGGGTGTGTTTAGTGGTCAGCCCCAGGCCCAGGAGGGGCCGCAGGCTGGGCTCCAACGCTCCCATTCAAACTTGTGAACACTGACAGTTGTGCCACTTAGAGGACTTGCAAGTGGCACGACCGGCATCATTGTGTGATCTTGGGAAGCCCACAGCTGCTGAATGAGCTCCAGGGCCGTCCCATTGTGCTTGAGGGTCACCCATGGCCCCCTCCTGCACACACACACATACACACATGCACTCTCATCAGCCTGTCTCCCAATCCAATCAATGAGGTAAAGAGGGAGGGGGTACGGCCTCCTCTATTCATTCACTCAGAAACTCATTTATACATCCGAGCACACTCAGAGATACAGTGGCATTCTAGATTCGTTGTTGAATAATTTTTTTAATGAACACATAAATTTTAACAAATATATTTTAGTACCATTAATGAAGCGTCTACTCAAGCAAGGGCAAACATGACACAGTCATTTTTTTCAAGCCAGCAGCAGTTAATCTATGCCTTGCAATCTTCAAAAAGTGGTATTGAATAAGCACATTTGAAGTAACAAATAAATACAATACAATTAATACGTATACACCCTGTCCTGTGTGTGTGTGTGTGTGTCTATATGTGTCTGTGTGTTGGAGAGAAGGACTGGTATTTTTGCAGTGAGTGGTTTCAACCTTTTAGAGGCCCTAAGTGTTTGTGTTGATTGGCCATTAATATCAGAGATGTGCTAATATGGCCGCAGTCAATTATCACCAATTAGCAGAGACGGTAGGTATTACTCTCTCAGGGCATAGACTGTCCTTCTTCACCCATCTTAATTTTAGTTTCCACCCCTGCACCCTTATACCAGTAACCTTCTCCACCCCTCCCTCCACAGTCCCCCTCCCACAGCCCATCCAGTGTAGGCCAGTGCACACTGTTACTTTGGGGAGGGAGAGAGGGCTGAGTGGGGCTTACTGGTAATTAATTAGTCATTCGGAGAGCCTCAGCCTGGTTTGGCTGTGCGGACTGAGTGGGGTGCAGACTGGCTAGGCTGGGATTAACAGGGGCTTTTTGACCTAAATAGCCAGTCCAGTGCGTGGGTCCTGGGACAGTGGGGGCTGACTGGTTTTGTCCGCAGACACAGACCATAGCCAATTATCTATTGATTGGTGCTTTACTCTGACTGTGCCTCTTCACAGCTCTCTCACCAACACACTCACTGACCATGTCACCTTCAATAAGAGAGCACTATGAAGAACTTACATACACACTCAAAGATGCACAGTTAATTATGAGATTTACATGTTGATGTATTTAGACAAGCACAATAATTATTTTACACTAATGATGCTTATAATAGGTATACCTGTCAATCTCAGCTCTAGGCTACACTGTAATATGTCAGTAATGGGTGTAATAGAGAATTCAAGAAACAACACAACCCAGAGTGAAATTTAATTTATATAATTATTTTTGCATTAATGAATGTCATTTAAACTCTGCGTTGTTTGTGTTTTTTGCAGAGGGTGAAAAGCAGGCATTCTGAAAGCTTTCAACAATCCCACGGAGAAGACAGCAGATGAGGAGACCAAACGACAAGTTAAAGGTTCATATGCACACTGCACTAGACAAATGACCAAGATCAATAGTCCCACCCTGTGGCAGTTCATGGAAATGCAGCTCAAATGAGGCAGAGAACAATTTGATGGAGAGGAAGAGAACAGTACTGTTTTTTTAAGATGATCCTGCCACTTGTACTAGCAAATTTCAATCTGTATTATCAAGGAAATCAGTTTATATATCTGCTAATTGTCTGTTAGTTTTGATGACACTAGTTACGAGTTTCCATGAGTTATTGGCCTGTGTTTTGTGTTTGACTCTTAGAATTAAGACTTTTCTGACAATAAATGATACAATTTCAAATGGATTTCACATCTACACTTTTAGTCTGAGAGGCTTGGTTAATGCCATTAGTTCACAGTGTTTATTGGAGAGAGTGAGCAATATGACAAAAATGGTTTAGTGGAGTACATTGAGCTGAGCTGAGCTGAATCACAGTGTTTTTTGACCACTAATTTTGTAGTGGTAACATACAAGTAATAATTAATATTGTTCACATACCGATCAATATAACATTATGACCACTAGTGGATAAAGTGAATAACTGTCCGACCATCTCGTTATAACACAATGTTCTGGGAACCTTTGGTTCTGACATTCATTTGGACATTAGCACGTCAGTACCACCCACCTAAATATTATGCAAATCAAACATACACCACCCCTCAATGGCAACAACACTCCCCATTGTCAGGGGCCTCCCCTAGCAGGATAATGTTCCCACCACACCACAAAAACTGCTCAGAAATGTCAGAATCAAAGGTTCCTCAGCAGAACATTGTGTTATAATGAGATGATCAATGTTATTCACTTCATCCAGCAGTGGTCATGTTATGGTTGATCGGTGTATATGCTTAATTGAAAACTATGTCTCTCTTTTCCACCAGCATACGGGAAGGAAGGTGTGAAGATGAACTTTGTTGACCGCATCTTTGCAGTCGAACTGACCAACACAATTATGTGTGAAGAGTGTGAGCATGTAAGTGTGTCTGGGTGAACTACAGCAAAGGATCTTAATAGTCAGTTAAAACTAATCAGCTCTGTGTTGTCTTCAATAGAACACACACAACATACAGGGTTGACAAGTTCACAGTTTTTTCCAACAAAGTTGCTTCTTAACAAATGTGTAACCATATGTAACCAAAGGCTTTCATAGACATCTCTTTACCCATCATAGAGGAGAGGATGAGTTGCTAGCTGTTCCTTGAGAATACCGGTAAATAGAGATGATGAGGAACTTAGCTGTTCATATTAGTAGATTAATGAGTTATATATGTGTGTGCGTGTGTGTGTATATATATATATATGTGTATATATATATACACACACATACAATATAATATAATATATGTAATAGGTGTGTGTGCGCGTGTATGTGAGTGTGTTTTTTTATTTTTATTTCTGCTTTAAATGATTGCTGCAGGGGCCAAAAAAATTACCAGACAATTTCCAGCAGCATTGACATTTTCTCCATTTCAGTCATAAATTGAGATGTTGTCTCTGGCGTGAGTGAAGCCTCATTAAGTTGCCATTCTCTACCAGCTGTTACTGGCAGGGAGCATTTCACTTTGATGCCATAAAAATCTAAAAATAAGTCAGAGAAAAGAGGACAAAGCAGGCCCAGCAACTGAGACCAGCTCAAACACCAACTGTTTGCATGGTGATACATGATAAAATGTAGAGAGGCTCTGGGTGGAATTAACAAAGCAAATGCCATATGTATAGGCTGGTATATCCTTGAAGGTGAGAGGTACCAGGTGGAGCTGGAGGAAAAGCAAAAAACAGCACTTCCCCATCTCTTCTCAGTTGTTGAAAATGTACAGTGATTCACTGTCAACAACTGGCTATGATTTTTAAATGTATACTGACACTGATTTGCATATAATTCCTATTTCAGATCTCCACCAGTGAACTCCATAGACATCTCTTTTACCCATCATAGAAAGGAGAGGGTGAGTTGCTGCAACTGTTTCCTTGAAGACACAGTATATATAGAGGATGATGATGATGAACACTTTGATACCATATTGATTATTGAGTTAATTCTGCAGTTTACATTTGTTTGAGCTTATTTCTTGAATGAGTCAACCAATACTTGGCTCTATGTTGTGTTTTCACTGATAATGTTTTTGTCAGTCTCAAAACCATCCAATCCTGTGGAAGCTGGGGAAGGGCAGCAGGGCAAGACACCACGTCACAGTGACCAGATTCTTTCTGCAGCACACTCTGTAAGCTTGAGGCCACCAGGAAAGCTGGTGGACAGAGTGAGGGGTGTGTGCAGTGTGTGTCCTGACTGTGTGCACTCTGTGGTGAAATGGTGCCATATAGCTCTTGTCGCTACGACCTATGTCAGCAGTTAGCCAATGCAACCATAATGACCTACGTCACCATTCATTCAATTTTTAGTTCAAATTTATTTATATCACAGCAACGGTCATCTCAAGGCACTTTTCATATAGAGCGGAGGTCCCACCAAGGCCATCCACTCCTTTAAAATAGGTATTTACAGAGAGGACAACAAATCCCACCATGAACAGCACTAGGCAATGCAGTGTACAGCAGTAGTAATGATAGTGGTGATAATTAAAGTGGCTGCTAACAGCAATACAACTAATAGCAAATGTAGTAATTTTGTAATTCTAGCAGCAGGTGTTGAGGTGGAGTTGTAGGAGCAGCGGAGGTTGTCATCACAGGTCAGACTCTACAGCTCAGAGGCAGAGAAATACCTGCAGAAAGAGACAGAAGAGGAGAGAGAGGCGGAAGAGCACAATACTACGGGAAGAAAGGAAGATATTGAGTTAATAACATGTATTTATGGGATATAGTCCATACTGTGGAGAGAGAGAGAGAGGGCTCAGTGGCATCATGGGGATCTCCCGGCAGTCTGGGCCTATAGCAGCATAACTAAGGATGGTTCAAAGCTGACCAACCCTAACTATAAGCTTTTATCAAGAGGAAGTTTTAAGCCTACTCTTAAAGGTACAGAGGGTGTCTGCCTCCCGGACGAAGCAGGAGAAAGGTTCAGGAGTTCACAGTACGAGGAGCCTGATCGCTGGAAGGCTCTGCCTCTGCCTCCATTCTACTCTTGCGACTCAGGAACCATCAGTAAACCCAGCATTCTGGGAGCGCCAGAGTCTAGTGGGACTGTGAGGACTATAGAATCTTTAGGTAAGATGGGGCCTGACCATTAAGGGCTTTGTATGTGAGGAGGAGATTTTGAATTCTACTCTGGATTTGACTGAGGCCAATGTAGAGAGGCTACTTACAGGGAGAAATATGGTCTCTTTCCTAGTTCCTGTCAGTAATCGTGCTGCAGCATTTTGAATCAGCTGCGAGACTTTAGGACTTGTTGGGGCAGCCTGAAGTAATAATGAATTACAGTGGTCCAACTAGAGTAACAAATGCATGGACTAGTTTTCTGCATCTTTTTGGGACAGAAAATGTCTAATTTTGGAGATATTACGCCAGATGAAAAAAGGCAGTCAGGAAGTTTTGTTTATGTGTGAGTTAAGGACATATCCTGATCGAATGACTCCCAGATTCTTTACAGTGGGCTGAGGCCAGGGTATACTGTCTAGTGGAGCTACATCATGGCGCTAACATGTAAAATTGGCAGTGTCTTCGTTTCTGAAAAGAGGCTATTGTCTATTCCACTTTCCCAGAAGCAACAAACGAGGGCTTAAGCTCTGTGGAGAGAGGGAGCAGGCTGCGGTGCGGAGGCGACCAGAGGAGGAGGTAATAGCTGGTGGATTAGCTCGTGGTGTCACAGTTGCAAGATGGCAGCTGCAGGCAGCCTGTCAGATGGCGAGAGAGACTCAGGTGCTCAGGACAGCAGCAATGGCGCGAACAGTGAGGCCTCCAGAGAGTAGAGTGGGCCCCCGCACCTCCTCCTCAGCCCACAGGCACAGGCTGCCACCCCATCGTCACTTCCACCCTCACTCCATCCCTACGCCCATCTCTGCCTCCTCCCCGTGTCATCCTCCACAAGGCAAGGTGGCGCTATGGGCGCAACTAGTTACTGCAGTGTCTAAAGTCAACCTGGAGAAGCAGTTCGAGGACTGCACTCTGCCTTCCAGCACTGTTCTCCAGAGGAACTGGGGAGGAAACACAGTCAAGATAACCTCCACCATCAACACCACCAGGAGCCTTCCAGGCGCTGTCCCACAGTTACACTAAGCTCCAAGGTGCTCCATCCAGTCCTGCCTCCGCAGTTCACCTCTGTGGAGTTTGCACCAGTGGGGCAACAAGCTTCTGTGTGAGCTGCACTGAACAGACAGAAACGAAATACACTAAGTGTAGCTCAGCTGTGAATAGCTTGTCTAGAACAACCAGTTGTTGTTTTCTCCTGCAAATGATTGATATGATGCATTTATGATTATCACCAGATTACACTGTTACATCCAATTTTACATCACAGATTGTCTATAGGAAACCTTTAAAGTGATACTCCATCTTTTGTGTATCAGACTCTCTTTGGAGGATGTGCGAATAATCGACTATTTGATTAGATTAGTCAAACTGGTGACATAGTCAACATCTTTTTGGTGTCTGTTGAAAAGTTTTTATTTAGGTGAGATTGGTGAAATTTATGTTTCACGTTGTAGAGATGCAAAACAGGTGTTTATAGCACTGTCTCTGCTGAGTGCTGCATCTTACGCTTTATTATTGTAGCAAGCAAAAGAATGGAGCAATTTTGGCATCATTTGAACAAGGTTGAATGTGAATTATGTGGGATGAAGCTGGCTTTCCACAGTTCTACCAGCATGATGAGGTCATTTACAACACTGTGACAAAATGTTGGGCTTCCGCAGCAACAAGGCCAAACAGTGACAGCGAAAAGTGACTGGTTGTTGTACCTAAAATGCTAATGTGCAAATGGCAGGAACAGATAACTGATTACCTCAGTGATTTCAGGCGCTTCCTCTTGGTGTTGAAGAGTTAGGCTCATAGGGTTTGTGGAACCTGAATATACCATGCCTTGAAAAGACCATCACTGGCCAGATTGAGAAAAAGTACAATGAGACAGCTGCAGTTTAAAAGAATTTGATGGAGGCGAAAACAACCGATGCTCTTACGTCACTGTCCCCTGCCTGCCATTAAATGCGGCAGACGGTTCTGTACTCAGACTCGAGAGCTGGATGACAGACATACTGGTATACTTGTGGTTTACCACTCCATGATTGGTCAGGTTTTTTTATTATTGTAATTTTGGTTTATGGTGGGAGGCGCGTGTGGCATGTGACCCCAGTCAACTATTAAAGCAATTGGCTTGATTATTTTTATTTCAAAAGCAGAACAAATACCAGTCCTACACATTACCTACAGGCAGTTGTTGGTTGCAAAACTTTGTAGTTCAGTCCATAGCACACTGCAGCTGTAGGAAGCTCCATTCATCCAATTACAACAGATTCTAACTTTTTCTCTAGAAGAAAGTAGCCAAAACAGTGGTGGTCTATAGTCCTGTCATGAATATTTGCTTATGTCTGTATTTACATCTAGAAATCCTCAAAACTTTTTTTTTTTTTTTTACGGATTCATGACTTTGTTTGAACAAATGGGTTAATGTTTAACAGTTAAACCAGCATTTCCGTGTGTTTTTGTTTTGTTTGCATAGATAAGAAGGTGGAGAAGATTTACACCAGTGCAGGAAGCAAATGCTGATATCCTCGCTGCCTCAGTCACATCACTTTGCATCTTAAACGCTTCCGCAGGTTAGCAGCCACACACATGCTGTCACTCTCCATTTTTCAAACAGATGTTCAAAAGACTGTTATATTTGATGCAGTTCTGGTGATTTTTTTACATGATCTTAAAACTTAGATGTAGGGGCTAGTGATTTAGTCTACAGGCCCAAATGTTTTGGTACTGCGGTTATGTTTTGTATTTTAAGGCAGGGGATGAACCTACGAAGGTGAACCGCCATGTTGACTTTCCTCTGATGATGTGGATCTGGCTCCATTCTGTTCAGCATCCTGCCATGTTTAGTAACTAATCCTAAATCCCCCAAAACTCTCTTTATTTGAAAGTGAATGAATCTTTTTCATGTCAAAGGGTTCAAACTCTCTCCTACATTCTTTACCACTCTCCACTTTCACACTGTGCTAAAAGGTTTCTGTTAATCCTTGCTTCAGTAGTTCAGTTTATGTCGTATATATGTCCTTAGTTGTTATTGTTCCTTGAGACTACTCTGTTTTATCACCCTTTTTAGTTCTGTGCTTTTTACTAATCTTTTTTTTCTCATTTCTGCTAGAATCTGGCAGCGTTGGCGTGTGTCCTCAGCCTGTATGGGATTATTGAACATGGTTCAATGCGGGGGCCACTATACTGCATATGTAAAGTGCGCACTCCAGAAAACAGATCAGCACCACAAGACCTGTCAGGTCGGGGTTCAGCTGTTCTGTGTCTGTGTTTGTGTGCAGTTTTCGGCTTCAGTCAGTATTTTTGTAAAGGCCTCACTTCTTATAAGATTGAGGATGTTGTCTTTTAAGGGCACAATGAATAGATATCTGTCCTGTACATGTAATCGAGCCAAGTGATTTGTGCTGCTGTTGACCAGTGCAGATATTGAAATAGAAGCCTTTGGGTGGTGATGACAGAGAGTTCAAACATGTTGAACCTGCTGACACACTGTAGTCCTACTGTAACATCTGCATTATCACAGCTCTGTCTTCTATCACTGTATTCATTCTGCTTAAATTTCTTTTCATCAGTTCCTCAACATTGCCCGTTTAGATACCTAAAAATATTAAGTTAACAAAAAGCAGTATTCTCGGACCATTGTTATTTCCAAGTAGCTGATGATGGAAGTCAGGATGTTTTGTCCACAGCAGTATCTTGGGCAAATTCCCCAGCTTGACCAGTGCAGCAAAATATGTATGAGCCCATTTTTTTTCATGGTTAGGTAAATTGTCGACCAGTCAGATATTGATGTCAAAATTTTTTACAAAGACTAGTTTATGGAAGATGCACATTTTTTGCTTCCATGCACTGACAGTCAGGTTTTGTGTTCTTTATGATCTTCCGATGGGAGTCCATCTGGGCTACATTCGTGACAGAGACACTTGAATACTTACCTATAGAACAATTACAGCTAGTTACAACCCTGTCTGGGAAAATGTAGCAAACATAAAGGAGCTCCACCTTCTTATCTACCAAGGAAAACACAAAAGAAAAGACAAGTAAGCATAAATCCTTAACTGAAAATAAGCAGAAGAGGTGCATGTGAATAAAGCCAGTTTAGATACAATGGAACTTTTAAAGTTATTTATGTTGTCGTATTTAGAGTTCATTGTTAGCTCAATATCTTCAATGCAAATAGAAATGAAACAAGAGTGTTGGAGACTGGCATGTTGATCACTACTCTGTTGGCCAATAACAACCTAGACGATCCATATATATACTGTATACTCTCAATAGGCTTTCCTGCCTTGAAAAATAAAAGAGAAGCCAGTCTTCAAAATACAAATAGTGCTTCCTACTTGTTTTTTTTTTCTTGTTGGCCTCCCACCCACGACAAGCAATGACGGTATGCCGCACATGTGTTTTTTCAGGTGCGAGGAGGCCGGCAGCAGCTCCAGAGGCCAGTGGGTGTCGTCGAGGCGCACCACGGTTCCAGACAGTACCAGGTCAAGGTACTCAACTCTCAGGCATACCTGCTCTTCTACGAAATGCTGTAATGCAGGTGTAAATCAGTGAATGCATTTTCCTAAATCTCTTTTGCTTTTATTTGTTTTTGGTACAACTGTACATTCCTCTTACTGTATCTGTGAGTGCGTGGGGAAGAAAGAACGACTTCACTGTACACTCACTTATCTTACATGAGAAGAATGGCTGTTTTGTGTCATACAAACTCTAAATTGAAAATGGGCACTTTTAAATATCTTAGATACATAAAAAGATTAACATGAGATGTTGAGTTGCCAATTTTCTACTTTGATATAGTCCCAATTTTCATTCACGTTTCATTCTAAAATCCTACCCTTTAAAAGAGGTCGAGCAAAGTATTAATGAACCCAAGCTGTTCTAAATTTATACGTCTCTGTTTCTGTCACGATCATGTGCCGAGACCTCGGCTTCATGAAGAGTTTGCTACAGTAACCAACAGGAAATAAGCGAGAGTTATTGCATGCTAAACTGTGCCCAGCACTGACTAGTTGATGTCAATAGTGTGTGTATGTATTTGTGCGTGTGTATATGCACATGAGTAATTGAATGGTGAGGACAGGAGAATGTAGTTTTTAAGGTGCTAATGTCATTTCTCATCAGTATTCAACTGCCAGATGAAATCGGCATAGTTGGGTATGTAATGTAGAAACTCAGGACCATCATAAGAATATTGGCTCCTCTGCCAGCACTCTGCACAAGATTGTACATTGTGTGACACTGTCCGATTTTGGTAGAGAAATCTGCATGATTATTTCTAGTAATAACCCAGATAGTAGATGGTGAAAATGACATAAAACAATGATTTAAACTTTGTTCTTCTCACTAAAGACACCATGGCTGAGCACAAGGACAAGCATATAGAGCCTTGGCTCTTTTTTATTATGATAATAATAAACCACAGCAGCTTACAGCAGTTTACATTGACACACTGATTGGGGTACTGCACACAGCACCTTGAAGAGTACTTTAACATTTATTTTACAGCCTACTTTAAACCCGTTGTTTTCTACGTAGAATGTATAAATGTAAGACTATCAATCCTTCATTTGCCAAAACGAGTTTGCAGCTGCATGTCAGAGCAATCAATAAACACACGGGGTTTCACTTCATACAGAGTTTCTTTTTGTTCCTTCAAGGTCATCAGTATGGTTCTCAAATGTCTTTGCACAAACAAACTAACCAGATGATTATCAGTCCGACAGAGCACCTTGTTTGCCTTCCATTGTATTTCAGCTCTCCTGTAGTACACACACAAACCCATCAAGATGTTTTGACGAGAGTCAGCATTGTAGGACTGACTTTATTCCTACTACCATCAGCAGGTTGAGCAAATAATAAAAACGAAAAATTAAAAAACCTTGGGAAGCAAAAGCGTACTAGATAGCTTATCTTTGCTGTAATGTGCACGGTTAATGTTCTAATGAATGTATTGCCTATTCTTGAAGCATATATCAGATGAACTGTTTCATCTTTTTCTATGAAAGTGTTTTAGATGGAAAGATTTTCCTGTTGTTGGACATTGCTAAAACAGTAGAAGATAAGGTTAAAACATATGCATCAGAGTCTAGAGGTTTATTGTTTCTTTTGGAAACAAGGACAAATTCAGTGCCTCTGTTTCAGAGTTTTAGTAAACCTTGCAAGGTGAGAGGAAAACCATATGCAGAGTCAAATGCAAGAGGATGTGTGGCATATTTATGTGCAGTATAACTTACTGTAAGCAAAATAAGGTATATGTAATTGTACATACTAATGTAATACAAAATCATGGTACTTCAGGTGTGCGGGGTTTTCCTTGGGGCTTTGTTTCCAGAAATCACATTTAAGTTTAGTTTGAAATAATAAACATTTGGAATAGGTATTATTACATACTGTATCCATCGTCTAATTTATGAACTGGACTACAGTTCTATTTCTCTTTATGTTTTAGCCTCATCTTGGTGTTCTAATGATGAGAGATCACAATAGTTTAGTTTTGCTTTGGAATTGATGTCATCCTGTTTTTTACTCCCAGCGGGGTCCTTTGTCACCATCGCTCGGAGCTGTCACCGCAGATCCCAGGGTGTCATATTCATCCCGTCTTAGCATTGATGGCCCTGGCGGGTGCAGAGCAACACTGCTTCAGAACATGTAGCGAGCTGGTGAAGAGGAGGTGGGTGTGGAATCAGGAAAGGCAACGTCCAAAAAGCATTGTCTTACCGTCAAATCTTGTTCCCACACACTGTGACATCTGAGTCGTAAGCGCCCGGAGCATTGAAGCAGTTCAAGCACGCCTGTAAAAGATCAAATCTTTTCTGAAATGTATTTGTCTATTTTTAAAGTGTGGGTGATACAGAATTGGCGTGTGGGTGGAAATGAGGTTGGCTTTTTTTTGGCCCAGGACATGCTGTTGAAGCATTAGATGTGATTTAATCTCGCCAATGAAAGAAACTAATAAGATGGTGCTGGAATGCTCATCTACCGGCAGTGGAGGTTAAATTTCTCTACTCTCACCATATGGCGCCACTGTCACTGTCAGTCTCACCGCCTGACATGGCCTCATATATGCATTAACACACAACCACATTAAACACATTTTCTGATGCAAACATCACAGTTGGACCACATGCCTCGATACGCCATCGGTGCATACACATTATACAATCTAACACCAGAGCAGTACATGACAGAGCACTGAACAACACCTGCAGATAACCCTTACAACAAAGTATTATTGATTCGAGATATAGTTCATGTTTTAGGAAATGATGACATCACTAAGAGCTACAGGCATTCCACCTAACACTGTACAGCTAATAAGAGCCTGATCTCATGAATCACGTCGATCTGACTTTGAAAAATGTTTCTATAACAACTGCACTCATTACCCAGACTCCCATTCTATTTAAAATTTACTGTGGTAATGTAGTGAATCTCAGTTTTCTTTGGTATTATCACAGAAAGTAGATTGATGCACAAATAAAACTGAAATAAATAAGGATCTGAAGGTAAACTTCCATTTTTAAAACTAATCTTGCAGCCATGTTTTGTTGAGGCCTGTGTCAAAATAAACTAGTTTAATACTTCACTTGATATTATGGAGTGGTGGAGGAAATAATGGATCTTTTGTGAGTAAAAGTTGCAATGCTACCGTAAAGAAATACTCCATTACAAAAGCAAAAATCTGCATTCAAATTTTTGCATTCGACTGTCTACACAGCATTTGGATTCATTGATAACAAGCATATTTCATTTCTGATCTAGTTTATATTTAAATCGATCTGCTTTCAAGTAACCACATCTGTCAAAAACATGTAGTGGAGTAGAGGTGCTTAGTTACTTTCCACTACTGATATTATACTTGTGCATATTCTTAAATGGAGTTATGTTAATTTACAGCTACAATCTGCGATCTGCCCCTGCCGAGTGAATACTCTGATGTCTGGTCACAATGTTTTTATCTGTCCTCTATGAACACCAATTTCAAATACACTCACTGTGTACAAAGTGCTCTGTGAGATTTCTGTGATTGTTTAGCATCTGCATCAGCAGCTGCTATCAGGTCAATCTACCACCCCACTTTCTTCTGTTTGTCTTAATTTCTATTTCTTGATATTTTTGTCACCATACTAAAGTGCTCATGAAGTACATGACAAAACCTATAAATTTATGGTTTATTAATTCAAAATGAAAGACACAAAAAATAAAACGAAATAGAGGCTGCAGTGCAGCATTAAAATTGTGTTTTACAGAGGGGAATTTCATTCTGCCTCTGTGTCTTCAGACAGGAAGCTTGATTAGGGGTAGTAGTTCTCCAAATTCTAGCTAACCCAAACTAGAGATGAGTTTTTGTTGTTGTTGTTGTTTTCATTATTTAGTGCAGTCTGTGAAAATAAATTTTTTGTAGATGTTTCCTTAAAAGTGACTGTTAAAGTAAAAGGGCAAATTTTCTATAAATGTTTTACTTCAGAAATGCTACAGGTGCTAGTTGCAGGTGATTACAAAGGATGTATGGTGACATGTTTGAAAATCCTAATCCTTCTCTGTTTTGGGAATGTTGGCATTTATTTGGCAAAGACATTTTTGTCTGTTGTAATTCTGATTTTACCCAATCCAAAGTGCTTGTTCTCAATACACATTCATATGTCTAGTATATATGATGTCTTAGTTTAATACAGTTTAATACATTCACAAAAATACGAAAACTGATAATTACATGTAAAGTACTCAATGATATTTTACTGGGGGCATTTCAGATTGTTTACAGCATCTCCTACCACCACCCCCACTGTCTTCTGTTTGTCTGTGTTGAAAGTCTTGTTTGCATAAGTAATTTCAGTTCTTGATGTTTTTCCATAATAAAGTGCTCATAAAATACACCCAGGAAACTAAAACTATACAGTATGTGCAGTGTTTTATGCAAACCTAACATACAATAAAATGTAATTTGTAATTCAAAATGAAGACAGAAGGCACAGTGCATTAAAATAGTGTTTACAGAGGAATTTCATTTCTGCCTGTGTCTTCAGACAAGGAAGCAGCAGCAGATGTTTTTCCGCAGCCAACCAAAACGGCTGATCTTCTCCTCTTTGTCTTTTAACCTCTGAAAAACCAAAGCAGGACAGTCAGTGCTTCAGAACTCCATCACACCAGAGTAACAGTTAACCACTGTGTGAATGGACAGGATGAAACCGGGCACAAGTCAACATGAATAATTATTCCTACCTGTAGTATAGGTGGTGAAGGGACCTCTGCATCACTGACTGGCTGCTGCATGATGATCAGGTCATCTTGAACTGCAGAGATGGCAAGAACTCCATCAGCCAGGAGGGGTCACAGGTGGTGCTGGAGGAGCAATGTAAGGTGAGTCTGGTTCCCTGGACTGAATGTTGGCCCTGGGTGTTGGGGGTGTTGGCAGCGTTGGCAGGGGTTCAGGAGAGGGGTCAGAGGAGAAGGTGGAGGAGGAATAACAGCAGATTCTGTGCTGAGCACTGGCTGTTCCTCTACTTCATCCAGGCCAGTGTTGGCAGGAGTTTCTGTATAAGGTAAGAGGGCAGGTGGAGGAGAAAGGGGCAAGAGAATGCAGGTTTGGAGAAGCAGTTGGCTCTTCTTCTGCTTCATCCAGGCTGTTGTTCCAAAACCATTGTGGATGGCAGGTTAGAAGGAGGGTTTCAGCACTGGCGGTCAGGTCATCCTGTACCAGAGATGACAGGAGACTCATCCAGCAGGGCTCACAGGACGTGGGGAGTTGTAGCCACAGCAGAGTCTGGTTCTGTACTAAGCACTTGCTGTTGAGGAGAAAGGGCAGAAGAGTCTGGTTTGCAGGCAGAAGTTGACTCTTCTGGCAAGTCAGGCTTTTGTTCAAACCATTGTGGACAACAAAGTTTGTCAGAGGTTCAGCGCTGGTGGTCTGGTCATTCTGGACTGCAGAATGAGAGAGACTCATCAAGCGGAGCTCACAGGAGGTGCAGGAGTTGTAGCCACAGCGAGTCTGGTTCTGAGCTGGGTACTGGCTGTTGCTCTGTCAGGCCAGTGTTGGCAGGAGTTTCTATATTGAGGGTAAGAGGAGCAGATGGAGGTGAAAGGGCAGAAAAAGTCTGGTTGTGGAAGCGAAGTTAATCTTCCTCTGTTGTCAGGCTGTTATTAAAACCATTGTGGACAATAAAGTTGTCAGGAGGGTTCAGCACTGGCAGTCTGGTCATCCTGCACTGTAGTGATGACAGAGTTGGAGGTTGTAGCAGCCACAGCAGGTCTGGTTCTGAGCTGGGCAGTGATTGTTCCTCTGCCTCATCAGGCCGGTGTTGGCGGGGTTATGGCAGTGAGAGGAGCAGGTGGGAGAGGAGGACGAAGAGTCTGGTTGTGGGCTTGAGATTGGCTCTTCCTCTGTGTTGTCCAGGCTGTTGGTAAAACCAGTGGACAATAAGAGTTGTCAGGAGGTTCAGCACTGGTAGTCTGGTCATCCTGCTGCAGTGATGATGGGAGGATTTTGTCAGAGGAGGGTCAGAGGAGCTGGTTGAGCTGGACCCATGGCAAGTCTGGTTCTCTGGGTGGGCCTCACTCATATTCTCACCATCCAGTACTGAAGCAGTGACTGAAGGTTGAGCAGCAGGGGGTCAGAGGGAGTGGGTGGAGCTGGAACCACAGCAAAGTCTGGCTCTGGAGTTGGGCATTGGCCTCCTCCTGCCTCGGCTGGGCCAGTGTTGGCAGGAGTTGTACTGAGGGGTAAGAGGGCAGGTGGAGGAGAAGGGCAGAAGAGTCTGGTTGTGGGCGAGGTTGGCTCTTCCTCTGTGTTGTCAGGCTGTAGATTTCAAACCATTGTGGACAATAAAGTTGTCAGAGTTCCAGCACTGGTAGTCTAGATCATGCTTGCGCTGCAGAGATGACAGGAGAGTTATCAGCAGGGCTCACAGGAGAATTGGAAGAGTTGCACAGCAGAGTCAGTTCTGAGCTGGAGTGCTGGCTGTTCCTCTGCTTCATCCAGGTAGTGTGGGCTTGAAGTTGGCTCTTCCTCTGTGTTGTCCAGGGTGTTCTTAAAACCGCCGTGGACAATAAAAAGTTGTCCGGGGTTCCAGCACTGTAGTGATGACAGGAGTTGGAGGAGTTGTAGCCAGCGGAGTCTGGTTCCTGAGCTGGGTACTGACTGTTCCTCTGCTTCATCCAGGCCAGTGTTGGCAGGAGTTGTAGCCGGTAAGAGGAGCAGGTGGAGGGGAGAGAGAGGACAGAAGGGGTCTGGTTGTGGGCTTGAGGTTGGCTCTTCCTCTGTATTTGTCAGGCTGTTTATTAAAACCATTTGTGTCAAGTTGTCGAAGGTTCCTTTTGCGTCTGGTCATCCTGCGGCTGCAGTGATGACAGGAGTCGTATACAACAGTCTGGTTCTGAGCTGGGAATTGAGAGGACTGGAGAGTTTGAAGCAGTGACTGAAGGTTGAGCAACAGGGGTCAGAGGGTGGTGGAGCTGGAACCACAGCAAGGTCTGGCTCTGGGTTGGGTGACTGTTCCTCTGCCTCATCAGGCCGGTGTTAGCGGAAGCTGTGGCGAGGGTGGAGGAGCAGATGAATGACAGCAGAGCTGGTTTTGGCCTCTGCACGATCCACCATCTGCTGGCTGGGTGCAGTCCTCTCTGGGCTTCAGATTTGGGCACTTTTTTGTGCGAGTCTGAGGCTGAGAACAGCTCACAGATCTCTGCCGCTGCTACATCACTGATGGTTTCAGCACCTTTGCTGAAAGCAGTTGAACATCTGCTAGGGCACGTCTTTGAAGTATAACCCTGTCTAACCTTTTTCCTGGATAGACAGAACCATATCGTCTCTGGCCGGAGTGGGAGAAGAGACCTGAAGGAGCATGGAGGACAGAGTAGTGAGACCCGATTCATCTTCTTCGTGACTCCAACAGCCATTTTACTAAGCTGCTTGGGCGTATTGAAAGGTGTTTGGAGGAGGCTGTGCAGAAGCCCTGCCCGACTTTTGAACCACCTCCATCACCACCTCTAAATCGTGATAGCCCAGTTTGGAGCTGAGAGTTGCTGGTGCTGCTCCTGTCAGGCTCTTAGCATGCTTGTGAAGCCTGGCTGATGATCTTAAGGATGTCTGTTGGTAAAGTCATTTTAAAATTTGTTTTAAAACCATACAACTTCACGAGACATCCAGCCACTGCTGTAACTGATAATAAATGTATCAAGCATGACTCACTGGGGAGCTGAGGAGGGGATGGTCTCCCAGGTGAGTTGAGCAGCCTTCTGGCTTCAAACTCAAAATCCCTCACTCTTCAATATTTATTTATTCACCTCACCTAGAGTAAGGAATGAAATATGGTGAGCAGACTGGACATATTTGAAATAAATCAAGTATGATGTTCACTCAAACTACAGCAAGTCTTCTCCAAGTTTGTGGCGTTACCAGTCTGAGAGAGTATATCTCATCAAAGTCTTCCAGTTCAAATTCCCAGAGCCTTCAAACAGAAAGAAAACACAAGCTTCATCTGTACTGGCACTCTCTTCCTCATCACACACAGATTAGTGTGATATGGGCGAACTTAAGAAGAGGTGGTGGAGCTGTGTTTGTTTGTGTGTAATGTCAATAACTCACTTTACTCTGTGCTTTGCTCTCTTCCTTAGATCGTCATCATCTTCAGCAGTCACCTCAGATGAGGCAGAAATAGCTTTCTGCTGGAGCCTCAGGATTCAGCAACCAGTGCAATCTAAACACCATACAAGAGATCACATGTCTTTATGTTTAAGTACAGGACAGTTCATGGTACTTTATGTTGGTGTGGGCATAGAAAACTACAGTGGGTCTTACCTGAGACTATAGAGCCAATAGCCAGCAGGTCTACAGAGGCATTCATATGGGTGTGTCAAACAGCACCTGTGAGAAAAATACAGTAAGTTGATCATTGGTTTGTTATTCAGAGAATTAACTACTTCTGAAAATGTTTGCATCAAACTCCATTAAAAAAAGAAAACTCTCACACCTGATGGTCTGTAGATTCCTCTGCTTCCCTTCAGTAAAATCCATTGATATTTTGTTGCTGTATGTCCAAAATACAGAACAGGTTTAACAAAGTGTTTGTCAAAGCGACAGAAAATTTCCGACTGTAAGTTCAGCGATAAGAGTACTCAGCACAGTTGATCATCCAGCACAAATGAACAGAGTGTGTTCAGGTTGAAAAGTGTGTGAATTCTGCAGAGAGATTCTCAAACTGAGTCACTGTAATGACCATTCTGGAACTCCAGAACTCTTAAGCACCTTCTATAGCTGGGTGAAAGGTCGGCTGACTGACCAGGGATGACCAAGGGACATCATAAATAATATAAACTGATGGATGCAAGGTGGGATTAAAATACACATTACAGTCTAATTCATGTTCCAACTGAGTGGCTCCATGTGCATTCACAGTACTGTGCAAAAGACCGACAGTGAAATCAAAGCGGTACCATGCATACATATATTTAATTTGATGTCAGAGACAACATCAAAGGAGTCAGGCCTTTCAGGAAGAGCAAATGAGCTGAGACAAATAGGAGATTAACTGATGGTTAACTGAGAGACAATTAATTAGAACTATTTCTATAATTGTTAGGGTACATTTTAAGCAAAAGTGCCCATAAATTCACCAGTCCTCATCCTTGTCCTTTTGAATATACAAAAGCTTTAACCTGTATACGAGCAACTAATGAATTCTCTTAGATCTTGTAGTAGAGATGCTTAGCCCTCCTGTAAGTGTTCATCCCCCGCCCACTGCTTTAGTATTTGGTCCGTTGACCAGTCTGTTTCTAACTGCTCTTAAATTAACACAAAAACCATTAATCACCACCAAATTTTTATTTAACACTCTTTGGCTATGAACAATATCTCAGAGTAGTGAATTTAACACATGAATAACTGCATTGAAAATACAAATAAGCACTGAAAATGTATTCCAAAATGAACATATAACGTAAAAAGAAATAAACCAGAGACCAACTCCTCAACATGAAGTTGTGTGTGTCTGTGTGTGTGTGTGTGTGTATGTGTGTGTGCGGCGTGTAGATTCATGCATGGTGGCATTTGAAAATCAGGTCAAAGTGGGCCTTGCAAACATAGGCACTCATTTGGAGGCATCTCAGGCTTGTTTGTTGTCTCTAGGGCACAGAGCTCACAGTGCTTCCTTTTCTGACCCTGTCACTTGGTATTGGGGAGGCGGCCAGGGCAGCGGCTGAGGGCTTACACCCTCTAACCAGACTGGCAGAAGGCTAGTTATCTTCATCTTGTTCTAAAATCTGGTCCAGAGCCTCTCTGACAGATAAACCGTGTGGTCAGTCACCTACTCATTGTGCTCAGGTAAAAGGGTGCAAGGCAAATATCAAAGCTATATTTTGAGGTCTGGCGAAGATGTGATACATCGATTAGTCTGGAAGAACATGGATTTCATGTGAGGAGCACAAAAGCACCGGGGAAGAGATGGTTCACATAACAGACACCTATCTGGTCCTGTGTGAAGATATAATACATTGTTTCATCAGGAAGTTGGTTCCGCGTGGGAGGATCGGCACATAAAGCGCGGGAAAGATGTGTACCCACAAAGACATTGGTCAGTCTGAAATGTGTGGGGTGTGTGTGTGTGTGTGTGTTGGGTGGTATGTATGGGGATGTTTTCTCATCAGTGGATGAATATAATCTGGATACCCATTCATTTCCTATGGTGGTCACTGACCAGGAACACCACAGGCGTGACAAGGTTGACTAAAACACTCAAATTCAATGAAAGTGGTGATCATACTTTTATATGTTCAAGTGCACAGTGTGGAGATATCATAAGGCCTTGGGCAATCAGGCGTAAAACACAATATTTATGGGTGTTTTAAGTTGTAATCGGTCAGATTTGACCCAAACACGACAGGAAGGTTAGAGGAAATCAGTGCTCAGTTTTCTTGTGTGTATCTGTCTAGTATGTGAAAGATCAACGATTTAATCTTGTTTGTGTGCTATCAAACGAGAACATGCAGACAGCCATGCAGCTTTCATACGCTTTTTAAATTGCCCAGCATCCCGTGCTCATTATCATCAGTCTCATCAGCATCTGAAACTCTCGCGGTGCCCATACTGCCTTTACGTGCTACTCATGCTTCCTATTTCTTCAGCTGAAAGAGTCATAGCAAAAGTAAAATCAGTGGTCAGAAGAGAAACCACCTAAAGACGTCATTGGTCGAGATTTTACAAAACTAAAACAAAACAAACAAGATTCGCTGCAATAATGGGCGAATGCGCTGGGGGATGCGCTAGATTTAACTATTGAAGCTGTAGACAAGGCTGAATACATTTTAAATAATCAGACTTGTCACATTAAATTTACTGACTGATTAACGTACTTTTATGTTTATGTCTTTATTTGTGTGGCCAAATGCTTAGAAATCGCTGATATGTTACGTATGTTAGAGGTGACAGACTCACATGTGGCAAACTTCTTAGTATCTTAAATAGAGACTTGTCCTGAATTCGGAACAGTCAAGTAGTGATCACCGTCCCAAAACAGACACTAAGACAAGACATTTGCATGTTTTAGACTCAAAAAAGTAGCCTACTCCGTATAGAAATCAAAGATGCGATGAAGAAGCTTTCCACCTTTCCAGTTAATGAAACTGCAGTTACAAATAGCTCCCATCTGTTTTAAACTCATTTTACCGTCATTAAAATTAGAACTACTCATACAGGCCGATTTCCAATATTTCAGCAGCCTTTAGGCGCTTGGCAATAGAGTCTCTTCAGTTCACACTTCCTTCGAGAAGCTCACTGGTGCAGCCATTTTTGATTAGAAGCCGCAACGCTGGAAGAAACTGTCTGGAAAGGTGGGAATAATGTGCACCAAAAGCACAGTGCATTAATAAAATTTTATTCACATTTCTCATTACTTTGGAATTTAATTTAAAGTAAAGGCGCCCCAGTAAAACAATGATGCTGCTCTCTGTTAGCGTTTCCTTTTATCTGAGCTAACGTTAGCTTACGTTAACGGATGAGCTCCTTGCTCACGGACTTATAGCCAGGGCGGTTAAGTTGTGATTTCACCGGCCCTGAATTTATGTCGGTATTATGCGCCGTAGTGCTACAAAACATCATAGTGCATTGGTTAGTTTCCACTAACAGAAGAAATGGTTTCAAGACGAATTTGAATAGCTAGCATACAGCTAGCGGTCAACTGAGGTAGCATTGGCACTTTTATCGGAAGCTAACATCCCTTTTTCTGACCATAGATGAGACCCAAGTGTAATGTTATACACCACATAAACTGCCCTTAGCATGCCAGCAGAATAATAGATGCCAAAGCGCGCATATGCTAATCTATATGTGGCTGGCCTGGATATTTCAGGTGTGAATCCAGAGGAGAGAGATGTGGGACAGGAGGACAGCCCTGGCCACCAGGGCCTCTGGGCCAGCAGCAGTGGATGCAGTCTTTCCAGCACCAGCAAGGTCAGGTCAGTGGTGATTCAGTGAGAAGTTTTTCTTAAATGTACTCGGCAGGTCTTTTGCATCTTAAGCCAACCTTGATAGTAAGACTTGCCCTAGACCAGTAACACTTTCTGTATGGGTATGTCTGAATCTTTGTTTATTCTTTGGCTTTGTGGAGTCCAAGTGGACTGAGCTGCTCTGGCAGGCATGGATAACCCAAAAGGAGTCGGCAGGAGCAGAGCAGCAGAACATTCAACCCAATGGCCAGGATATCCAGGACTTGAATCTGTAGGACAAAACAGCCATGGTGCCTTCAGGTGACCCGGCATTTGGCAGAATGTGGCAGCCAGGTATGCAGAGAAAGGGCTGGCTTTCCCAGTTTCTCACTTTCTTCATTCTTCTGTATTGCAAGCCCTAAGATATTTATCACATATGTCATTGAGCACAGCAGCATATTTTTTATTCACGTTGGTGGGTGTACTTCCAGCAAACTCAAATCAGTGTGGAGTCATTTTCAGTCTGTCCCTCTTGCGAATGCTTGCTCTCCTGAATTTGCTATAAGATAGCCAGAGTCAGCTAATCATCCATAATCCATGACGGTCCGTAAACTCTGGCACGTCCACGCAGACTGTAACTATTTATATCATATCACAGTTTATGGGACTGATGTGACTCAAGGTAGCTAACATAGTCGGCTGTCTAGGTTATCTTATGCTTTAAATACCTTTAAACCCAAAAAATGTGCGTAATGCCTCATTTTACAAATGCAGCCCCTAACTGGGCAACTCGCAACAAGTACTCACATATGCATCATATTTGTTGCAGATATATACATATTGGCTGAGAGAGGGTACTAACTCAAGAAGATTACTCTGGAATTTTAAGAACTGATATTGAATGGTTCCAGTTAATCAGAAATTGATTTTGGACACAATTTGTGACCTCCTAAGGGCTCAAGTAGAGATAAAACACCCTGAATCAATTCAAATCTTGGAAATATGCTGTCCACAAAGCAGTTCTCTTTATTGGTTAGACAAAAAATATATTTATATTGCACTTGCTTTTATTTACTCTTTAGTTAGAGTTTCCATCTTCAACAGAATGGGAATGCACGGACAGCCCCTCCTCCTCCACCTCCTGACCAGGCCTGGATCCCTCCAGGGTCAGGACAGTGAATGTGGTGTTGAACTGGCGAGGACAGCAACAGCGGGACAGTGGGTTCAACTCTGAAGCCCCGCAGAGGTTTACCCCAGAACAGCCATGGGTATGGGGCACAGCCAGAGCAATACATCACTTATTTTATGACATGAACCAGTTTGATTATCAGGTATGCAGATGCTACAGTAGAAACTGTTGAAAGCGTTTGGGTTTTGATGTGACAACAAGTAACAGCAAGAGGAGCAATCCATATAAGCTGTGCGGGTCCCAGCATCTACGTGTATCAGTCATTGCTTTATTGATCTGATTGCAGAGAAAGTTTGACATTGAGGATCCAGCATGGTTTGAGTATTATTTATTAGCTGATTTTGTTCTTTTTGTAAACAGACTATACTTGCACTCAGGAGATGGATATCGGCTAAAATAATCAGGGGAAAGACAACAGCAGCCCCAGCGCTGCCACTTGGTGGCAATAACAGGACCTTCTGTACTAAGCTTCCTTTAATTTTCGGTTGCTGTCTCTTTACAGCATGGAGCTGCCTCATCCTTTTTACTCCCAGGCTTCCACTCTCCATACTGGCAGGGTCCTCCTCAGAACAGGCAGATACCAGGCCCCCGGTTGAGACCGGCCCAGATCCCCCATCAGCTCCCTGTCAAACAGGAGGCCCCAGCACGCTAGGTGAGTGTGTTCAGGCTTTGTATTTTATACGTAGCGATAGTTTCTGACACTGGGACAACATTGATATATGGCAATTTGTGAGTTAAAACTACATAAGCAAAATGTGAAATAGTAATCATATGGAGTAACTTCCAGATCTTAGGATGATCGCCCGAAAAAAGTCAGCCAGTCATTAAAAAAAAAAAAGGCATAGTAGAACCTTAAATAATTGTTGCTGAAACTTCAAAGCCCCAAAAATGGTATTCCGGGACAGTCTATCTAAAGGAACTGTTGTAAACATGTAAAAGTATAAAGCTCTAAATGGGATGATGCATCTTAAAATGTGACAGTATGTGGATAACTCCTTTGACCTTGGTTCACCTTCAGATGCTGTAAAAGGCACTTTTCACATGAGATCCGTATAGAGGCCTTGAAAGATGGACAGAGAAGCAGAAGAAGCTGGGCCAGGCGAATGGAGAAAGGGCGTGCAGAAATGGCAAAGATAGTAGCCAAGAGCATGAGGCAGATGAGCAGGGTGATGGTACAGCGTGCCCCTTGAGTAAATTTGTAAGCAACCCATTTCTGGCCTTGACTGCAAATTGTTTCCTTCGAAAACAGTTTTACACATAATGTTTTGTGTCCGTGGTGAAAATTATTCGGGGTCATGGACTTCTCTGGCATGTGTATTGCAGAAGTGTAGCAGTGATTGCTTTTATGATGATGCATGCTTTGCCCGCTTTGTTGATTGAAACACAATCTTTCTTCCTGTCTACATCAGGACCAGTGATGATGAGGGAATGACAATGACAATGAAAGCCCCCATGAAGAATTTTCTGGTACATGATCCATCGCCTGCAGAGGACAGTGAACCTGAAATGACTGAGGAGGAGAAAAAAATTCCAAGCTGGTCAGTTTGACCATTTAGTTAACCTTTTGACATATACACAGCTGAAACTGATCTGTTTTGAAAGATTTATTGAAAATGATTTCTGTTTTCCTTGTTTTCAGGTGATCATCACAAAAACACTCCTGACAGAGTCAGAGGGCTTCAAGCATCAAAATGTCCCCAGGTCACATCAATTTTGATTGAAGGTTTTTTCAGGGATGATTGAAGGACGTGGAAAAAGCTTTGAAACAGTAGTGAAGGCCAAGATAGTCAACTGTCTTATTAGAAATATTGTCTGTATAAAATGCATTATCCACAAACCAGCTGATGGTGTTGTGAACTTTCAAAGGATGATAGTGTAAGGAGCATAATTGATCAAACAGCAGACTTCTGTCATTTGTTGAGAAAACCCCTCGCTACTCTAACAGCAATGACTGTACACGAGGATAATATTAATAATAATTTATGACGCAATCCTGATGTTACAGTAGTCTTTTATTCCATCCATTCGAGCTTTATTCTAATAAAAATCAACCACACACTCCTGTGTTTAACGGTCTATGAGTTCGTTCCTGTCGGTACCAGCAGCGTAAAGTGTCCGACCAGTAGGAACTAAAGTGTTTGTTTGGCAGTAGAAAAGTTGGAGCACTTCTTGTTCGCCCAACCACACGTGGGATTTAGTGCCGATACAGAGCTGGCGCAAACAGCCCTAATGTCATGTACTCAAAATAAGTTTAACTGCCTCATGTTGGGATTGTACAGCCGTAATCGAGCGCTGTGGGCTGGTCCAGAGTGCGGCAGGTCGGAGCGGGTTCAGCTGGACAGCGGTGTGTAAACAGCGGTACTGAGGAGAAGCTGCAGAGGAGCGCCTGTCTGGAAGGCAACGCCATCCATGCCCTGTCAAATAAGGTGCTACAGTTTATACCGTTTTGCTGTTAACGGTGTAAGCATGGCGTTGCCCGTAACATAAAATAAAGCGTAATGTTAGGGTAGCTATTAGATAGCTAAGGCAAGTTAACCAAACCGAGTGTAAAGTAGAATCAGATACATCGTGTACCCAGCTCCAGTGACGTTAGAATGTGTTTGAAAAGAGGTAAAACAATTTTACTTTAAAACAAAGGTTGAGGCTGAGATTTGCCTGAATAGCATTCCAAAAAACAGAAGTATGACATTTTCTGAGATATAATATAAAAAAACAAGCAAATCCTCATATTGGAGATGCTGGACCAGCAGCTGTTTGGCATTATTACTCAACAATTATTGGTCCTTGAGTTGCAGGTAATTTAATTTCATACGCAATAGATTAGTTCACCAATCATTTTTAGCATCAGTGAGAAGATTCTGTAGCTTATTATTAGTGGCAGACAATGTAATTCAACCGCCCAGACATTTTCCAGGAACTTAACATCATCAGTTGAGATCAATGAGTAAAATAGTAGTGTTTATTGTCCCTGTCTGTTTTTCTAAGTACTCGGTCCAATATCCAAACCACAGTGGACCCGATGAGGTGGGGTTCAGTCACTGGCCAACAAGTGGTGGGATGAGCAGGGAGAATTTGCAGCTCTTCATGCCATGAGCGACCTGGGGTGCCTTTCATCTGGTGTGTTTCTGTACTGAATATATGTTTTAAATATTTATCATGTTTTGTCATGCAGAGATGTCATGTCTGAGTCACTGTCAGCACAGGTGATTGATTGGCAAGAGGCATCATGCAGTTGTGTCAAATATAACTGACTGATCTGGCGCTTGGTATTTGAGTGCAAAGAACACAAATTCAAAATTGACAGGATTCCTTCATCAGCATTTTCAGCCAATAGCATCTCAGCCACCCCTACTCTACATATGTGAATGTTTTGGGGGGGCTGGCTGCAGCTGTTTTGATTGATAAGATCTGCTGCTGGGGCCACGCATGGTAATCATTACATTACCCATCCAGCCAACAGCCCTTTGATGCTCTGCCCTTCCCCCTCTGTGGTCCTGTTGGTGGTGATGATGATGAGTGGTTATGCTGACAGTATGACAGATCCAGTGCCAGTGTATGTCTGAGTGTGGCTGATTCTCCTGATACGGCTCAGCCCTCAGGGCGTGTATAAATGAGACGCAGCAGCACTTCTGCTACTGTGGCTGCCTGTACCTCCAGACTCTGACAGTCTTACTGTGATACAGTTGATGCTACTGTGGTACTTTGTTTCCTTCTTTGTTCCAGTCTGTTTAAATGTGCACTTAAGTTCAGTGATATTGAAAAAGTATTACACAGACACATCAGTGTCCGTTCACAAAACTCACAACTTCTCAGATCTTTGCCTTCAAAATCTCACACAGCAAACAAAACGAAAACATCTGTATCAAGTTAGGTAAAGAGCAACACAACACTGTATTTGTTTTTTGCAGAAATTTAATTATTGTTGCATTTTAAAAGAAAATGGTCATTATCTGTGACTAATATAAAGAATATGGAACTGCCTCTTTCTCAAAGATTATACAATGATGAGCCCAACCTTAAATATTTCAGTCACTTGTAAATTTAATGCAAGTATTAAACCACAGTCTACCCTAAATTGTTTGCTTGGTACAGTGCAACGTTTTGTCAGTACTCATAGGGGAAATAAATGCATTTCTTCCTTTGTTCTTCTTTCCACTACTGCCATTCAGAAGAAAAAATGAGCAATTATGCTGCGATGATCCTGGGTAACACCAAAATAAGGAGAAATACATGTAAAGACATGTTGCATTGATTCAGTGGTCTGTACACTCTGTAATAAGCCTTTAGTGATCAGCATTTTTTTATATAAGGACAGCATTTTGTATTTAAGGATAACAATTTAGAACAAGAAGATGATTTGTTGGGTCTCTCTCTGTAAATACCATATTTTAAAGAGTATGGTCTAGACCTGCTTTATATGAAAAGTGCCTTGAGATGACTTTTGTTGTGATTTGGCGCTGTATAAATAAAATTGAATTGAACTGAATTGAAGGAGGGTTTTTGCCTTAAACGTTTAGCACATTGAAACTTGAAAACTGAGCTAAAGTGAATAGTTTGCTATCAGAAATTTGGTTTTAATTTAGTTTCAGCTAAATATGATTTCAAATGACAGGGGATGACATACAGAAATCAGAAAATAGATCTCCTTTGTTTTTTCTAACTACAGTTAAGTAAAGAGTATTTTTATCATCAGCCTAAGAGTCCATCATGCTAATAATGGTTAGCCTGACATTCAGACTGTCGCCAAGCAGCTTTTGTCAGTGTCTTTGTGTTGCTGTGGCGGTGCGAGGAGCTAGTTAGGTCGATGTCTGCCAACATCTAATCTTCTTTCCTTCATTGTTTGCACGAATGCTCTTGTACCGCAGCAGAGCTTTAATGAGGATGATGCATACCCAGATCTTAGCCTGTTCTGCATGTTTCATGCCTGAGGCAGACAGCCGTTAGACAGCGTGCGAAGGGAGGGAGGGAGGGAAGGAGGAGGAAGCACAGGAGCAAGGTAGGGTTGAATTTTTAGCCAGAGGATAATTTGTGGTTGTCAGCTGGCTGACACTGTAGCTCATGGCAAAATGGGGGTGGTTGTGACAGAGGTGTGAGCAAAATGTGGAGATTCTTTGGGTCTCCAGCCTCCCATACACCTCTGTATGCTAAGCAGCATTATGTAGCCTGTGGATGTTTAAGAATACACGCATCCCCCAGATTTGACTATCTGTGCCTGTGACATGATGGGTGTCTGTTGGACAGTAGGAGGAAGATGTGAGTGAGTGTTGAGAGATGTTTTAAATAGAAATTTTACCTGCTCATTTACCTGTACAGGGATAATCTGCTGAATGTGCACAGAGCGCGTCATCCTGGAAAACCACTAGCAGGACTCAGAATACTGGATGTTGGCTGTGGAGGAGGCCTGCTCACAGAGGTAAAATGTGTGTGTGTACTTTGTGATAAAGATGCAGACCAAGTAAGAATAAGGACATGTAGGCAAAAATATCTTTCCCCCCTACACATTCTGCCCAGTTGCAATTGTTTCAATTGCTACCTTTCACGTCACATTCAGTCTTTTATTTCCAGATAGCAGTCTGTTGCATGAGATTCTCCTCTCAGTGCATTATAGTCCCAGTCTGTTCACATACATACCAGTGCCCAAAAAACATTTAAACGTCAGCCCAGTTCTCGTTCTCTTTTGATTTGACTGGTCGCGGTGTGGTGGATCGGACAGTCGGTCGTTTACAGTTGTTTATCTGTTTGTTAACGTTGATAGCTGCACGGCGAGGACAGAGCTCCTGTCTCTGCCTTCACTTGGACAGCGGACATACCAGCTGTGTTGTGTGATTTGGGAAGACAAAATTAGGTCCTGTATTTATATGGCTCTGTCACCCAGGCTGTCATATTCACACACACACACACACACACACACACACAAACCCCAAAAAAGTGTCTGTTAAGATTTAAAGAGTGCTCGTGTCTCTGGGTGTCTTGTCACTGTAAGTCGTCCCATCAGAAGGGATCAGCTGTGGGAGGATGGAGATCGGCCTCTGGGCAAACAAGTGCTGCTCTCAACATAGGGATGTGTTTTTATCTAGTGTCCAGAAGAGGGCGCTGTAGTTCACATCCAACCACTTATGATGTTAATTGTGTCGTGCTGTTAGGTGACTAGTGCTGCATAAAGTTACGAAGTGCTGTGAGAACATAATTGCTTAGCTGTGCTGGAGAAAACCACTGTGTTGTGGTGATCCTCAAAGTCTATTTTATTTGTACAGTGCTAATTCACAACATAGGTTATCTCAGGACACTTTTCATATAGAGTAGGTCTAGACTGTACTCTGTAATACAGAGACCCAACAATTCCCACCATGAGCAAGCACTAGGTGACAGTGACAAGGAAGAACTTTCTTTTAAGAGGCAGAAACCTCAAGCAGAATCAGACTCAGGGTGGGTGGCCATCTGCTTTGACCTCCACCAACTTTACGTTGTAACATGTTTACTTCAGTTCTTTAGGTGTAAATTGTGGGGGGAGATTTTCTTATCTAAACACAGATGCATTACAACGTATCACTTCTTTAATCACCATTGTTGTCCTCTTGGTATCCCCAAAAAAATTTAAATCCAAGACCCACCCACACACACTTAAGCTTACTAAAATATGCTGATAATCTGTTTGATGAGACTGCAAAAGACTGCATGTATCTTCATAATGTAAGTTCTCTGCAGCAGTGGTATGAGGAGTGTGCAACTGAAATAATTGAAATGCATGTATTGTTAGACATTTTTAAGAATCGTAAGTATTTTATTTTTAAACATGGTCAAGTGGTTTGGGAATCTGAGTTTTAGGAATACATTTAAATTGCAGACAGTAGTAAATATAGCTGGTTGAACTGTGAGGGTGCTACTAAGGGAGAAAAAATAATTAAATATAAAGCTAGCAAAGCTTTCCATATTGTAAGTGATCTTACCCTTTGTAGCTGCTGTTGGGGGTTTTACCCTCAGGGAGATCTTACAATGTGGAGACATCTGAATATGTATGGCAAGTCTTCCTTGCAAAGTCTTACTCATGATTTCACAAACATCTAGCCCCCTCATTTTTATACTGTTTGCATGTTGTTGGAAATTGTCCTGTATTGTTTTTAAGAGTGAGATAAAGCCAAAGACAGTTTTCCAAATTTTTGCCAATTAAGTGTCTAATTGACTTGGTGTTCCTCCTTCTCTGTCCTCTCCTAGCCCTTAGGTCGCCTGGGAGCTAATGTGTTGGGTATAGATCCAGTAGAAGACAGCATCTACACCGCCCAGCTGCATGCGTCCTATGACCCGGACCTTTCTGACCGGGTCTCCTACCAGGCCTGCACCTTAGAGGAGCTCTCATCAGAAGAGGAGGTGCAGGGAGCAGGCCAGTTCGATGCTGTTGTAGCATCAGAGGTGGTGGAACATCTGGCCGACCTGGAAACATTCGCCTTCTGCTGCAACCAAGTGCTGAAGGTGTGTCCCATGACGGTGTATGTGTGTGTGTGTTTTTCCTCCCAGCTGTTAGCTCAGATATTAGATATTTCTGCATCAGTACAACACGTGTCTGCACTATCATCTGAGCGTGTTCTAATGTGCATGTGATTTAGTTGTTTGCATCTGTTGTGCCTCACTGGGAATAGGTTAGCATGTGTTTTTATGTGTGTGGTTTACATTGAACCTTGACAAGCTTCGGTGAAAGCTGTGCATCAATACTGAGGCCAGATGATCATAATCTCCTAGGTCAGTGGGCCAGAATGTTGAGAGGGAAAAAGACAGCCTAATCTTCACTTAATGCCTCTGCATTTGGCTTAGGCACAACTGGACTTTCTCTGGTACAAATCTCTTATTTCTACTCTTAGCTAAAAAAGTATCTTGCTTGCAGCAATGCAGGGATGCTTAGTATGAATTCTTGTATTGTTTGAATTCATGTTACAAAAAAAGAACTGCACTCTCATTCTTTTCTTTTTCTATCCCGTCCATTTTCTCTCTCAGTCCACTCTCCCTCCCTTCCTGTTAAAATCACGACCAAGGTTGAACCTTGAGGTTTGGCAGTGTTAACTTTCCGATTTCATGGACTAGACTCTGTCTCCTGAAAGCTCTAAATCCACTCTATAAATAGCCCTGTGGCTCAGGTAGCAGTGCACCTCACTTGTTTAGAAAATACCTACAGGGATTTGTTGCCATTGTAAAATACACTCTCTGAACCAATTAAACATAAAAGTGCAAGTATTTCATACTTGATTAACTAAAACTGTCCATTTTCTCTGTGTGCAGCCGGGCGGCTCACTCTTCATCACTACCATTAATAAAACCAACCTGTCATACGCGCTGGGTATTGTTGTAGCCGAGCAGCTGCTGCGGATCGTTCCCAGCGGGACGCACGACTGGGAAAAGTTCATCAGCCCAGTAGAGCTGGAGCGCCTCCTGGAGTCCAGTAAGTCCCTCTAATTTCCCTGCAGAGAAATGAGCATGCACATGATAAAATATAGTCATTTGTTAGTAATAAACAGCATGAAGTGTTAATGATCAGCACAAGTGTTGAGTAAGAATTAAAATGAGTCATGTAAACACCACAGTCAGCTCACTGTGGTCTGTCCAGCACCCATACTTTTTTTTTTTTTTAACACATGTTCACCCACATGAGTTTTAGCAGTTTTACAAATCACAACAGATTTGAGATCAGAGCACATCTTAAATAACAGCACATTATTTGTTTGCACCACACAGTTCAAGCTGATTGTTGGATATATATTTTTTCTTTTCTAATTACCATGCACTGATTCAAGAATGAATTTATTAATGAGTGCACCAGATGACAGTTCCATCATTCATGGGGGTGACATCATGTCCTGTCCCATCTCTAAATTTGAGTTTAATAAAGCAAAATTTTATTGTCTTCTTCCATAAACAGAACATATTACTGGTCATTATTTTTCCTTATGGACTAGGTTAAGTAAATGTATGTTGAAACATTCGACTTTTATGTAATTTAATTTTAGAAACGTCAGAGGCTGATTTTCAGTGACATAATCAGCCACTGAAATCAGCTGCATTATTGTTATGTCACATCTTTGCAATTCCCAGATTTGAAAAATACCCTGCTGTAGATATAAAAAAAAGGAAAAGTTAGTTGTTTGTGTTGCTGTCGTGCCCTCTCTTCCTCCAGCTCTAACCCCTCCAATCGCTTCATTCTTTATCAGATGGTTTCTCAGTGCAGTCTGTTCAAGGAATGCTGTACAACCCGGTATCAGGAGCCTGGAGCTGGACAAACAGCACTGCCATCAACTACGCCCTCCATGCTGTCAAACATAGAGACGATCCCCAGCCAGATCGAGCTGAGGAGAGGAGCCCCCGCCCAGAGGACCACACTGCAGCTACACACAGCTGAGCCACAAGACTGGAGAACAAGTCAGATAATGTGGAAAAATAAATAAACTCAGATGTGTGGAGTTGGAACTTCACAGAGGCCAGAGGCTGTGATGCAGCATATGTGACGGTGGTTATTAAAGGAAAGGGACAAACAGCCTTGAGATAGTTAGAGATGCACTGCAGCAGCCTGTGTGCAGTCAGAGTAAGACTGCAATATGCTGTTGGTTTTTGGTCAGCCTTTGTTTTACTCTGAGCCAGAGTGCTATAAATGGTTTTACTAGTGTTTGATGAGCTGTGCATGGCAGCTGTACATCCTCTAATTATCTAATCCAGTAGCAGAGCTGTATAACCACACAGCTTCACAATTTATAATACTCACATTGATCGTTTTCACTTTATGCTGTACTGAATCAGCTTGGTGTTTTAGGTTGAAAATGTGATTTATCCTCTATTAAAACTGTCTGACAAGTGAAAATACAACAGTGAAAACAGTGATTTGTTCTCTGTTCCTCTTGTTCCTCTGCCCTGAACACTAACAACCCATATGACTTCATGTTGGTTTCCTGTAGAAGTTGTGTCCACGCACAAGAGGGAACCGTCACTTCCTCTGGGATTATAATGGGTCTTATCATGTGGAAGTATTATATAACACAAATCATGCCCATGGCAGAGAATAAGTCATGCTTGCATGATGTTCTTAAAGAGACCAAAAACCGGGCTGTGAGAACTGTGCAAAAATCAAATTTTTCCTCTAATGCAGCAGGTTTTAAAATAGACTCGGGAATACAGAGGTTCATGAGGCGTTCAAGGTCCCAAAACAAGGAACATAACTTGTTATTTCACTTTGTAGAAAATATTAGTGTATGAGACTGATGATGATAACCAGTGTATTACTATGTATATAGCCTAATGAAGGGACACGAGTAAACCTGCCATAACAGTGTCTGCTGTAGACTGTTATTCCCACACTAGTTCAACAGTCTACAATAACAAACACTGCTGCTGTAGTGCGCGCTCCCTGAAGCAGCGGGAGCGCGCACCTAACTTGCAGTAGCCATGGCTGCAGTTAAGACTTTGGTGCACATCACCGTGCGAAAGATTAAATGTCACACCGCTAGTTCATCCTGTTTGGCCCGGACAGGTTGCACCTGTTGACAGACAGCAGACGGGATGTCTCTGGCGTCAGGATGGTTCCGATGGTGATGTAAGCTAAAGTCACAGGATCTTTACGAAATCGTCTTTCCTCGAAGTTGTCTCCATCCACCTCTCGGCATGCTCGACAGACAGATTCGCAGTACACCTGGTGGATTAATTCATGGTCATGATGAATGTCTTCTTACACTTCCGAAGTTGCTCCAGAGTAAGTTGACTTTCCTATCTGCCTTCGACTACATTCATGTAATTTGCTCTGCCCATCACAACTAGATACAAGTTCATTATTAAAGCACCTACAGCGCAGGTGATCTGTTTCCTGCCTTGATCGAATTATGGCAAATCGACAATGGATTTAAATTCTTACCTACACATAGTTTTTAACTGGTTTAGCACAAGCCTTTGTTAAAATATTATCAGAATCTTTTAATGAGGATACATTACAAAAAGATCATTTTTGTAAAAAAGTTTGTGTAATCAGGTATTTGAGCTTATAAAGACTAAGTCAAGGCTTCAGACTAATGCAGACACAATGAAGAGGTGTAGTGGAGTAAAGCCAGCGGTCACTGGTCTGTATATTGACTCGGCTCCCACAGAGAGTTTAATTTCTTCCATTAATATTTGAGGGATTACGTCGTCAGGTTGTGTTGTTGGCCAATGGGCTGTGTGTTCGTCATGGTTGGCCACTGGTTTCACTGGGATGCGGGGGGCTCGTCAGGGCGGGGTGACTTCCACTGGAGTAGACAATAGGCCATCTGAGTCAAGCTGCTAGACCATAACACATCAGCGCCGGAAGTTGGTCAACTTTGTCTTAAAAATAAAAGTAGGATATTGCATGGCAATATATTTGTTCAAACCGTTCCAGCCCCAGATTACTTTGATCAACTAGTAATATACTAATACTACACTAACTACTAATAATGCATGTAAGAACAAGACAAATAAAAATTATCTTAACTCAAGGTCCACTTTCTAGTACTTTCCAGAACTTTCTGAGTATTTTTCAAACTAGTGTTTATGTGGTTCAGAAAGAGCTTTCACGCTAACGTAAAACAAAGTGTTTGCAGAGATTTATCCAGAGCTAAGTGAGAGATCTATAGAAAATGAAACAATATAATTCTCTATTTACAATGTATAATGTAAACAGACAAAACACTGAAACTGTTTTGGAAAAGGTCAGATATTATAGTACTGAACCTGCTTGTTTGAACCTGTTAGAATAAGTAAATATCGTCTGCGGGCCTTTGGACAAAAAGGCAACTCTGAGCAGAGACAAGCAGCAACATCCAGTTTGAACATATTAACATTTAGAGCTGAAAAACGGATCAGTTACTGAGTTGGTCGAGTGTCTGAATAAACTAGATATATGATTAATCATTTGAATAATTTTCCATGTAAAACGCCAGAAATTAACTGGTTCCAGTCAATGTGATAATCTGCTGCTGTTCTTTGTGTTATATGAATATCTTATTAACTGAATATCTTGTTTTGATCTATGATTGTCATTGTGTTGATATTTCTAACTTAAGATGCTCTTCACTATTTTCTCACATTTTACAGACAAAATCATCAGGAAATAATCTGCAGTTTAACTGATACAGAAAATAAAAGTTTAATAAAAGTTGTATCATAATAAGTTAATTTATAAGTATGTTAGCATTCAACCATTAAGAGGAGTAAGTGACAGTTACAGTGGAGAGCCATGCAGCCTGTGCTTCAGTAGTTTCTAATAGCTCTAAGGAGGTTCACTAATTTAACAGTGGAAAGATCTAAAGATGTCAATACTGCTTACAGAACACTGGACAAAAACAATCACAGTAACATTGCAACACAACCCCGAAAGGAAATTTATTTTTGAAATATTTTGGCCGGAAGTTCCATTGTTGTGTTTCTGGCTGTCTTGACGTTGCTCTCTAAAACCTGCAAAGGAGAGCGGAGTGGCTGCTGAGCATCATTCTGGAGAGTGGTGTGGAAATGTTTATTCCCTCTGATCATCTGTAGGAAGATTAGCCACACCGCCGCCATGCCGTAGACAACCCGCCGGGCGTTTAGATGAAGCCTAACGGGGACTGCAGCAGGGAGGAAGCGGGGTGGCTGTAACCGAGGGAGGGAGGATGTACTGGGCTGCTGGCTTCGCCTCTTCCCGGCCGTGTGTGGTTGAACTCGGGCGGAATCACAGCCTGCCCATCGGGCTGTGCGCCTCCGAGCAGCAGCAGTCTTTATATGGCTACATCATTGCCTTCCCGTTACAGGACTACGGAGGCATCATGTCTGTTCTGGGCTCGGACTCCTGGTGGAAGAAGACCCTGTACATCACCGGGGGGGCCCTGCTGGCCGCTGCAGCCTACTTACTGCATGAACTGCTCGCCATCAGGTAGGGATGCACAGCATGCCTCATCTGTTTATCATCAGCTGTTTTTATTTAACCTTCAGAGCTGCGGCTCATCACTAACCACACCTGCCCGACGGTGACTGGTCGGTGTCATTGGGACGGGCTGTGATAAGACATGAATGGATGTAGAAGTGCGTCCATGGGATGTCATTTCTCTACAGATCTCGCGTTGGTTGCTGTGGTTTCTGCCCATGTTTTCCTCCTTCCAAGGACGAGACAGTAGGAGGAGAAAAAAATTAATAAATTAAAAAAAAAAAAAAACGAGTCACGCGTCCGCTCGTGTGCCAGATCCCGTGCCAGCTCCGTCGGCACCTGAGCGTGAATAAACGAAGCGCTCTTCGGGCGCTGCAGTCTCAAACCGACCTCTAATGAACTCTGCCACTGGATACGCTAAGAAATAATACAGAAACACACCTACACTCGCAGCAGTACTCTCTGTTGAAGGCGGATGAATGAGATGTAAATGTGATTAACTCAGGACTATTGTTAGTGCAGAGGATGCGTGACTGTCTGTGTGGGATTATTTTGGGCCAGGGCAGTGCCGGGGAGTAAGTACATCCTGTAACAGTGGCCTGCTAGTTTCTGCTTTCACTCCCCATCCCCCCCTCCCCCCTCCAAGATAATCTGTGTAACCTTGTATTTCGTGCATAAACGCTGCTGCTGAATCACGTGCAGGCTACTGAGGCTGGACCCGCAGCCTGCCGGCATCATCTGTTCGTGCCATGTGATGTGTCGTTGGCACTGGCAGCAGCTCTCACACAGAGGTCCGCCTTTATTCTCCGTCCCTTCTGTTAGGAATCCATAATGTTTGGAGGGCTCTGTACATGTAAGTGGCTCTTCAGGGTGAATTCAGCACCACATTTAAATGGACAGAGACGCAGGAAATGATGCACAGGACAGATCAGACACAGTGTAGTGCAGTGCATGTGGAATGGTTTCAGCACCACGTGACTGTAGACAGCAACCACAACACACAGCAGCAGACATAATCGCCCATGGTACAGAAACACAGGTGAATATAGGGGTTATATCTTTTGAAAACCAGCTCTCCATCATGAGATAAACAACCAACCACAACTGTAAACAAAAACCAAAAGGCCCTGTCTACTTCAATATGTGTTTTATTGACATTAGCTTTATTGTCTCACTGCTGTATGTGTAACAATAATACAAATAGCAACCAATATTTCCCTCTCAAATATAGCCCTACATATAGAAAAATACTGAAGTAGAAACTCCTTTGTTGCAAGAAAAAAAAAAAAAAAAAAAAGCTGCAGTCAAACAGTGTTTCCATGAGATTTGTCTCCAGTTCATCCCTGAACAAAATCCAGCATGGAAGATACTTTTTCAGTTATATTTTTACCCAATCATTTTACAGCACATACTAGTAATGAAAAGATTTGAAAAATTTGACATGAGGGTTACCAGTGTGGCTACTTTGCTCATATATTATTATATATTATTCATACAATAAGCTTTAAACAATAGAGTAGATATTTCCTGATCACTACAGTGCAGTTATATTAAATTATTAAAGAGCATTGGCCGGTGATAAAAGAGAGGCTAAAAGAGCAGACAGGATCTGTCTGTCTGTCTGTCTGCCTGGAAAATGATGCTGCTTGATAAAGTCTCCTTTTACCCCTTCCAGTTTGCTGTATAAATAACATCTAGTGAGAAACAGGTTTGACTTCACAGTTCAAACTGAACACAACATACAAAGCTTAAGTAGGACATGTTCAAGTGTTAGAGAAGTGGCAGTAAATACAATGTTTGTTTTGTTCGGAATATGTATATGACCCATTTTATATCCTTGATGGTAATTCTAACAAACAAACAATGAATTTAACAAACAGGAAATGCTGAGACATAGTTAAGCTCAGTGTTCATCTGATCTCATCTTTTTCTTGTTTTTTGCTGTTGTTTTTAGGGCCTGGTGCTAATAATACGTTAATACAGTGACAGCTCAACATATGTGCTTATTGTCACAATTACTACAGGGACAATAGGACCTCACATCCACAGCAATCCAGGGAACACAGACAGAGCAAACAGCATCAGTACAACACTTTCTCATTGCTTGTGTTCAGACAGCAGGTGTACAGTGTGACTGTAGCTGTGGAAAGGTCCAGCATTGTGTTGGCTTAGAACTGGAGCACTGTGATGACTCATTTAGTCAATAATTTCAATTCCAACAGAAGCTCTTAATACCACTCAGCTGAGTAGGCATAGTGATACAGAGGATCAGTGTCAACAATCTCTCCCACACATGCACAAAGACTCATCTTGGATTCTTAGATAGCTCAGCTTTTCTCATTTCAAAAGACAAACTATTATCAAAGAGCTGCTGTTAATATAACACCCTAAATTTCTGGGGCAATTTTGGTCACCTAAACCTAACTGAACAGAATTAGGTCAACAAAGGAAATCAATTATATGACAAAATAGACTATATAAGGGGTGAGTTAATAATGACTAAAAGCACATAACAACCTGTAATTCACTAAGCATCCCTGAGTTCAAGCAGGACAACAAAATGTAGGTTATTGTTTGAAAGTTAATAAGGTCAAGCCACGTGAGTCACTGCAAATGAAAAAAAATAAATGTGTAGGTTGATGGGTTGTTGTAGAGTGTCTGAAAAGGCTCAGGGACACAGGGACAGTCGCTGTGCTATAATAAACTACAGGTGTGACCTGTTCCTCTCAGGAAGGTTTGTTTGAGCCTGAAACTAAACAGTAACTCCTGCTCTCTGTTCAGGTGCTGAGTTATGTTTTGTGTTTATCTCACAGCAACGGCTGACCCAGAAAACAGGTAGTAACACCAGTCACCCTCAGCCAGACACAGGACAGTTGCATGTTTTCATTAAAGGATACCGCTACTGTTTGTATCAGTGGTCCCTTTGTTATTGTTCCTGCTGGTATCTACACACAGTCAGCAGAGTTAAAGATATCAAAGCTTATTTTCCTCCTTACACAATCAGCCATTTGCTGCCAGTCAGTGTCTGTAAAGCATTAAGTTGAGTGAGAAAATTAATTAAAAATTCAAATCTATTATAGTATATATGAAGTCTTAAATTAGTTTGTCAGAGATTCTTTTGATTCTTCATGTCACTGTGTTAGAGTTAAATGCTTTTGTGTTCTGCTTACTGTCAATCAAATAATTCCTTAAAAGCAAATATCTAATATCTTTTTATATAAGGTGGCTTTGTTAGCTGGATAAAGTTTCATTTCACACCATCAAGTACAGATTTTAAAATTAAATGTACCAGCAAATACAAAAATACAAATCATGTTAATTTTCTTCTAAAAAAAGGCATTGCATTTGATCTGGGAATATATGTAAATTATTAATAGATTAGTCCAAACAACACAACATTTACTAAAGATTTTCTTTCCTCCGTCTGTGCTCTCTCTGTAGGAAGGAGCAGGAGCTGGACTCTAAAGATGCCATCATCCTCCACCAGTTCTCCAGGCCAAAGAACGGTGTGCCCAGCCTCTCGCCCTTCTGCCTCAAAATAGAGACGTACCTGCGTATGGTGGATCTGCCCTACCAGGTGATACACAGCAGACTCTGCTTCAGTGTGTGTCACTTAGAAAGCCACGGAGGGGGACACTTAAATGTTGATTGTTGTAGTGTTTCAGAGATCGTCTGGTTATCTAACAGCTTTACTGCCCCTGTGATGTCTCTGTTGGAATATCTGTTGCTGCCAGACATGTAAAACACAATTCTTCCTGAGTGCCATGTGCTCCAAAGAAGTTATGTTTGTGATTGATAACAAGTATGCTAACACATCATCTGCTTCAGTGCAGTTCATATACTGTATGTTCGGCATGACTGTGTTTTCTGGGCCATTTTTGGAGAGCACAGTTTTTGATCTTTCATGATAAATACCTAGAGAGATTATTGTTACTAGTCTGCATTCTACATATGTGGAAACATTTTTACAACCCCTTTGGATAATGACCTGTTGAAGTATCCACTTGTGACTCTTTGCCACTCATTGCACAGGTTTGCAGTTCAATCAAGGAGTCATTTTTCATCTGTAAATTGTTTTATTTCAATTCTTTTTATGGGCCTGAGGAGACACAAGTATCCAGTAATTCACCACAGAAACAGAAAGTTAAGAAAAAACTAACTGTTAAGGGAATTCTCCAGCGATCGTGGAGCAATTAAAAAAAAAAAAGGTGAAAATCTGTGTATCAGAGGCGGTGATATGCTGAAATGTATTCCTTACACTGGATCCTACAATTCCAATAATACCAATCAAGAGCATTTTGTGTTCTAAATTTGTGGTCTCTAAGCCCAAGCTGAGAAAATAACCCTGATGAGATCATCTCTTTAATCATCTCTTGACCCCTCATGTTTATCTTGTGACCCAATGGGGGAATCCCGACCTCCAGACTGAGAACCCCGGAAATATATCGTTTGAAAAATCAGCAACAGGAAAACAAACCAAATTTGACATATCCACCTACAATAACGTGCTCTTTTTGTTCAGGAAACATACAGAATCCATTCATATTCTCACTCGAGGCTGTTTCCCTCTGCAGAACTACTTTGATGGGAAGCTGTCGCCGCAGGGTAAGATGCCCTGGATCGAGTACAACCACGAGCAGGTTTCAGGGTCAGAGTTCATCGTGGACTTCCTGGAGGAGAAGCTGGGTGTCAACCTCAACAAGAACCTCACCCCGCAGGAGAGAGCCGTGTCCCGAGCCGTCACCAAAATGGTCGAGGAACACCTCTATTGGTAAGTGACTCGCACACTGAGTGTACGTGGTGTTGTAGATATTAGATGTTTTAGGGGCAGAGTGCAGTGATTATCTATAGTTTGGTGTAACTGTCATGCTTAAGGGCTAAAATTACACATTTGCTAACTCCAATATGCACATTTGTATTTACATATTCATATTTAAATACACAATTCAGCGCCTAAGCTCAGTGTTAAACCATATCAGGAAGCACCCACAATGATCTAACTGACAAACAATGACGTGACATTGATTTTTAACAGCTAAAAAAGACATGTGGAGTCTTAATCTTTTTTGCATTATTTAAGCAGTATTTATGCAGCCTTCCAGCCCAGACTGACTCTATCCTCACCATCACTACTGTTTTATCAGGCATCTTTCGCTGCGGTGAGTCACTCCAGTACCTCTGGGTGAGAAACATGCCGCTGCTAGGAAATCGTTTACCACTCCTCCCACGCCCAGAGAGGCTCAGAGTATTTTCCATTACCTAAAAGCTCTATCCATCTTTCACGACCCACACCCCTCACACACACACACACACATACACACACACACTGATCTAACCCTGTTTGAGCCACTGTGATGTGGCCTATTGTCCTCTGTTTAATAACATCAGGACACATTTTGAACCAAACTCTTGGATCACATTCAGAACATTTAAAGGTTTTTTTAATGGGAGTAAATGAAGATGTGACATGTGTAACCTCGCTGTTTCTAGGGTTGATAAATGTTGTAATTGGAGAAAAAAATTGATTGAATAGAGATTTAACCATTTGTGTGCTGTAAAAGAGGAAATTCCACAAGATTTCTCCAAAGCAATAGAGGTCATTCATGTAACCCACATCCCCCCTCCATCTCTCTCCTTGTATCACCATCCACCACCTCCTCCATCCACCCTCTGCCATGTTTAGACCCACATATAGACCTATTGATTGAATTATTTATGTCCGGAAAGGGCAGTGGCAGACACTGAACACTGAGATACGGTTAGATCGTGCACACACTGTTTTCCACCAGCCCATCTGATTGATGCCGCTATAAAAAATTAGATCACGGGAAACTGAAGATGTGCCAGTTGTGGCGTATGTGCTTTATGCTTCATCCTCCATTTCTTCTTAAGCAGTTTCTTGAATTATCAGTTGTTAGAGATGGTCAATGAAGTGAAAATACCTTTTCAAAATGTATTATGTCATCAATAATTCCTTAGCCTTTTTAGCTCTATGTCAGCTTAATAAAAAGCTAATAGGGAAAACCAAACTCCCTTTGAAAGGAAGTTTGTTTTTCTGCCCACAAACAGTGAAAGTTAGCAACTAGCATTTAGCCAGCAAAGAGTCAGACATTTCCCTCAGGAGTTGGTGGAGTGTGAAACAGAACTAAAAGGAGAGTAAATATCATCAGGTTGACACAAATATGTGACTACAACAGAAACCTAATGCTTAATGTGTAACTGCCAACATGTTAGCCATAACAACATTGTGAGATAATATTGTGCAGATTAGCTTGGAAATTCACTAAAACTTCAAATTGGTGCACCTGATTTTTTCAGAAAGCTCAATAATATTTTAAGCAAAATAGTTTCATCAGTAGGGTACTGAGTGGTTACATTTCACCCAAGGAATCCCTACTGTTATTTCAGATTATCATTTATATTTACTTTTAAAATGATTCATTTGCTATCTTCACCAAGTGCTTAGTTAGCCTTGATTTAGACCCAAACATTAACTAACATTTCAAGTGTTGACTGTCAAATTAATGATTAGATTTCACCTGAAAATAGAAGTCATATATTTGCTAAATCCAGTGTTCCCATTCTCTTAAAAGTTTGATTGGGACGATTTATATTCCTGTTATTATATGAAACTTCTTTCACACATTTATAACAATACATATATGCATTTTTATCCCAAAATATATTCATTTTTTTCTCTTTAAATAAAGGGCTAAGATAAATAATGAGAACATCCTGTTTTGATTGAAGTTAAATTGGATCTTATTTATGCATCTATAAAGCCCACAGTAACATTTTATTATCATGATTTTCTCTCAGGAGTATGATCCCCAAAGAAAAAAATTAAACACTCACTGTCCTCTAGTTTTAGCTTGACTCCATTACACATCTTACAGGCTCAGTAAAGATAAAATCTTTTACTTTCTAGCTACCTCGCCAGTATTTTTTCCAGATCTGGAAACAAAGGACAGTTTATCTTCTTGGGTTATCAGATGATGTAACAGGAAGTAGTGTGTGGCCACTGGACAGTCACCACTCCCAGATGTAATGTAGGCCAGATGCTTAAATCCAATTTTCATTGAGCGGTCAGTCATATAGAGTGGTCCAGAAGACTGAAGGCTGGACACAGAGGCTTCTTTACAGTGGTATCATGACTTATGAGCAGAAATATGCACTGAGGCTACCAGGCTTTTAGATGAGCTGAGGGGGAGGCTCAGTCTGTATTTCTAGCAAGGTGGTGTGAGAAAGTTCAAGTGTGTAAGGACGTAGAAGCTTAATCTTGTTAGTGTCATACACACACACACAAGCAGCTTAGCTGAAAAAACATCAACAGAAATCAGCAGAAATGAGAGTGAATGTACCAAATATCAGGGACTGTTGCTCTTTTCATTATGTACATTAAGTCATGTAAGTCCAGGTAGAACAATTGTTCCTTATTGGTTTACTTTATTAAATGTACTGCAGTCACAAAGGAGGAGACACAGATAAATAGGATCAGAGAATAGGAGGGATTGTGAGGCTTTGAGTTGGCCTTGTTTGCACATACACACGGCTCTGTCTGTCTACTGCTGTGAGACAAATCTCTGCTTGACGTCAGGATGTCTCCTGTATCTGCCCAGGTTTCCCTTTTTTAATTCTAACATAAGCAATAGGAAATCTGAATGACTCAACAAAGAGACTGTGCAGTGCAGCAATAAGTGGATGTTTTCGTTTACCAGTTTTTAATCCAAACCTGTAATGGAATTTCTTACTTGTGTCCACGGTCACCTTTTCTCCTCTGACCTATTTCTGTATGAGAGGCAGCAACAGACTCCAAGCATTTCCTCATGTACATAACAACAAGCTGACAGTTTGAGGGGCTGAATATATGATGCTGTGTCCTGGCAGCAGGTTGAGAGCAGTATAGCTGATGAATGGGTGGTGGGATGGAAGTGGTGGTCCACTTTTATTGATTAGGACAAGGTTAATTGTCAATAGACATAAAGCTTTGCTGGTAACAAGACACAGGAGCTGAACCCCTTATTGTTGACACTGCTGTACATCACTGCATGTTAGATTCATGATGAGCTCAGCTGCTTCCTTTTTTCAGAATTGGAAATGCTGATATGAGGATATCTATCTCTCTCTCTCTCTCTCTATCTCTCTCTCTCTCTCTATATATATATATATATATGTGTGTGTGTGTGTGTGTGTAACATTAACTCATAACACAATATCATATGGCTTCTCTGGAACATTTTTTTCCAGGCTCCAGTGCCAGACTTTGCCCCCTCTTCTCTTATTATTACTTATAAGGAACTTTATTAGTTCATAATTTGCTTATATAACACTATTGAAAGGAGATTCCAGCCAGTTAGCATGAATGTCGGGAAACTTCCAAGACAGCTCCAGCACCCCAGACAGCGGCCATTAGAAAGTGTAGCATCTTTGGTAGTAGTCAACTTCCATCAGTGGCACGATGCTGATACCTGTGAAACTGTGGAATGCTGGGTGTGATAACCTTTTTGACAGTGTAGAAATGAACAGAGATTTTACCAGTCTGTTGCTGTATAAATTTTTTTTTTCTTGCCTATGCGAAACTACTCTGTCTAATGAAAAATTTGAATTGAATAAATGGAGAGGTTGCATATTGTAGCAATCAAAAAGATCTCCTGGATCTGAAGTCTAAGAGCCTCAATTGCAAAGATACATCAAATTTTGGCTTAAAAGATCCATGATGTGAAGTTCCTTGGTGTCAGTTCCGTTCCCTGCTCTTACACAATTAGTTAACCAATGTAACTTTGTGTCTTTTTTTAGGACGATAGCTTACTGTCAGTGGGTGGACAACTTGGAGGAAACCCAGAAGCTTCTTGCGATGAGCGGCCCTCTGAGTGACACACTAAAGTGGCTGCTGAGCCACCTGAACGGCAGCATGGTGCGCAGAGAGATGTACGGCCACGGCATCGGACGCTTCTCCAAGGAGGAGGTTTACGCTCTGATGGAGAAGGACATGAGGACACTGGCCACACTGCTGGGTAGGAGAGGGACTGTTGTTTGTGTGTGTGTATCCAAGTATCCATGCAGCCTCTTCTCCAAACCCTTGACTAAAATGTACTCAATTAGAGCTAACAGCTACCTTCTACAAACAATGAGCAGTAGCCTACATATCTAAGGGATTACCCAAACTCTGTTATATAATGTGATGGAGGAGTTACTGGATTTTCATTTGGGATAATAAAATTACATGCATTTGTTACTACAAATCCCTGGCCATTAGAAGAGAGATTTCTACTTGGAAAAACACTATACAATCTCTGATTTATTCAGAAACTCATTTTCATGGATGGCTGTGGCGAAATGTGACATTTTTTTTAGGATAGCAAATGTTGTTGTTTTTTTCATAAAATGAGAGGTAAATACCAGTGGCATCTTTATTAATTTACTGATGGAATTGCCAGACCATAATGACCACAGCTGAAATTGTTGGGTGACACTGCCAGGTTAATGTGGATTTATGAAACATCATCATGAACCTGACAACCTGAATCATTTCAGATTAATTATTTACTTTCCTCAGACAATGGGCAGTTTCAGTGTATATCAGTATAAAATCATCATCGCCTCCTGGTTTGCACTTGAGTTTTATTGCAACATAGACAGAGATGAATGAAAACAGGGAACAGTATGGATGCCAGCCATGGGGATACAATATCAGATGGAAACAAACAGTCAGACGCTGGAAAAGAGAAGTGATTTGCATCGATCTGTTTGTGCCATTTCAACGGACCATCACTTGTCGTAAAATGGAAAGTCGTTCCCGGAGTGAATGCATCAGTACACTCTGCAACCATGTGGCTTCTCTTTTAACGTTCTGTTCCAAGCTCGAGTGCCAGAAGTGTGAATCTAAAATCATCTTTTGCTGCCAAAAGCGCCGCTCTTCCAGCTTCAAGATGAAATTAGTTTATTATGAAGTGCATTCTCTGAAGATGCAGGGATGGAGGCAATAATTGATTTAGTGTAAATCATTTTTAAAGCAACAAACACTATATCAACTACTTGTACTTGGCTTTGCTTCGACACAGGTCTCTCTTACTGTGAGAATGTAGTGGCCTTTGGGTCATTGTTAAGTCTTTATTGACTAAAGTCTGTGATAGATTTCAGTTTCAGTGGTGTTACTTTTTAAAGCATTGGAGTACTCTGACTACTTTATCTGGTAACTGATAGTGTTTTCAAATCCAATAAACCATGGTTAGATTGCTTATTACTTTATTACTTATATTAGCCTCTCCGGTGGCTACCGCTCGGCTAATACACAAAATAAGACAGTGAACATTAAGATGCATTATGAGCATGTTAGCATGCTGATGTTGCCTCTCAGAGCAGCTAAAATGGCTGTAAACTGCTTTAAAAAAAAATCAAAATGTCACCTTGTTCACACCTGTCTCTTTCTGTCTCTTCTCTGTCCTGTAGGAGATAAGAAATACTTTATGGGCTCTAAGATGTCAACATTAGATGCTACAGTGTTCGGGCATCTAGCGCAAGCTATGTGGACTCTGCCTGGGACACGACCAGAACAACTCATCAAAGGTCAGTGGATCTGTTCAGTACTCAGACATAAGTGAAGCAGAATATTTCTTACAATTATTACCAAATTATTACATGATTTTGCCATATAATGAGCTTTACTATGTCCCTTTTGCAGTACATAAACTTCATCTACATTGTCTACAGTTTTCCCTGATGCTTCTTCATAGTCATATTTGTCTCTTCCTGCCACTAGATGGCAGTGATATTCTACTTCAGTGCAGTGTTGCTGACACAGGCTTTGATTGCTGCTTTCACATCTTGCATAGAGTAGAGAACACTCAAGTCTCTTATCTCTTCAGAGAGCAGACTCACAGTGTGTGCTGTTACATATGAAGATTCATTTTGATACATAATTTATGATTAAAGAGTTTGCAAGACCAAAAATCCCCTGTCACATAACCTATCCCCAGTGTCTTCTCTTTCTCTGCCACAAACTCACAATGTCAGTAAGCGTCTGTGACACCTCCTGCTGGTTTTAGCTGTATCTATAAAAGCTTGTACATGCATGTAATCCTGTGTCTGTCTTTACAGGAGAGCTGATCAACCTGGCCATGTTCTGTGAGCGGATGCGGAGGAGGTTCTGGCCCGAGTGGTTTGTGGAGGTGGAGGATTTTTATTACGATGGAGACAGTGAGAGCAGTGGCGGCGGCTCCCCCACAGGCCTGCTGGACTTTGGCCTCTTCTCCAGGACTGACACTCTGGATGACAGCGACGCCAGCAGCCACTCAGCCGGACACACGCACACACACTCCCCCGACTCCGACCACTCACTCTTTGACTCGGACGTGGGCACGGGGTCTGACAATGACATTCAGCTTAAGGAGGAGTTAATGCCAGACCTGGAGGTTTGACCTGAGAATGGCCGTGATTGGCTGACAGACTGAGACTGACAGGAGGCTGGAACAATAGGTTTTGTTTAATAAACCTGGCTGAAAGAGCCTGTCCAGACAACAGCTCTCACAGCTGAAGAAACTGTTCCAGCTGCTCCCCCTCCAATACCCATCATGTTACAACTTCCTGATGGACAAACTGGGTATTTATATGCAGAGCATACAAACTTAACCTCATAATGCATATGCTACTGTACTGTCTGTCCCCTCCCATAACGTCAGAACCGCCCCTGTGGTGGTTTCTCTTTGCCTTATTTGTCTCGTCCTAAGATGCGGAAGCAGGTGTGAAAGGTTAACGCAACGGAAACATCTCATGAAAAGTGCGGCAACGACGGAGGAGCATTGTAGGAAAGACAGGTGGCACTTCACTTGCTATGAAATGATGCAACTAATCACCACTCTGCCATGTGTCTTAACGCACAAACCCATTCAGACAGGTGGAGATTGATCATGTGGCTAAAAGGAACAGCTGTTGTGTCTCGGCTATTAACCATCCATGTGCTGAGGAGGAAACACAGCTGACTCTGAGTGCCAGTTCGTGCCCCCAGATTTATCCTTATGTGATTTCCTTTGCGCTACTCAATGTGGGAAGAATCAGTATCAAACAAATGACGTGTCTCAATCAGACCACAACCCTAGATCCACGTGTAGGCCTACTGAATACGAGTCAGGAGGAGAAGATGAGCAGATTTGTGCCTGTTTAATTTACTGGCTATTGTCCGTCATACTCTCCATTAATTAAGTATTTGTTTGCACGTTGTTATTGGTGAGCTTGGAGTTTTTGGTAATTAATTTCAGCATCCTTCAAGCCTGCAGTTGTTCCATTTGACCACTAGATGGAGTCAGCAGTCAGCCTGATATCTCCTTCATTCTGTAACATCAAGGTCATTTCACCCTCAGGACCTGCAGCAGATTCAACACAGCAAATTATCTCTCCTTCAGTCCTAAACTTCAATATTGTGGTTCCCATTCATGGGTAGCCTATCAGTATGTGTGTGTATGTGCGAGTGCATGTATACCTTGCATGCATACTGTGGCTGAGCACAGCAACAAATCAGCCTCAGTGCTCAGACTCAAGGGTGAAAATACTCTTTACTCTTCTAAGTTATTATCAGTGCCACTTGATTATTATTTTCTTTAAATGAAATTATGTGTCAAATATACATATTTTTTGTTAATCTTTGTTTTATTATTTCTCTCAAAGAGAGATGTTATTTTGCACTAGTGGAAATTTATTTTCACCTTATTTCAGAGGGAGCAGTCTGCTGGGGAGGCAGAGAGGAGAAGGCGAGAGGCCAAATGAATGGGAAACATAAATGTGTATATCAGTGATGCAGGACGCAGAGTGTTCAAATCATGATTGTGCTGTGAGGGGACTGTGCTGCTTATGTTGGCTGTGTATGTGAATGTTACTCTGTGTGAATGTCATCAGTGAAGCAGCTGATGAGAAAGTCTTTGCAGAAACCGTCATAATACCAAATCAAGCTGAACTGATCATCCCTACATGAGTTAAAAAATGGACCAAAATGTGTCAGGAAGTGTTCACTTTTGTCTGTTGTGTTAAGCTTGGTAGAAGTGCTTGTAATGGCAATACAGTACGATGGCTATAAAAAGATTGTGGTGCATATAAAGTAGATGTGACTTGACTTAAAGGATCACTTCACCCAAATTACAAAAACTATTTTCTCATGAACCTGTAGTGGCATTAAGCCATGCAGATAGTTTTAGTTTTATTTCCCCAGGTTTTGCCTCCATCCCAATGCAATAGAGGTGAATGGAATTTCATTTGTGGTGCTCACAGCATTGAATAATGATATTTGAAAAATTAAAATTCAGCATGCAGCATCTCTTTAGAATTCCTGTTACTCTGGATAATAAACAGAACATGCTGTCAACAGTTTTCACATGGAATATTTCTTCAGTAGAAAGCTGTTCCAATGAAAACTGTTTAGAGTAACGCTGTCATAAAGAAATTACATTTGAGTGAATGATAAGTAACATGTAAATCATTCAGCCTCACTTGAGTGGCAAGCTAACACAGGACTTTGGATTTGTTGTGGTAACATTACTGTAAGGCAGCAAACAGCTTTGCCTTTACCCATATGTTTTCTATCAATGGTATCAAATCCAAAATGATTCCACACATTACTTCTCAGATGGTTTGATGTTACCTTTATCCATTTGGCACAGTTCCCAAGTGTACCTTCAGGGCAATAGATCAGAGTGACAGTGAATTTTATGAGCACACCCTGCTGCTTATAGTCTTTACTGTGACATGCATTTAATGTTTTAAAAAGCTAGTAATTCAAGTGGAGATATTTAGTCAAACATGTCTTGAATTTGAATTTGAGCAGATCATCACAGATCAAATGTTTATTTTTTCCTTATATGAAGGGAAGAATTTCAAATACAAGTGACAGCCTCAATTCCCAGTGAGGTCTGTAGATCATTTAGACTAATGGGGACATAGCTTCCATAACAAGATGTTTCTGTTGAATTATTTAAAGCTGCTACAATCAGAATTTTTCGGACCAAATAATTATATGTAATGTGAAAGGGTTCACTCATAGCAACAAATCCACAGAGAGTTATCACCAAATCTGCTCAACTAACCTCGGATCTGTGAAGCGCTTTAGCAACTTTTACCTCTTCGTCTTGGTGTTTTGGGCCTGCAACTGCAAGAGATAAAAGGAGGATGAATGAATGAGTTCTATTCAACAGGTGGACAAAAACACAACTTCAAATGAATGCTATTGTTGCTCTGTGTTTCTAAATGCTTGCCTTTTAAAGGTGATATGCTAGTGCTGTGTTCACAGTTTGTTCTGATGCCACCAGGTGGCCAAAAGCAGTTCATGCAGATTTAAATGTTGTTTTTCACTGGTGTGAGGACCACTAACAAATTTTTACTCACTTCAGTTTTATTGGGATAGAGACAGAAATCTTAAAATCACATTTTACTAATACTATATTGCAGTATGGGTGAACACCAAAAATGAAGAGCCCATGGGTGGGAGTTAGTGATGGAGGCCAGAATCTGATCCAGTGACGAAGGCTCTAGAAACAACTTTCTTCTATCGTGTCGTCCTGTGGTCTGCGTCCCGAACTGCCCTGACCTGCGTCGTGTACTTTTCAGCTTCATACCCAGTGTGCATCATATACAGTTGGACCGCTTTAACTGCCTACATTAAATCTAGAAGTCTTGTTATTTCAAACATGTCATAGCATTACTGCTGGGGTAATGTAAATATTGTATGTGTGACAAAGTGTATCATACTGTATGTAGAGCTGACTGATTGATCAAACTACCTAAGGATGTGCAGTCATCAAAACTGGAGCGACTGGATGATTTCAATAAAGAGTAGCTGTGACAATTTTAAACATGCAGTGGTTATGCATTCTTACGTGTCTTGGATAAAGGGGTGTTGATGTCGTGACACAGCTTTAATAGGCTCCACACTGTATTTTAGTGTGTTATAATGTCATATCTCTGACTGTATTTTGTGTGTTGTTGTGTGTTTTCAATCAGGCTAACAAGTTGCAATCATTGAGGTGCGGAGGGGGTCTGATTAAGACTCTGCCAGACGCTGGAGGCAAGACAGGAGGAGAGAGGAGAGGAGGGGAGAGAGCAAAGGAAAAGTTGCAGAGGATGGGGGGAGTGAGAAAAAAATCGTGGGGCAATGCAGAAAGTTGAGCCAGGGCAAAAAAGGAAGTAACCAGGAGCAAGAGGAAAAGTAGGGATAAGGAGGAGAGCAGGTGGTGGAGAGGAGAGAAGGGGTGAAGAGGCCAGGAGTGAGGAGTGGAGGGATAGGGGGAAGTCACTGGGGAGGAGGAGAGAGGAAAAGAGCATCAGGAGTTTTTTTTTTGGGGTTACTAAGCTACCTAAAAAGTCTTTAAGAAAATTCAGAATGCTGTAGCCAGGAGTTTGACTAATACAAAAAGAGATCTTGTCACCCCACTGGTTGTGTCACTACACTGGCTACCTGTATCTTTTAGAATTGATTTTAAAGTCCATTTACTCATCTTTAAAAGCCTTACACAACATTGCAGCTGCTGATATACTCCTCCCTTGGATCTTAAAACAGCTAAGTCCCCTGGTATTTTTTTTCTAATGTTAAAGACCTATTGTTTTAATTTGTTTAATTTTTGACCTTTGTTTTTAATCTTGTCTGTAAATCACTTTGGGTTGCATCTTTGCATGAAAGGTGTTTTACAACTAGAGGAGAGAGGATGGAGATTGCAGAGAGAAGGAAAGAAGGAAAAGGTGTGAAGTTGATGGGGAGGAGATAAAGCAGATAAGAAAAATAAGAGTAAAAATGAGAGGAGAGGAGAGGAGAGGAGAGAGAGGAGAGGAGAGGAGAGGAGAGGAGAGGATGAGGCGGCTGGGCTAGGGGCCCGGGGAGGAGAATCGAGGGCCACGGATCAGGAACCAGGCTCCCGGGGGGACGGAGCAGGTGCAGGCTGCGAGCGAGGCCTTTGGGCCTGAAGGGGCTGCCAGAGCTTAAAACAATCTGCACTGCTCCTTTTTTAATTTGGCTCTGTGAACAGCCCACCCTCCACACTGACAGTCTCTCTCTCTCTCTCTCTCCCCTCTCTCTCTCTCTATGCTTAACAGATCAGCGATCCACAAAGAGGGGTAAACACACACAGAGCAAAATTAAAATCGGAACTCCCCTGGCACGGCAAAACAAATTAGAGCAAACAAATTACGGAGAGTCAACACACAAACAGTGGAGCATCTGTGGCTCTCTGGACTACTGGAGCCGGTGGCTACCTCCCACACCACCACCTATAGTACATACTCACAATAAACTCTGTGTCAATACCACACACTCAAACATATTCCCTTCAAATCACTGTGGCTGTCTGTGTTTAAAACAGTGTTGTTTTGGTATAGTTTTTCTTGCTTTCTCTTCTTCATGACTGGAAATCAGCTATGAATGTTCTGCCTCTGATGACGGGTTTATTGGCCGAAAGCTAGTCTTATAAATTGCCTTTTGCGATAGAAGTAAACATAAAGCGTACAGATGTTTCTTCATCTTTTTAATTTGCTATTTTGCAGCCAGCACCTTCTTTGTCTTTGCAGTAGTTCTACAAAGTTTTGCCAAGAGGAGCCTAATGATGTTTGAAGATGCACTGATATCGTGTTGAGTCACACAGTTGACTGGAATATATTTAGCTTGTAGCCCAACTCTCAGTCTTAGACTAGAAAGGCTTTTCTAACACAATCTAACATTATCTGATATTGAATGACTGGATTTAGTGGCTGTATGATTCCAGTCAGGTATTTTTTTCACATGTATTTCATCTGTTACTATGTTTCTCAGGTGTATATATATATATATATATATATATTTTTTTTTTTTTTTTTTTTTTTTTTTTTCTGTATGTGTATGAACTCAGTTGGTCTTGGCTGGCCTTCCTCTGCCCTCTGCGTGGGCTCCCTCTGGCCCTCTGGCCTCTCTGGCAGTGGCTGTGCCTGTCCATCTGCCTCCTACTGTCTGGGTTCAGGGACAGGGGCCATAGAAGACCCCACACCTCTCAAGCCCTCCCTCAACAAACACCCTCACCAGCCCCCAGGCCAGCTGCTCAGGCCCCAGAATCTGCACAGCTGCCAGGTGGGCCTCAGGACACATAGTTGGACCCCTTCATGTCATTAATGCACAGAGGAGCACACAAATACACACACACTTTCACAATACCAACACATATGCTCAGTAAGCTCTTTACAAAATGGAAGCCCTGAAACACACATGGTTACACGGTGGCCCACATGAAAAAACTTCTCTTCTCTCACACACATCATGTGTGTGTGCCAGCCTTTACTACACAGCCTTTGCAGGCTCAGGTGTTTCCCACAGCCCCTATAATGGTCTGAGTTCACAGGGGTGAGACACCAACAGGTATGCCTGTTTTCTTTACTAATTACAGCTTTATTTATTCATTGGCAATGTGGGTGCTTCCAGATGACTTGGCTGGTTGCCTATCTACAGGATAAAGCCTGTGTGTGTGTGTGTGTGTGTGTGTGTGTGTGTGTGTGTGTGTGTGTGTGTGTTTTAGGATGCTTTTTCACTCCTGCTGAACATGGCCATCATCTCTCCTGTAGTATTTTCTTATCTGGTACAAAATGAATGACATGGATATGTGTCATCAAACTTGTCTCCTGTGGCAGCAGTCCAACAGGATGCTTACATCCACACAAGCTAATGATGAATTGATAGTTGCACATAAACATTTGACAAAGAGATGTAGACTCAATACTAATACTAATACTCTGCATCTCTGCTCTAAGGTCAACATGGTACCACCAGAATCAGTGCTTGGACTACTTCGTTCTGTTATTCCTGCCACATGGTCACATCTTTAAAAACATACATTTCATTCATGTCAACAACACACCAGTCTATAATCTCGTAATGTCAGTGCCCCCCAACTTGTGAAAGTAGAAAACTGCTTGTCTGCAGGTCAACCCCTGGATGTGTAACAACTTCCTCACGCCTGTTCGCTCCGTAGAAGTCTGAAATGTTTCTTTTATTGGCCAAGCCAGACATTTATCAGTCTTAATGATGTTTCTGTAAGAGGATGCTGGGTACTTTCCCAGAGAAGTCAAAGCCAGGATCCATCCCATTTTATCCATTTCAAACACCAAATATCCTTGTACATGCATTTAATAACCATATTGCATTGCATAATTCAAAAGTGTGTTTTTCTCTTACAGCAAAGAGAGACCTCATTAAGCTCTCTGAAGTTTGATCATCCAACACCTTGCTCTTGTCTTATCTGCACTGGCTACCAATACCAGCCACATCTGATTTCAAAATCCTCCTCTGATTCACCAGAGTTTTAAAATGGTCTGACTCCTCCTCTCATGTTCTCCAGTCCTCTCACCCCAAACACTCCACCTTTTACATTCCTTTGATGCTTTGTTATTTAATACTTCCAAGAGTTTTTACGTGGAGCCTTTTGCATTATTGAACATTTCCTCTTTAGAATAAATCACACTGCAAAGGCAGACAGGCCCCCTTGAGATTTTAATGTCTAGGCTTAAAAACCACTCTTTCTCTCATAGGTTTGGTCTCATTAGTTTCACAATACACTGGGGAAACATTCACTGATTGCTACTATTGTTTTCCTATTCATATAGCTAAAAGTACTATTGTTCATTTAGAGTCATCTTCTGCCTTTAAAGTCTAAGTCCAATGTTCACCCTCCTTTTAGCTCTGTTTTTCTCATGGTAAATATCTGACTCTTAGCTGCTAGCATGTCCATTGCGCCACCAGCTAGTCACTGATTTTATCTGTCTGCTGTTAACAGGTCAAATGTACAAAGGCGGAAAAAGTTAAAGGCCTCTTGTGAAGGATCGTGGTTACCTAGTTGTCCTAAACTCCTCTGATCTCATTTGACCCTGAACTGTCCAACACTGAAATCCTTTGTCAAGTTTCTCACTTTTCAAGATCCTGAGACAGAGTGAGTCAGCGAGTCTCCTGATACTGGGTGGGTGTGTTGTAGCACAGAGACAGAGACGCCACTGGACCAGACCCTATCATAGCTTCCTCTGTCGACTCCATTATCTTTCTCCCTGTGTACCTCTTTTCCTTTCTCCCATTTCCTCCCTCGCCTCTGATGTTATCTCCAGCCGCTTATGCCCTAATACCCCAATTGTTGTTCTCTTAAAAACAATAATTAGCAATCCCAAACGAGACTGAGGGGCGAATTCTAACAGCTTTCTTCTGATGGTTCCCCCGCCCTCCTTTCTTATCTCCCTTTCATAAGAGCAAAGAGGTGGGGGTGGGGTATGGGGGGTTCGGGGAAGTGTTGGCAAAGCCTCTTTAAACTCTCTGGTATTATGGAGGATTATTTTGTGCTGAGATCCTGGCTTGTGTTTCTGTTTTTTCCCCCCTTCTTTTCTCTTCCTGGTTGTGGCAGACACGCTAGGTAAACAGTTTGTGTCACACTTGATTGCGTTTGAGAAATTAAAAAACAGGAATGACAATAGGCCAGGGCTGGGGATAAGGACTGGGGGGACACTGACACCATAAGACCCTGGCTCTTTGGGGACCCCTGCTATGCCATGTGACAGAGCGGCCCTTGCAGCCACAACAATACAAGACCTCGTCCTTCAGAGAACACTTCTTGCTCCCAGTCTCTGAGTCTATCTTCGCTGGGCCATCTGCTGTGCTTCTCTCCTCCCCTCCTCCATGATTCCTTGTTTGAATCTGGCTCAATTATTCAAGTGTTTACAAGCACAAACACTCTGCCAGGTTGGAGGTGTGCATGTGTGTGAGTGTGTTTTCTAGACATATTCCCCTTGTGATTCACATGCAGTCTGTGTATATACACATAGAGAATGCAACATCTGTGCCTGTCACTGAAATCAGTGCAAAAGTTATAATACAGCAAGCCGTTTACAGTTTACACTGACTAAAGCTCAACTGAGGAAAATGTTGCTCAAAGCTTCTCAGCAAAACATGATTCTCCATGTATTGAAATATAGATCTTTAGAGTCCTGTGAAAACAGCTGGAGAGGCTATATGACTGGAATACACATCTGTGTGTTGAGAGCAAATCGACAGTGCACTGAGGATCCAGGCCTATAGGGGGGAGTGTGATACTACAAAAGAAAGCTGATACTGAACATCATGATATCACAGACTACACAGAGCACTGGAACCACAAAAAGGTGTAGAAGTGTACAGTGCTGACAGCATGTACTGTGTTGTTTGTTGCTTATGAAGGCCAAACGCAGCTAGTGCTCTTGAAATTACAGGAATTTAAATCTATTTTTTGAGGTTTGATTTGTGGTATATGCTCATGTGTTTGTTTTGTGTTTTTTTTTTTCTCTCTTTTTTTTTCTTACACAGTTAAATTTTATTCTTTTGTAAAGTGTCTAGTACAAATGTTTTATCATATTAGTGTGTGTAAAGCTAAATTATGTGATAAATTTGTATCAAGTTAAAGAGAAAACAGGAAGGCTAATGCTAAGGTTTAGGTCAAATTGAAAGTTTAAAGTCACTGCCATCTTAAAACCTTAAGTGAAAAAATCTAGAACAAAGCTACAAGTAAAGCTAGCAAAACACAGCTAAACTTTTTTTTCTTTTACAGTTTTAACTTGTGTGAAATTAAAAATTTGTTTAACAGAATCTGAGCTAACTCTAAAGCTAAAGATAAAGGTATAAACTTCAAATAACAAATCTAAACTAAATCAGATACATTGCTAAAGCCATGTCTAAGACTAAATACGATACTAAAGCTAAACTCAAAATGAAAGGTCGAAAGCGCTTTGCTAGCCAAACCCTGTGTGCCTGGAAATTTTGTGAGATGAGTTGCCTTGTGAGAGAAAATTGATTGTTCACCACCCAAAAGGACTGGAGGAGGTAAGCATTAACGCACAAACAGGCAGCCATGGACACGAAAAGCTGCTGTGGAAAGCAGAAGTGTCAGGGTGGGAGGAGAGGCAGGAATGTAGTCTAACCTACCACACATATTCATGTTACACTGAGGAAAACTTTTCCTAATCTCGATTCTTACAGCACATTTTTTCAGGTGCTTACCTAACCTTTAAACTGCCTATAAAGCCAACTGTTCTTATTCAGTATGATTTCATTAGATTAAAAGTGTTAGTTACTGTTAGCTAGCCTGTCTATAAAAAGAAACACATCAATTGTCATTGAATTATTTGTGTCATCACATCATTCGTGTTGAGTCTGTTTATTCTGCATTTCATCCTCTTTTCACAAATTTAAAAACCATGTTAATATGACTGCTTATGAGGCCGGAACAGTCTCCAGATACTATTTTCTGTTAGCCCCAGAGACACATGCCCCTGCCTCTACTTCCTTTAGCCCTTACTTTGTGTAGAAGGATTTACTTGTACAACCAGAGCCACAGAGTCTAGCTTAAAGCCAAACACAGGCACTAACCCATTCATCACCCTGGGCTTTCTTGGGTTTCTGTTTGTGTTCTCCCTGTGTTACAATCAATCATGTTTAATTCAATAGGCCTCACTTTACTAAATCAAATCTGGAGTTTTGGATAAGAGTTTGTGCTTACCGCAGCACGCTTACTTATGATTATTTGCATTGACAATTTAGCAGGAGTAACCTGAGACAGGTCTCCACCCAAACTGCCACATTGCACTCTGTCAAGGGATTCAATTCCAGCCGGCCTGCCAGCAGCTTGCAGCCCCTAATATATAATCTGTTGTTATACTGTCACCGCAAGGAGTGGCAACCAACCTTACTTTAGACGCCCAATCAAATTCATTAATCTAATTAAATATGTCAGATTGCCCAAATGAGACGCTGGTATGGCTTTGCTGCAGTGGATGCTGGGCGCAAAGTAAGGTCCCACAAGAGTAGCATACAGCCGACGCGGCGCTTAACGCCACTGCGCTCATTACACTCTTAATTACCTATTGTTTCTAACTGCTGGTGGCGCTTTTAATGAGAATCTACAGGCAGTTAAATGTAATCTAAATTTCTAATCTACTGGTCCATTACTATGAGTCAAAATTATTGCCTTTGTGAGTAATCAGACTTTAAAATGGTGCTACATCACTCCCGGAGGGCAAGAGGATTTCACTGTGTAATTGAATTTGCTTCTTTTTTTTTCCTCCTTCTACTTTCCTTCTTTTTCAGAGAGCTGAGAGGAAGGCTTTTCAGGCTAAGTGCTGGTCGCCCAGGTCGAGGAGCATGTCTTCGGGTTCCAAGTTGGATCACAAGGTTTTACCACGGGTCACTATGACACCAAGAAACAAAAGTGTGTGTGTGTGTATGTGTGTGTGTACGTGTTTATGTGGAATGAGTAGCGTATGTGTGTGTGCATGCATTTTGGTGTGTCTCAGTGTAACAGCCCCAGTCAGCCTCAGTATTTGCTGTGCTGTCACCGCAGCCAGATAAGCCGAAGGATTTATCACCCAGTGAATTGCCTTTGAGTGGTGGATAAAATGGCTCCACACATTCTCATATGAAAACGCGAGGTTAATGAGAGCCAAATTCACAGAGGGCTAAATCTAGGGTTTTCATGGATGGAATCAATCAACATGCACCACAATCACGCCGATTTGTTACATTGAGGCATTGCCCGCTTTGAATTCCAAAACAGTCCTCCTCACTGAATGATTCACTTTGATTTTGATTGCCTCTTCATCAAGAAGATGACAGCTATGAACTAATTTTCTTTTCTATCATGTTACACACTTATTAGTCTGGCCGTCCTGGCAGATGACTGATCTTTCCCTTTATAGAGCTACAGTTGATTTCCTAGTCCAATTCAAACAATCACAATGTTCCTGCATTCTTTTGAACTCAAATTATTTAGTTTTCAAGGTTTCATTTATGTGAATAGATTAGCCTCTTTGACTAATTATATTCCTTTATCCTGCTCTCATGCATGTCTTGGTAGATAGGATTTGACTGATACAGAGAGTTGATGCTTATATCGCCCTTTATAATATACCTTTATGTTCCAACAGCTCACTGTTTAAATGGTCAAGTTAAAGGAATAGTTCAACACTGAAATTTGCTTGTTCTCTGTGTTGCTAAGAGTTAGATGAGTAGATACTCACATGTTTGTGTGAGAAATATGGTTACAACTAGCAGCCATTTAGCTTAGCTGGTATAAAGACTGAATATAGGCAGAAACACCCAGCCTGGCTCTCCGCCCAAAGGTCAGTCCAGTGTGAAAATGATATTATGTGGTTTTACAGGTTATGTACAACCTATCTTGGATCTTCGGATAACATGTCATTTTATCCTTACGCTATTTGTACAGGTAAAACAAATGAGATATAAAGTTTTAATTAGTGAGTTTTCAAGCTGTTAAAGACTTGGCTACCCCACATAGAGCCAGGCCAACTGTTCTTAGTCTTTTGTTGTTGTTGTTTTCAACCGACTGCTGGCTGTAGTTCGTGATGAACAGACAGACATGTGGGTGGTATCAATCTTTCATGTAACCCCAGCATGAAAGTGACAAAGGGTATTTTCCAACACAAGCTGGACTATTCCTTTAACAGAATAAAGAAAGCCTAACAAACAGAGCTTGGCATCATTGAACCTCATAAGAAACCTCCTGTTTGAAGCCTAATTGTACCGCTGGCGAGTATTTAGTGGTGGAATCAGGTGTCTATTATTGTTTAGCACGGGTTGATAAAGGTCCCCAGCTCAAGTCTCTGGATTTTCAGATCTTTCTTCAATAGCTGCTTTCAGACGGCACTATGTACAGTAACACGTAGAGAGCTGGCATCACTCTTTATTCCCCGCGCACGGATGCTGTGATGCTTCACAAGAGGAAGTGTTCAATCATGTGGAAATAAAAAACGAAGACGATTGTCTTGGGGCGCCTAGTGCCTTTCTCTCAGTGCGGTGATGGATGACAACCTTGGTGTGGAGTGTGTGTGTGTTTGTTCATCGTGAGTCAGTAGTGACCAGGGACAGGAGCCAACAGAAAAAGGCCCTGTCCCCCAACCAATGAGCATTATTCAATGGAGTCTTTGTTGTCAGTGCACCGCGCCAGTCCGCACACTGTTGTCACAGGCAGCATCGCCTGATGCACCGCTTTCCTCATGTTGATGCTTTACCAGTTTATCTCCCTATTGAAATGCATGTGGAAAAATAAGGCATCACTGCTGGTCGCTCAGATTTCACTTATGGTTCTATAGTGTAACACCACCCAAGCTGGAGACCATCTGTTAGTGATCACTGGTTTGCATACCCATCTCGGGTAGAATAATAAAGGGAATGATTTTGTTGTACTTCAGCCTCAGAGGACTGTGATGTGAAAGCCGGCCCCAGAGGAGGGGACCTCTGTGCTGCCACATGGTGTCAGCACAGGATCAAGCAGCAGGTGGGCAATTGGAGCAAAAGGTACAAAAACAAAAAAACAGCAAACACAAAATGTCAACAAATAGAGGAATATCACCCAGTTTGTCTATCACACAGTGGAGTCACATGAAAATCAGGAGAGGATCTTTCTGAAGGGCCCGCACCGCTGACAGGAGGAGCAGCAGGAATAAAGGAGGGAAAAAGATGGGGAGCTCGAAAGAGAAAAAATCAGCCTTTCTACAAAGTAATGACGGGCGGAAAAAAGAAGGCAGGGTGTTGAGGAGGCTCCGACCGAGCCTCCATCTCCAGCTGTCACAAATCATTTTGCCTGGGAAGTGAGGGAGGCGAAATGTCAAAATATTTGTGAATAACCTACAGAAGCCTGTTGAGAGTGGGGCGGTGTGTGAGAGGGCATTGTTAGTTTCAATGGGGTGGAGAGGGATGAGGAGGGTTGGGGAATAAAAAAAGGGGGCAGGAGTGGGAGGGGTTTGCATGTGAAATAGCCTTCACGGCCCTCTGGAGGAACACAAGCCAAAATGGAAATCAGGCTCGGCCACTGCAGTGATATTTGCTCATTTTTAAACAATTTCTCCCTTGGCTTAGATTACTGATAACACTGACATCACACAACAATGTAGATATGCTTGCACCCTCACTGCTGCTACTGTGTACTGTATACAGCACAGACTTTTTAGACAGCTAGAGTCTCCTCACTCCGGTGATCACGGTTCATACATATGGTATCTACTCCAGTCAAATGAATACCCTGATAAGATGTATGTCTTTATTTCTATACCTCTACTGCATCTATGTTCTTCTGTAAAGAAGGACAGTGATTTTACTATTCAGTTTTGACTGTGTATATTTTATTCATTTGATTTATGTTCATGTCATATGTATTACTGGCTCCTGCTGTAGTTTTACCTGTTTCTTTTGAACTCTATCATAATGCAACAATCCATATTATTTTCTCTTGAATTTCATTCACATATTTCTAATTAAGTCTTTGATGTTGACATTGTTATTTACATAATTCCCTTGTCATAGTCTTTATTATATTCCCGCCATATATTTGTCTGCTATTTAGTGTGTAAAAATCGCCTCAGTGCCTTTGGAAATGTTTGTATCATCTTGATTTAGATTAGATACACCTGGAACAGCTTCTACAACTCTAGATGGTTATGCTCAGATTTCACAGTTGGGATGCACTTGTTTTAAGTGTTAGGTTTTCAGGTGAGGATGAGTAATTGTGTTGGGGGCGCACTGCTTGTCAGCCGTTACAGTGACTGTTGGTTGGGGAAAACATTCTGCCTTAGATCTAATGTGGCCTCTAGTTCCCAGCCAGAGTTTTGTAATACCATGGACTCAGGCAGACATATTTTCTCAAGAGCTAGAATTTCCCATTTAATCAATTGACTCTATTCTACTGACTTTCATGATTTAACCATTGAAAAAATTATTGAACCCAGCAACCTAAAGAAAGATATTCAGGGTATTGCAATTAGAAACTTCACTACTGAGAAGTTTAATTTTATGTATTGGAAGGAGCTGTCTAAAGTTTGAGAAAATAATTTATGATTTAAAACATAATATGGGGCAAGGAGTTTGAAAAATGTGGATGCTTATGGCGGCAGGGGAAGTCTAACGAAGATGCTATTGAGCTGCATTATGGAAATGTAGGATCTATATTTTTGAAGCCTGTCCCATATTAGAGACTAAAAAAGTCAGGTTATCTGGTTTATGCTGCATCAGTTGTGACCCAATCTTTCCTTTTTAATGTGTCTCGCAAGCCTAATTTTAGTTGAAGTGTAATACTGAATCGCCGGACTCAAAGAGAAATCAAAACAAAACAAAAAGAAAGTGCCATTCACTGAAAAAAAAGTAATGTTCCTCTGTAAGTGATTTTTTCACCTACTTTGTGCTTTCCAGACAAACTAGAATTACAACATCCAATGTGTCAAGAAGACCTCCAGACTAGGAGACCCATTGTACAAGTTTTAGTGAAGCAAGTGGTGCTCTGCACTGCACTCTGCATACAGTATAGTAAGAATAACTTGTTAGCCTGGTCACTGACCTCACACGCAGTACACAGACCTCAATGTTCATGTATTAGTTCATATTCTGACTGAACATCTGTGTATTTACCACAGCAAAAGGACAGATGATATTTTGGAAGAAATTAATGCAAAACTGTGACTCTTTAAAAATTGCAGCTGGCACTTAAGAGTAACTAGTTACAGGTGCTATTTGACTGGTATACTGGCCAGAAAGTCACTATATCTCTGCACCCTCTCCTGCTCATTACCACCTAACTGCCAGCCACATAAATGAAAAAAGCATTGTAACTTTAAATGGTGTTAAAACACTTCTGAGTACTGTGTGGCAAAGTTTAACTTTACAGGCAACATGGCAGATGTTACACAGGCAATTGTTTTGTACTTTTGTTGTCTTTTGTATTTGCTACTGTCATGATACAACATACGCATCAGTTGGTTAAGCTAGTAAAAGCACCGTCATTTCTAAGTTATCAGCTGTATGTAGCCCGCTGCTTCATATTTTGGGAGGATAATGCTCTGCCTCGTAATTCTTAAAGCACTCAGTACTGGGAAACCTTAAATATCAAACATTTAGTGATCTACACCTGGTGCATACTAAGGGAAAATAATACCACATCTTTGTTTTGTCCAGCAGGTCTGAATTCAAGCCAACATCATCATGAGATAATGTTGTGCTCTGGTTAATGTTTAGTTTGGTTAATTTCCCTGTCCTCCCACATTATCACAAGGTGAAAAGTGAATTAAGGACAGGTTCTATGATGATAAAGGTCTGATGATGCTTGTTTGTTCAAAGTCTCTGAATGCATGTTCTCTATCAGCCTGTGTGCATCTACTCTTTGTTCAGATGATCCCCTCGGGTGCATTAGGAGTCGTGAGGGTCAGGTGTCTCCTCTGTTTGCCTCCTCTGAACCTCACTTGCTAACACTGTATTTAATTAGGCCTCTAATCAGCTACTAAACACACAATAAAATGAGACAATCTATCTGTTTACTCCTCCCTCTCAACTCTTTAACACATACACACACACTGCATATTTGCATGTATAGCTGGTAAAAAAATTAATTAATTAATAAAAACATTTATCAGGGAGAAAGATCATGGTCATGACCCTTCACACCGATTCCCTGAAACCAATTAAACTGTCGGTCGGTGAAGTTCAGTTGAGGACACAGATTGGAAAACAATAGCAGATGACAGTTTCTCTGCTATCTCTGGTCAGTTTTCTGCAGCAGTAATTATATTTGCAGATTCTGTCATTAAGACTAAAAAGCTGGAGAAGTTTTGCAATCAGTCGGAAATATTTCAAACGTTGTGTGAGATGACGTTATCAGTGTGTGGAAACAGACTGTCAGATGTCAAAGATTGTGACTGGAGGTCAGACCTGTGTGAAAACTTTAATGTTGAGGAGATGCGATCTGCAATGTCAAATCAGTCGTGTGAGCTTTCATGAAATGCAAAAGTTAGTGAGATGCATTTTAACCCCACCTTTAAGGCAATGTTGTGCAGTTAGACTACTCGTTAGGACAACACCAATCTCAGTGATGGTAATGTATTATAATGTAAAATGATGACCTTGGACAATGTATTAATACTTATTGGCATTAACAGACACAACATTTTATGGTCCAAAGGAGAGAGAGGAAACATAATGAAGCGGTTAGGGTGTTTCCTGCTGATAATTTGGACAGTGACAGACATGGAGGATGACTCCCATAATCAGGTTTGACAGGTGGTTTAGTCGGTGTCACCAGACAAGAACCAACACACATAAAATGCAGATTATTAGACATTCCTTGATCCCATTATGCCGTTTATTCACTAAGGCAACAAGCAGGTAACAAGGGAGAATTAATAAACTGGTTAGAAATTGATTAATGACAATTTACTTCATAAAACCACATGAAGCACTAAAACCAATTGCTGCATCAGACCAGTTAAACAGATGTGACTATATTTGACAATTTTTAATATTCAAGCAACCATTTTCCTTCCTTCAGTCATTGAAAATACATTGATTAAAAGGAATCCAGAGAAATCACAATGGACATACAATGAGAACATACAATAGAAAAAAAAGAAAAAAGCGAATACTACATGATCGTGACTTAGACTTGTGTTTGCGACGCATGCTTACCAGGCTTGTGAGATTTTCCGTCGACCTTGACTACGTTGGATTTCTTGATTTTTTCTTTTAACTAAGGGTAGGGATCTACTTGGTCAGAGTCTAGGCACTTATCTTTAGCCTTGGCGAGCCCTTCTTACTGGTTTTGCTATCCTGCGAGTGCTTATCGCTCTGAGTCCGTGCATAGGTCGCTCTCTTTTCTTTTCTTTGATTTGCCATTCTCCTCTGTTACTACAGAGCTTCCTTACTCCCTTCTCCTTTTCTTTATCTTTGTACTGGTTTTCTTTCTTTTATGAACTCTTTCCTCTCTCTATCCTTGTCTTTATCCTTCTTTTCTTATCTTTCTCTTGCTTCTGACTCCTATCTCCTCCTCTCCCTGTCTTTGCTGGAGGCCTTCTGCTTGTGTTTGCTGCTATGACTGACTACTCCCTCGTTTTCCGGCTCCTTTTCCTCTCATGTCCCTGTCTTTCTCCTTCTCTCTGTCTCTGCGACTGCGGCTGTCTCTAGCCTGGCTCACCGCTCTCTCTCTCTGGATCAGGACCCTACTCCTCCTTCTGCGCTCCTGGAATCACTGCGGTCTTTTCTTGTGGCCCTGATCTCTCCAAGCTGCTCCTCCTCCTGTCCCTGCCCTTCTCGCTACGATCACTGCGGTGCCCATGGGAGCTGTGGCTGCGGCTGCGTCGAAGAGCCTTGTGAGACGAAGAGCGACTACGCCTCCTCTTCCTTCGTGGGGAGGAGGGTCGAGAGGAACTGCGAGAAGATGCTGAAGAAGAGGAGGAGGATGAGGAGCGACTGCTGCTGTGGCTGGAGGTGGATAGGGAGCTGCTGCTGTGACCATTGGTTGGGGAATCGCTGCCAACTCGCCCTGATCGCTCTTTCCCTCTACCTGAGTGCTTGCCTTCACTACCCTCCTTTTCACTACGGGACCTACGCCTCTCTACCAAGGGCTCCGCCTCTCTCTCCTTTACTTCCTGTTTGTGTGGATTCTCTGCCTGGCCCTCATCATATTCCCCCTTTTCTCTGCTCAATCTGTCCTTCGCCATCTCCTCTGTAAAAAAACAGACAAGAACTTAGGTTAAAATAAACCAGGCGCTGCTACGATTTGTAACACGCTATGTAACTGCCACGCTGACAATCACATTGTATTAGAACTGCTTTCACGAGATTCAAACATTTTGAGGCATTAGAGTCAAGCTGTGTACTGTGTTCCTAGTGTAGACGGGCAAAAGCATGAACATCATGTCTTACCACGTGCAAGCAGAGCCTCTTGTGCTTGTTTTTCTTGCAGCTGCTGCATTTCCCGTTCTTTGCGGCGGAAGGCGTCCTGCTTCTCCCGGATGCGGTGATGTAACTCCTCCTCATCTGTGTCGGAGGACTCAGACCCTCGCACGCTGCGATCGTCCTCATCCTCACTCTCATCTGAACCATAGTCACCGAGCCCGCCTGCCACAACAGAGCCCCCAGGTTGTTGAGTGTTGGAAAGGACCGAGATCCATTCTCACAATTAGGTGTTCCAACTTCTGAAACCCCTCAATTCCAACCCAAGGTCCCATCAATTCCAATGAAAGACACTTAATCCTGTGTAACTTTCACACTAATAACCCCCTTAGAAACAAGCTACAACATAATAGCCCTTAAGGAATAATGTCAATATAATAAATACTTTGTATTTGAGCGCATGCTTCTAACATCAAAGTACAAAACTAAACCCACATCAATCAGTAGGATGCCACTTCTGTCTTAATGAATCTTCGAAAGTTAGAAAGTGTATTTGGGTGTTACAGCTTGAGCTAACAGCTTTTCTCATGTTCCTACTAACACCGCGCCATGAAGTAAAAATGTAAAATATTTTCCTTCCCTCCCCCCGGTGACAGAAAAAGGGATACTCACTGAGACCAGTCAGAGAAGCCAGTGCACTTGACTGTGCCAGCTGTTTTGCAGGAGCTTTGATTCACATCAACAACAGGAACAACATGTTAAAACACATACTGCCATTTTCTCAAAGGCAAGAGAGTCGCTAGAGAAGGGGGTCACAGATAAAGCACTATTCACAAGAGCTGCCGTTGGTAACAAGAGAAAAAAAACAAAAATAAAAAAACAAAAAAATGGAGAAAAGAGAGAGGGTTAACAAACAAACTTCTGTCACACAATCCAAGTCAAACAGTCGGACTGGAGGGAAAGAACCAATCTGTACTAATGCACAGTCACTTCAATGGAGGAAGTCACTTGTATCTATAAGTGGGTGCTGGTCAGAGTCAATGCTGAGACTTCATTCAGTCATACAGTCTTTCAGCAGGAACTTCAATACCATGATGAGCAGGTTTTCAAATAGTGTTTGTGAGAAACATTGCTCTGCTCTCTCTCTCCTGATGCATTAGCAGAGAATGGTTGAAAATGCATTTCAGACATACTCCCATGTTTGCTGCTCAATCACCCTGGTTTACAGGGCATAATTGAGTCTAATTTAAAGAGATTATTATGCACATAATAGTTTCTCTTCAGAGTTAAAAATAATGTCTTGGTGAAAAGTATAGATGATGCATAAACTGGAAAAGACAAAAGCAGACCTCGAGTGGCTTTTCGGTGAGTCTCTTTGGCCACGTGCAGAATCTCCTCATTAGTGACCTCAAGAAGGATCTCTGTCAGGAGTGTTTTTGTGATGATCATCTTAAAACAAGGGGAAAAACAGAAAATCATTTTCAATAAATCTTTCTCAAAAACAGATCAGCTTCAGCTGTGTATATGTCAAAAAGGTTAACTAAATGGTCAAACTGACCAGCTGAAATTCCTTTTCCTCCTCAGTCATTTCAGGTTCACTGTCCTCTGCAGGGGGCGATGGACTGCGACCAGAAAATTCCTTCTTCATGGGGGGCTTTTCTTCATTGTCATTGTCATCATTCCCCTCATCATCACTGTCCTGATGTAGACAGAAGCAAAGATTGTGTTTCAATCAACAAAGTGGCAAAGCATGCATCATTTATAAAAGCAATCACTGCTACACTTCTAATACACATGCCAGAGAAGTCCATGACCCCGAATACCCTTTCACCACGGACACAAAACATTATGTGTAAAACTGTTTTCGAAAGGAAACAATTCTGCAGTCAAGGCCAGAAATGGGTTGCTTACAAATTTACTCTTGCGGGGTACGCGTGGCCCATCACCCTGCTCATCTGCCTCATGCTCTTTGCCATCATCTTTTGCCATTTCTGCACGCTCCTTCTCCATTCGCTCTCGCTCCAGCTTCTTCTGCTTCTCTCTGTCCATCTTTTCAAGGCCTTCACGGATCCAAGCAGGTAGTGTGCGTCTTTTTACAGCATCTGAAGGTGAAATCCAAGGTCAAAGGGAGTTATCCACATACTGTCACATTTTTAAGATGCATCATCCCATTTAGAGCTTTTATACTTTTACATGTTTACAACAGTCTTTGATAGGACTGTCCGGAATACCATTTTTGGGGCTTTGAAGCTTCAGCAACAATTATTTAAGGTTTCAATATGCCTTTTTTTTTTTTTTTTTTTAATGACTGGCGCTTGACTTTTTCGCGATCATCCTCTAAGATCTGGAAGTTACTCCATATGATTGATTATTTCCACATTTTGCTTGCGTAGTATCACTGTCCCAGTGTCAGAAACTATCGCTACGATAAAATAATAAAGTCGAGCGAAAACACACTCACCTAGCGGTGCTGGGGCCTCCTGTTTGACAGGGAGCTGGATGGGGGATCTGGGCCGGTCTCTGAATCCGGGGGGTCTGGTATCTCGTCTGTTCTGAGGAGGACCCTGCCAGTATGGAGAGTGGAAGCCCGTGGGAGTGGGGGCAAAGGATGAGGCAGCTCCATGCTGTAAAGAGACAGCACAAACTGAAAATTAAAGGAAGTTTAAAGTACAGAAGGTCCTGTTACTGCCACCAAGTGGCAGCGCGGGGCTGCTGTTGTCTTTCCCCTGATTATTTTAGCCGACATTCATCCATCTCTCCTGAGTGCGTTACAAGTCTGTTTACTAAAAAAAGAACAAAATCAGCCAATAAAATAATACCAAACCATGCTGGATCCTCAACAAGCCAAAACTTTCCTCTGCACCGCATCACGAAAGCAATGACTGATACACCTAGATGCTGGGACCCGGCACAGTTTACATGGATTGCTCCTTCTTGTTGTTACTTGGTTGTCACACTAAAACCCAAACGCTTCAACAGTTTCTACTGTAGCATCTGCATACCTGATAATCAAACTGGTTCATGGCCATGGGGGCCATGGCGTAGCTGTCGGGCTGTGCCCCATACCCATGGCTGTTCTGGGGGTAAACCCCGTGGTGGGCTTCAGAGTTGAACTCCACGCTGTCCTGGCTGTTGCTGTCCTCGCTGGGGTTCACCACATCCATCGGTCCTGACCCTGGAGGGATCCAGGCCTGGTCAGGAGGTGGAGGAGGAGGGGGCTGTCCGTGCATTCCCCATTCTGTTGAAGATGGAAACTCTTAAATTAAAGAGTAAATAAAAGCAAGTGCAATATAAATATATTTTTGTCTAACCACAAAGAGAACTGCGGCTTTGTGACAGCATATGCCCAAGACGGAATTGGATTCAGGTGTTTTATCTCTACTTGAGCCCTTAGGAGGTCACAAATTGTGTCCAAAATCAATTTTCTGATTAACTTGAACCATTCAATATCAGTTCTTAAAATTCCAAGAGCAATCTTTGAGTTAGTGCCTCTTCTCAGTCAACATGTATATCTGCAATAAATATGATGTGTATACAGTGAGTACTTGTTGCGAGTTGCTCAGTTAGGGCTGCATTTGTGGTAAATGAGGTATTACGACACACATTTTTTTAAGTTTAAAGGTATTTTAAAGTATAAGATAACCTAGATGACAGCTGACTATGTTAGCTACCTTGAGTCACATCAGTCCCATAAACTGTGATATGATATAAATAGTTACAGTCTATGTGGACGTGCCAGAGTTTACGGGACTGTCGTGACTATGGATGATTAGCTGACTCTGGCTATCTTATAGCAAATTCAGAGAGCATATCTGCAAGAGGGACAGACTGAAAAATGACTCCACACTGATTTGAGTTTGCTGAAGTACACCCACCAACGTAGAATAAAAATATGCTGCTGTGCTCAATGATATATGTGACAATATCTTAGGGCTTGCAATACAGAAGAATGAAGAAAGTGAGAAACTGGGAAAGCCAGCCCTTTCTGCATACCTGGCTGCCACATTCTGCCAAATGCCGGGTCACCCTGGAAGGCACCATGGTTGCTTTGTCCTACAGATTCAAGTCCTGGGATATCCTGGCCATTGGGTTGAATGTTCTGCTGCTCTGCTCCTGTCGACTCCTTTTGGGCTATCCATGCCTGTGCCAGAGCAGCCCAGTCCACTTGACCTACACAAAGCCAAAGAATAAACAAAGATTCAGACATATACCCATACAGAAAGTGTTACTGGTCTAGGGCAAGTCTTACTATCAAGGTTGTTTAAGATGTGCAAAGACCTGCCGAGTACATTTAAGAAAAAACTTCTCACTCAATCACTCACTGACCTGGATCTTGCTGGTGCTGGAAAGACTGCATCCACTGCTGCTGGCTCAGAGGCCACTGCGGCCAGGGCTGTCCTCCCTGGTCCCACATCTCTCTCCTCTGGATTCACACCTGAAATATCCAGGCCAGCCACATATAGATTATGATATGCGCGCTTGGCATCTATTCTGCTGGCATGCCAAGGGCAGTTTATGTGGTATAACATTACACTTGGGTCTCATCTTATGGTCAGAAAAAGGGAGCGTTAGCTTCGATAAAAGTGCTAATGTTACCTCAAGCTGACCGGCTAGCTGTATGCTAGCGAGCCCAATTGTCTTGAAACCATTTCTTCTGTTAGTGGTGGAAACTAACTAAATGCACTATGATGTTTTGTAGCACTACGGGCGCATAATACTGACATAAATTCAGGGCCGGTGAAGTCACAATCTCTTAACTGCCTTGGTTATAAGTCTGTGAGCAAGGGAAAGCTCATCCAAGCTAACGTAAGCTAACGTTAGCTCAGATAAAAAGGAACGCTAACAGAGAGCAGCATCATTGTTTTACCGGGGCGCCTTTACTTTAAATTAAATTCCGTGCTAATGAGAAAATGTGAATAAAAATTTTACACGCACTGTGCTTTGAGTAACATTATCCCCACCTTTTCCAGACAGTTTCTCTCCAGCGTTGCGGCTTCTAATCAAAATGGCTGCACCAGTGAGCTTCTCGAAGGAAGTGTGAACTGAAGAGACTCTGCTGCTGCTGCCTTCAAAGGCTGCCGGGAATATTGGAAATCGGCCTGTATGAGTAGTTCTAATTTTAATGACGGTAAATGAGTTTTAAAACAGATGGGAGCTATTTGCAACTTGCAGTTTCATTAACTGGAAAGGTGGAAAGCTTCTTCATCGCATCTTTGATTTTATACGTGGAGTAGGCTACTTTTTGAGTCTAAAACATGTAAATGTCTTACATGTCTTAGTGTCTATTTTGGGACGGTGATCACTTACTTTTGACTGTTCCGAAATTTGTGAGTCGTCTCTATTTAAGATACTAAATAGTTTGCCACATGTGAGTCTGTCACCTCTAACATACGTAACATATCAGCGATTTCTAAGCATCTGGGCTACACAAATAAAGACATAAACATAGTAAGCACGTTAATCAGTCAGTAAATTTAATGTGACAAGTCTGATTATTTAAAAATGTATTCAGCCTTGTCTAAGAAGCCTACACATAGTTAAATCTAGCGCATCCCCTAGCGCATTCGCCCATTATTGCAGCGAATCTTGTTTGTTTTGTTTTAGGTTTTGTGAATTCTTTGACTAAATGACGTCTTTAGGTGGTTTCTCTTCTGACCACTGATTTTTACTTTTTGCTATGACTTTTTCATTAAGAAATAGGAAGTTACGAGTAGCACGTAAAGGTAGCATGGGCACCGCGAGAGTTTCAGATGCTGATGAGACTGATGATAATGAGCACGGGGATGCTGGGCAATTTAAAAAGTGTATGAAAGCTGCATGGCTGTCTGCATGTTCTCGTTTGATAGCACACAAACAAGGTTAAATCGTTGATCTTTTCATACACAGACAGATACACACAAGAAACTGAGCACTTGATTTCCTCTTCTAACCTTCCTGTCGTGTTTGGGTCAAATCTGACCGATTTACAACTTAAAACACCCATAAATATTGTGTTTTACGCCTGATTGCCTCAAGGCCTTATGATATCCTCCACACTGTGCACTTGAACATATAAAAGTGATGATCACCACTTTCATTGAATTTTGAGTGTTTTAGTCAACCTTGTCACGCCTGTGGTGTTCCTGGTCAAAAGTGACCACCATAGGAAATGAATGGGTATCCAGATTATATTCATCCATCAGATGAGAAAACATCCCCATACATACCACCCCAACACACACACACACACACACCCCACACATTTCAGACTGACCAATGTCTTTTGTGGGTACACATCTCTTTCCCGCGCTTATGTGCCGATCCTCCCACGTGAACCAACTTCCTGATGAAACAATGTATTATATCTTCACACAGACTAGACAGGTGTCTGTTATGTGAACCCATCTCTTTCCCGTGCTTTTGTGCTCCCCCACATGAACCACACCTTCCAGACTAATCGATGTATCATATCTTCACACAGACCCCCAAAATATAGCTTGATATTTGCCTTGCACTCCTTTTACTCTGAGCACAATGAGTAGGTGACTGACCACACGGTTATCTGTCAGAGAGGCTCTGGACCAGATTTTAGAACAAGATGAAGAGCACCAGCCTCTGCCAGTCTGGTTAGGAGTGTGCAAGCCCCAGCCGCTGCCCTGGCCGCTCTCCCCCAACAAGGACAGGGTCAGAAAAGGAAGCACTGTGAGCTCTGTGCCCCTAGAGACAACAAAACAAGCCTGAGATGCTCCAAATGATGCCTATGTTTGCAAGGCCCACTTTGACCTGATTTTCAAATGCCACTCATGTGCATGAATTCACACGCGCACACACACACACACACACACAGACACACACAACTTCATGTTGAGGAGTTTGGTCTCTGGTTTTCCATTTCTTTTTTACGTTACATGTTCATTTTGGAATACATTTTCAGTGCCTATTTGTATTTTCACTGCAGTTATTCATGTTAACCACTACTCTGAGACATTGTTCACAGCTAAAGAGTGTTAAATAAAAATTTGGTGGTGATTAATGGTTTTTGTGTTAATTTAAGAGCAGTTAAAACAGACCGGTCAAATTTGACCGGGAACACTAAAGTAAGGGGCGGGGGATGAACACGACAGGAGGGCTAAGCATCTCTTACTACAAGATCTAAGAGTAATCTATTAGTTGCCTGCATACAAGGTTAAAGCTTTTTGTATGGTATTCAAAAGGACAAGGATGAGGACTGGTGAATTTATGGGCACTTTTGCTTAAAATGTACCTCATCAATTATAGAAATAGTTCCTAATTAATTGTCTCTCAGTTAACTCATCAGTTAATCTCCTATTTGTCTCAGCTCTTATTTGCTCTTTCCTGAAAGGCCTGACTCCTTGATGTTGTCTCTGACATCAAATTAAATATATATGTATGCATGTAATACCGCTGATTTCACTGTCGGTCTTTTGCAACAGTACTGTGAATGGCCATGGAGCCACTCAGTTGGAACATGAATTAGACTGTAAATGTGTATTTTAATCCCACCTTGCATCCATCAGTTTATATTATTTATGATGTCCCTTGGTCATCCCTGGTCAGTCAGCTGACCTTTCACCCAGCTATAGAAGGTGTCATGAAGAGTTCTGGAGTTCCAGAATGGTCATTACAGTGACTCAGTTATGAGAATCTCTCTGCAGAATTCACACACTCTTCAACCTGAACACACTCTGTTCATTTGTGCCTGGATGATCAACTGTGTTGGAGTACTCTCTTATCGTTGAACTTACAGTCGTGAAATTTTCTCTGTCGCTTTGACAAACACTTTGTTAAACCTGTTCTGTATTTGGATATACAGCAACAAAATATCAATGGATTTTACTGAAGGAAGCAGAGGAATCTACAGACCCATCAGGGTATGTGAGAGTTTTCTTTTTTACTGGAGTTTGACAGTAAACATTTTCAGAAGTAGTTAATTCTCTGAATAACAAACCAATGATCAACTTTACTGTATTTTCCTCACAGGTGTTGTTTGACACACCCATATATGAACGGGCTCTGCAGACCTGCTGGCATATTGGCTCTTATAAGTCTCAGGTAAGACCCACTGTAGTTTTCATGCCCACACCAACATAAAGTACCATGAACCGTGTCCTGTACTTAAACATAAAGACATGTGATCTCTTGTATGGTGTTTAGATTGCACTGGTTGCTGAACTTCTGAGGCTCCAGCAGAAATACCAGCTCTCATCTGAGGTGACTGCTGAAGACATGACTGATCTGCTGTTGGAAGAGAGCAAAAGCACAGTGAGAGTGAAGTGAGTTATTGACACACACACACACAAACAAACACACAGTCTGGCACCACACCTCTTCTTAAGTCTGCCCATATCACACTAATCTGTGTGTGATGAGGAAGAGAGGTACAGTACAGATGAAGCTTGTGTTTTCTTTCTGTTTGAAGGCTCTGGGAATTTGAACTGGAAGACTTTGATGAGGATGTCATACCTCTTCTCAGACTGGTAACGCCACAACCCTGAGAAGACTTTGCTGTAGTTTGGAGTGAACATCATACTTGATTTATTTCTGTAAATATGTCCAGTCTGCTCACCATATTTCATTCCTTGTTTCAGGTGTGGGAGGTGAACAACAACATGAAGAGCAGGGACGTTGAGTTTGAAGCCAGAAGGCTGCTCAACTCACCAGAGACCATCCCTCCTCAGTTTCAGTGAGTCATGTTTGATACACATTTATCATCAGTTACAGTGCAGTGGTTGTGATGTCTCTGTGAAGTTGTAAAGTGGTTTTAAAACAAATTTTGAATGACTTTTACCAACAGACATCCCAAGATCATCAGCCAGGCTCACAAGTATGCCAAGAGCCTGACAGAGCAGCACCAGCAAATCCCCAGATCCAAACTGCTACGCCCACGAGAGGTGGTGATGGAGGTGGTTCCAAAAGTCGTGCAGGGCTTCTGGTTGCCTCCTCCAAACACCTCCTTCAACATGCCCTCCAAGCAGCTTAGTAAAATGGCTGTTGGAGTCACGAAAGCTGTTGAAGACCGGGTCTCCACTACTCTGTCCTCCATGCTCCTTCAGGTCTCCTTCTCCCACTCCATCAGAGACGACGTGGTCCTGTCTATCCAGGAAAAGGTTAGACAGAGTTATACTAAAGACGTCCTAGTGAAGATGCTCAACTGCTTTTCAGCAAAGGTGCTGAAAACCATCAGTGATGTAGCAGCGGCAGAGATCTGTGAGCTGTTTCAGCCTCAGACTCGCACAAAAGTGCCTCCAAATCTGAAGCCCAGAGAGGACTGCACCCAGCCAGCAGATGTGGTGGATCGTGCAGAGGCCAAAACCAGCTCTGCTGTCATTACTCCTCCACCTGCTCCTCTTACCCTCGCTACAGCTCCTGCCAACACTGGCCTGGATGAGGCAGAGGAACAGTCAATGCCCAACTCAGAGCCAGACTTTGCTGTGGTTCCAGCTCCACCACTCCCTCTGACCCCTGCTGCTCAACCTTCAGTCACTGCTTCAGTCCTCCAGTCCTCAATTCCCAGCTCAGAACCAGACTCTGCTGTGGCTACGACTCCTGTCATCACTGCAGCGCAGGATGACCAGACTGCCAGTGCTGAACCTTCTGACAACTTTATTGTCCACAATGGTTTTAACAACAGCCTGGACAACACAGAGGAAGAGCCAACCTCAAGCCCACAACCAGACCCTTCTGTCCTCTCTCCTCCACCTGCTCCTCTTACCCTCGCTACAACTCCTGCCAACACTGGCCTGGATGAAGCAGAGGAACAGCCAGTACCCAGCTCAGAACCAGACTCTGCTGTGGCTACAACTCCTCCAACTCCTGTCATCACTACAGTGCTGAACCTCCTGACAACTTTATTGTCCACGATGGTTTTAAGAACACCCTGGACAACACAGAGGAAGAGCCAACTTCAAGCCCACACTAGCCTGGATGAAGCAGAGGAACAGCCAGTACCCAGCTCAGAACCAGACTCTGCTGTGGTTACAACTCTTCCACCTCCTGTGAGCCCTGCTGATAACTCTCCTGTCATCTCTGCAGCGCAAGATGACCAGACTACCAGTGCTGAATCCCCTGACAACTTTATTGTCCACAATGGTTTGAACGACAGCCTGGACAACACAGAGGAAGAGCCAACCTCAAACCCACAACCAGACTCTTCTGCCCTTTCTCCTCCACCTGCTCCTCTTACCCTCAGTACAACTCCTGCCAACACTGGCCTGAATGAGGCAGAGGAGCAGTCAATGCCCAACTCAGAGCCAGACTTTGCTGTGGTTCCAGCTCCACCACTCCCTCTGACCCCTGCTGCTCAACCTTCAGTCACTGCTTCAGTACTGGATGGTGAGAATATGAGTGAGGAGCCCACCAGAGAACCAGACTCTGCCATGGGTCCAGCTCAACCAGCTCCTCTGACCCTCTCTGACAAACCTCCCATCATCACTGCAGCGCAGGATGACCAGACTACCAGTGCTGAACCTCCTGACAACTTTATTGTCCACAATGGTTTTAACAACAGCCTGGACAACACAGAGGAAGAGCCAACTTCAAGCCCACAACCAGACTCTTCTGTCCTCTCTCCTCCACCTGCTCCTCTTACCCTCGCTACAACTCCTGCCAACACTGGCCTGGATGAGGCAGAGGAACAATCACTGCCCAGCTCAGAACCAGACTCTGCTGTGGCTACAACTCCTCCAACTCCTGTCATCACTACAGTGCAGGATGACCAGACTGCCAGTGCTGAACCTCCTGACAACTTTATTGTCCACAATGGTTTTAACAACAGCCTGGACAACACAGAGGAAGAGCCAACTTCAAGCCCACAACCAGACTCTTCTGTCCTCTCTCCTCCACCTGCTCCTCTTACCCTCGCTACAACTCCTGCCAACACTGGCCTGGATGAGGCAGAGGAACAATCACTGCCCAGCTCAGAACCAGACTCTGCTGTGGCTACAACTCCTCCAACTCCTGTCATCACTACAGTGCAGGATGACCAGACTGCCAGTGCTGAACCTCCTGACAACTTTATTGTCCACAATGGTTTTAACAACAGCCTGGACAACACAGAGGAAGAGCCAACTTCAAGCCCACAACCAGACTCTTCTGTCCTCTCTCCTCCACCTGCTCCTCTTACCCTCGCTACAACTCCTGCCAACACTGGCCTGGATGAGGCAGAGGAACAATCACTGCCCAGCTCAGAACCAGACTCTGCTGTGGCTACAACTCCTCCAACTCCTGTCATCACTACAGTGCAGGATGACCAGACTGCCAGTGCTGAACCTCCTGACAACTTTATTGTCCACAATGGTTTTAACAACAGCCTGGACAACACAGAGGAAGAGCCAACTTCAAGCCCACAACCAGACTTTTCTGCCCTTTCACCTCCATCTGCTCCTCTTACCCTCATTACAGAAACTCCTGCCAACACTGGCCTGGATGAGGCAGAGCAACAGCAAGTGCTCAGCACAGAACCAGACTCTGCTGTGGCTACAACTCCTGCACCTCCTGTGAGCCCCGCTGATGAGTCTCCTGTCATCTCTGCAGTCCAGAATGACCAGACCACCAGCGCTGAACCTCCTGACAACTTTGTTGTCCACAATGGTTTGAACAAAAGCCTGGACGAAGCAGAGGAAGAGCCAACTTCAAGCCCAAAACCAGACTCTTCTGCCCTTTCTCCTCAACAGCAAGTGCTTAGCACAGAACCAGACTCTGCTGTGGCTACAACTCCTGCACGTCCTGTGAGCCCTGCTGATGAGTCTCCTGTCATCTCTGCAGTACAGGATGACCTGACCGCCAGTGCTGAACCTCCTTCTAACTCTGCCATCCACAATGGTTTGAACAACAGCCTGGATGAAGCAGAAGAAGAGCCAACTTCAAGCCCAAAACCAGACTCTTCTGCCCTTTCTCCTCCACCTGCTCCTCTTACCTTTGCTACAGAAACTCCTGCCAACACTGGCCTGGATGAAGCAGAGGAACAGCCAGTGCTCAGCACAGAATCTGCTGTTATTCCTCCTCCACCTGCTCCTCTGACCCCCTCTCCTGAACCTCCTGCCAACGCTGCCAACACCCCCAACACCCAGGGGCCAACATTCAGTCCAGAACCAGACTCCACCTTTGTTACTGCTCCTCCACCACCTGTGACCCCTCCTGCTGATGAGTCTCCTGCCATCTCTGCAGTTCAAGATGACCTGATCATCATGCAGCAGCCAGTCAGGGTGGATGAGTCCTTCACCACCACTACAGGTAGGAATAATTATTCATGTTGACTTGTGTCTGAGCCATCCTGTCCATTCACACAGTGGTTAACTGTTACTTCTGGTGTGATGAGTTCAGGCACTGACTGTCCTGCTTTGGTTTTTCAGAGGTTAAAAAGACAAAGAGGAGAAGATTCAGCTGCTTCGTTGGTTGGCTGCGAAAAAACATCTGCTGCTGCTTCCTGTCTGAAGACACAGAGGCAGAATGAAATTCCCTCTGTAAAACACCATTTTAATGCTGCACTGCAGCCTTCTGTCTTTCATTTTGAATTAATAAATTTGCAAAATTAAGCATTTTATTTCGTATGTTATAGTTTGTGCATAAAAACACTGCACATACTGTATAGCTTTAGTTTCCTGGTGTATTTCATGAGCACTTTTATTATGGAAAAACATCAAGAACAGAAATTACTATTGCAAGAAACAAGACTTTTCAACACAGACAAACAGAAGACAGTGGGGGGTGGTAGGAGATGCTGCAAACAATTCTGAAATGCCCTCAGTAAAACATCATTGAGTACTTTGTTATTGTAATTATCAGTTTCATTTTTGTGAATGTATTAAACTGTATTAAAACTAAGACATCATAGTATATACTAGGACATATGAATGTGTATTTGAGAAACAAGCACTTTTGATTTGGGTAAAATCAGAATTACAAACAGACAAAATGTCTTACAACAAATGTCAAATATTCCCAAAAACAGAGAAGGATTAGGATTTTCAAACATGTCACTATACATCCCTTTGTAATCACCTGCAACTAGCACCTGTGGCATTTCTGAAGTAAAACATTTATAGAAAATTTGCCCTTTTACTTTTCAATGAATACTTTTAAGGAAACATCGCGATGGGAAAATTTATTTTCACAGACTGCACTAAATATACGTAAAAACAACAACAACAAAAACCTATCTCTAGTTTGCCAGCTAGAATTGAAGAACTACCATACCCCTAATCCTTTGCTTCCTGTCTGAAGACACAGAGGCAGAATGAAATTCCCTCTGTAAAACACAATTTTAATGCTGCACTGCAGCCTCTATTTCTCTGTTTTATTTTTTGTGTCTTTCATTTTGAATTAATAAACCTATAAATTTATAGGTTTTGTTTCTGGGTGTACTTCATGAGCACTTCTAGTATGGTGACAAAAAATATCAAGAACAGAAATTAAGACAAACAGAAGAAAGTGGGGGGTGGTAGGATTGACCTGATAGCAGCTGCTGATGCAGATGCTGCAAACAATTCAGAAATCTCACAGAGCACTTTGTAATACAGTGAGTGTATTTGAAATTGGTGTTCATAGAGTGACAGATAAAACATTGTGACCAGATACCAGAGTATTCACTGGCAGGGGCAGATCGCAGATTGTAGCTGTAAATTAACATAAATCTATTTAAGAATATGCACCAAGTATAATATCAGTAGTGGAAAGTAACTAAGCACCTCTACTCCACTACATGTTTTTGACAGATGTGGTTACTTGAAAGCAGATTCAGATTTTAAATATAAACCATTAGATCAGAAAATGAAATATGCTGCTTTGTTATCAATGAATCCAAATGCTGTGTAGACAGTCAGGAATGTAAAATTTTGAATGCAAGATTTTTGCTTGTAATGGAGTATTTCTACATGGTGGCATTGCAACTTTTACTCAAGCAAAAGATCTCATTATTTCCTCCACCACTCCATAATATCAAGTGAAGTATTAAAACTAGTTTATTTTGACACAGGGCCTCAACAAAACATGGCTGCAAGATTAGTTTAAAAAATGTAGAAGCCACTTCAGATCCTTACTATTTCAGTTTATTTGGTGCATCAATTCATTTTCTGTGGATAATACCAAAGAAAACTGAGATTCATCACATTACCACAAAGTAATCTCCTTGGGGCCTTCAGGGCCCATGGGAGTCTGGGCAGTCCAGTGCAGTTGTTATAGAAACATTTTTCAAAGTCAGACTGATGCATGTGATTCAAGTAAGGAGACTGTGGCCTCTTATTAGCTACAGTGTTAGGTGGAATGCCTGTAGCTCTTAGTGGATGTCATCATTTTCCTAAAACATGAACTATATTCAACACACACTTTGTTGTAAGGGTTATCTGCAGGTGTTGTTCAGTGCTCTGTCATGTACTGCTCTGGTGTTAGATTGTAGTGTTAATGTGTATGCACTGTGAGGAGCAGAGCCTGAGGCATGTGTAGTCCAACTGTGTAGATGTTTGCATCAGAAAATGTGTTTAACGTGTTGTGTGTTAATGCATATATGAGGTTTGGTGTCAGGCGAGGTGAGACTGACAGTGACAGTGGCGCTCATGGTGAGAGCAGAGAAATTTAACCTCCACTGCTGGTAGATGAGCATTCCAGCACCATCTTATTAGTTTCTTTTCATTAAGTGAGATTAAATCACATCTAATGCTTCAACAGCATGTCCTTGGGCCAAAAGCCAACCCCCGCCTCCACCCACACGCTCACCCAACACCCACACTTTAAAAATAGACAAATACATTTCAGAAAAGATTTGATCTTTTTGTTGGTGGCGGCTTGACAACCTGCTTCAATGCTCCGGCGCCATGACTCAGATGTCACAGTGTGTGGGAACAAGACGACGTGTAAGACAATGTTTTTGGACGTTGCCCTTTTCCTGATTCCACACCCACCTCCTCTTCACCAGCTCGCGACATGTTCTGAAGCAGTGCTGCTCTGCACCCGTCAGGGCCGATCACCGGCGAAGACGGGCTGAATATGACACCCTGGGATCTGCGGTGACAGCCCCAGAGCGATGGTGGACAACATCTCGCTTGGAGTAAAAACAGGATGACATCAATTCCAAAGCAAAACTAAATCCATTGTGATCTCTCATCCACTACTGCTGCTGAGAACAAGACAGGCTAAAACATAAAGAGAACAGAGTCCTGTGAGTCCTTCAGTTCATAAATTAGATTTATTTTGATACAGTATGTAATAATACTCATTCCAAATGTTTATTATTTCAAAACTGAACTTAAATGTGATTTTCTGGAAACAAAAGTCTGTCTCAAGGAAAAACCCTGCACACCTGAAGCACCATGATTTTGTATTGTTACTAGTATGTACAATTACATATACTCCTTATTTTTGCTTACAGTAAGTTATACTGTACATAAATATGCCACACATATCCCTCTTTGCATTTGACTCTGCATATGGTTTTCCTCTCACCTTGCACAGGTTTACTAAACCTGAAACAGAGGCACTGAATTTGTCCTTGTTTCAAAAGAAAACAATAAACCTCTAGACTCTGATGCATATGTTTAACCCATTCCCTTCTACTGTTTTAGCAAATGTCCAACAAGCAGGAAAAATCTTTCCATCTAAAACACTTTCATAGAAAAAGATGAACAGTTCATCTGACATAGATGTTTCAAGAATAGGCAATACATTCATTAGAACATTAACCCATGCACATTACAGCAAAGATGTTTATCTAGTACGGCTTTAAGCCTTCAAGGTTTTTTTTAATTTTTCAATGTTTTTATTATTTGCTCAACCTTATTGATGGTAGCAGGGAATAAAAAGTCAGTCCTACAATGCTGACTCTTTGTCAAACATCTTGATGGGTTTGTGTGTGCGCCTACAGGAGAGCTGAAATACAATGGAAGGCAAACAAGGTGCTCTGTCGGACTGATAATCATCTGGTTAGTTTGTTTGTGCAAAGACATTTGAGAACCATACTGATGACCTTGAAGGAACAAATGTTAAAGAAACTCTGTATGAAGTAAACTCCTCGTGTGTTTGGTTTTGATTTTCTGCTCTGACATGCAGCTGCAAAACTCGTCTTTGGCAAATGTAGTTGACTGATAGTCTTACATTTATACATTCTGATGTAGAAAAACAACGGTTTAAAGTAGGCTGTAAAATAATTGTTGTGCTACTCTTCGAAGGTGCTGTGTGCAGCAATTTCAATCAGTGTGTCAATGTAAACTGCTGTAAGCTGCTGTGGTTTTTATTATTATCATAAATAAAAAGAGCCAAGGCTCTATATGCTTGTCCTTGTGCTCAGCCATGGTGTCTTTAGTGAGAAGAACAAAAGTTTAAATTCATTGTTTTGCTGCCGTTTCTCACCATCTACCATCTGCTATTACCAGAAATAATCATGCAGATTTCTCACCAAAATCGGAGCCAGTGTCACACAATGTACAATCTTTTGTGCAGAGTGCTGGCAGAGGAGCCAATATTCTTTATGATGGTCCTGAGTTTCTACATTAAGTATACCAACTATGCCGATTTCATCTGGCAGTTGAATACTGATGAGAAAATGATACACATAGCACCTTAAAACTACATTCTCCTGTCTCTCACTCATTCACTCACTCATAAGTGTGCATATACATACACACAAATACATACACACACACTATTGACATCAACTAGTCAGTGCTGGGCACAGTTTAGCATGCAATAACTCTGCTTATTTCCTGTTGGTTACTGTAGCAAACTCCTTCATGCAGTTTATGTCTCGGGCACATGATCGTGACAGAAACAGACGATAAATTTAGAACAGCTTGGGTTCAATAATACTCCTTAAGCCTGACCTCTTTTTTAAAGGGTAGGATTTTTAGAATGGAAACGTGAATGAAAATTGGGACTATATCAAAGCAGAAAATTATAACTTCAACATCTCATGTTAATCTTTTATGTATCTAAGATATTTAAAAGTGCCCATTTTCAATTTAGAGTTTGTATGGACATGACAAAACAGCCATTCTTCTCATGTAAGATAAGTGAGTGTACAGTGAAGTCGTTCCCTTTTCTTCCCTCCACGCACTCACAGATACAGTAAGAGGAATGTACAGGCTGTACCAAAAACAACACAAAGCAAAACAGATTTCTAGGGAAAAATGCATTCACTGATTTACACTGCATTACAGCATTTCCTCGTAGAAGAGCAGGTATGCCTGAGAGTTGAGTACCCTTGACTCTGGTACTGTCTGAACCGTGGTGTCACTGACGTACACCCACTGGCCCTGGGAGCTGCTGCTGGCCTCCCTCGCACCTGAAAAACACACAAAAAGTGGCAATGTCATTGCTTGTCGTGGGGTGGGGAGGTCAACAAGAAAAAAAACAAGTAGGAAGCACTATTTGTATTTTTGAAGACTGGCTTCTCTTATTTTTCAAGGCAGGAAAAAGCCCATTGAGAGTATACAGTATACAGTATACATATTCAGTTCAGGTTGTTGGCTGACAACAGGAGCAGTGATCACCATGCCAGTCTCCAACACCTTGTTTCATTTCTATTTGCATTGTAAGATATTGAGCTTCAACAAGGAACTTCAACATAACATAAATAACTTTAAAAGTTCCATTGTATCTAAACTGCTTTATTCGTTCATGCACCTCTTCTGCTTATTTTCAGTTAAGGATTTATGCTTACTTGTCTTTTCTTTTATGTTTTCCTTTGGCAGGTAGATAAGTTAGTTAGTGGAGCTCCTCTTTTATGTTGCACACATTTTCTCCTAGACAGGGTTGTAACTAGCTGTAATTGTTCTATAGGTAAGTATTCACAAGTGTCTCTGTCAGCTAATGTAGCCCAGATGTGACTCTCACCAAGACTGTTAAAGAACACAAACCTGACTGTCAGTGTACAAAGCAAAATGTGGCATCCTTTCCATAAACTAGTCTTTGTAAAAATTTCAGACACTGAATATCTGACTGGTCATTTGACAATTTACCCAACCATGAAAAAAACGGGCTCATACATATTTTTGCTGCACTTGGTCAAGTCAGTAATTTGCCCAAGATACTGCTGTGGACAAAAGTTGACCATCCTGACTCATCATCAGCTACTTAGAAAATAAATAATATGAACTGAGAATACTGCTTTTTGTTAACTTAATATTTTTAGGTATCTAAACGGCAATGTTGAGGTGAACTGATGAAAAGAAATTTTAAGCAGAATGAATACAGTGATAGAAGACAGAGCTGTGATAATGTAGATGTTACAGTAGGACTACAGTGTGTCAGCAGTAGTTCAACATGTTTGAACTCTCTGTCATCACCACCCAAAGGCTTCTATTTCAATATCTTACATCAGCTTGTCAATAGCAAGGACAACTACTTCTTTGATTTTTCCAACTACCTTTCAGCACTATTCTGTATTCTGGACACTAAGAGAAAAAAACACATGGATGTATAGGACACAAAGATATCTATTCATTGTGCCCTTAAAAGATAACATCCTCAATCTTATAAGAAGTGAGGCCTTTGCTGTGCAAATACTGACTGCTTTCATGAACTGCACACAAACACAGACACAGAACAGCTGAACCCTGACCTGACAGGTTCCTGTGGTGCTGATCTGTTTTCCTCTGGGGAGTGCGCACTTTTACATATGCAGTATAGTGGCCCCCCCGCATTGAACCACTATGTTCAACAATCCCATACAGGCTGTAGAGGACACGCTCACCGGCTGCCAGATTCTAGCAGAAATGAGAAAAAAGATTAGTAAAAAGCGACAGAACTAAAAAAAGTAAAGATAAACAGATAGTCTCAAGGAACAATACCAACCAAGGACATTTATTACAAACTGAACTACTGAAGCAAGGATTAACAGAAACCTTTAGCACAGTGAAAGTGGAGTGGTGTTAAATGTAGGAGAGAGTTTGAAACCCCTTTGACATGAAAAGATTCATTCACTTTCAAATAAAGAGAGTTTTTGGGGGGATTTAGGATTAGTTACTAAATACCTTGCAGGATGCTGAACAGAATGGAGCCAGATCCAAGATCAGAGGAAAGTCAACATGGCGGTTCACCTTTCGTAGGTTCATCCCTGCCTTAAAATACAAAAACATAACCGCAGTGTACTAACATTTGGGCCTGTAGACTAAATCACGAGCCTCAATATCTAAGTTAGAGATAATGTAAAAAAAAAATTGCTCAGAACTGCATCAAATATAACAGCCTTTGAATATCTGTTTGAAAAAATGGAGAGTGATAAAAAGGCTGTGTGTGGCTGCTAACCTGGTGGAAGCGTTTAAGATGCAAAGTGATGACTGGAGGCAGCGAGGATATCAGCATTTGCTTCCTGGCACTGGTGTAAATCTTCTCCACCTTCTTATCTATGCAAACAAAACAAAACACACGGAAATGTCAGGTTTAACTGTTAAAACATTAACTCGGTTTTGTTCAAACAAAGTCATGAATCTCGTGTAAAAAAAAAAAAAAGTTTGAGTGATTTAGACAAATACAGACATAAGCAAATATTCATGACAGGATCATAGGACCACCACTGTTTTGATACTTTCTTCTAGAGAAAAAGTTAGAATCTGTTGTAATTGGGATGAATGAAAGCTTCCTACAGCTGCAGTGTGCGAAGGACTGAACTACAAAGTTTTTGCAACCAACAATCAAGCCTGTAGGTAATGTGTAGGGATTGGCATTTTAATTGCTTTTTGAAATAAAATAATCAAGCCAATTTAAGTCGATTAGTTGATCAGTCATGATGTCATCGTTAACACGTGCCTCCCACCCAAACCAAAATTACAATAATAAAAAACCTGACCAATCATGGAGTGGGTAAACAACAAGTATACCAGTGTGTCTGTCATCTGTGCTTCCGAGTCTGGAGTACAGAACCGTCCAGTCACCGTCGACGTAATGGCAGGTGACAGTGACGTAAGAGCATCGGTTGTTTTCTTTGCCTCCATCAAATTCTTTTTTAAAACTGCAGCTGTCTCATTGTACTTTTTCTCAATCTGGTCAGTGATGGTCTTCTTTCAAGGCATGGTATATTCAGGTTCCACAAACTCCATGAGCCCAATCCTTCAACAACGCCAAGAGGAAGCGTCTGAAATCACTGAGGTAACCAGTTATCTGTTCCTGTCATTTGCACACATTAGCATTTAGGTACAACAAATCCAGTCACTTTTCGCTGTCACTCTGTTTGGCCTTGTTGCTGCGGAAGCCCAACATTTTTGTCACAGTGTTGTAAATGACTCCTTATCATGCTGGTAGAACTGTGGAAAGCTAGCTTCATCCCACATAATTCACATTCAACCTTGTTCAAATGATGCCAAAATCTGCTCCATTCTTTTGCTTGCTACACACAAAGCGAAGATGCAGCACTCGGGCAGAGACAGTGCCATAAACACTAGTTTTGCATCTCTACAACGTAAAACATAAATTTCCGCCCAACTTCACCCAAATAAAACTTTTTCAAATAAAAAAGAGTCAATTCTCAAAAAAGATGTTGACTATGCTTACCAGTTTGACTAATCTAATCAAATAGTCGATTATTCGTGCACATCCCTAGTAAAGAGAGTCTGATACACAAAGATGGAGTATCACTTTAAAGGTTTCCTATAGACAATCTGTGATGTAAAAATTGGATGTAACAGTGTAATCTGGTGATAATCATAAATGCATCATATCAATCATTTGCGGGGAGAAAACAACAACTGGTTGTTCCAGATGTTTTGTCTTACCAGCTGAGCTGCTCTTGCGTAGCTGTTTCTGTCTGCGTTCAGTGCAGCTCTCACACAGAAGCTTGTTGTTGCCCATCAGCAACTCCACAGAGGTGAACTGGTGGAGGCAGGACTGGATGGAGCACTCCTTGGAGCTTGGTGTGTAACTGTGGGACAGCGCCTGGAAGGCTCCCTGGTGGTGTTGATGGTGGAGGTTATCTCGTGACTGTGTTTCTCCCAGTTCCTCTGGAGAACAGTGCGTGGAAGGTGAGCAGTCCCCGGAACTGAAGCCCAGGTTGACTTTAGACACTGCAGTAACTAGCTGCTCTACAGCGCCACCTTGCCTTGTGGAGGATGATGACGTGGGGGAGGAGGCAGAGATGGGCGTAGGGGATGGAGTGAGGGTGGAAGTGGACGATGGGGTGGACATGTGCCCGTGCCCGTGGCTGGAGGAGGAGGTGCGTGGGGCCCACTCACTCTCTGAGGCCTCACTGTCTGCGTCATTGCTGCTGTCCTGAGCACCTGAGTCTCTCTCGCTGCCATCTGATAGGCTGCCTGCAGCGGCCATCTTGCAAACTGTGACACCACGAGCTAATCCACCAGCTATTACCTCCTCCTCTGGTCGCTCCGCACCGCAGCCTGCTCCCTTCTCCTCCACAGAGCTTGAAGCCCTCCTGCTCTGTTGCTTCTGGGGAAAGTGGAACAGATGCATTAGCCCCTTTCAGAAATGAAGACACTGCCAATTTTACATGTTAGCGTCATGATGTAGCTCCACTAGACAGCATTACCCTGGCTCCCAGCTCCACTGTAAAGAATCTGGGAGTCATCTTTGATCAGGATATGTCCTTTAACTCACACATAAAACAAACTTCCTTGGACTGCCTTTTTTCATCTGCGTAACATCTCCAAAATTAGACATTTTCTGTCCCAAAAAGATGCAGAAAAACTAGTCCATGCATTTGTTACTTCTAGGCTGGACTACTGTAATTCATTATTATCAGGCTGCCCCAACAAGTCTCTAAAGTCTCTGCAGCTGATTCAAAATGCTGCAGCACGATTACTGACAGGAACTAGGAAAAGAGACCATATTTCTCCTGTGTTAGCCTCTCTACATTGGCTCCCAGTCAAATCCAGAGTAGAATTCAAAATCCTCCTCCTCACATACAAAGCCCTTAATGGTCAGGCTCCATCTTACCTTAAAGATCTCATAGTCCCCTACAGTCCCACCAGGACTCTGCGCTCCCAGAATGCTGGTTTACTGATGGTTCCCAGAGTTTCCAAGAGTAGAATGGGAGGCAGAGGCAGAGCCTTCAGTTATCAGGCTCCTGTACTGTGAACTCCTGAACCTTCTCCCAGTTTCGGTCCGGGAGGCAGACACCCTCTGTACCTTTAAGAGTAGGCTTAAAACTTTCCTCTTTGATAAAGCTTATAGTTAGGGTTGGCTCAGGCTTGAACCATCCCTTAGTTATGCTGCTATAGGCCTAGACTGCCGGGAGATCTCCCATGATGCACTGAGCTCCTCTCTCTCTCTCTCTCTCTCCACAGTATGGATTCATATCCCATAAATACATGTTATTAACTCAATATCTTCCCTTTCCCGTAGTATTGTGCTCTTCCGTCTCTCTCTCCTCTTCTGTCTCTTTCTGCAGGTATTTCTGCCTCTGGAGCTGTAGAGTCTGACCTGTGATGACAACTCTCCTGCTGCTCCTACAACTCCACTCAACACCTGCTGCTAGAATTACAAATTACTTACACTGCTATTAGTTGTATTGCTGTGTTAGCAGCTAATACTTTAATTATCACTACTATCATTACTACTGCTGTATTACTGTATTGCCTAGTGCTTGCTCATGGTGGGATTTGTTGGGTCTCTCTCTGTAAATACCTATTTTAAAGAGTATGGTCTAGACCTGCTCTATATGAAAAGTGCCTTGAGATGACTGTTGTTGTGATATGGCGCTATATAAATAAATTGAATTGAAAAATTGAATTGAATGGTGATTTAGGTTTCCATTATGGTTGCATTGGCTAACTGCTGACATAGGATGTGTAGCTACAAGAGCTAGGACAGGATGCACAGCAACTACTCTACCAATAGATAGTACACAGTCAGACACACACTGCACACACCCCCTTACCTGTCCACTCAGCTTCCTGGTGTTTCGGTTTACAGAGTGTGCTGCAGAAAGAATCTGGTCACTGTGAGCCATGTGGGTGTCTTGCTCCCTGCTGCCCTTCCCCAGCCTACCAGGATTGGATGGTTTTGACATCTGACAAAAACATTATCAGTGAAAACATAACATAGAGCCAAGTATTGGTTGACTTTATCTGCTGACAATAAGCCTGCAAACAAATGTAAACTGCAGAATTAACTCATTAACTTACTAATATGGTATCAAAGTGTTCATCATCATCATCCTCTATATACACTGTGTTCTCATGAAACAGTTGTAGCAACTCACCCTCTCCTCTATGATGGGTAAAGAGATGTCTATGAAAGCCTCCTTTACCGTGGAGATCTGAAATAGGAATTACATGCAAATCAGTGTCAGCATATGCATTTAAAAATCATAGCCAGTTGTTGACAGTGAACTTCTACTGTACATTTTCAACAGGTCTGAGAAGAGATGTGGGAAGCGGCTGTTTCTTTGCTTTTTCCTCTCCAGCTCCACACCTGGTACTCTCTCACTCTCGCCTTCAAGGATATACTAGTTTGCATAGTGGCATTTGCTTTGTTAACGACCCAGAGCCCCCACATTTTACTGCGAATGCCTGCTGCAAACAGTTGGTGTTTGAGCTGGTCCTTGAAGTGTTGGGCTTTTTTTGTTTTTTGTCCTCTCTTTTCTCTGACTTATTTTTTAGATTTTTTTTGCGGGTATCAAAGTGAGAAATGCTCCCTGCCAGTAACAGCTGGTAGAGAAATGGCAACTTAATGATGGTTTTCTTCACTTCACGTCAGAGACAAATATCTGCCAATTTATGACTGAAATGGAGAATGTCAATTCCAGGTCTTTATATCTCAGCACAATCATTTAAAAGCAGAAAAGAAAACACACTACACCAAAATATTATATATATTATTAGATATGTATATATATATACACATATATATATATATATATACTATACCACACACACATATATAACCTATTAACTTAACATAGATTAAAGTGTTCTCATCATCCTCAGCTATACTAGTATTCCTGCTGAACACAGCAACTCATCCTCTCCTATGAGTGGGTAAAGAGATGTCTATGAAAGTTTTATACAAGATACACATTTGTTAAGAAGCAACCAGAAAAGAACTGTCAACCCCAGGCGTTGTGTACTGGCTGAAGACAACACAGAGTTGTATTTAGTCAACTGATCTGCTTATCTCTGTTAGCTCACCCAGACACACTACATGCTCACACACTCTTCACACATAATTGTTATTGCCCGCCCACAAAGATGTGGCCAACAAAGTTCATCTTCACACCTTCCTTCGGCGCGGTGGTGCAGAGAGAGAAGCTAATTGCTATAATCATCAACCATACATTAAAGACCACTGGTGGATGTGAAGAACATTGATCATCCTGGTTATAACAATGTTCTGCTGAGAACCTTTGATCTACATTTGAGCAGTTTTGTGGTGTGGTGGGAACATTATCCTGCTAGGGAGGCCCTGGCTGTCGGGGAGGTTGTTGCTATTGGAGGGGTGTATGTTTGGTCGTAGACAATATTTAGTGGGTGGTACTTGACAAAGTAATGTCCAAATGAATGTCAGAACCAAAATTCAGCAGAACATTGTGTTATAACGAGATGGTCGATGTTATTCACTTCATCCACCAGTGGTCATAATGTTATGGGGCTGATCGCTGTATGTGAACAATATTGAATTACTACTTGCATGTTACCAATTTTACAAAAAATTCAGTGGTCAAAAAACACTGTGATTCAGCTCAGCTCAGCTCAATGTGCTCTACTAAACCATTTTTGTCATATTGCTCACTCTCTCCAATAAACACTGTGAACTAATGGCATTAACTAAGCCTCTCAGACTAAAAAGTGTAGATGTAGAACAACCATTTGAAATTGTGATCATATTTATTGTCAGAAAAGTCTTAATTCTAAGAGTCAAACACAAAACACAGGCCAATAACTCATGGAAACTCGTAACTAGTGTCATCAAAACTAACAGACAATTAGCAGATATATAAACTGATTTCCTTGATAATACAGATTGAAATTTGCAAGTACAAGGGTAGATCATCTTAAAAACAGTAATTGTTCTCTCTCTCCACAACGTTTCACCGCATTTGAGCTGCATTTCCAGAACTGTTACAGGTGGAACAGCGATCTTATGCTTATTTGTCTAGTGCAGGAAAAGGAACTCAACTTAATGTTTGGTCTCCTCATCTGCTAAGGTCTTCCAGACTGTTGAAAGCTTTAGAACGCCTTGCTTTCAGAAAATAACGAAGTTTTGTAAATTATATCCATTAAATGTAAAATAATTATATAAATTAAATTTCACTCTGGGTTGTGTTGTTTCTTGAATTTCTATTACAATTCATTACTGACATATTATGTTTCAGAGCTGATGACATATATACCTATTATAAGCATCATTAGTGTAAAATAATTATTGTGCTATCTAACACATCAACACAACTTAAAATTAACCAAAGGTGCTAGTAAAAGGGAAGTTCTTCTAGTAGTGCCTCGGCTAGTGTGAAGATGGTCAATGAGTGTGTTAGTGAGAGAGCTGTGAAGAGGCACAATCAGAGTAAAGCACCAATCAATAGATAATTGGCTATGGTCTGTGTCTGCGGTCAAAAACCAGTCAGCGTCCCCACTGTCCCAGGACTGACTCAGCTAGGTCAAAAAGCCCCAGTAATCCCAGAACAGCGCCGTTCTGCACCCCACTCAGTCCTATGAAAGCCAAACCACAGGCCTCCGACACCACCAGTAACCCCACTCAGTTCTCTCCTCCCCAGCAACAGTGTGCACACTGGGCCTACACTGGATGGGCTGGGAGGACCTGTGAGGAGGGGTGAGAAGGTTACTGGCATAAGGGGTGCAGGGGTGGAACCAAATTACAGGCCAGGCTCTGAGAGAGTAATACCTACCGTCTCTGCTAATTAGTGATAATTGACTGGGGCCATATTAGCATATTCAGATCTCTGATACTTATAGCCACTCAACACAATCACTGAGGGCCTCTAAAAGGTTGAAACCACTCACTGTAAAAATACCAGTCCTTCTCTCCAACACACACATAGACATTGTCACACACACACACAGGACAGGTGTATAATGCATTAATCAGGTCATTTATTTGTTACTCAAATGTGCTTATTCAATACCACTTTTGAAGATTGTACAGATAGATTAACTGCTTGCCGGAAAAATGGACTGTGTCATGTCGCCCTGTTTGAGTAGACGCTCATTAACAGTACTAAACATATTTGTTAAAATTTGTGTGTTCATTAAAAAATTATTCAACAACTAATCTAGAATGCCACTGTATCTCTGAGGTGTTCTAGGATAAATGAGTTTGAGACTAGTAGGAGGAGGCTGCACCTCCCTCTTAATTTCACATTGGATTGGGAGACAGGCTGATGAGTGCATGTGTGTGTGTGTGTGTGTGCAGGAGGGGGCCAGGGTGATCCCTCAAGCACAGGCCGGACGGCCTGAGCTCATTCCAGGGCTTCCTAAGACCACACAATGATGCCGGTCACACGGTAAGTCCTCTAAGTGGCACAACTGTCAGTGTGTTCACAGTGCCCAGCTGCTGGGAGCCTGAGCCTGCGCCTCCTCCTGGGCCTGGGGCTGACCACTAAACACACCAACTCTCCTCCTTGTCATAGCCACTGGTAATAATGAGGCCAGCTCTGCGGCTATGGGGGGTTCCCACGTTCTGTAAAGGCTGGGGGGCTTTCTGTACTACAAAACATGGCACCATAAGGTATAAACACAAAACCAGCAAGCCAGGCAAAAAAAGAGCTACTAGGCTATGTGAGCGACAGCAGCACAGCCAACACAAACATTAATAGCCATATGCCAGCCAAATGCTTCAGAATATGATGATAAATTAGCTGTTAGACACAGAGAGATATATATATATATATATTCGTTGTTCAGGGCAGTTCATCATAAACAAATATGCACTCTCCAATTATCCTACCAACATGAAAACAAAATTGAAGCAAATTAAAAAACAAAATACACCCCTGGTCAACTTTAATAAATTTGGAAAACATGCTAGTGGTTTTGTGAGGTTACTTGGAACAGTGATGCTTGAGCTAAATGCTAAATGTCATCGTTCACAGTGACAGTTCTAATATGCTGATTAATGCTGAGAATGGTGGGACTGACTACATTAGTATGGCTAGAAACTGAGAGAAAATGAGGGACCCTGACACACTAAGCATGCATAGACAGTGTCCTTATTTAAATGAAACCAAATGTATCTGCAGAAACTAAATACCACAGAGCAAAAAAGAACACTGTAGCAGATTTAAGGACCCGCAAAGTAAAACATTAGCAAATCCCAGCAAACATGATCCCCACTGCATTCTGGAAAGCATGTGAGTAAAGGTTAAAGGCAACAACATGTAAAATCAGTATAATGTACAAGCTCTACTCTTAGTTTCTTTCACTGATGAGTCCAGGCAGTGTGTAGTGTCCCTGGCTGTCTTGTTGTTGCAGTCTTGAAACGTGGAGCTCTGAAACAAGATAAAAAGCAAATGAAAGTCAAGAACAATAGAGAGATTGAAAAAGCAACTAACAACAGCAGCATGATGCTAGCACTTCCTAAAGTTAACAGTATACCTTAATTAGTACTGTATAGAAATCAACTCAAGTAATAGTAGGCGCTGGCTCACACTGTCCTCACATATTATCCTGATTATAACGTTATTAATTGACCCGTAGTACTTGCCATCATGAAGCAGAAACATTATGACTTCATTATTTCCTCATGGGTGAAATTACTAATCCCACAATGTATATACTCGGAAAGTGCTCATTAACCAAAGTATCAGACACAGCAGAACTGTACTGTGTTCAGTTTTACTCCCCAGCCATCATTAAGGTTGATGATTAAAACAAGTCGTCAAAAGTCAGTATTTGTATGGATCATTTCAAAATACTGTGGATAACAACGGTAGTTTACATTGTGATTCAGTGGACACAACAATGTCTAACTGTCAAAACGGTAAAATCAAATTGGGAAGTAGAAAAAATTGAAAGATAGACTGAAGCCTGTGTTTTTTTTGGTCTACAGGGAGTATTTTAATATTTGTACACCTCCAGTTTTGGAACTTGGCTATGTTTAATATGGATATCCAACATCCTTGAGATGAAAGACACAATATAACAAAAGCATAATATGTCGCCCATTTGTAGAACATATTTGATAACAGGCAAGAACATTATAGAGTGGAATCTGTAACTCAAAGTAAAATAAATAAATAAATAAATAAAAACTCAATTGTTTATTGTCCACGGGCTTAACATTTTCAAGTCAAGTGAAAGAAAACTACACAAAACAATTCAAATCTAAAGAGAAACATGAAAAAGTAGAAAACCAATTTTCACCATTGTCTCTGTGAAGTCCTACCTGCCATTATATATGCCAACAATATTTGTGACATTTTCTATCATTTCATTTCATTCATTTCATATCCCTTCCAACAAAGTTCAAATGACTCACTAAAGATCATATATTAGATCCCATCTTCTGTGATGTTATAATAGAAAAGAAAAAACAAGACCATCAAATAAGATGATTGACCTTGTATTCCATGTGTTATCCCTGGAGAATAAGGACCAAAATATAAGGCCTATGTGCCCTGCAGAACAAACATGAAAATAATCAGTGTTAGAAACCATAGCTCTGGCTCACACTGGCTGTCAAGTAATTTATTTCCTTGACTTTTGCTGAGCATTTTGTTGGCAAAGCAGGTGGACCTCCATCCATTACTACTAGAGGGTTAGAGGAGGCTCTCCTTGGATCCGGCCCCTGGCTGTCCATGGTGAAATGATGTGGACAGACGTTAGGGGTGGGATGGCAGCCAAGGCTAGAGCCACTGCAACCTGTCAAGCCAGCCACACAACCACAGTGAGTAGGGTTGGTCCAGCAACACACACCAAGAGGCCACATTCATATTAAAGCAGCTATCAGTCAAAATGTTGATGGAGTTCAGAGGTACAAAAAGGCAGGCTAACCCTCGAATGGCACCGTGGAGGTTCTTCACTGTTACTTCATGATCAGTAGTCTTCAGGGTCTAGTATTAAAAAGACCGCCTGCTTCTAGAGAAGGCAAACACTGGAAAAGTTTTCTGAAATGTTGATGATACCAGTCCAATAATGATTTATTAATACTTATATCAATACAATATTCACAGCCATTCAGTGGTTTTATTTAACCATTAAGTCTTTTCGTGCAGTTTAAACTGATAGGAGAAACAAAAGTGACAGAACAAAAGTGACTAGAGAGTGACTAGAATTTATTTAAGATCAAATTTAATCTAACACTGGCAGATTTTGCCTATTAAACCCTTTATGATAGAACTTTTAGTATAAATATTGCAAAAGTATTGTAACACAGACAGGCACTTATTAACAATGTTTTCTCTATGAAGTGTTTATAGGCACCCTGGCCTTTATAATCCCAGAATTCATGCAAATGACGATTCTTCTAGACAAGATGACATGGCCCAATGTTGTTCAAGGCTGGGAAAGATGGCCAACCACCTGCCCTCAAATATTGCGGTCATAAACCAGGAGGTCTGGAGTCACCCCCTACCCTTACATGCCGACATCGTTCCCATTTCTGGCGCCCATTTCGTAGACACATGGACAGGGCTGATAGCAGGTGGGGTTGGTGGGGAGCACATGCTACTTATTCGCCAGCTCTAAAATGAACAGCATGTGAAGGGATGTCTCCTTGAATTAGTCTGTCAATCTCCATGAGAGACAGGAGGTAACAGAGCACAGGACAAAGTGGAGAATAAGGAGATAAAAATGAAGAAGACAGAAAAAAGAGCAAACACGAGAGCGATATATAGAGGGAAAAAGGTTGACCAGGTGGGGTCGAGGAGGTCAGCTCATCCCAGTGGAGAGAAGCTAGAAGGGCCTCAGCGGCGTTTCAATTCAAGAAGCAATATTAACATAGTCGATGAGTTAGCATATAAGACCATGGCCCCCAAACATGCATAAGGAACAACACAATGCAACCTATTACAGTTCATGTAAAATAAATTAACAACATTTACTCAGATACACACAACAAAAGCAATGTGACCTAATTGAACTATGAATATTCATAAAATGTGTTTTGTACCATTATTGGTCAGAGCAAATCTGACTTTGTATAAAATAATACTGATATGTAAAATAGACAACGTTATTCAAAGAAAACAAGAATGTAAAAGCAAATTTTCTTGTATCTTAATAATGACAAAGAAAAATTAAAGAAGACAACATTGTTAATACCAATGCGAACAATTTTAATGTAAATTGATTGATTGATTGACGAATTAATTGGTAGTGTAACGATTTGACCTGACTACACTTGAAATCTCTATGTGAGAGTAAATTAATTTGAACTTTGACATTCATTTGACTTTAACAAGTTAACTTCGGGCAACACTAACAGTGTCATGCAAGAACAACCATGTGATACCAGCCTTAATAGAGGATTCGTGTTCAGCTTCTTTTAAAAACTATGTATTTGTTATCAAATTGTGCTCACCACACAGGTTTTGTTTTCTTGAACATGAACATCATGAACAATATCCTTATTTTCAGGTTTCATTCCCATTCAGATAGACCAAAGGGAATGGACTTGAATCACCAGACTGTATAGTTAGAATCCCTGGACTGCAGCTCTCGGCTCAGCATATGTTCACAAGCCAGTATTTATAGTATTTTGGAACCAACTGAACATTTGCTTCCTTTCTGCAACCTGGCCTTTGTCCCCACAGAGCAGCATGCCAGTCCCACTTTGTGTGTAGACTCAGGCGCGTGTTCATGTAGGTGTGTGTGTGTGTTCCGGAGCCACCAGGGAGCACTAGGATGGAATCCATTTGCTTGTCCCTGCACTGTATTTGGGAGGTGGGGCTTCCTAAAGGCTATGAACCATATTTGAAAGATGAGGTGTACATTACTTACACACAGCACATAGAGAATATACTTTTCTTTTTCTTTTACAAGAGTCCAGTGGCCATCCTGAAAATTTAATCAAGTCCTGAGAGAAGCAGGTGTAGATGAATGCTCCTAGTGACCTCTTTGTCCAGTTTATGCCTTAGACATGGGTAGCATCCAAAACTGATAGTGATAATAGCTCATCACTTGATAATGCTTTAGATTAACAAAAGTAGTAATTGAACCCCTGGTTCTAAGGACTCAGACCCAAGTTCCCAGGACTAATCGGAAAATATGCTAGCTTTAATTAAATGCTATTTTTCCCAGTCTAGCTTAGACTAGCAGTCTGGGACCCTCCTGGCACCAGATAGAGAGGTGCTGACCATCCAACCCACACAGCCTAAGGCTGGGTCCGAGCACAGACCAGACCACTTCCGCTGGCTGGAAGAGCAGAAGAGGCAGGCCTGGGGTACTATTGTCAAAGCGCACAAGGAAACACATATAGTACACATAATGCGAGCAACCATTTCAATAGGTCTCCACTGTTGTACATAACACTAAACTAGCTGTGATCCAAGCCAGAAAGCCTCATTAAGTTGCCTGTCACCACAAACATACTGGGTAAGCCAGTGAAAGAGAATGGAAACAGCCCCTCACAGGCCAAGGGCAGACCCAACCTCTTGAAGTGACAAGAGCCGCAGTGACAAGGAGGATGACAGGGGTATATTTACAAAGATAGCCATCACAGGGTCACTAGAAATGGTCAAGAACTGCTCCTGTTTACTGAGACGTGTTTCTGCAGTCATTTCAGCTCAAAGCTTTAGACTTGACTGAATGTAGCTGAGTCATGCAGTATTCTGAGGAAACATTAAGAGCTCTGCTAGTTCTGAATGCAACTGCAATCATGTACACTTTGAGCATGTTGGAGGGAATAGTATATACATGGTAAAACTCTGAGAGTGTAATAAATCCCCAGTTCTTCTGTGAGCCCAGAATAACAGCTGCTCTCATGAAAAGCTCTAAATCAATCAGTCATGAATTCTCCTCTTAAATTAGCAAACAAGTAAGACTTCAGGATGTTTGGTAAAATTTTACCACAATTTTGAGGTATTTTTCATTTTAAATAATAAAAGTTTCAGCAAATCTGCAACTGTATCTTTTGCTTCATTATAGATAGTGGGAAACAAAGCAACCGCTAGTCGGCTTTAGGTAAGGGTCATGGACAAGAGGAACTCAGCTAGTTTGTGTGTGTTTGTAATCATAAGTATCACAATATTCGCAAACATCATATCTATACAGGCCCGGTAAATCAGTGATTACTTTCATTATTGATTCATTTGATAGGGTTTTTTCAATTAATCATTAAATATTTTCTTCAAGAAATGTTGAAAACTGAAAAATCCCCAAGATTCCTTGGAGGTGATGTCTTCAAGACCACTGTTTTGTCAGGCAAAAAGTCAATTCTCAAAGATATTCACTTACAATCATATAAAACAAAGAAAAGCAGAAAACACTCTAGATTTGACAAGTTGACCAGATTACTTGTATCCTTTGCTTAGAATTTTTTGAAAGCTTTTGCAAATCAGAATGTTCATAGATACCAAGAAGTACCCACACAGTCAATCTTGATTTTCTGGTACTTTCTTGTCTTTTGATTTGATGCAGACATTTTGGTGAGCAACAACCAACTTTTTACCTTACCTGCCTTTTTGGCTTCTTATATTAGCTCTCTCTATTGCCACTATTTGAAATCAGGAGCCTTCTCAAGAAGTTAACAGACACACAGAGCAAAGTTAACCACTGGTGAAATCTTGGCAAAAGATGCTCAGATAATTCTATCACCTAATACTGACTTCCTTTGCAGCAAGTTAAAAGTACCAAACACTTATCAAGTTTCTTTCTTTAGCGTCAACAATTGATTCTTTCAGGTTACTATAGCTTTAGGCAAATTGGGATTAAGATTTTGCTGCCACTCAGAATAAAATTTAAGGCCACTTACAGCTAAAGTTTGCAGACAGGGACTGCTGTAAGTTCTGGTGCATTCGTCGAAACAAAATATGTATGCCTTTTTCTTCTTTTTTTTTGTTACAGTGAACTAGGTGTAACTCCAGCTTATTGCTGGCCCTCATCCAGGATACTTCCACTCACTGAAGGCTCATATTAGCTATCATGATCTGGCGTGACGAATGTAGAGCTTAGCCATTCAGTAAACTGTTTTAATTTTTATCTTTAATATTATTTTAGATTTGCGAAATGTCAAAAATAAATAAGGTCAAACCAATTCCATGAATTTTAAGACTTCTGTAAGACTGATTTTAAGACATTTTAAGGCTCATATCTTTAGATTAATTAATTTAATTCTCTAAGACTTTTTAAGTATCAAAAAAAAAAAAGGCTGCTCATATTTTTTGTTTTGAAATCAACAACTCCTCCACATTTGATGTTGTTTCCTTACTATTCTGTAAAGACTGAAACGATGTAAGTCATTAGGCTTCATATTTACATTTACTGTGGATGTACAGCACGACATACTAGCCTTTACCAAAGTTCACTTGGTGGTATAAGTGTAGTAAAGGGTGCTGAGGCTTAAAGTCATATCTCTCTATTCAAATGCAAATCAGTGGAATAGATTAGTCTTAGTCTGAAATTAGATGCATGCATAAAGGTGTGTAATGCTTGCTGTCTGAATGCACAATTGCTCTGTATGAGTGTTGCAGGTTGAAATGCAGAGGTGGCAGCCCCCATACACACATTCCAACACACACACACACACAGGTCTATCTGGATGAGTTAGGTACCAGAATAATGGTCAAAGCCACACCACCAGAGACGCACTCCAGTCATTCAACATTAAATGCCCTGGTCACCCACTGCTAAACAGAGAAGACCCCTCCACTACATACACACAACACACACAGACACAGAATGGACCCAACCAGCAGTGTACCATGCTCAAACAAGAACCCAGCCAACCAAATACTGTTACCAAGTCATTAAAGACAGCAGAAACGACTGTCTCAGTTCACAAAAGTATGGCTGTTGTTCCGCTCAGCGCACAGCCTGTTATTCCAGCCTGGATCAAACATGATGCAAAGGCAGCTGCAGTGTGTGGCAAAGAGCGCAACAGCTGCTGTAGGCATTTAACAAGGTACAGTGCTTTCAGTGTGTTTAGTGTATGTTAAGCTTAAAGTGGAAAGGCATTCAGCTGGGACCAGGTGCCACCTGGGTCTGGCTGACAGCGGTCACCATAGTGAGGATGAAAGAGGTGAAAGCCAGGCCCTGTGTTGTACACTGCCATTGTAATGATGGGGAAATTGCACACAATTATGGTACAGCTTGACGACTTCACTGACCGTGATATTTGTATACAGAGAAGAAAGGCAGCTGTGATTAACAGGGTGATAGGTACTAATTATAAACTGAGAAAGGAAATTGGCTGTTCTAATTCCTCAATGGTTCTTGGGGCCAATCAGTGTCCTCTATGAGATCAGTACAGGCAAGAGTTGCAGTAGTTATTTATTATTTACAACCAAGACACAAAAGTACAAACTGTTGCCACTTTAGTTGCAGGTATCATCACACTGTCATTTGTTATCTGCTCACTAGTTTAATTTACTTGATACATGTAATATTTTCCATGAATGAAGAGAATCTAGGCTGAAAAGGACACACAACTGGTATGAAGAGTAGAGTCTTACTGGCAGAGTTGATTGAAAAGGATCTTGGGATTAATTGGGCCTTCCCTGGATTCTTTCATGCTCGAGTAGGTAGTGGCACAGCCGCAGTCAGTGGCTCTCCTGACTGGGAAGCCGCTATCAACGGACTCTTAGTGACAGAAGACAAATGAAAATGAATCATGTGTTTCCAAATTTGAAGTTACGACAGGAATTGTGGAGTTCTAACACAATAAGAAAGGCAATGTCCAGCTCTAACTTTTTATGCACTGCCAAACTATATGAAAAATAAAAAGTATTTAGATTAGTATGCCATTTATTAAATAATGTCAGGAATAACAGTTCTCTTAAATGTTCATAGAATGTTTCAATTTTACCTCCAAAATATGTTGAGCACTAAAAAAAAAAAAGAAAGAAAGAAAAAGAAAGGTCACTTACATTTACTATATTTATGTATTAAAGCAAAGTATTTGCTTTAGTATATGTGTGTGGTGGTTTAGAGAAGATTAAACGAAGAGAACAAACTCTAGCAACTGTGTACCAGATTGGTCTCGACAGGGGCAGATCAGTTTGTATCCTTTCTCACTTCCTGGATAAGTGTCAATGGCATGTATGTTTGGACAGTTCTAGACAGAATACGTTATTTTCAGTGTTATTAACATTTCTATAACCCTTAACCATCCATTAATAGTGTACTGGGGAGTATGACAGGTTGCTACAAATGTTAAGCTACTGAAAACCATCATAAAATCAGAAGAGCATAAACGGGTCATATGTACTAATTAGTACTATTGATGGAAAACATCCAACAATATCTTAGACAACAAAAATTCAGGAACCATCAAAGATGTGAAACTCTAGTCACACTTAGTTTGTGGCAATTCAACTATGGTCAATTAAAATACCCTAGAAATGTTATCTCCATTTTAGCAGGGTTTAAGAAACTTGTGGTAGAGTTCATTACTCTGAAAGAGGCTTTCAACTATCTATGATCTGTGAGTTTGAAATGTAGAGAAGATCCCAGGAGAAGATAGCCTGAAGCAGTCATTGTCCCTTCATGTTAGAGAGGCATCTTTTCTTTTCCTACAAGAGATATTTGTTTTGTCACATCCTGGCAATGAAGACAGTTATGGAAAAACACACAATAGAGCTGGCATTGTGAACACAGACACGCTCATCTTTGACACACTATGTGTTTTCACCAGAAGGATTGCAATTTTCAAGGAGACAATACAAACAGAAAGGGAGAGGAGGGAAAAGGCGTAAAGCGAAGCCTGTTCGAACACTTCAATCAACTAGAAGGCCCTGAGGGTGATTAACAAAATGGCGGAAAACAGTCACATTGTTGAGAGGCATGTCAGTTTGCAGTAAACAATGATGACACGACTAGTAGAGAAAGACTGGGGAGGCTCTAGCTGTGTCGTATGTAGAACATGCTCGGCACCAACTGAGTGCCAATTTGCATAGGTTGGCTGGTGAATGTGTCCAAGCCAGCACTGTGTTTACTGTTGCACTGATTAGACTTCAACATAATTCAAGGCCTATAGCCTGTTCAAATCAGAATATTGTAAAACATAATTTACTACTATAGGCCAGACCCAATAGCACCTCTGAGGAGTGTTTATACTGTAAAGGCATACATATTCATATTGCTTGTTAGAATGGAACCTCAGACTCATTAGCGTATCACAGGGTCTCTTGAGATAAAAGCAGGATCAGTGTTATAAGGTTATTTGCAGTAAGAAATCCACTTTAAAACAACATGATCATGCTTCAGATTTATAACGACAGACACCCGCAATCACCCTACTTTGTTATTTCTTAAGGTATCTTGCCCTGACTAAGCTCTAGCAATATTACTGCGTTATTACTTCAAAATACATGATAAAAATGTATATACAACAAAAATATTTACGCTTGAACCTATTTATTGTAATAATACCAACCTGCATAACAGCCGCTGAAGAAGCACGTGTTACCAAGGTTATTGATGCCTTGACAGGGACCAAGGTGCTGTTGATGACTGGGCCTTTGCCTCTGGGTGGCTCGGTATAATCTGATGTCTTCTCAAGAAGCTTGATGATCTTGGGTGATGGTGCTGACACAGAAGAAAACTAATTCAGATGCACCACAATACACTAAAACCACGATACTGATAAAATAATACAAGATATGGTGTGCTCGGTGGTTAGAAACATAATGAGGTTACAGTGTGTGATAGTCTTCAACTTGACAAAAAGATTCCATTTCTAAACTTAATTTGCTTTTTACTTTAAAGTTTTTGCACAAGACTTGGCTGCTAAGCTTGAAGCTGCAGCTGAGATGGTGGCTGGCTGACAACTTGGTTGAGATTGAGGGTGGAAATCGGCCTTGTAGCTGGAAAAATACTACCTCCTTAAATTAGGATTGAGGCTAGATACAGAAAAATTGGGCTTAGCCTTGAAGCTAGACTAGGCTGGGAGCAGGGTGTTAGGATGGCGCTGTATAAGCTGGGTCATTTGGGAAAGCATGATGACAGCCAGGAGTTTCCCGCTGGTTAGTGAGGGAGGGGTGGGGCCCGAGTTGGAGAGACGGCCTCCAGAGCCAGCTGTCTCTCCTGATCACCAATGAAAACTAACCTTAAAGAGAAACTAAGACACAGATGGTCAGGAATCTGAGAAATGTCAAGGCCAGATGATGCTGGAGACAGAGTAGGTACTGTAGATGTGTGAGCTGGATGGAGTACAAGCAGCTAGCAACAAAAGACCACGATGACTCAATACCAATGTTACCAATACATGTTAGGAGTTACTGTTTCGCTAACTAAAGATAGATTAGAGGAGAGGTTCAAGTCCTCATGCACACAGTTTGTTCACTTAAGAAGAATGAGGCACTTTGCTGAAAACATTAACCATCGTAAGTTTAAAGGGAGATTAAAGAAACAGCTTTGGGTCAAATAGCAACCCTTTGTGGTTTTCACTCTCTCATTATCCAACAGATAATGGATATTTGCCAAATTTCCTACACTTTGCATTGGTGCCATAACGGTCAGAAGGGACTGAAATGAGCAGTGTTTTGCGTGAAGTAGTAGGTACTGCAAATTCCAGACTTTATATGTTCCATAATGGACATGTGTTCAGTATAGTATATAAATATGAGTAACAATATGATCAGTTTGTCTAAATATCACGTTAATTAAATTTTAGCCAATTAAATACACCAACGCTTTGCTCTAATGCAACTCAAGACCTCAACCACAATATGATGAAAAAATATCAAAATGGTTTAATTCATTGTAGAGGTCAAAGCACAAAGAATGTTTTCATGTTAATTAGAATATTATTAAGGTACAACACAATGATAGAAATGCGATTATTTTCTTTTAAGAATTGCGTTTTTACTGTATAATAACAACCATAAAGTCTTGATAATGAGACATTTCAGTGCAAAATGGCAAATTCTTGCAGGGGAGTGATGGCAAAATTTAAGTGCCCCCAGAGAAATCAACTAAACACTGGTAAACACAAAAAGAGTTTGGTCCATGAGTTAATTTCAGCTATGTAAGCCAGTCTTGAGGAGTGAAAGTTAAGAGGTCACCAACGGAACCCAAACATGCCCAAGCAAAGAAAAATTGAATTGAACTGCAAACCATCATAATCATCAGAATAACTCTGCAACTCTACTCTCACCGTTTTCCTCACAAAAATGGCCTTGCCTTTTAGCACATATTCAATTCATAGAACCACCAAGACAACACGCTTTATTGAAAAAGCTATTAACCCGCGCTTCCTTCAAGGCCAAGGACATTAGCGGGAGTGCCCTGGTCACAGTCGTGAATGAACCTTGGCTTTTACTGTGGCCTGGCAATTTGGTATTTATACTCACTCAAAATCCACTCAAAAGTTGTTCAAGCAAAAAGGGCAACTTTTTCAATAGATTTGAGGAAAATCACAATTATTTCTGAATACACACACACACACACAGAGCATATATCTTCTTTAAGGTCAGCGCATTACTATATTTTCTTTGTTGTAGACAATGTTGCTTTAAATCTACATTGCTTTTCGTTGAAAAAATGCTTACCACTGATAAGAACTGGAGGAAAGCACTGTCCTGTGTCCTGTAGGTTATCTTGTAGCTTTGGGATCGCAGAAGGTAAGGGCTAGGTTCAGCTTGCTGGGACAACATGCGGTTGTGGCGCCCACCCAGAGGTGCTAAATGCATCTGCCCTCTGTGCTGGCAAGATTCTGGAGGCCTAGCTTCCATCTTCAATATGCAGCCATAAGGGAGCCCCATATGTCATCACACACAATGCATGGAAACAACTGGAGAAACAAACTGAATTATTAGATTTGTGTAGAGACCAGAAGGTGTGGACAAGATGAGTTTATGCAAGTGTAAACAATTGGAGCCAAAGATGAAGTAACTGAGAGAAAGAAAGAGGTATAACTGAGGTGGACAGTCAGGTAACAGAACAGAGAATCAAACCAAGAGATCAAGTACTTGAGTCTAAAAGCCATGACTGATACTCTTCTGAGCTAAGAGGGAGCAGGAGGAATGAGGAAACTAACTGGGCGGAATGGGATGCCCAGGACACGCCTGCATCTGGGACCGTCACCCAAATAAATACCAGGGAGCCATCTGTTGAGACTGGGAGGGGGGCAGGAGAGGGCAGTGGGGAGCAGTGGGTGGAGGAAGGTAACCAGCACAAGCATATGAAAAGCAGATTTTTCCTCTCCTGCAGTCAGTGAAGGTGAATATGCAAGGCCAAGGCCCACTTTGACTGTGCTGTACCTGCACCACCACCCGCCCCTCCTTGCTCAGCCACCGGACAAGGGCAGCAGTGACACTGGGCGGAGCCTTTCCCCAGGGTAGAGGAAAGCATCACCGTGCTTGGGCTCATCCATGCATGCATGTACACCAACACCTCCTGCACCCCTGCTCTTTTTCACACAAGAGATACACAAAGAAACATGCAACTTGTTTACTTTACAGGAACAGTGCTAGAGTATCAAAACAAAAACTGCAAGCTTAGCTGAAATCTCTCATAAAATGCTCAGTTTGTCAGCATGCCAGGATATTTTTTTTGACAGTCTGTCAAGCTGCAGCAAGACCCATATGAGACTTTATATGAGAAAATTCAAGCTCATGAAACAAGGCCATAAACAAAATGTACTCTTTTCACGTTGTTTTACACCAATACGTTTCTTAAATTTATGAACCAGATCCAACACAATGGCATATTTTAGTTGAACAGCTGCTTAAAGTAAAATGTTACTGATATAATCACAAAACAAGAATCTGTTTAAAAAAAAAAAAAAATTAAAGCCCTGTTAATGTGGTTCACAGTTGGGCTGAGAGAGCATCACCAGTGGCCAGTGGGCTTCATGCCCCCATGTTCACTTCCAGTGCAGCACTGTGGAGGGTCAAGGCCAGCCCCCTTCGCAGAGCAGGCACTCAAGAGGAAGGCCAGGCAATACAAATGTCTTATTATTAATTCACCACGGTTGTGACTGCAGGGCATGAAAAGCCTGTTTTGCCATCTGAGGCCAAGAGAAGCCAGTGCTGTGTTACTTACAGACACAGACACAGACAGCACATATTACAGAGTGCCAAACACACTATGTAAATTATTAGCTGCTACTCACTTATCTGGCTCACGTGCGGTGGTGGAATAAAGACAAAATCACCCTTGATTACTCTTATGAAAGCACCACCAGGACAAGCATCTTACTGGTTGTTGACTGACAAGAACTGATGCATACTGAAAAACTATATTTCTAAAATCAACAACCAGAGGCAGGAACCAGGTGAAAAAGTGCATGATGATACAACAATAATGATCTTCCATTTCCAGCTCTTTACCAATGTCTTCTCAGAGAGGAAGTCAATGATATCAGTGAGATATCAATCCTGAAAAACCCCGGAGCCCCTGTAGTATGTGACCTCAGAGCCAAAGAGCTAGTAAAACAGGATGTAAATATCCTCACATTAGCATGTAATAACCTTTCACTACTGACAGCACTCAAACCACCCCTTGCTATTGGTTTAAAATCTGAAAGGTTGACAGGTGTACAGCAGATCCTCAAGACATTTAATGATGACTGACAAGATAGTAACATTACAACATCTCAGTAAACCTGTGGCCTACTTCACTGTTTTCAATAGTTTCAATTTGTTATTTCAAAGGAGAACAACAACAGAGTGGTGGTGTGGGTATGTGTTCGTAAGGCCTGACAGGCAGAGACAGATGAAAGAAGGACACATACTTGCCCACCTTTTTGCGGTTGTCGGTGTATCATTGCTGTCAGCAGTGGTATATAACTGTGTATCTCGACAGCGTCATTGAGTTTGTGTTAGAAAGAGGGAACTCTAGGAAAAGAATAACTTGCTAAAAGTTTGAGAGGAGTTGAAAACAATAGATGTGTTTCATGTTGTGACTGGATCATGTTGGCTATTTGTAACAGTACTTTGAAGGACTATTTACATATTTTGCCAGAGCCTAATTTCATAATTCTGCTCTGAGTTGAGTGGAAAGCAGCCATAGAATATCACTTAAATTAACATCAGTTGACTTTAGTGAAACAAATATAGGGGCCCAGTCTAAATATTTTGTTCTATTTATAAAAAAAAAAAAAAAACCTTAATCTCTTGTTAAGACATTTTCAGAAAAAAAGCATAAATATTTAGATAGAGATATTTAGAGCTACATATTGTCATCAAGGAGTTTAAAATATCAAGACATTTTAGTCGCTCAAATCCAGACGCAAATTGAAATTTACTGTTTTATTTGCTTTATCATCTATATTCTTCAGATTTATTTTAGTTGACGGGGCGTCATATGTTTAACAGATACCCTCCATCTCAAAGCACAGAGCTAGGAATCAAATCTTTGAGTAACAATTTTATAAACTATTATTATTATTTATTATATTTGATTATTAAATGTTGCAAAAAGAAAATACACACCTATTATAATAACACACATAATGCAGCAACACAACAGTACAGTAATACAGTGATTGATAATAATAAACATAAAACAAGAAGGAACTGGACATCTAATGAGCTGACTGATTCTGATCTATTCAGAATATTTTATCATTCCCACAGAGACTCTAGCTGTGTTACAAGCTAGAGTCTAGCCTGTGGTCAATTAGCTTTTACTGGTTCTGGTACTTGAGCTGAAGGCTCTGATGGTGAGAGAGCACAGTTAATCGACTTCTTCTTCCCTGAGCTGTTGTTGTTGCACAAAATTATTATGGGCTCTGAAAAATCCTGCTAGCTCTTTGTGTTTGGGGGTCTAGGAAAACAGAGTACAACAGCAGCTTTTTTCTGGAAAACCTGGCCTTCACACTGAAATGCAATTTCACAAAGCCCTCAACAGACGATGCTTATTTTGCTGTAACAGTGACTGCCTGCTTTATACCCATTTGGCCAACCGGTGTGGAACAATTGGGTGGCAAGAAAGGTGACAGGTAATTTAAATAGCAAAGGAAAGCTGTGGTGGTAGCGATTGTCCAGCTATGACTGTCAACCAACTTTAGGTCTAATTTTTCAATACGTTGTTTCATTCTCATACTTGAGAGGTCATGTTTCAACAAAGAACAACTCAAAACTATATACTGTCTCTCAATTTTACAACAAGAATGTACAGATTCCTCAGTTATGCAATGAAGTTGGAAAATAGGAGTTGTTCCAGACAGTGCTCCAGGAAGAGAATACAAAGAATACAAAGAATACCATACATATAAAAGACTACATTATGCCACGGATTTTCAACAAAGCATATTCCTGAAACTTAAAATCATCTGTGATGGCTAGCCAATGTATTATATATTGAAAGAAAATAGGGTATTTGCTTGAATTTTTCATCATTCGCGATGTTTATTCTGCAAGTGTGTGTGTGTGTGTGTCTCACTGAGTCAGTGCTTCCAGCTGTTAGGACTAGTCACTTGACTTGTTGAGGACCCTGGCTCACTAGTGCAGCGCACAGGCCCAGAGGTAGAGACACACAGCAGCTCAGCAGAGGAAGCAAGGGACAGAAACAGATAGTGATGCAAAGACAAGAACAACAGAACAGAGGCTGGAACCCCACACAGCTGCTCTTGTTCTTCAGGGAACCCAGCCGGGAAGCATCACCAAGCCGCCCACCTCTAATGTGTGCAGTCATGCCACATGCAGGGTGAGGGTGAGGGTGGAGACTGCTGCGTTAATAAACCCACAACCTGCAGCCATGGCTATGCGGGGTGTGACCAGCCTGACTGGGCCTGGGTGGCTGGCCTGGCCACTGCACTGGCAGGGGGCTAAGCTGAGCAGCCAGTGAGACTAAAAGTGATGTTGCCCACCATCCTGATCAGCTATACTTGTTAAGAAACCTTCTCAGCATGCCAGCACAGACTGACAGGTACAAGGAGGCAATGCAGAGATGTATGTGTTTGTAAGTACAGAGGTTGGAGGTATATATATGGTTGAGACTGATTGAAGAGAGGTTCATAGTGCCTGAGTAAGGTGAAAGGCATAAGACCGAAAGGGTTGTCAACAAATAGTATGAACATTCATCTGCTGTAAAAAATAAATGCTTTAAAGACCAGTATAGTGTCCTATTTTTTTACAATAAGGCATGGAAAGGCTCTTAAACCCAAGTGATTCAAAGCATAAGTAGCTGCATCTAGAAGAAATCATGCCTATAACACAGTGTGGTCTCCCCATCACATCACAGTATTATCCTAATACTCAATGTATAATGTATATGCGGGTTGTCTCTACATAGAGTATGATGGTTAAATCCAGGGATTCATATGCGCCTGCCACCAGGGGGGGCAGGTGTACTGGCAGTCAATTCTGGATATGTAGGTGAACAATCATAATCATAACTTGAACTTTGTGACCTGGTAAGTCAGGTCACTTTTGTTCAACAGTTATTGATCTAGCAACAAGGCAGTCAGTAATGGTCTTGTATGCAGTCATGGTGTTTTTATCTCTTCCACTGAAAGAATTACAATTCGTATTGTTCAAACCATATTTTCTTGAATGAATAAGATGTTTAAGTTGTTGAATGTTTGTGTAAACCCGTAGCGTAAGTGAATAAAACTGGCAAAACAATCTGGACTGACTTCTGCGCGTTGTAGTTACAGTGAAGATTTACATGTCTAATAAAAGCTTAATTCAACATTAGTAGGGTGGCCAAACTCACTGTTACCAAACACCTACCTGATGTTGCCTGACAGAGTGCTTTTTGTAAAAGTCCAGGACTGAGCCAAAGCCTTCTTGTTACAGTAGGAGAGCTCCTCATTACATTCAAAAACACCTGTTACAATGAGAGTGTCATAGACAGACACAGAAAGATTTTAAGTTGCTGTAGAATTTAAGTATATCTAAGAAAACCAGTGTTGAAATGAACCATTATTGACAACAGAATTAGGTTATTGAAGTGAAGTCCCATTTAGAAATGTAATCAACATCACAAAGGAGTGAAAAACATCTAACAATAGGTCACTAGATGTCAGTGCAAGTTGACTACACCGACCGTGTGTGCAGCCTTAGCTTATTTATTACAGTTCACAATGAATGCAGTTCTTCTCACCAGGCCTTCCATGCTCAAGCTGATGGTGATGCAGTGGGAGACTCTGATGGAAAAGTCGGTAGTGCTTGACAGCATGCTGAATCCCAGTGTGGTTA